>LR746271.1:1017500-1710000 GCA_902729315.2 Spirodela intermedia | reverse complement strand
AATTTAGTGAAAAAATATACCTTAAATTGATCAAATTAGATTTTATTGATGGATGCCCTTATGAAAGGTTTTTGAGCTAGTTATTTATGTTACTATTAATTTCGCATCTAAGATGGTGCAATTGAAGAAAATGAGGAGAAAATCATGTCATATTATGTCGAACACTTCCCATTTTTGTGTCCACTTCAATTCTATTGGCCTAAATTATCATCAAACTATCGAGAACAAAAGAATTTGTATGTTCTTCAAACATTAATTGACAAGGAATATTAGCAGCATATAATACCCTAAGCGTGTGTGAGATAAAAACATATGGTAGGTGATAAGCCTTCATTATCATGAGTTAATAATTAATAAATAATATAGTTTTAGTCTTAACTCATGATAAATAGACTTATATTTATGTTAATCTGTGAAAATGGTTTTTAGTTGATTAATGTGATTTTTTAGTTAATTATGTGATTTTATATAATTTTTATAATCTTATTTTTGAGATAAATAAAGAAAAAGAAAAGAAAATAAAAAGATAAAGAAAGGGGGAGACTTGTCGGCCAACCGAGCCCACAAGTGGGTCGGAAGTATAGTTGGGACAGAGCCACGAGTAGAGGCTCGAGTGGTTATGGACCGATAGAGGCATTTGTGCACCACTCCTCTCTTATATCACTAGTGGCCATCTAGCTATGCAGCAAGGAGTGGTTGTACACGTGGAAGAAAGAGACTAATTACTTTTAAATCTGATATTCCTATATATTTACCCAAAACTTCAACGTACAACTGATGTGAGACTAAACCTGCATCACACCTTCTCCCGAATGGTGTTGATTATTTCAATATCTAAAATACCACTTAGTTATAACAATGATATACCATGATGATGTCACCTTAAAAGGTATTATAGAACTTATTTCACTCTTTCTCATGCACACATGCGATCGACACAGGTTCAAATCTTACTAGAGTCAAAACTTGTATTTTTATTTGATTAAATCATGACTTTTCTATAGATTGTCAGTGAAGGATTAAGCTGTCATAATTACTTGATCATCAGCGAAAATCTCATCAACATGATTCGTAGAGTATTGTTGATCAAATTACTGAACAATTCTCGATAAAATATCACAAATCTATCGAGTAAATTATCTCTGATTGATTGGCTAATAAGCCATCATCAAGAAGAGGACGATTCATCAAGAGACAAGTCGTCACCTCTTGAGAGCGTACCAGATGCGATGAAGAGCCACCTCTCACTATGTGGACTTGAGGATGAAGCTTCCTAATACGCACCTCACTTCCATCTAGCTTTTCTCTTTCAGGTGACAGTCATCGGAGAGTTGTAAAGTCGCCATCTTTCTGTTCCATTGGGTGACAATTGCTAGAGACGATTCGACTACCCATTTTATTAATTTCTAGAGTTCGCAAGAAGATTTAGAGATTGTCTATGTCGTCCTTGTCTAATGAGAGCCTTCAAGCCATAGACACTACATGACAATCCTCCTAAATGCTTACGATTTTAATGTATCGTCAATGTATTATTGTGTGACATCAGAACTCTCTTTATCATATTTTAATTAGTTTAACTTTTACCATCATTTTTTAGACTTCAAAAGGAGATCCAACGAATGCCTAAGTCATCCAAGTCCAAGGAGAGTTTTTGCGGCTGTAGATATCATTCGATGACCCTCTTAAACACATAGAATTCTAACGATCACTATTGCAAGGCTGAAACTCTACCTTTCCTACTTTTAACTTAATATTCACTTCATTTAGTGATAATTTATGTGATTTAAATTTACCAAAGTATTCTCCATTCAATTATGATTCTTTTGACTTTTACATATCTTAATTTGACCAATTAAATCATCTGTAAATGCTTACGTATGAATCGTCAAGCAAAACTCTATTTTCACCTAATTCGTCAAGTGCTACCATCATCTTGACATCTACACCCCTTATTTCCCTTTTTCGTAGATTTTAAAATATATTTTATTTTCATTTCTTTGTCTAGAATTCATAAAAAATTATATTTTTGTGGAAAATTCTAAAATATTTCTAGATATTATTTTACATCCCTATGATTGACTTAGAAAATTAACATTATTTTTCACAATTTTATTGAATTATAATTTATTTATTTTTTCATAAATACTTCTAAATATATAAAATTAGTATTTTTTTAGTTTTATAAATTTTAAATTTACGTGATTTACTATAAAATGACTAAGGCACATTAGTAGGCCAATTAAACATTGGACTCTTCTTACAAGCTAATATTGATCCTCTTTCTAGGGATTTATACTACTTTCTCAATGGAAGGCATTGTTTTTGCCTCCAAATATTTAATTCGCATCTCATATCTTATACCTTTAGCTTTTATTAAACAAAGTAGACTTAACGTGACCTTAATTGTAGGATACTCAAATCAAGTAACATTTTTGTGCATTTGTGATTGTTTTTCTCATATGTTATGTTTTTATTCATCACCTCCTCTCATGAGTGTTAGGGGAGTCTTCCTTTTGACGACAAAGGACAAAAATGCCACTTTTGGTGTACGATGATGAAATGTTGAAGTTATTATTATTATTATTTAAATGAAAGGGTTCCTTTGAAATATTTGTGAGAATATTTTTGGACCATAAAGATTCATTTTTATGTTTTCTGATTTATGAAATTACAATTGTATAATTTAGATACCATTTATGACATGATTATATACTTTGTGGATAACCCTTTGAGGTAGTTCATTCTTGAGAATAATCTTTATGAAAGCCTAGTTAGGTGTGTACCTTGATTCTCAAAAGCAATAGTCTTTAACAAATGTGAACATATATTGATAATGAATGCTAAAATTGTAACTTGGGCAATAATATGGAAAGAAACTTCCATGTAATTTTTTTTGGTACGAGTCCATAAATTTTCTAATCTTATTGTGCTCTTCATAAATTGACTATTAGTTTTGCTTATTTGTGTGCAGTTAGTTGAAATCAATTAGGGGATCCTTCTTTAGAAGGTGCACATGATCATATGCCATTTTTTTTAGAAATTTCCTCTCTTTTTCATTATTTTTCCCTTATTAATTAAGGTGAGGATTTATATGAAAAAGGAAGAAAGACTAAAGATAAGTAATAAGGTATTTTGGGTTTAAAACTCTTGGCACTATTTACATTGAGAATTGGACTGTCATGAATGGGGCTTTGACCATTTTAAGAAGAGAACAAATAGCCAATCTTGTCCATTCAACTAGGCATAATTTGTTGGCATAAGGCAATGAGAGATGAATTACAACAAAATGGGGACGAATTATCATTTTTTTTTTGTTTTAGTGTGAAATATATAATTTCAATACGAAATATCACTATTTTTTGTAATTTTATTTAACTATAATCCCTTGTCCTCATTTTTTGTATTTTACTTGTACTACTACCTTATTAAATGGTAGCTTCCCTTGGGTACTAACTAAAACCTTTTAGGATAATAAAAGCAGGTAAAAAAAGGAAAAATGATATGTATAAGGTAGCTGTTAGTAAGATGAAAGATGTAAGAACAAATTTGAAGGGACTCCTTGAAGATTGATGAGGGCATTTGAGACTTTTTTGGGCTTGAGGTATCAAGAGGTGCTCATGGTCATAGATATTTGACTTGGTTTATCACTCTTTTTACATTATTTTTGCTTATCAAGCTTTATTTCTCCAGCACAAAATCATCCAAAAGATCAAATTTCATTTCTTTATGGGGAGATTTTTATTGGAGTTGTCATAAAAATGACATTAGACTTTGGGCCATGATGACAAGAGATTATTGATTTGTTACTTATCATGAGCATTTGAATAATAGTGAAACATGAGATGCTATTCTTAGTTCAATGCAACCTAAAAGATAGTGTAGGGTATTTTTCTAGGTAAAGATATTATAGAAATTGGTCATAGATATTTGACTTGGTGGAAGCATACATCATCTCTTTTTAAACTATTTTGGCGTATCAAATCTTTATTTCTTTGGCACAAAATCATGCAACGTGCAAAAATCAAATTTCCTTATTTCTGGGAGATTTTCACTAGACTTGTCATCAAAATGATGTTAGAATTTAGGCACGATGACAAAAGGTTATTGATTGTTACTTATCATGAACATTTAAATAATGGTGGAGCATGAGATGTTATTCTTAGTTCAATGCAAACCTAAAATATAGGGTAGGATATTTTTCTAGGTAAGGATATGATAACAATTGGCTCAATTTTTTTTCTAATACATAAATAAATAACTCCTTAAAGGACAACTGGTGTAAAACATCCTCCTTTTACAAAAAATATGTATTTGATATTCAAGACATAAGAGAATTTGAACATCAGTCATGATGGGAGTAATAGCTAAAATTTAGTGTGAATGACAAGAATGATATTACTAACATGTTAATTTTTTATATGGAGTGCTTCTAAACCGAGTTACAAAAATCTCATAGTAAGATTTGAACTATATGGAAGGTATTCGTTGAGAGATAGAAATGACTGAATATAAGTTTAAGTGTATTAAATTAGATAAATAATTCATAAACTTGTCTTTTAAAGGTAAAGAGGTCTTGATGTAGAAGTTTTTATTTGGTAGACCCTCTATGTGGGATTGTTTTTATGGATGATGTTCATTTCTGCATTCAACATTTGGGTGAAGGAAGAACTTTCCAATGCTTACTATGTTGTTATCTCTATCCCCCTCCTCTCAATCTTGTTAGGTTCAATTATTCTATAAAATAAGCAAGGTATACAATGAAAAAACATATGTTATGTTAATGATAAATGTTTAGACATGTCAATGTTAGAGGCCATCTTATGATGTTTGATTGAAAGGATAAACACAAAGTGATGGTGGAGAAACCAACTCACTAGTGTCTAACCCCAAATCGTTAGGTCCTCAATGGCATTTGTTGAGGTAAAATACTTCATAACCTCTTGATAATTCAAGAGGTTAAGAAATAAAGAGTATGAAATGATGGGTGAAATTTCTACTGTATTTTTGAAGTTTTAGGTAAAAGAATATTGAGAGACTAATTTGTAAAAAGTAGATGCAGATTGATGAATACACATGGAATAAATAAAACTAAAAATTTTAATAAATAAAAGAAATGAAGTGGAGAAATATTTATAGACTATAAAGAAATAGATTATTGATGATATTATTGACATCACATCAATTGGACTTACAATATGAAAAATAAGAAGACAATGATCTATCTATATAGATTGTCTCTTAACTAAATTCCTATCATATGAAATGTGACATAAAAATGTACAGTTCATAAATTCTACTTAAAAGTCATAAAATATTAAGTACCTGAAGATGGAGTGGTAGTGAGAATGAGAGTGAGTAGAGAGCTTAAAGAATTTTCTAGAGGTCATTCAAGGAACCTATTTGATAGTGGTATCAAACATCCGGCCCATTAGGGCCCATTATCTATCTATCTCTCTCATCTCTCCTCTCTCTTATATAGGAGTCATGTATTCTATCTTGTGACTACATGGATTCCAGGGTTTTCCTTTCTCATGTCAACATGGTCTCAGAGCTCTAGGTATCCTTTGTCGTCCTCCTCTCTGATGTGTCACTCATCTTCAATGTGCTGCTCTCCTCCTTGTCGGCCTTTTCTCACCTCAAGCAGCTCTTCAACTTCACCACTATTCCCTCTTTTGACATCGTCATCTCTACTGTCACTCTCCTTCTACTTTTGATGCCGCCCTCCTTGCCACCGTCACCCCTCGTTAGTGCCATTGCTCTCCTCCTCTTCTTTGACGTCTCTACTATGACTGTTGCCATCGAGCTCCCTCTTCCTCATCACACCCTAGCTGTCGCCCCATTACGGGTGTCATTGCTCTTAGGTGCCAAGGGTGTCGCCATGGCCGTCGAGGTCCCTCCTAGCCATCGCACCCTGATAAGTCTTCATTATCATGAGTTAATAATTAGTAAATAATATAGTTTTAGCCTTAACTCATGATAAATAGACTTATATTTGTGTTAAAGAATGACTTGTGGTTTTCAGTTGATTAACGTGAATTTTTGGGTAATTATGTGATTTTATACGATTTTTACAGTCTTACTTTTGAGATAAATGAAGAACAAGAAATAAAAATAAAAATATTGTAAAATGGGGGGACCCGCCGGCCAGCCGGGCCCGCAAGCAGGTCGGAAGCGCAGTCGGGGAGTAGCCGCGAGCAGGGGCTCGAGCGGCTTAGCTTGGACCGATAGGGGCACGTGTGCGCCACTCCCCTTCCACGTCACCGGTGGCCAGCCGGCTGTGGGGCAAGGAGTGGTCGTACATGTGAGAGAAGGGAGTTTGCTCACAAATCTAACATTACTATATATTCGCCCGAAAAATCGGCGCACAACCGATGTGGGACTAAACCCCCGTCACACCTTCCTCAGAGGCGGGCGACCGGCGCGGGTTCGAATCCTCCCAGAGTCAAAATCCATATATTTTTATCTGATTATCGCGACTTTCCTGCAGATCGCCGGTGAAGGATTAAGCAACGAGAATCGCTGGATCATCGGCGAAAATCTCGTCAACGCGATTCGCGGAGCATTGCTACTAAAATTGCTGAACGATTCGCGATAAAAGGATCGCGAATCCATCGAGTAAATCATCTCCGATTGATCGACGAACAAGCCGTCGTCGGGAAGAGGACGATCCGCCGGGAGACGAGTCGCCACCTCCTGAGAGCGTACCAGATGCGATGAAGAGCCTCCTCTTGCTGCGTGGACCTGAGGATGAAGCTCCCTGACATGCGCCCCACCTCCATCCAGCTCCTCTTCGTCGGGTGACAGCCGCCGGAGAGCCGCAAAGTCGCCGTTTTTCCGCTCCGCCGGGTAACAGCCGCCGGAGACGATTCGACGACCCACTTCATTGATCTCTAGACTTCGCGAGAAGATCTAGAGATTGCCCACGTCGTCTTTGTCCAAGGAGAGCCTTTGAGGCCGTGGACACTGCACGACGATCCTCCCCAACGCTCAGGATTCCGGTGCATCGCCGACGCATCGCCGTCGCGACGCCGGAACTCTGTTTTCCTGCTTTCAATTTACTTTACGCTTCATTTAGTGATAATTTTTGTGTTTTTAATTTACCAAGATAAACTTTGTTCTATTACGATTCTTCCGGCTTTTACAGATCTTAATTTGATCAATTAAATCGTCTGTAATCGCTTACGTAAGAATCGCCGGGCGGAACTCTGTTTCCGCCCGATTCGCGTTCGCCGGGGCGTTGACGTCATCCTGACATCCGCGCCCTTATTTCCTTTTTTCGTGAATTTTAAATATATTTCTTTTTTTATTTCCTAGTATAAAATTCATAGAAAATCGTATTCATTGAGAACAATTCTGAATAATTACCAGATATTATATTACATCTTGTGATCGACCTGGAAAATTACCGCTATTTTTGGAACTTTTATTGAATTATAATTGATATATTTATTTAGAAATACTTCTAAATATCTGAAAATTCGTATTTTCTAGTTTTATAAATTTTAGATTTGCGTGATTTAATATACAACGACTGAGTCACGTCACACCCTTACTGTCGCACCCTTGCTATCACACTCTTGTTGTCATTCCCTGACCAACACTCCCTTGCTGTTGCACCCCAACCCTTGTCGTCGCCATCGTGGGTACCATCAACATCCGGCCACAGTGGCTTAGGTTTTGCTCGTCTTTTGGCAAGCCAACTAGTAGTTTTCTTCCAAACCAGCCCACTCGAGAATGGCCCAACCAGACTCGCCGGGCCCACATAGACTCGTAAACCTAGTATGGCCCAACCAGCCCTAGCTGAGCCTAGCCAACTCTGCCAAGCCTCGCCGGCTTTGCCTGCTCCTCCGGACTGGCTCATCGGGCCCTAACCTGCTCACCACACCACTTGCCCCTCATGGCATTATCTCACTCCCCTCCGTCGCCTACCTTTGAACCCTCTGAGCTTCTTCCGACTAATGTTCTCCCTTCTCTAGCAATTCCTCCAATTCACCACTCCATCACGACGCAACTTACTCGATCGGTGTACATCTTCAATGACGACAATTATACATCATGGGCATCTGGCTTCGAGCTCTTCCTTAGATCTCATAGCCCCCTCCACCTCTCAAAAGACCCACTTGGCCTTTGGGACCCCTCGTATGCAACATAGTCACAATTTGACTCAGCCGTCATCACATAGATACTTTAGAACATCAAACCCACTATTGCCGAGCCACTAATGTGCATCACCTCGGTCCATCTCTTGTGACTCACTATAGAGACCATGTATGTCAATCAGACGAACATCGATCGCGTTGTGGAGATCTTTGAATCTCTTCTCTCTTGTAAATAAGATGATCTCTTTTTAGGTCTACTACGGTCACCTCCAAGCCCTCATCGAGGTTGATATCTATCAACCCCTTACTATCGACATTCTAACCCTCCAGTACTATCGCCACGAGTTTTATGTTGAGGTTTATTGTTAACTTGTGAAAACTATATATTAATCTATTATCAAATCAAGAAGAATAATGCATATTTGAGAAGTATTTCACAAGTTATCATGTTAATTATTTTATTTATTATTTAAATAAACCTCTCTAAATCTTAATTTAAATTAATATTTTATGAATAAAAAGAAAATGATGAGATTTTATTTCATATCTTGAGGCTTAATTCTCATTTATTTATTTCTAAACATTGTGCTAAATTTTTATGATTTGAAATATATTTTTTATAATTTTTCCAAAAGTTTTAGGCATTAAAATAAATATAATCAAATGACGTCATTATTATATATGATAACACTCGCATAATATTTCTGATATGGGATTAACTTTATCTTGTTATTCTTTTCAGATTTGGCGGTCGCGCGATAGTAGTGGTCAGATCTAACACACTACATAAAGTTGTGTTACCGCTGCCATCATACGAAAAAGTAGCTCTAGGATCTCACGGCCACTACTAGCAGATCCGACGCACCACATGAAGCCACATCACCACCGTCGTCATACGAAAAAGTAGCTCCAAGATCCAACGATGACTGCTAGCAGATCTGATGATCCAGGAGATGCCACGTCGCAGCATCAACGCACAAAAAGTAGCCGCCAATCCAACGGTGGCTATCCTCACACATGGATCCCGATAAATCACAGCAAAACGAGTGAGAGCTAATGGAGATCTAACGACGATTATTAGTCCACATCACCCCTCTTTAGAGCAAAATGACGGTGTAAGGATCCAACGGTCTTCATCAAACCATGTGTCAGAGAATATATTTACAAATATCGATTATCATTTGGTAAAACAGACGATATCGATTATTCCCTCTCACACACGAAAGGGTATATGTTCAAATATCGATTATCATCTAGTAAAATAGATAATATTAATTATTGCCGCGTGAGAAAAGGAGAAAATCTTACTCCTACCTTCCACGTGACCTTCTCCGACTCTAACGTTCCCCACTCCATACCATGTTTTAACTCCTACCTTTCACGTGACCTTGATGCTTGTGAAGTATAATATCATTCGCCATGCCAATAATACCGATGCTTCCACCTCTACCAGGCTCACCTCATTTTCAACCTCCATGCCAAGTACACATGCTCTTCTTACTTCTTCTTCAATGTCGTGGATTATCAATTCGAGGACCTCCACCCACATGACTAGTATCCCTCCTATTCTCTCCTCCTATCAGCCTACTCGGCCCATCCCCCTATCATCATTGTCGATGGTTAGACCTATCTAGTCAAAGGTTATAGTGTCACTTCGACTTTTCCCTCCCTTCACCTTACACAAGTTCTCTACGTTCTCAGTTTTTCTACTAACCTTCTATTCATCAATACTATTACCCGTGCCCTCTTTTGTACAATCATATTCTTTTCCTTTCACTATACTTTTCAAGATCTACGTACCAAATGAAAGATTAATTTGGGTCATAAAAAAGATTAGGATGTCTACGAACTCATTTCTAATAAACCCTCATTTATCCTTCAAGTCTTTTTTATCACCTCTACGACTATTTCTTTTCTTTTGTGGCATTGTCGTTTGAACCTTTCTCTAAGTTACAAAAAATCTTATCGTGACTTTTTCTCTCTAAATTTGTGTGCAAATCTTGTCAATTAGGCAAACATCACTGTGCTTCTTATCCTAGTTGTGATGGCATCCCCTCTTCCGCTCTATTTGACATTCAACATTGTGATGTATGGGGACCATCTTGTACTTCCTCCATCTCGAATCATCATTATGACATCATTTTTGTTGATGACTATACTCATGTAAATTAGGTCTAGTTCCTCCACGACCGCTCTAGGGTTGTTATCGTAATTACTTACTTCATCACCGAAGTTATCACTTAATACATTACTATGTCTAAGATTTTTTGTACTGATAACGCTCTTGAGTTTGTTCAAGCATCTCTTCACACCTTTTGCAATGATCGTGACATCTTCTACTAGACCACTTATCCTCACACTTCGTAGTAGAATGATGTTGCTAAACACAAACATTGTCAGTTTTTTGACATCACTTGTACACTTCTTTTTGAAATGAATGTCTCTTACTATCTTTAGATTAACGTCCTTCTAACTGTCACTTACTTCTAGAATTGGCTTCCCTTCACTCTTTTTGAGGGGGTCATTCCTTTTCATTGCTTAATCCTTGATTCTCTTATTTTTTCTCTTCTCCCTTGAGTCTTTGGATGCACTGCCTTCATCTAGGATTTCTCTCTTTCTCTTTCTAAACTTACCCTTCGTGCTCTTAAAAGGGTCTTTGTCATTTACTTTTGTATGTAAAAAGGTTATCGAATCTACTTCTCCAGTACACATTATTATATGACCGTGGCCGACGTCACTTTTTATGAGGAGTCTCATTTCTTCTCTCCTATTTTGACTCTTCCTCGAGCCACTATGGATACAATATCCTCTTCATCCTCTTCTACAATCTCTTTTGCATCTTTGGTCACTACTCTACCTAATGACCTTCATTTTCCTATTGCCCTCCACAAAGGTACATGTGTCTGCACCCACCATCTCATCTCCTAATTTATCTCCTATGACCTTCTTTCTCCTTTTTTTCTTGCCTTTGCCCTCTCTATGGCCTCCGAGTTGCTTCAACAATTGCATGATAAGGCTACACAAATACTTACATGAAAGGCGGCCATAGATTTATAAGTAGCTACGTTGGTCGTTCAGGAGACTTGACATTTAGTTACGTGTCCAACTAATGCCAACATTGTGATGTGCAAGTAGATGTTTACTCTCAAGTATCACCTAGATGATTCAATCGCTCATCACAAAGCTCATCTAGTCACCCAAGGCTTCACACAAGCATATGTGATCGATTACACTAAGACGTTCTCTCATGTCGTTTGTCTTAACTCTATTCGCGTGCTCCTATCTCTCGTCATCAATCAAGCATGATCTCTCCACCAGTTAGATGTTTCTAATGCCTTTCTATACACTGATCTCACAGAGCAAGTCTTTATAACAGAGCAAGTCTTTATAGAGTAACCTTTTAGGTATGTTATTCAGGGGGTGTCATCGAAAGTATGTCTCTTGTGGCATGTCATTTATGAGCTCAAGTAGAGTCTACGTGTTTGGTTTAACAAGTTTAGTGATTTACTCATTACCTTCGACTTCACCTCCTACACTGCAGATCCCACCATACTCACGAAGAAAACAAAAGATGACTTTATCATCCTTATAGTCTATGTCAACAATATTCTTGTGATTGAAAGTGATGAGGTCAATATTTTTGTTGTCAAAACCTACTTGCAACAGCACCTCAACATTCATGACTTGAGGACTCCGTGATATTTTCTTAAAATTGAGTTTATGTATCAAGATCGGAAGCTCACCCTCACTTAGCGAAAGTATACCCTCGACATGCTTCAGGAAATATGTCTCCTTGGGTGTAAGCCGAAGACTTTGCCCATGAAAACTCGCCCACAGTTCTAAGGCATTTCATCTCCCCTACTCGAAGATGTTAACCGGTATCGACAATTGTTGGGCAAGCTAATATATTTTACTATCACTCGTCATGACATTATGTACACAGTTAATGTCTTGAGTCAATTCATATAGAAGCCTCGACAAGTTCATTGGGAGGGTGCTCTATAAGTCCTCACCTACATCAAGTGAGCCCCAGGAAAAGGACTCATCTATCGGCAACACGGCTATCTCCACATTGTAGTCTACTCTGACGCTAGATATACAAGTGCCTATTCACATACATTACACATACATTGGCGATAACTTAGTCACATAGCGGTCTCAAAAATAGAGGGTAGTGTCCTATTCTAGTGCAGAATTCGAGTATCACATAGCAGCATCGCTTCTCTCTCTCCAATACTCATGCATTACAACAATCAAGTTACCATCTTCATTGTTGGCAATCCCACCTTTCATGAGCTTACTAAAGATATTCAAATCGACTGTAATTACATTCGAGATAAAGTTATGTCTGAATTTATCTCTAGTTCTCATGTGACATCATTTCATCAACTAGCAGATGTCCTCACAAAGAGTTTGGCCAGCATCTCCTACAACGTCACGTGTACCAAGTTAGGCATGTTTGACTTATATGCTCTAATTTGAGGGAGAGTGTTCGATAGTGATATCAAACTTTCAGCCCACTAAAATCTATTATCTATCTCTCTCTCATCTCTCCTCTCTCTTATATAGGAGTCGTGTATTTTATCTTGAGACTACATGAATTCTAGGGTTTTTTTCTCTCGTGTCAACAAAACCATTATATTTGAGATTTATAATTGTAATCCAACTGTTAATAAGCATACCTATTTGCCCTAAAAATTATCTAAATTTCTCTCAAACTATTTTAAAACATCATATACAATTTTAATAAATTAAGTGTTGTTTATTATGATCATGACCTTCATGGTGTCAATATGGTTCACTTTTATTATAACAACTTTCACTATAACTTTCCATATATAGTTGAGGAACTAAATCTTCAGGTGGTAGTTGGTTTTAAACATGACAAAAATTGGAGTTTGAACTGGATGCAAGTTAAGTTGAAACTCCCCATTATGTATGTTTCTATGATACATTTGACACTAAGGACTTCTATAGGCTTACTTACCTTATAAAAAGAATATCATCAGATTAGTGGTGCCATCATGATGAAGTTTCATCTTCATGATTGATTATTTTTATATGATGTTGATGCCACATCTCTTACCCCATGATCATAGTGGGGTGCATCACACTATGATGCACCCCTACTCGATGTGTGTGTGTGTGTGTGTGTGTGATAGAGAGAGAGAGAGAGAGAGAGAGAGAGATCTTACTATAGAGTCTAGAGAGTAGAATTAGCATACATGCGTCATTTAACCAAAACTTATTAAAGTAAGAGGAACAAGAAGAATTTGACACAATAGGTTTATGTGTTGCATCTAGAGATGATACTATCTAATTTGTACACAAATGTATTTGACAAAGTTGATAGACAATAAATTTATTGATGTCAATAATGGCTGTGTATTCATTGAATTACATTATATTTCATCTAGTGATCTTATTCTATGTACTTGTATTGCATACATGACATTTATCTCTTTCTTAAATTTCAGCTTGGAGAAAACCTTTGAGAGCGTGTAAAAGATTTTTAGACGAAGAAAGAAAAGTGAAGAACAATGTTCTTACACGAAAGGTATTATTTACTCAGCTCTATGTTTGACAACGTTGTGTGCTTATCCATACATTTATTTGCTTGTTAACTTTTGACAATTAAATGCGTTATCAAAACAATGTATTGATTGGTCTATAAAAAGGACACGGATTTAATTATTTTTGTGTCTATGACTATGTGATTCTCTTTTAAGTCAACCACCAGTCGACTTAAATTGGTTGGTTGACATAAATTGGTTAGTATCTATGTCTTACATCTGATGCATTTGACTCTACGATGATATAGTTTCTAGTATTTTAGCATTATTCTTGTAACTAGGAAATGTGCATGAAGATAGTCGTGCTATAGAACGAAAGCATAAACCATGTTGGACCATATTTTGTGTTAACTCATTGTGGCACATAATTTTGGGTGTCTTTCTTAAAATGTTCTTAATGAAATCTGATGAAATACTAAACACTTTTCTTATCAAGGGTAAGAGTGTAGAATTTGAAGATCATGAAATAAAGCATGGACTTAAGGTAGACCATTCCTAAGATCATGAAATGAAGGTAAACTCGTCAGCCAACCAGTATACAAATATTAGCACATTCCCATTCCTAACATCAGCAGCCTTTTGCAAGCTTCTCAATGATGGATCATTGAGCACGAAATAAATGAGCTCACAAAGTTAGAGGACAAATTGGAGAGTAAACTGAGGAAAATAAGGTTGAGAAAGGTTAGTTTCTTCTTCACCACTTCTTATCCAGCACCTTGCTTAATCTTTGACTATATCCATATACTTGAATGATTTTCAAGTATATTTTTAAGGCTATAACCTCACAATTAGTTTTCACAACTAATTTTCTAATCAGGCATTTTAAGGATATTATTAGTTGTATCAACTTGATGATGATGAAATCCCACATACAAAATTGGATTGCACTAACGAATGGGAAAAGAGCTGTCTTATGGGCAAGGCATTTTTAATATTTTTTTCCCATTAATAATCAATAAAATTTCAATTGGATATTTTGAAATTTTCAGGTAATATTCTAATGACTCCCACTCTATGAATTACTCTCATTGAAATAAAAGAGAGGCTAAGTAAAGACGAAATATAGTAAACATTTCATGGATGTAAAATAGCATGGAAAAACCAGTAGAAACTTAAAAATGTTTTTTTCATAAATCGGCAAAAAAATACATCTTAGTATTTTGAGAATCCCGAGATGATGCGTGGATTCTACATTGCATGCTCTAATACTACTATGCAGATCAATATAGAGATATGATTAAACATTATGGCAGAAGAATCTGAGACAATTCAGAGCATTTCAAGAGCCTGCTCTTATTTAGCACTCTTTGAGGCGATCCAATTCATACTCCCTATTCCAATTCATTATATGAGTCGAATAAATGGACAGGTCATATTTGACAAATAATAAACCAGATTGTCTCATAAAAGTTCTATAAAAGACTTGTTTATTTCCACTGGCTTGGAAGTATATACAAAAACTTTCCGACTTATTGTACTCCGGTTGGGCATGCATATAATATGATGGCCCCTTGTCCTATATGGGCATGCATATATACAAAAATAACGACGTTCATTATTTTCTGGATCATAAAATGGGTGGAGAGTGAAACAATACTTCACCCATGATGCCTATGTGCCAAGGAGAGTTTTTCTTTTCATGCTTTCTTTCTTTCCTTTTCAAAAATAAAGGTCTCAAAGGCTGAAAGTTCTTGTCAGGAAGATCCTCCCAGCGATACAACATACACACGCAATGATTTTGCAAAAGTCAACCAGTTGACTTTTTGAGTCTTTGACGACAATTACATTTCTGACAATCAAATCACGACAGATGGGCGAACGAGATACTCTCCGATTTGGACGTAAATAATATGAAAGTAACTGCTTTTATTTTAGGCTTTCACTGGTTAACTGTTAGATGTGTGAGGAAGAAACGAGTTTCTACTCCCTCATATTTCTTGTAATGTATCCTAATTCTTGGATTTTGGGATGAAATGATTTATTATTGTCAGAGAATGATCCATGCTAGAAAAGCCAATTTCATGATTGGCAGTCAGTTTGAGTTGGATTGGCTGCTTATACATCTGTTAATAGAAACCCAGGCTTTGATCATTCATTTCGTTGTGTGCACTGCACTTTCAGTGTTTGTATGATAAAACTACGCATGACTTTGATCATGTTAAAGAATTATCTCACACTAAAAACAATGGTTAAATGAATGGCTAGAGCCATTTTGTTCATTCCCAATTATTTTTCCTTGCTTTGTATAAAGAGAATGCAACCATTGTCATGCATGGGCAAGCACGCCTACTGTTATGTGCAAGCAACAAATTAACTGTTCTATTTTCACATGAATTTTGTGAACACATGGCATGATAGAATGCGTGTCTTGTTCAAAACCAGAAGAAATTATATGCGAGAATATCAATTATGTTAACATACTTTTGAATTATAGATGAACGAACCCATATCACTTTCTGCGGATATGTTCATGTGCTTACACAATCAGTCTGAGTGGCGGCCTGGATCAGCCCAAGTATGTCATATCGATCCTTGAATGGTGTGTCCCGGAATTGGCTGATTCTGTTGGCGCTGAGAAAATCTGAGTATATTTGTAGGTCTGATTGCAAGGAGTTTATTTTTTGCAGCATCTGATGACGTGTGATATTTTTTTTAGTTAATTTTGCCACTGCTATGACATGACGATTGAAGAAGCTGCCGAATTGGCTCGAGGGGGCCATCTATGATGCCCATATTCTGAGATGGAGCTAGTGGTGGAGTTTCTAGCTGTAATGTTTCTTCATTCTCCACCTACCCACTCTTCCTTGCCGAATAATGCAGACAGACACCTAAACTGTGTGATAATTTCTTCCCTAATGTCTGAAAAGAAAGTCCCACATTGAAAAAATAAAGAAAAAAACCCTTTGGCTACACCATGCTGTATATTTTTTTATTTAAAGCTGCATGAATTTGCATCATATCTACTTCTGAAATTCTCTGTTCTTCAGTTTATTATGTCTGGCCCAATGGATGGAGGAAGCTCTCTGGGGATGATGTTGGCGAGCTGCATTACAAGTAATTTCTCGTCGTTCCAAGCCCAGTGGAGTAGGATTCCAGTCTCTTGAGTGGCCTTTGACTGCCTGTTATGGGCATGTTCTTCGCGCAGAAATATGGCCGGCTTTTAACTCTTTTTAATGTACATTGGTTCTGTATATTTGATACCTTCCTTGGATGATTTACATGCTTTGCTCAAGTGCTTGATATCCTTTTTAAATAATTTGACTTGAAGTGATTTCATCAGCCATAAAAATCCCTTAACAGAGTAATTTTAATCTTCTCTTTGAATTTAAATCGGAAAGACAAATAAGTGATTAATATTTTCGTTGTTTCTTATTTTAGTCCTTTTTCATGGGTTTTGCAGAAATTTTCATGACAAATAAAAAAAAAAAAGCAATCTTTGAATTGATGGCGTATGTTAAAGGTAGGAGTTTGAAAACCTCTGGGATCATGCTCCATCTTCTTCCTCCCTGACAATGGCTCATGGGTATAAAATAAGAGAGGCTAAGCCCTGAAAATCATCTTAGAATGGACGACCTAAGATGAAGAACATCTTATGATTTCCTATGTTGCCCTCGGCATTTGCTAAAAATACGTTGGATTTAGTAAATAATTAGTTGGCATGTCTAATCATCAATGGTTGACATAGTCGACGAAGATATTATCCCTCGAGCACAGGAACATAGGCGAGATGCCTGATCGGATAAGCATTTCAAGATCTGGCTGAGAGTAGGCGAGAGGCGGAGAGGGATGGCGGACGCTGTTCTCGGCTACGTCGTGCAACGGGTTGGCGACCTCCTCATCGATGAAGCGGTCTTCCTGTACAAAGTGAAAGATCAGGTGGAGTGGCTCAAGAGGGAGCTCCGGGCGATGGAGTGCTTCCTCAAGGATGCCGACACGAAAAGCAAGGGGGACGAAAGCGTGAAGAACTGGGTGAGGGATGTGAGGGAAATCGCTCATCAGGCGGAGGACCTCGTCGAGTCTTACGTCCTCGATGCCGAGAGGAAACGACGGCGGAGAAAGAGCTTCATCCTAACCACTGTGTGTTGCCGCCTTCCACCCCCCAATGACTTCATCGTTCTCCATAAATTCGGTAACGAGATCGAGGCCATAAGGGCCAAAATCGACGAAATCAATGGACGAAGAAGCACCTACGGAATCGAGAACCTGGGCGGAGAGCCGAGGAGGCAGATCGACAAGACAGTGCGGGAACGAAGGCGGGTCGTTCTCCATGCCCCAGACACTGATCTGATCGGCATGGATGAGGAGAAGGACAAAATCCTGGGACATCTGCTCGACGGGAGCAAGAAGAAGCGATCGATGATCTCTATTGTGGGGATGGGCGGCCTCGGGAAGACCACTCTTGCTAAGAGAGTCTTCAACGAAGCAAGAGCCAAGTTCGGCCATTCGGTGTGGATCGATGTCTCCCAGCAGTACTCCCCTGAGTCTCTCCTTCGAGACATTCTTCGGAAGCTCACGGTGACCGGAGTAAAGGAACTCGAGGAAATGACGAGGGCCCAGTGTGAGGAGAAGCTTTACGAAACCTTGGAGGCGGAGAACTACTTGTTCGTCATGGATGACGTGTGGGACACCGAGGTCTGGAAGATCCTCAGTCGGCATCTCCCAGACGCCCAGAACGGAAGCCGGGTGCTCATCACCAGCCGGTCCGTCGATGTTGCCAGATCTGCGGACCCATCTGCCCCTCTCCTTGAGTTGCGGCTACTTAGTGAAGAGGAGAGCGGGGAGCTTCTCTCCAAGAAGGCGTTCCCGAATCAGGAGAACATCGAAGCAGTCTGTTCAGAACCGATGAGGGATGTCGGGAAAGAAATCGCGAGGAACTGCGGGGGCCTACCTCTGGCTCTGGTGGTGCTCGGCGGTCTGCTCTCCACGAAAGACCCATCACTCGGGGCGTGGAGGAGGCTCGCGGAGACACTCGTCTGGGAAAACATGGAGGAAGGCCGAGTGTGCTTGGATATACTGGCGCTGAGCTACGAGGACTTGCCCCGTCACCTTAAGTGTTGTTTCCTTTATTTCAGTTCTCTTCCAAAGGACTTCAAGATTAATGTCGACAAGCTGATCAGATTGTGGATCGCAGAGGGGTTCGTCGAGCGAAGAGCAGGTGAAACACTCGAAGAAACTGCAGAGGGTTACCTGGGAGAGCTCGTCCAGAGATGCATGGTGATACTTGTGCGAGATGATTTTTGGGCAAAATGCCGGATCCATGATCTGCTGCACGATTTTACCTGCACAGAGGCTAAGGAAGTGGGGTTCCTTGTTTCTCACGGGATCCGAGACGACGGTGGCGCATCCCAACTGGATTCCTCCGTGCGGCGCCTTTCTCTTCAGGGGGCTAAAGGGTCGTACTGGGACTCGAAGTCCACCCCAAGACTGCGCACCTTGCTGTCCTTCGGAACCCGTCACGAATTTGGTACAAATAGAACCTTCCCATTTCTATGTCTGAAACTGCTCAGAGTCGTCGATCTGGAGGGGGCACCAATCGCCGAATTGCCAGAACAAGTTGGAGACCTGATCCATCTTCGATACTTGGGCTTGAAAGATACAGAGATAGATAGTCTTCCGTCTTCACTTCGGAAACTTCGTCATCTACAGTGCTTGAACGCAGAGGGGACGCGGATCAGAACGATGCCGAGAGTTCTCTGGAAGATTGAGGCCTTACGCCAGGTCATCGTTCCCGACGAAGTGGAGGCGGAGGTGGTGGAGGGAGGCTTATTAAGAAACTTGCAGGTGCTGAGGGACGTCCGGGCCGGGAGGTGGATAGATAGCTGCTTTGGGAGCCTTACCAGTCTCCGGGAGCTGGAAATATCATGGATCAAAGACTATCATCATCCCGCTCTGTCATCTTGGCTGCCGGAGTTGCCACGCCTGAAGAAGTTGGGCTTGCGAGGCGAGTCGATCCCAGATTGTCTGTGGACATCGTCCAGCTTTTCTTCCCTTCAAGTCTTAACCCTAGGGGGGGAAGTGAGGAGGCCACCACAACAATCAAGTTCTGGCGGCGACCAGTGGCCCCCCAATCTCACCCAGCTCATACTATGGAAAACCAGTCTGGGTCAAGACTCCATTGCGGCGCTCGAGGAGCTCCCTGAACTTAAATATCTGTATCTGGGTCCTGGATCCTACAAAGGAAACGAGATGATCTGCTCCCGCGGCGGGTTCCCGCAACTGGAGTCCCTCGTACTTGATTCACTGTCCCCGTTAGAGAGGTGGGTAGCTGAGGCTGGGGCCATGCCCCGCCTGAGGAGCTTGTTCATTAGCTGCAAAACGTTGAAGATGCTTCCGGAAGGGTTGCAAGACATGGCTGCCTTGAAGCGCCTAGTTCTGTGGGGTATGTCCCCTGAAATCTGTTCAAGAGCTGAAAAGGAGGGAGAGGACTGGCCCAAAATCCAACACATACCTTCGATCACCATTTTAGAATGAATTTCGGATTGAGGGCAGGATAGTCCGTTGTCATCATGTAATATCTGTAACCCACCCTGTGATGCCAACGACGATTGAATGTGTGCTCTCTCCCTCTCTCTCGCTTATGCTTGCATTCGTCTTCCAGTGTGCAAGGACGATGACGCTCGTTCTAACAGCTCCCGAGGCGGCTCTTGGAGGCTCGTTGAATGTGTGGTCAACGGTTTGACGTTGCTAAATCACTGCAGAGGCTACCCGAATTGTTGGGAAGTCAAAAACTGAGAAAATTCCACACTTTCACCAAAGATCCCTTTTTTATTCTGAAAAAAACTCCCGGTAAATCTTAGACTACTAGAAAAATAAAACGGAGAATTGTTCGTATCGTGGAAAAAAAAGAGAGCAATATATCGATATAAATATTTAAAGGAAGGCAAGAGACTTGGAAGTCTAGAATATCAATAGGAAGATACAAGAAATGTCATAAATAATGACAATAACATTTATTTTTTAGCACTTTTCTATTTTTGTAAAATACTACACTTCACCATTCGTTTGCTTATTGTGCTTCGTGATATATCAACTTAAGGGTTTTCACCATATTTTAAGTCAACACTCATTGGTCAAATACTTACGATCATGACAGCTCAAATTCTTATGACTACCCCCCATGCTCATTGGCCAGCATAAAAGTAACAGATGTTTGCCAACTCTGAAGATCCAAAACAGACGAAATCACATCTTTGAAACCTGATTTCCATCTGCCACGGTGTGGGAGTGAAGCCTAAGGCGAGTTGTCATACTGCCACGTGTAAAAAAAGGCCGGTTAAGTGATCTCCTGCGCCACACACTTATCCACTCATTAAGGGGGGCACAGAGCGAGAGAGAGAGAGGTCTCTTTTAAGGCACGTTTTTTTAAGGCGCTGTCGCCGAACGGTCTCACACTGCTGGCTTTCAAATCTGCCGTCTATGGGGATCCCTCTGCCAGCCTCGCCGGCTGGGACGAGGCCGACGAGGATCCCTGCCGGTGGCCTGAAGTCTCATGCAACAATGTCATCGACTTCGTCTACCCTCGCCATCTCCGGCAAGAATCAATGCGAGTTCCTTGGGTTTACCTATTTAAGTGCTGCAAACTCCACGTCTCATTCGCCCACACAGCTCATTAGATTGTCTCTTCTTTCTTCGTTTTTGTTAGTTCTTTTACCTTGTTGTCCTTTTATTTTTAAACAAGAATTCCTTATGACTGTGGGTTCTTTCCTCAGGATGGTAGAATCTGCTGTTCAGTTTTCTCCCACAAAACTGCCTGCCGCAGTGGGGTGGGGGGGGTGGGGGAAGCAAGGGAGCAGAATCCAGCTTCTATTGCTACAGTGAAGGTGACTTCATCTTCACGCAAAGGTAACAGCCGATGCAAAGGAGGAGATCCGAGATTTGGAAGGAAAATCCAAAAGCATAATGATTAAAATGGAAGAATCTGAACTGTCTGTTGTTCCTGACAAAAATGTGGAGAATGGAATTGAAGAAAGCAAGGGCAATCCTACTCCACTTGCATCTGACACGAATGCTCGTCATTTGATGGTGAAAACCCTGAGGACATTTAAGAAACACTATCTTCACTTTGTTCAGTTATGTATCCACATGTCAAATATACCAGCTCTTTGTTTGTAAAACTTGGAGGATCATTCATTAATTTATTGGTTATTATTCTCTCTGCACTGCTTCTATAAGATTTCAGATTAGAAATCTTAGTTCGCATCAGGGCTAATTTATTGAAATCAGATTAGAAATCTTATAGAAAGCCTAATTTATTGTTTGTAAAACTTGGAGGATTCATTCATTAATTTCATTTCAATTCGAAAAAGTTCTTGTTTCTTATATTAGTTTGAAAACTTTCTAATCAGTTAGGCTTATTCAATGCGATTGAGGGTGTGATCAACATTTTAGAACCAGGTAAGGGAAACTGTTTTGACCAGAACAAAAATCTCATCTTAAAAAGTAAGCTCGTTTACGTTTTATTTTCCTCTCATAAGCTACTCTCCTGTAACAAAATGGGGTTCACAATCCAGCTTTTTCAGACCTTTTCACAGATATGCCTTTGCACTGGTCATTGACACAGTGCTCACGTCAAATCTCATGCCTATTTATATGACATTTTAAAGATTCAAAGTCATGGGTTAAACCACAAATACATGTGTGTGGTTATTATTAAATATTTTTTCTTTGAAAATAAAAAGAGAAGACCGAAGGCTGATATATTTTACTTTATGAAATAAAATTTTCTAGTTTCAGATAGTCAGCTCTCTAAAGTATTATGCTAGATCTCGTCACAGAAGAATTTGGGACAATTTCCATTCCAAGAAAGTTAAATATGCCAATGCAAAGTATGAATAATAGAAACCCTGAATTTTTCCGATCTGCATCTTATTTGATTGCGTTTTATGGAAAGGAAAAACCCTATTTGAAATATGTTGAAAGTTGTTTAGGTGTCCATCAGGTCAAATGCCATGGGAATTATTTTTGGACATTAGGTTAGCATCAGATCGAGGCCTTACGGCAGGTCCTCGTTCCCGATCAAGTGGAGCTCGAGATGGTGGAGGCATGCTTAAGAAACTTGCAGGTGCTCAAGGTCTTCCGGGCCGGGAGGTGGATAGATAGCTGCTTTGGGAGCCTTACCAGTCTCCGGGAGCTGGAAATAGGAGGCATCGAAGACTGTCATCATCCCCCGCTGTCATCTTAGCTACCGAAGTTGCCACACCTGAAGAAGTTGGCCTTGTCAGGTGCGTCGATCCCAGATTGTCTATGGACAACAGCGTCCAGCTTTTCTTCTCTTCAAGCCTTACGACTGGAAGGGAAAGCGAGGAGGCTACAACAATCAAGTTCTGGCGGCGACTAGTGGCCCCCCAAGCTCACCAAACTCACACTCTGGAGCACCAGTCTGGGTCAAGACTCCATTGCGGCACTCGAGAAGTTCCCTGAACTCACATATCTGTCACTAGATCCTGGATCCTACGAAGGGAACGTGATGATCTGCTCCCGCGGCGGGTCCCCGCAACTGGGGAAACTCGCCGCCTCCATTTGTGAGGTGTGAGCATTGCGTGATGCCAAGGAGGATTGTATGTCGAGCTGAGGACGTAGAAAGCTTTCTTGGAACGATGACGCTCGTTCCAACAACTCGTCCTCAAAACGCACATACTTCCCGATTTGGAAATTTATCAGGCCAAAGCAGATTGCGATGGCCCACCAATGGATTGGTCAACGGTCTGACTTCGGTAAATCACCGCCGCCGACGCTACATGAAATTGTTAGAAAATACAAAGCTAACAAAATTCCACACTTTGACAAAAAGGCCTTTTTGAAATTCAGAAAAAATATCCCAGTAAATCTTAGGCGACTAAAAATAAATAAAATGGAGAGATGTTCGTATCTTGGTGAAAACAAGAGCACTATTTCTACAAAAATATTTAAAGCAAGGTAAGAGACTTGAAGTCTAGAATTTCAATAGAAAAATACAAACAAAGGTCATAAATAAAGAAAATAATATTATTTGATTAAATTACTCGTAAAAGAGCAATCGCATGATTATAGTTTATAAGATCAAGATATCATAGGCATTGCAATGGTTCACAAGATTTTTATTTTCTATTATTATAAAACGATACAATTCACCATTCGTTGGCTTATTGTGTTTCATGATAGGCCAATTTGGGGATTTTGGGCCAGTGATACACTGGACGAATTAGAGAGATGGGTAGCTGAGGTTGGGGCCATGCCCCGCCTGAGGAGCTTGAAGATCATGAACTGCAGAAAGTTGGCGGTGCTTCTGGAAGGGTTGGAATGCATGGCTGCTTTGAAGGACCTCGTTTTTGTTGGATATGTATCCTACAGTCTGTTCTAGAGATCAAAAGGAGGGAAAGAACCAGCCCAGAATCCAGCACATACACTAAAGGACAGTCCTTATCCTGGAATAATGAGCACAGATGCTGCTGTTTCCTTGAATTTTCTCTGAAAATTTTAGGTACCCATTTTTTTTAATGATGTTTTTCTCACCACAAAATTAAGAAAAACAGGACACCAACCTTGCTAGTATTTGAATTATGCACGATATAATATTAGGTGTATGTCATTATCTTAAGAAATTGTACAGAAACAATCTCTCTTCTCTCTCTCCCTCTCTCTAGCTTCCGGCTTTACCTCCCGCGGCGCGAAGAATTCCCAGGGATCTGTAACCAAGGCGGGGAAGGAAGACAGTGGGAGGAACTTGCAGGAGTTGACCGAGGAGCCCGGAGCCACGTCACAACTTCGTCAAGGTGCGATCCTGCTAAAACATCCAGAGCGGCGGCGCTGCCATCGTGGACGTCAACCCTGCTCTGTTGTCCACGCCTTCTTCTTCTTCTAAAGATAAAATTCGGTAAAACTCGACGTCTGCGCTCGGAAGTCGGCAGCTAAAGATAGAAACTCGAAGGTCAAAACTTTGACTTCCTCGGGAAGGACTGTGCCCAACCTCTCCGCAATAGGGTTCTTTAAATCCGCCAACCGGGGGCCCTGGCCAGATCGGGACGGACCGCGCCAGTCGAACGGTATAGCGACTGTTTTAAGGCATTGACTTTTGCAAAAAAAAGTCGTCTTGTTGACTTTATGAGGATTTGATGACAGTCACATCCCCGATCATCAAATCACGACGGATTGAACCGGATACTCTCCAGTTTGAACGAAATTATATCATTTATTATCGTCAATAATATTCAAATAACAGCTTTTATTTTTCGGATAAAGCCCTCTCTCTCTCTCTCTCTCTCTCTCTCTCTCTCTCTCTCTCTCTCTCTCTCTCTCTCTCTCTCTCTCTCTCTCTCTCTCTCTGTCTCAAGAGAATATTATCCTTTTCCAACGGGAGAGGGGAGAGGAGGGAGAGAGAGAGAGAGAGAGAGAGAGAGAGAGAGAGAGAGGGGGGGGGGAGGGGCAGAGAGAATGCTTTGCTCTCATGTTTCTGTTGATGATGCTGGCCGGTAGTGTGTGCGGTGGTGGGCTGGGATCTTGAGGGAGTGGAGATGAAGTCTTCGCTGAGGAAAATGCAAAAAAATTATCAATATCGGGAGTCGTAATCCTAAAAAGGAAGGTTATAATGCTTAAAGCAATATCTTAATGCTCATGTTTGTTAATTGCAGGCTTCCGAGAGGCATCACCTTGAGAGAAATAAAGGGTTAGAGAAGTCAAGTAGAAGGGAGCAGCATCGACTGAAATCAGTGTGGGAAAGAATAGCCTGCAGGTGCAACGACTCTGAAATCGGTGTGGCATCACTCGAGTCAATTCAGTTTTCAACATCTTGGAATTTGCTTTATTCCTAATTTAAAAAAGCAGAACGTAGCATTATTCCTAATAAGAAAAATCACAAAGTAGCTTCATACCTGATATATGAAAGCAGAAGGTAACTTTACTCCTAATATTTTTTAAAAAACTTAGTTTTATTCCTAATAATAATAATAATAATAAAGCAGAACGTAGGATTATATTCCCAAATTCAGCCCTCGGCACTGATCGACCACAGAAGGAGCGTGAGGAGAGGAATGGGGGACGTTGTTCTCGGCTACGTCGTGCAACGGGTGTGTCGGACACCTCCTCATCGATGAAGCGGTCTTCCTGCACGCAGTGAAAGATCAGGTGGACTGGCTCAAGAGGGAGCTCCGGGCGATCGAGTGCTTCCTGAAGGACGCCGATGCGAAGAGAAAGGGGGAGGAAAGGGTGAAGCACTGGGTGCGGGAGGTGAGGGAAATCGCTTATCAGGCGCAGGACCTCGTCGAGTCCTTCGTCCTCCATGCTGATCGGAGGCGACGACGGAGAAAAGTTTGCGGCTACTTAGCGAGGAGGAGAGCTGGGTGTTCCTCTCCGAGAAGGCGTTCCCGAATCAGGAGGATATCGAAGTAGTCTGTTCAGAACATTTGAGGAAAGTCGGGAAAGAAATCGCGAGGAAATGCGGGGGCCTGCCTCTGGCGCTGGTGGTGCTCGGCGGTCTGCTGTCCACGAAAGATCTGCAGAGACGCTTTGGGCTGTGGAGGGAGCTCGCGGAGAAACTCGTCTGGAAACCAGCAAAGATGGCCGAGTGTGCTTGGATATACTGGCACTGAGCAACGAGGACTTGTCCGTCACCTTAAGTGTTGTTTCCTTTATTTCAGTTCTTTCCCAGAGGACTTCGAGATTGAAGTGGACAAGCTGATCAGGTGAAACACTGGAAGAAACTGCAGAGGATTACCTGGAAGAGCTCGTCCAGAGGTGCATGGTGATACTTGTGCGGATTATCTTAGGCCAAGATGCCGGATCCATGATATGCTGCACGATTTTACCGTTAGAGAGGCTAAAGAGATGGGCTTCCTCGTCTCACGAAACCCGAGGAGGCGCCTCCCAACTGGATTCCTCCGTGCGGCGCCTTTCTCTTCAGGGGAATAAAGCGTCGTACTGGGACTCGAAGTCCATCCCAAGACTGCGCACCTTGCTGTCCTTCGGATTTTCGGTCGCGAATCTGGTATAAATAGAGCCTTCCCCGCCTTTCCAGATCTGAAACTGCTCAGAGTCATCGATCTGGAGGAGGCACCAATCGCCAAACTGCCAGAACAAGTTGGAGACCTGATCCATCTTCGATACTTGGGCTTGAAATATACAAGGACAAGGAGACCTCTTCCATCGCGAATTCGGTACAAACAGAACCATCCCCTTTCTACGTCTGAAACTGCTCAGAGTCGCGATCTGGAGAGGGCACCGATCGCCAAACAGCCAGAAGAAGTTGGAGACGTGATCCATCTTCGATACTTGGGCTTGAGCTGGACAAAGATAACGAGTCTTCCGTCTTCAGTGGAGAAACTTCGTCATCTACAGTGCTTGGACGCACAGTTTACAGGGATCATTACGATGCTGAAGATTGAGGTGTCTGGAAGATTGAGGCCTTACGGGAGGTTCTTATTCCCCCAAAAATGGAGCTGAATATGGTGGAGGCAGACTTAAGAAGCATGCAGGTGCTGAAGATCGTCCGGGCAGGCCCTGGATAGATGGCTGCCTAGGGAGCCTTACCAGTCTCCGGGAGGTGCAAATAATAGGCATCAAAGGCTGTCATCATCCCGCGCTGTCATCTGGGCTACGAAGTTGCCACACCTGAAGAGTTGGACTTGCTCTCAATCGAGTCGATCCCAGATTGTCTATGGACACCATCCGGTTTTTCTTCCCTTGAAGTCTTATCCCTGGACGGGAAAGTGAGGAGGCCACAAAAATCAAGTTCTGGCGGCGACAAGTGGCCCCCCAATCTCAACGAAGTCAAACTAGACAAGACCAATCTGGGTCAAGACTCGATTGCGGCGCTCGAGAAGCTCCCTGAACTTACATATCTGTATCTATGTTCTGGATCCTACAAAGGGAACGTGATGAACTGCTCCGCCGGCGGGTTCCCGGAACTGGAGTCCCTCGAACTCGATTCACTGTTCGCGTTAGAAGAGTGGGTAATTGAGGCCGGGGCCATGCCCCGCCTGTGGAGCTTGAAGATCAACAACTGCAAGGAGTTGAGGATGCTTCCGGAAGGGTTGAAACACATGGCTGCTCTGAAGGACCTTGTTTTGTGCTATCTGTCCCCTGAAATCCTTTCAAGAGCTGAAAAGGAGGGAGAGGACTGGCCCGAAATCCAACACATACCTTCAATCACCATTGAATGACTTCGGAGTGAATTTCGGATTAAGGGCATGTAACCCTGTGATGTGTGAGCATTGTGTGATGCCAACGAGGATTGAACGTGTGCTCTCCCTCTCTCTCTCTCTCTCTCTCTCTCTCTCTCTCTCTCTCTCTCTCTCCCCCCCCTCTGATGTCTTCCACTACGCGAGGACGATGACGTTCGTTCCAACACCTCGTCTTCATAATTCACATACTCTCAGATTTGGAAATTTCTCAGGCCAAAGCAGATTGCAGTGGCCCGCGGGGGGGCTGTCGGTGGGGTGCTGCGGTCGGGAGAGAAGATGTGACTATGATTGGAGTAGTCAACGGTCAGCGGCTCAGCTGATCAGCGGTTCGCTTTTTTCTCCGCTTGGTTGTCCAACCCACCATAATCTAGACGATTATGATGATTACGACCCGAAATATTACGAGAGAGGAAGAGTGTCCCTTTCTCTCCTCTCTGTCTCTCTGTCTCTCTGTCTCTCTCTCTCTCTACACAAGTCAAAGTATCGGTCGAATGAAAGTCGCCCACGGCTTCTTGATCTCTCCGCTTCGGATTCAGACAGGTGTTGACTAGACGAGGCCGGGCCCTCGACGGCGACCCTCCGCCACATCAGACGCCCCCGTTGACCGTCGACAACGCCGTACGTGGTTTCCGTGTCGGAAAAGGGGAAAGGGAGAGAGAGAGAGAGAGGAGCTGCCTTTTGCTTGGACGTCACCGCCATGTTGGTCGGGGGTTTTCGCCGGTGGTCTCCGTCCACCCTCCGCGTTCGCTGCCGTGGACGCCGGGCGGGATTTAGATGAAAATAGACGATTCTTAATGTATATATTATATAATATTGATAATTACATGTCTATATTAAAGTTTAAAAATTATCATATTAATTCAGAAGCGCAAGCGCCCGATTTTCTCTTCGTAGTTTTATTTATTTATTAATACCCACGAACTTCAAAAATAATATTTAATTCCTATACTCCTTTATTTTAAGTTTCTACCCTCGTACTGTGCTCACTTGACAAAATGTTCTTAAAACCATAAAAAGACTATTTAAAAATTAATACGAAATAAATTCAAATATTTAATGGTTAAAATATCACCTTCATAAAAAATAAAATATTAAATCCTTTTTAAAAGAGTCAGAGGCCCAGAGCTCCACGCGTGAGCCCGGGCTGTGGAGATTTGGTCACGAGTTTTCCATATTAAATATTTTAATTAATATAAGGTTTTAATAGTCTTTGTCAAATAAATTTGGGTTTACTGTGAAGTAATATCGCTTTCCCGCAAATCTCCCCGGTCATATTTTCGCCAAATAATAGGCTCTCTTGCCTCCTCTCCGAGCTTTGACCTGGCAGAGAGAGCGAGAGAGAGAGAGAGGAAAGAGGGGGAAGTGTGGAGAGGACGAGGGAAGAGACGGAGGAAGAAGGGAAGAAGCGGAGGAGAACGCTCCTCCCCTTCCGCCGGATCGAGGTCCCTCGCCACCTCCGCCGCTCACCCTCTCTCCCTTCTCGTTGGCTTCGTATTTTGTTCATTTTCAGAGAGAGAGAGAGAGAGAGAGAAAGGGGGTGGTGGAGGGGGGAGGGGCAAAGAGAATGCGTCCCTCTGTTGTTTCCATTGATGGTGCTGATTGGTAGCGTGTGCGGTGGCGAGCTGGGATTTTGAGGGAGTGGAGATGAAGTCTTCGCTGAGGAAGCTGCGCGGGATCGCCGGGCACCACCGGGTGGATTTGAAGGAGAAGAAGGGCGGTGGGCACCCCAGGCTGCAGCTTGACGAGCTGGCTCGAGCATCTCAGGTAAAAAAGTCGCTCGAATTCTCCCCTCTCCCTTCTGTGTTCCCTAGAGGATCTCTGATCGCCGTGCCCTGGGCACAGAATGCATAAAACTGTTCTCGTAAATGTTATCATTTCGGTTAATCTCGTTAGTTCTTTCGTTTTTCTTCGTAGGTGCTGCCGACTTGCTCGGGCACCTTGCTTATTCTGCAGGCGGTCCTCCATTAGACAGGACTCACTCTTTCTTAGGCGCGGCCTACGTTGTATTGTTTGAAGATGGCAATGCCAAAGTCCTCTGATTTATTGTTTGACGTGCTTAAAGCGCTCGATAAAAAATGCCTAATTCTTCTTTCCAGTGGATTCCTAGTCTTTCGTAAGGTCCAACCAAGTAGCTTCTTCTGATATTCTACAACATTTCATGAGCAAGAAAGAGTCTCCTAATATTCATCATGGAATATTTCATGAGCATACAACATCTGATATCTTGACTGCTCCAAAGAAACACCAGTGGAGTTGTGTTATTTTTTAAGGTAAAAATCTGTTATTGCCGCTCACCAGATTTCCTCTGCTCCCATCCCTTTTCCTCACAGACGTTCGTTGAGGATGTGGACCTCAGACATGTAAGAAACTCACTATGAGGTGTGAAGCATTATAAAGTGAAGGAAACACGCCACTGCAACTAAAGACCACACAGATAAATGGAAGCCTCAAAAAACATGAGAACAATTACTTACCAAATTTATACGTGATTCACTTTGCTGATCTATTGTATATAGGTCTTTGAAAGCCTTGAAAATATTGAAAGATAGGAAAAAAGACGGGAAAAATGAGATAAATATCTAAGTCCCTTGCATTTCACACCCCCTTATTCTTTTGTAGGCATCGGTTTATAACATCCTGGTATTTCTCTATAGGCTGTTCCAGATGCCGAACTACATTGAGATAAACAACTTGGTTATTGAGGGTTATGAGCTCAAATTGTTGGCTAGTACATCTTGTATTTGTTGTAGAATGATTGTGTCATGCCATCAGATTAGACCTTGCAACAATCAGCTCAATCATGCTTTGATTGAATTATACATCTCAGAAGATCAGCTTTCTTACTTTAAAGCTTGGTGACTTCCTTTTCAGGACATGCGCGATATGAGGAACTGCTATGATAGTTTACTATCTGCTGCTGCTGCCACAGCAAACTGTGCATATGGTGGGTACATCCATCTCCTCGATGTTTCATTGCTATCATCGTATTGAAAAAATTGCATTGTGTCATCAGCATGAATTCGGCTTATTTATATTTTATGAATTCTCTTGGTACTTGTACCAAAAAGAAAAGTAATCGGGAACAAATCCGTTCTGCCTTGGTCACCAACTTCGTCAATATCCTCCTTTACAAGTAATAAATTAATATGTAATATTTTCCCGCTCAACTATCTGCCAAGTTAGTACTTTACCGAAGGTGCCTGAAATCTGATTGAATCACTGAATTAGTCGACCTCAATCATGCAAGCCAACTTAGACCGTTCAGCAGAAGCCAAATTAATACAGAATCAGCCCGAAATATAAGAAGAGAAACTAATCCAAATGAGAAATAAAATATATGAATAATATTTAAAAAGAAAAATTATGAAAAGGGAAAGTAGAGGATATTTTATGTGCATTCCTTTCTGGTAGTTTTTCCCCCCTTTTTCTCATTTGCTTCGCCCCTCCTATTTTTCTTCTATTTTTTTTCCTTCAAAAACCTAGGAAGGTCTAAGAGGATATTTAGAAGGAAGGGTTGGTTCTCCCATGTTGAGAACCTTGGGTTTCTACTTTAGTCTGCAATACCTTGGTTTAAATTCTGCCCTTGTGAGGGGATGGACGATTTAGAGTTGACGTCAGCATACTTGAATTTCCCTAGATTGAATTCTGATATTTAGTGGATGCATGATGGCATCAACAATCAAGTCGTAAAGTAACATAAAGAGATTTATCTAGATTGTCAGCTACAAGAGTAAGTTATCAAACTATTATCAGTCAACTTTTGAGGATTCAGAAAAGTCTTGCGAGCTAGAAATTTTACGGAAACAAGGACGGAGAAGGGATCTGAGATTCCAGTGTGGACATAGAATTTTGTGAAGGAATTCCAAGTTTGTTGGGATTTGGAGATCATGGTGTCTCTTTGCTGACGGCTTGATTATAGATTTATATTTCAAGGCAATCGCATATGGAATAACACAACTTTTTGTTGGTATCTTGGAAAATGGTAATGTGAGTTTTGTGTCAACGGCAAAAACATCACTTTTGATGATATTTGGTTATCAAAATATTTGATAGCTCTTTGTATCTCTTCGTATCTTTTATGGTATTTGTTGAAGATATATTGGATTATGAGATGCTAGAGAAGGTTCTCTCTCTCCCTCTTGCACCACCCCTAACCCCCCTCTTCCAGTGTTTGCTGGCGCATGTTTATTTTATGCATTCCATGTTTAGACGATGGTATTGTAGTAGACGAGTTTCCTCTTGAAAATAAACTCTTCTTGAAATTGGAATCTTTTACCCTATAATTTTATTTACATCTTGCGTCTTGTATCTTGTGATTATTTGCATTACTTATTTGTAGTGTACCCCAGGTTGATAATGTTCTTGTTGTTTCTCTGATTATTTTTTTTCTTTTCCATGTTCAAATCTCTCATATTACAACTCCTTCCTATTTGTTTTGCTTCTGAGACTATTTGTGTTCTTTCAGAATTTTCAGAGTCCCTTGGGGAACTGGGCTCATGTCTTCTGAAGAGAACGGCATTGAATGATGATGAAGATAGTGGTGAGTACACCAAGTTCTTTTCATGCTTGAGATGATGGCCAGGGAAATGTAGTTTATAATATAAGTTGATAAAGCAAATGCCACCTGAAAATCGTGGGAAAATTAATCTATGTAATGTGTGCAATGGCTCTCGGCACTACCTGGTCTGGCTCAGGGAGGGAAAGATTCTGAGATTGACCAATATCTCCTCAATCTGGACTGGATATGATGTTTTTTTTAGAGTTTAGGAAATCGTGGGATTATGGTAACTCAGGAATGGTCTCTTCTTTATTTATTGATCTCGAATTAGGTAATAATTTGTGTTTTGTTAGCTCTATTTATGAATCACGCAACATCCCAAGGACAAAGTTGAGATAGTATTCAGTGGTAGGAGTCTTGCTTCTTGCACTTTCTTATCATTTAGTGAAGTTCTAGCCTCAATAACCTCTATTTCTCATTCCCCCCCTCGACAAAGTGCCAGTTCATTAAAGGATAACCCATGCACGTAAATCTGTCTTACCTCTCGCTCCCAATTTCGGAAACCTGAATATCTACCGTATTACAACACTAAAAGTCAGTCCTTATCTTGGAATAATGAGCACAAATGCTGCTGTTTCCTTAAATTTGTTCTAAAAAGTTTGGGGTACCCTATTTTTTTAATGGTGTTGTTCTCACAACAAAAGGAAGAAAAACGGGACACTTTGCTAATATTTGAATTATCTTAAGATGCATCTTAATTTCTCATGTATGAAGATGTAATGCCATTTATAGTGTGGGACAAGATACTTGCATCCTAATTTCTCACATATGAAGATGCAATGTCATTTATAGTGTGGGACATCACCATCTTATGGCTCTTATTCATCCACCTGCTAGCTATCTTGTCTATTATCTAACTTTCCTTTTATTTTTTTTGTCCTGGCACTGGATGAGTGATAAATTTAGATATCATCCTGAAATTCTTTTTGACGCTCTGTAATTGGAATATCTTTGATCACTAAACGAATTGAAAATGCTGTGTTTTTTTTTACTCATTTTCAGGGAGAGTTTTATTAATGCTGGGAAAGGTGCAGTTTGAGCTCCAGAAACTGGTTGATATTTATGTAAGCTTTATTTGCTACTCTGTTAGTGCATATTTGCACGGAATCAAATTCAGATGCTTTGGAAATCGATAAATGAGCTAAATAACGGCTCTTTGGCTTCCAATTTCAGCGCTCCCATATTACACTGACAATATCAACTCCGTCCGAGTCTCTTCTGAACGAACTTCGAACCGTAGAGGTCTGCCTTCATTACACCTATATTAATTTCTAATCGTAGCTCTAATTTGGGTACCTTAACTGTCCAGTTAGACGTGTATGCCGATCTGTTTTCATTGGCAGATGCACGGTTGGAGTTAGCTCAACTGTTCAAAAACCTCAGAGTCGTATCTATTTAATTTTTCTTACTACTTTATGTTCCGTGCTTTTACCCTTACCAGACCTGATGTCTGTTTATAGAATGTAACTTTGGATAACAGACTGGGAAAATATTTCTAATAAATTCTTGCATACTTTGTTTCCATAGAATATTTTTTGTCTGAATTTGGTCATGGATTATGAAGCTCACTCCGGTTTGCTGTTTGAGAGAACACCAGATAATATGGCAGCAAGTAGCTCTTCTTACTTAATCATCTGCCAGTAACTCCCCTCCAACGTACTACCTCCATCTCATGTTCACAATTATCTGCTGATTGGCTGCTTATCTGTTCTTGCAGGAGATGAAACGCCAGTGTGATGGAAAAAGGTACGATGCAGTTATTTCTATTTACCTTTATAATTTCTTCAGGGCTTCTTGTTTTTTTCTCTAATAAGGAATTTTTTTTTCCAGACTGGCGTATGAGCACATGCTAGCAGCGACAAGAGAAAAAGGGCGTTCCAAAAACTCAAGAGAGAGCTTTTCACACCAGCAGCTACATGAAGCACGAGAGGACTATGACGAGGAAGCAACTCTATTTGTTTTCCGTTTGAAATCACTGAAGCAAGGACAATCCCGAAGCCTACTGACTCAAGCTGCCCGGCATCATTCTGCACAGGTTTCTTATCCTCAGAAAGAACGCTTTTGTTTATTTTTTCCTTGAACGTGCGGAAAATTTGCCATCTTACAGTTTTCTCTTGTTGTTGGAACCAGTTGAATTTCTTTAGAAAAGGAATAAAGTCGCTAGAGGCCATCGAACCCCATGTTAAGATGGTGGCTGAAAAACAGCATATCGATTACCAGTTCAGTGGACTGGAGGATTATGAAACAGAGGATGAAAATGAAGATGATACCTACAATGACGATACTGGTGTCGAAGATGGGTCTGATGGTACTGATAACGGGGAATTGAGTTTTGATTATGGGCAGAACGAGCCAGTCCATGATACTATTTTAGCATATAAAGACTCTGAGGTAGGACCACCCCACCTCTTTTTTTAATGTCATGATTTTTTGCATTGAGAATTTTCTGCATTTTTTCTATCTGATAGGATTTCCCTTGATCCCCATATTATCTATGAAAACTCATCGAGTTTAATATTTTTTTTTAAATGTGTGAAAATTCTATTGAACCACCTGGACTACTATGTCACCATTTCATCACTCTACACTTTGTTTCTGTTTTCCCTGAGAATTCAGTCAGAGTGTCGGGCTCTGATGATCGCGGACTGATAATGATCCAGATGAATAATTTGAATAAAAAACGAATTCTGATGTTTCGAGTATGACTTCTTTCTTATGTATCATGTGACCATAAGAAAAACTGTGGATGGAATAAAAAACGAATAGCTGCTCCCAATGTATCATGTGCCCGTAAGAACATGCGACTTGTGGATGGAATTCTGCTTGTGTGCATGTTACTTATCCCCACGCATACTTATTTTGAACTTGGGTCGGTGGTGTCTGGCGATTATAACAGGTTAAATATCCTCACATAGCTTTTGAGCACACCAGGGAGCTGTGATGTAATGGCAGGCGAGGGGTGGAGTTTGTGATCCAGTGCTATCTTCTTCTTGGATGATTGATGCATGAATTGATGTCCTAGAGTTTGAGCATGCTGAAGCCTTTTCCTTTGCCGAAAATCATTGCCCTGCATTTTAGCTTTCAACGCCAGGCGTCATCCTTCCATTTTTCTTCATAAACACTGATCGTATTATTTTAAATTTCATGCAGCTGGATCAACCAGACAAAGCGTCTACAATAATTTCATCCCTGGAAGTTGCTCAGGTGCTTCTTTTTTTGGTTCTGCCCTCTTTCCTTAAATCATTCTCTTCTTCATACCCGTGTGGAGAAATGTTACTATAAATGACAAAAAAAGTATTTAATTTAGAGAAACCGCTGCTTGGCTTTCTGAATCTGACTGTTCTTCGTGGGTCATTCATGTGGCAAATGTGTGACCTGGGCAGAGAGAAAAACTGTTTGACCTTTCTCCGATTCTGTAGGAAAATGTGGTGGAGAAGGGTCAATCGGATTCCATCTACCTCAGTAGACCTCATCCTGGAAGCCAGTCAGCACCCATTTTTCCTGACAAGAAGGTCGATCCAGGCGAAGGGATGGCATATTTGCGGCGCACATCTACAAAGAAGTTCAGCACATATGTTCTCCCAACACCTATCGACTGCAATATCTCCTCAAAATCTTGCTCATATACCTCGGTCCCATTGGCCCCACTCGACGGAAACAGTACCTGGCGCAGCCAATCCCGGCACTCAATGCCCTTGGAACCACCTGACCTGTACAAGAAGAACCTCAGAGCCAGCCCACCACCAAAAGCCACCGTCGTCAACAGCGAGCCCATCGGAAGGCCGCCGCCACTTAAGGAAAGCTGGGGCCATTCCCCAGCCCAATCCGGTCCACATTATTCTGATGCCAAGAAACTCAAGAGACAAGCCTTCTCGGGGCCACTGCTCAGCCAAGGGTCCGGCAAGTCTTCATGGTTTCCCTCTGTGCAACCTCCGGTGGCCTCGGCGGCGCCGCTACATGTCCCCAGGCCGCCTTCTACGTCCCCGAAGGTGTCTCTGAGTGCCTCGCCGCCTCCAATGAGGCCTTCACCGAAGATAACTGAGCTTCATGAGCTTCCCAGGCCCCCAGCGAGCTCTGCTAGCTTAGCTGCAAGGCTCAGTTTAGTCCGCCATTCAGCCCCTCTGGTATCTAGAAGCAGAGAGCTTTCTATGTCGGGCAAGCTTCCCCCTGCTGCCCAGGTGGCTTCCCCCTTGCCGATGCCTCAGGGAGGCATGGCGCGCAGCTTCTCCATACCTTCAAGAAGTCAGAGGTCAAGTCTAGATGCCGTGAAGCTCATGGAAGCGCCTAGCAGTCAAGATGCAGCCAGAGAAGTCTCTTCGCCTTCTCTCATGCCTATTTCTTTCTCATCTCCTGCCAGAGACAACATTATATGAAGCCATGGATGGTGCAACAGAAATCAGAGGTTAGTGATTGATTGATGTGCCTCCTCTTATGATTATATATATACAACGACCATCTTATGCTCTTTATAAGTGGGTGGATAGTGATGTTTGAATCAGGATGGCAATCATAGGCCGAGTTGCCAAATTGGGCAGACTGAGGTTTGATGATTGAACACGGGTATTGCAATTATAATTGATAAAAATGTATAAAAATCACTCTTTTATGTAGAAGGCTTTCATGAGAGTTGAGCTTGATTTCCTTAATTTGGTCACTCTTTTCTCATGATTCCGGCTGATGGCATTTTCTTTTTATTTTTTTATTTTCCTCTGATCGTTTTTGCCATCTGCACTTGAAAACTTCTCATGAAAATCAGAACACCCCTCCTGATTCTAATTTCTATTATATTATTTATAGTACAGGAAATAAAAAAATAAAAAAAAATCCTGTCACTATCTTCTGTTGTCGTTTGGTTTGGTGCTCAGCTAAATCCGCTTCATGGATTACAGGTTTGGTCTCCCCATGCAAATGCTTGAAGGAATCCGATCCAGCCACCTGACCCTGTAAATACTTGGAATTTCTGTGCATCCCTCCACCTTCATCCTTGTTCCCTCTGCGTTTGGTGTCAAATTTTGGCAACAGCGAAGAACAGTTCCCTAGAAAATAATTGAATACCTTCCACGTTTGGACTTAATGTACCCACTCAGCGAAGAAAGAATTCCACCTGTTTTGTGCAACTCTCTCTCTCTCTCTCTCTCTCTCTCTCTCTCTCTCTCTCTCTCGCTGGGCATTTAGGAACATATAATTACCAAAGTCAAAGGCTTGTAAATAGCCAGAAGCTTATTTTCCAAACTGTACAAGTCGGGACATGACGGAAGCAGAGATGCCTAAGTAGAGAGAGATACAAATGTCGCTATGGAGAGAGAGAGAGAGAGAGAGAGTACCAAAAATGACGGCATTTACTAAAAAAGGAAAGCAAGCTAAGCTAAATTCAACCCCATCATCCCAGGTTCATAGTCCGCCGCCGCCCGCAGAGGCCTCGATCTCCTTCCCCTTGACCCTCCGGTGGACCCTCTCGCCCTTCACAGGCTCCGACAAGCCGAAAATCTGCGCCGGCGCCACCTGGGCGTCCGTCTTCACCGACTTGCTCTTCCTCCGGTAGGGCCCCCAGAGGAACGGCGGCCGCCCTGGCTTCGAATACCCGGCAGCGGCCCGGGGGAATGCGTACTCCGGCAGGTTCTTGGGATCGAAGACCGACGAGTCGAATGATCCCTCGGGCACAACGAAGGTCATGTGGCGGCGGTCTGGCGGCGCTTCTTCCGGCTGGTCGACGACGGCGCCGTCGCGATGCGGCGGCGGGAACTTCTCGCTCTTGCTCTTCACGTTCATCTGAGCCATCAGCCGCCGCCGCTGCAGACAAGAACAGGAGTTGATCAGAAGAAATCCCCCAACATGTTTTGTTTTTTGCCAAAAAAGATGAAAGAAGAAGATAATCCTGAGGAAGCCAATGAAAACCCGCGAATTCTGAACACAAGAAAGATCGATTCTTGGGAGGTGGGGATCCGAGGAGTTTCTTCTGTCGGAGATAGTCAGCGCGGATTTCCGAAAGAAGAAAAAATGGGCCGAAATAGGAGATCGAGAGTGAGTGGAGCGAGGAGTTCAGATTCACATACGTCGATGTTGGTCTGCAATTCCGCATTTGCTTCCGGCGCCGGCCTTGCCCGGCGGCGATTCTGCGGTCGGGGAGGCTTCTTTGATCCCCCTCCCTTCTCCTTGTTATCACTCCTTTTCCTGAGGCGGACGGAGAAGAAGTAAATAGATAGAGATAGAGAGGTAGACAGAGAGATAGAGAGCAGATGCATACCCTCTAGACTGTTCTTCTCTCAGCTTCACATCCAGCTCCTTCGTGGGGGGATATTGAGCCAAGCTCCATGGCTCACAAGCGAGGGGGCTCACCCTGAAGAACTGCACCCAGAATACACAGCACACTGAGATAGAGATAGAGATAGATAGATAGATAGATAGAGAGAGAGAGAGAGAGAGAGAGAGAGAGAGAGAGACAGACAGACAGAGAGGAGAAACTCAAGCCCATGATTCTGACCTCACTGTCCAGGGCAGACGTGGCCGTCCCCCGGTCGGCCGGGTCGAGGGAGAGCAGCGTCTCGATGAGAGAGAGAGAGTGAGGGGGGAAATCCTTGAAGGTCTCCGCTATGCTGCTCTTGTAGCTCTGCTGCGTGCTGAACATCGCCGTCCTCGGCAGCCTCAGCTTCCTCCAGTAGTCCCCCGGCGGTGACCCGCACAGCTTGAAGATCCTATGCAGCTGCTCCACCTTCAACAACAACCAGCGGCGCCGAATGTCAGAAAGAGAGAGAGAAAGATAAATAGATAGCGAGAGAGAGAGAGAGAGAGAGAGAGAGAGAGAGAGAGAGAGGGGAAGAAGAAGAGGATACCTCGGTTCTGCCGGGGAGGATGGGGCGGCCGGAGAGGAGCTCCGCCATGATGCAGCCAGCGCTCCAGAGGTCAACGTCGAAGCCGTAGCTGGTGGCGCCGAGGAGGAGCTCGGGGGGGCGGTACCAGAGGGTGACCACCCGGCTGGTCAACGGGCGGCGGTCGCCGGGGTGGCGGCGGAGGGCGAGCCCGAAGTCTGCAATCTTGAGGACGCCGGCGTTGTTGACCAGCAAGTTAGCGCCCTTGATGTCCCGGTGCATGACGCCATGGCTGTGACAGTGCTCCAGCCCCTGGAGCAGCTGCTTCATGAAGCACTTGATCTGCTCAGGTTGAAGAAGAAGATGGATGAACAGTCCCATCTCGAATACATTCCATCAAGATCGAGTCTTTCTTAATTTTTCGCCATAATTGTTGCCATGCCACAGGTAAAGTCAACCCGTTCGACCTTCCACCCATCATGATAGCTCAAGAAGTTCCTATATGCATCCAAATTCCTGGAGATGGAACTCCCCAATAGTTTGTCGGTTTTCTTTAATGACGTGGAATCACTAGAGCAACTCAGCTGCCCATGGGAAAGTCAACAGCTTTGACTTCACTCCCGCGATGATCATCGGTTTATAGTCACGGTGAATGATGACACCTTACTTAAGAGGTCGTATAATGGAGGAGAGGGAGAGAGAGAAAGAGAGAGGAGAGAGAGAGTGGAGAGGAGAGAGAGAGAGGGGGGGAGGGTGTAGGTGTGGGGTACCTGGGGCAAGGAGAAGGAGAGGTCGGGGGAGCAAAGGAGGCCGGAGAGGTCGTGCTCCATGTACTCGAAGATGAGGTAGATACTGCTGGAGACGCGGGAGATGATAAGGCCCTCGAGCTTGATGACGTTCGGGTGGTCGAGGCGCCGCAGCAGCGCGATCTCCCTCGCCATGAACTTGACGCTCTCCGGCTCCACGCTGTCCATCCTCACCTTCTTCAGCGCCACCATCTTCCCCGTCTCCAGATCCCTCGCCTTGTACACGTTGCTGTACGTCCCCTGCCCAATCTAATACCCCCAGCCCACACCCACAGATCATTTATTTCTCTCAGAAAAATACTCTAGAGAGAGATGTACATATATCGAGAGAGAGAGGGAGGGAGGGGGCAATCTGAGGGGAAGAACATGGACGAGCGAGTTTCAGTATTGAATACGATCTCGGGATGAAATTCGCAGATGGGTACTGGCGAAAGATGCATGATCCGGAGAAAGAAGAGCTCTTATCGAAGAGGATGATCCCACGAAGCAGAGTAAAGAGAGAGGGAGAGAGAGATGATGATGATCTGGAGAGGGAAACCGACCGGAGAGAAGATGAATGAAGAGGACGAACCCACGAAGCAGAGGAGAGAGAAAGAGGTCACCTTGGAGAGTTTCTGGAAGGAGTCGGCGCGGCGAGGAGCCCACCCTTGGATCGCCTCACCGGCCACCTCCGTGAGCCACGCCGGCCACCGGGGGCAGCTCCCGGGGGACGGCGGCACATACGGCGGAATCACGCTGCGCCGGTGCTCTGGTGGCGCCGTACGACCCCCAGCTGGCTTCCCCGCCGCCGCTGTCTCCTTGGATGTTCCTCCCTCCTCGTCGCCATCTCTCGTTGGTGGTTTACCGCAGACGCACCCCATTAGTTATTCACTACCCTCGCCCCACACGCGATCATCCATCACCCGCCGCTGCCGCCGCCCAGTACGTGCCCACATCCATTCCCTTCCCCGGCACCCTCAACCTCAGAGGCTTGTCCCTCAATCTCTCTCTCGCTATCTTTCTATCTATCTCTTACAGAGAACTGGCTACTGGCAGGACACAGTCTCGCCTCCACGAAGAAAAAGCCGACATGACGAGGCCCCCGCTCCCCCCTGCTCTCTCACTCTCTCTCTCTCTCTCTCTCTCTCTCTCTTCCTCTGTATTGCAGCAGGGGAGGAGCCCTGCCCTGCCGTCTCCACGACGTCGTGTCCCTTGTTGATCAGCGAGTTGCAGGGAATTTTATAACATGGGCCCCAGGATTTTCAGAAAATTACAAAACCCGCCACTCTGGTCTCATCCGACAACCGCGGCGCCCCCCGTTACCCCAAACGGCGTCTGTCTTCATAAGCCCATATTATTATCGTCAAGAAGTTTCTTCTAAACCCCCGTTGATAAAATATTCACGTCACAACCAAATTCCCCCGTCATCTTCCCCATTTGATGAATACAGTGTTAACGTCATTTACTTATAGTCTCATTTTTCGGCGACAGAGGACCACTTAGCGGCCATGATGTGCTACATTTAGGGACATGAACGCAATAATTTTAAATTTGCTGATTACAAAGCAGAAGAGGATATTTTGCCCAAAGATGGTAGCATTTTCGTAGTTTCCACTAAATATGAGGGTCTTAGGGAGCCGTCTTGCGAAGGCATACGATAAGTCAGCCTACTACGCTGACCATGTAGCAGTTCCGGTCAGAGTAGATTTGACACGTGTCGGAAGTTAGGTGAATCCATTAAATACCCCTCCGATGGCCATTTACTGCTTCCCTGCCCCAGCCACCTACGCACTGTCTACCGATCAGCTCGGCTCGGCTCGGCTGACACGACCGGTTCCGACGACGTCTCGGATACGTGGCATATTTTGGCCAAGTCAGCGATGCGGACGTTACGATCCGATCGACATTAACGGTAACCGGGAGTCAGTTGAGGGCGCCTTCGCGAGAACCTTGTGGGGCCTACGGATGGCGGCACGCGGCCAGCGACCGACGAACAATGGGCCTATTTTTTTGTCTTTTTCCTCTCTGCCGCGTTGACTGAGGGGCAACAAGATCGTACCTGTAGCTATCGTCACACTTTACAACCGCATTAAAAAAATATATTTTATTTTGTTTGAAGTTTTAAAATGTGGCATTAATTTTAAACCATATTTGGCTGGTGGGTTCGACGCTGGAGGATTTCATTTAGAGTAAATATCCAATATTACTCGTTTAATATGCTTCATGGGGTCATCTCAAGGTCCCCAAAGTCAAACCCCCTGTGGCTATTGTCACACTTCCAACCACACTAAAAATTTAAAAAAAATCATTTAAAAGATATATATTATTAATTTAAAGCCATTATTTGGCTCATGTCCATGGCCTCAAAGTCAACCCCCCTCCAACTCACATCTCCCATACCAAAAATAGTTAACTTGAACGAGTAAAGTCTAAACTCCATGACCCCGGACCGACTCACACTTTGAAATTATCCACTTAAATATTATTAAATATCTATAAAATGGGAGTTTTATTTTTAATATTTATAATTTTTATTCATTATTATTTTTTAACGAAGACTAGTCATCCCAGTTTGTTCAAGCAAGACTTTCAACAATGTGAAAACCAATAGAACTTGGTCTGAACTTGACGACCCGTGTCTTTGGAATTTTTCACTAAATGCTTATTAAATGTTAATAAACTGGGGACATCATTTTAATATTATCAACCCGTTTCAATATAAAAAAATATTATTTAATTGTTCTGTTTTGGTGTTTTATTGGGATATTTCCATGTGGGACCAGAAAATTAGTTGATATTTATTAGTAGTTTTGCAAAGATTAGTCATCCCCATTCATTCAACCAAGGATTTTCGGTATAATTCATCATCTACTGATCATTTAGGATAGCAAGATTATTGCATTAAATTTTTATATAGTTCGATAGGGGAACTATGGAAATATGACTTGTATGAAGTGATAGTCCCAGCTTGGGCTGGGTCTGGGCATAAAAAGAGGACCAAGAGGAGGGGACGTTGACTTGGTCAGAGAAGACTGGGGTTTCGTTGACCGGAGGAATTTGCATTTTGCACCGTCAAATTTTGACTGTGGAGAGAGGAAGACTGGGGTTTCGTTGACCGGAGGAATTTGCATTTTGCACCGTCAAATTTTGACTGTGGAGAGAGGAAGACTGGGGTTTCTTTAATTTCAGTCTAAAATTTGAATTTCCTTTTTTTATATAAATTGAAACATGGAGGTCTAAATAAAATTTGTGTTAAACCGATGGCCCACCATGGGCCCCAACGATGGACTTTGGATCAGAGCTCTGGAAGTCAACGCCCACTGAAGCCCATTGGGCTCTCAGTGTAAGATTGACCTTCCAATACACAGAGAGAGAGAGAGAGAGAGAGAGAGAGAGAGAGAGAGGAAGAAAGTCTAGCCTGCACTTGGTTCTGTATGTATATATATATATATAGATACAGATATAGATAGATAGATAGATAGTTAGAGAGAGAGAGAGAGAGAGAGAGAGAGAGAGAGAGAGTTGTACGTGCTTCTGGGGCAGTTACCTATCTAAGCTTGAAGCAGGCCCAAATCATGTACGGTCCGGGCCTAAAGCCTAATCGCCCCAAAATATGAAGGCCAAGCCCGAAAGGGAACATGGCCGAGCTAATTTTCAGGCTCACTAGGCCCACGGGCTCTTTTTAATAGAGGAGGATAAGACCGCATTGAATTCTTACATTTTACCAAATAAAATAGTAGATCATAATAATATATTATATAGTTCGCAATTTGCATGTCTGGTCAAAAAATAACAAGCGAGAAGGGGTTTTCACAAAAAATCTCAGCCCGGTCCATTGATTTGATATTTTGACAGCCCATGCCTTATATGGCCCATAAACCAGAAAAGCCCAAGCCCCACCACAGTCGCGCTAACTGGGCCCTCCCCGGATGGGCCCCACAGGACGTAGAGGCAGATAGAGTGGGGGCGACGAAGGGGGGTGGAGCTGTGGACTTGCAGGGGTAACAATGGCGACGACGAGCGCCGCCACCGCCGTCTCTGCCGCTCGATCCCGTCTCCCTCTTCCTTCTCCTCCGTCTCCGTGGGGACAAGCTACAACTTCCCGATCACGCCCTGTCTCAGGCTTCTCCTTCTCCGGAAGCGCCGTCGGCTGTCGCCGGCTGACGGCTGACGCCGGGATGTCGCACTGTGCGGAGCCCATGGCTCGGCGACGACGGCGGAGAAAGTGCTCTCGATACGGGAGTTCTACCGGTGAGGATTACGCCATCCTCATCTCCGAAGAGTACGCGGTTGTTTTGATGATTTATTTTCTCCCGTATTGTCGGCGTATCGTTACTTCTGCTCGGATCCTCCCAGCTCCTTGGAGAATGCAGCGTTGATGCCGCGAATCTTCTTATACCGAGTTCGTGTGCCGGGATTTCCTTTTTTTAGGGGAGGGGGGGTTGGGGAATTCTTGGCTCTGACGATTGATTTCTCCATTATCTTCTTCTGTCTTCTGTCTTCTCTCATTGTGAAAGTAGAGTATGATTTTCTTGCTCATCAATTGAATTGTTCTATCACTCTCTTCAAGGTGCCACAATGTCTGCTGTCGAGCTCGAGCCATCTCTTGAGTTGAAGGTAAGAAATCCATTAAATACCTCCCTTCCTCGAATTGACTCCAAACTAAGGGAAGGGATCCTCTTAGCGTTATATTGAGACATCAAAATCATTTGAAAATAGCCGAACATGCTTCAATCTTTCTGTTACGCAGGCTAAAGCGGGGGAACTCGTGGACTCACTGAAAGGGACTTCACTCTTCCTTGTTGGTCAGCTATTCCCTGCTCCTTGCATGATGTTGTATCTTCTCAGAAACCAGACTGTTTTATAACAAGTCTCTCATTAAAACGAACGAGCCAAATCAATTATCTGTGCAATATTAATCTGCTCCATTCATCTCCAATTTCACGACCTGATTCTTTCCTTTTTGCGTGATACTTCCTCTGCCTGGAAATGATAATGTCTTCGAACAAGTCTTCAATTTAAATGAAAAGGAAAAAAATGTGGCTGAAATAGGTTAATACTCCATCATTGCCAATGTGGCAATCTGATCCTTCCACTTTATATCAGAGCTTAAGAACTTGTCCTGGGTTGTGTCCCATTTGTGTCTACGAGTCAGAGCGATCAAGAACTACACAGCAGATGTGTCGGGATAAACACACATTGAAAGTCAAAACTTAAATCTCATAGCTAAAGCAGATAATTGTGAATTGGTTTTTTTTTAGACGGCTTAACTCTTTCGCATATTACTTCAATCTCAACCTTCAATATCAGGGATGAACGGCCCAATGAAGACAAAGTTGGGAATGGTCCTAGCTGATGCATTAGGCTATTGCTACTTTGACTGGTATGCCCGTTCTGTGAGCAATAAGCATCCATATATTGACGGGAAAATATTTATTGAATGCTGGGCTATGATTTATCGTTCTTAACGACCCTTGAACAGTGACAACTTAGTTGAGGAAGCAGCTGGTGGAGCAGGCCCCGCAAGAGATTTCCGGGAGAGAGATGAAAAGGGATTCCGCGAGTCAGAGGTAACTACTACCCTGTGAGAATTTTAGCTGCCACGTATGTTAGTCGCCATATCAGGTAACCACTGTTGTACAAGTCTATAAGAGAATAATCACGCATTAAACTGAGTAAGTTTGACCCTCCCTTTCCATTCATTGCCTGCCGATCTTGAATTGGGCGATCCGCTTCTTCCATGATTTGGATGAGGGTAAGAATTCACCATGGTGAAAATTTCTTGCAGACTGAAGTCCTAAGACAGCTATCATCTATGGCTCGTCTAGTGGTGTGTGCCGGGGATGGTGCATCCCAGGGAGTGACCAATCTGTAAGGAAGATCTTGAGATACTTTTTCCGGCGTCCTTGCATTTCAGATATTTCATTTGCATTTGAGTCTGAATTATATGTCATTCTACGTTCAAGGTCATACTTGAGGTATGGAATTTCAGTATGGGTTGATGTCCCCGTTGATATAATAGCGGATGAGAAGCTGAAAGATGGAGTCCAATTCCCCAATGCACAGGACCCATTGGATGCCTTTGACGAGGTCCAATATCTACTACCCACTTTTTCATTTTGAGTGATTCGGATTTACTTTTTGTTTCTACTCGCAGAGCATTCTGTACATTCTGGTTATGATATATTGCTGTCCGTCATGAAAGGAAAAAGTGGTGGATGCTGTTCTCGAACTCAAGCATTCTCCTCATTTCCTAAAACTGGCTCTCATCCCCTTTGTTTGCATGTAGAGGGAAGAAACGTAGGCTTTGATGAAACTATAATATCCCCATTTCCTTTTAATCGTTCTCTCCTGGATTCACCTTCCATTCTAGGGTTTGGTTGCTGTCATTCCTTTGCGATGGGGATAAATTTTTCTTCTCAGTAAGAAGAACAACAAATGAAGATGAAAATGTCATGGCATTTGAGCAGGGACAGAATAAGAGGCTGGATTTGTCCGTATGGATTGAAGTCTGCAAAATCAACTCGGAGAATAATAAAATTTTACAAATGCGATAATCATTTAAGGTCGCCAATTTTTTTGGTATAATCCATCCTTGAACACCTGGTTTAATTGCCTTCAGGATCATATGCCACCTTGATATTTCACTCTTGTTCTTCCAATTAATCATTAAGTATTTATTATTTCACAGTTAATAAATCATGCTCCTCTTTTTAATGAAACCCGAGGTATCACAATGTCCTTTTCTGCATATGATGAGAAATTGGAAGGAAATAAACTCGATCCTTACAAAGAATGGAAAATCCCTGGCGATTAATCACTGCTTGTCTTTCTTGTTAGAACATCCCCTCTCTTGTCTTTCTACTTGGTTCTCTGCAAGACCGACAACAGTGTGTCACAATTATCGTTCCATGATGCAGGCAGTAACTGAGCTGGCGAGACAGTATGAGAAAATGAAAGGAGGATATGCAACTGCTGATGCAACTGTCTCCCTTCTAAGTAAATTTTATCTGACTGTAATTTTATTTTCTTCCAATATCCCAAGAAAACTTGGGGTGCCTACATTGCAATTTATTTTTGTTCGATTATTTTCACATATTTTCTGTGACCTTATATTTAATGATCAATACCATTTTTGGTATTTAACAGAAGTGGCAACAAAATTAGGCTATGTCGAGGTGGGCGATGTTACACCAGAGGACATGGCCCTAGAGGTAATTTAGACAACCAACTCATTTGAATAGATGCATCCATTGATAACAAGAAAACATTAATCTGAAGTTTCTTCATTGGATGAAAAATAAATCTTTCAGGTACTCAGAGAGATAGAGAAACTGACAAGAATGAAGAAGATGATGGAAGATGCTGCACGACCATTCTAGTCGACTCAGAGCCATGGAATAAGGCTTTTCTTTAGAACCTTTCTTTCCACCTTCGTCACCTTTTAGTCCTTGGGAGAACAAAAGAAATCACTGTTATGCACCTATTTAGCAGTGGAGCCATCCATTGCTTCAATGTGAGTCGAGTGTGGAACAGAGAGGAATAGAATCCTCTTGATTCTATGATGTAATGACCCAGAAAAAGGATGAAACACTGCTGGGTTGTGTTATTCTGTTCATGAATTTCAGGAAAGATAATCACCCGATTGAGACGAGTATATCCCATTGAGAGAACCTGTGAATGAAAGAGCTCTATGCTTGATGTGGGGGCACTAAAGGCAAAGAACATACTTGGGAATGCAGTTTTGAAGAAAAAGTAGGTTGCTCACATCTCATTCTCTTCATGCTTTTCACCAAAAGTTGATGCTTTGTGATGCCTTCTGTCTGTCTATCTTGTTCAAAGTGAATAAATTGTTAACTGTTCTTTGATTGTGTTGAAATGCTGATACAATTCCAAGTGATACCGAATGCGAGGGAATATCAAATAGAGCAATCACATGAAATAGAAACAGACATAGCAAGGAGAATGGACCTAGAGAGAGAGAGAGAGAGAGAGAGAGAGAGAGAGAGAGAGAGAGAGAGAGAGAGACTTATTCACAAAGGGTTTGTTGGGTAGTTGTTTCTCCTTTAATCGAATGTTAATGATATTCACCTTGTCCTCAAGGTGAAATTCGGGGAATTGGCACTGAATAGAAGTTGTTCATTCTCATGAGGCTTCAAATTCTAGAAGTTGTGCCCACTTGATCAAGACTTTTGGACAGGCCAAAGTAGATAGCATGTCTAATACTGCCCTGGGTTGCACCACCCAAGTCATCTCACTGTCCAGGTGGCATGGGAGAGGTTGATTGCGATCATTAGATCCTAGTACCCTGTGCAGCAATCAAATATGAAACATTGGGTGGATAGAAGTGTGAGCTGGTAAGTCGACCTTGTAAGCAACCACCCCCCCCCCACTGAATTATGCCTTCATTTTTTATGGTTTGATCAAACTTGGGGGAGAGCTTCTTGTTTGGTCACTTTGCTAAAGATTTCATCATATATGGGCAGAGGCGAAGGTTGACCATATTCCCTTCTTGCAGGGTCACTTCATGTCGGCAAAGATTCATGATAATTCCCTGAATTATATGATCAAAATCCATCAATTTTTATCTTAATTTTGTTAAAAAAATACACATATGATGTAATTTTCAATAATAATAATAATGTATTTTCATTGATTTATTAATATTTATTTGAAAATAAAAATGTTAAATGTAATTGTGATTATGTTGGTTAAATATGAAATCTTAATATTTAGAATTCCGGATGAGTTGAGACATTATATATATATATTAATTTTTTGGATTTTATTTTGAATTTTAACGAAAGTTTCGCAAAATTTTAAGATGTTTTTCTGAATTTTCGTGAATTTATTATGACGAACAAATAAAATAATATAAGGGGCGAGATATCGGTTGACCGTTGACCCGCATGTCGCGCGGGGAGCCGACCGGAAAAATCGAAAGATGCCGGAAAAATAGGGGAAAACAGAACTCAACGAATGATGATACGAAAATCGTGATTTCTCTGAGAATACTTGTCCGATTGGTCTGAAATTTGAAATGAAGCTTTTTAAATTATTAATTAATAATTATATACACTAAAAATTCTATTTTTGACGGGAATTGAGGCGGAACGAGAGTCAAAGTCTGTAGACTAGAGATAAGGAAAAATAGTTCAATCAAAACTAAATGATAGATTTTCGGATCTAAGGAAGTCTAAATGAGGCTCCTTGCTCCTCTAGAGAGGGGGACGGTGGCCAGGATGCCAGGGGCCACGGAAAGGCAAGGGAGAAGACTAAAGACCAAGGAAACAAGCAAGGGCATCTCATAATCAAGGGTGATATGATTAATAGAGTTCTTTTCATTTTAAATTTCTATTTTTGTATTATTTTCTATATTTTCTGTTCTGGGACAGACATTGATCAGAGAGTTTTTTTTTCGAATTCAATTAATCTAAGTATTTCGTTTTTCTCATTTTCTTAGGTGACAGACAAGGAAAGGAGAGAAGATTAGTTTTTGTTCTTAGTCATCATCATTACGAATTTAATTAAAATTTTGATTTAAATTTATTTTAATATATTTTCTCATCCTTGGGTGATAGACAAGAAATGAAAATATTTTTATTCGAAGTTGTAAGATTTAGTTTAGGTTTATATTCTAATTGAAGGCTTTCTTAATTCTATAGAACTTTATTAAGTGACAAACAACAACGTTTGATTTTAATTTTATAATTTATTTTTTTATCATGAATTTAATTATTTTAATTTACTCTTGATTGACAACCAAGGTGTTTATATATATATATATATATTGTGATCTTAGATTTAATTATTTCAAGGAATTCTCCATGTCAATAGAAGTCATTCTATTGGCAGCTACCCTTCTCATCTTTCTATTTCATAATCTCTAATTTATTTTTCTCTATTCATGATTTAATCATTTCATCATTAAAACCCTACTTGTGATCATCTAGAGCTGATAGAAATTAACAAAATTAATTAGAAAAGGAAGATATAAAGTATTGAAGAAAAGATTACATCATTTATCTCATCCCATTTCATTTTATTACTTTATTTTAGTTAATATTTATGTTAGGAAAATTAAATTCATCAAAACTAGCTCTTACCATCTCTCAGGATCGACCTAAACTGATGTTGATATTATAATTTATTTAGAGAATTTACTTATAAATTTTGTTAAATTTACATGCATTAAAATCAGCAACTAATGAATGATCAATTTAGCTTATGCTTCATCTAGACTTGTACTTGGTGAAGGTGTTGTTTGAGGAGGCAAACATCTAGACCCTCTCTTGGAGCTGATGGACTAGTCATTTCAGAAGGGGGGTTTCTTGATAAATCATTTTCAAGGGTCGTTGAATAGTCACAAAATTGGTTTATCAACAATATTTATACTAATGTATTCACTCCTTTATATTATATTCTGAATTAATTAAGTATTGTGGTCAGCTAGGGATCAATCCTCAAGGAATGATGGGTAGAGTTCACTTTTATTTGTTGACTAAAATTTGAAAGAATTACTGAGATCACAAACAAGAAGAAAGGAAAAGCGAAAAGAAAGAAAGGAGGGTGAGACATGAAATAGATTTATCAAAGTATGGGTGATGTTACATGATCAAAGAGATTACATGATCAACTCTAATACTAATCAAAATCTACTTTCTAACTAAAAATACTTAACTCATCAGATCTTTGAAATCAACTTGATGATCACCATGTCTCCTTCCTTATTTCCACCAAGAGGAGGCGAGAGCTGCTAGCCGTGGGAGAGAATCTCATTCAAGGCGAATCACTTGATGATGAATAAATGGCACACCTCCGATTGCAAGGTATAGAGTTTACAACCCTTCGAACCCTACTGAGACAGCAACTACCTGAAATTCCATTAAGATAAGCTGTGTTTTTCATTGTTGATACACAGTATGTATATGACGACGCCCTTCTTTCTCTCTCTAATTCTTATAAGGCAATTAACCCAAAGTTTTTTAGGGAGAAGCAATCTTAACAACATCATACCTGATAAATTGTCATCCCACCATTATATTTTCAAAGTCCTATAAAAAAGTTAACTACATTTTTCCCTACTAGTCATCTTCACACCTTACTAGAGCCTTGCATACTTAGGTGTGTTTCATTTGTTCATAACTATGATCCAACTAATATATACCAAATGTGTGTTCATTGGATATTTGACTACTCAAAAATATCATCATTTTTATCATCCATTCACTAAAAAACTATTTATAACTATGGATGCTTACTTTTCATGAATCTAAGTTTTATTTCTAGAAATCTTCTCTAGACACATATTTGCCATTCTCACCTTTAAATGATCTCATTATAGATGGATTTTCTCGTCCTCCAAGTATGATCATTCTACTAATTCATGTGTCTATTCTCATTTTTGGTGAAGTTTATTCCAAGACACAAGTACCTCCAAATTTCAGATCAACCCAATAGCCCAAACATGTCTTAGCTAATACCCAATAAATCAGCTCTTTTTACAAAAAATACTAACATTCACAACTCAATGACCTTCATATTGTCTTAAAAAAACATCCACGAGTCTACACAAAATATCTTTTATACCCTTCAACCAACTTTCTTTTCTATCTTAAGATTCCTCTCATTTATAGAACCTTCATTGCTATTGTAGATGATATTACTATTCTAATGAATGTTTCAAAAGCTCTCTATGAAAGAGTGGATACAAGCCATAGACAATGAAATGCATGCTCTTGAGGAAAAATAATAACCCATGGGAACTTATACTTTGTCCAAAGATAAAATGATGTTAGTTGTAAGTGGGTCTGTTTTATAAAATATAAAGCTGATAAATTAGTAGAAAGGTATAAGGCTAGACTTATAGCTAGAGGCTATACACAACTTTATATAATTGATTGCCATGAACCCTTCTATTTGGTGACAAAGTTGAGCACAATTAGAATTTTTTTATTTTTAGTTGGGATATCCAATAATATGATGTAAAGAAAAACTTTCTTCCTACAAATTTTACTAATGAAGTGTATATGCATCATCATGACATTACTATCCAAATTTCTCTAAGTTTTCTCTACTAAAAGGCTTTCAATCTAATAAAAAAATTATAAAAATCATAGAAACTCATATTCTTTGAGGAAAATGCAACATTTTGCTCAATTTTTCCTTACATCTCTAACATCTACTTGAAAATCCACTATAAATTTTGAAGTTATTTTAAGTTTTAATTGATATATTTCCTTTTGAAAATAATTTCTAAAAAATAAAATAGAAGGAATTTTCTTATTTTAAAATTTTAAATTTAAGTGATTTCAAACATAACAATTGAGTCACATCAAATTTTAGCATCACTATGTTGAGACCCTAACATCCCAAATGGGCCAAAAAGGAAAGGGGTCTCAAAGATGTCGGCCCAACCCAAGATCGGAGCAAGACATACAAAATCCAAACACCAAAGGTGACAATCACATATGGGATCCTAAAGAACAAGAAACATGTGTGGCAAATGAAGTTCAGTGGGGAACTGTGGCAGACCTAACAAAGATGGAGCATGACACCTAGATCCCATCGGACCCTAATGGAAGAGACAAAGCTAATGGCTGTCAAACCTCACCAAGACTCTTTATGGACTAGAGAATAGCCTTTTCGAAATAGTGATCCCAAGACCTGCCAAGTCTTGATTATTATCCTCTCTCTTTATCTCTATTCCCCGTATCCCTTGACGATTATCATCCTCTCTCTCTCTCTCTCTCTCTCTCTCTCTCTCTCTCTCTCTCTCTCTCTCTCTCTCTCTCTCTCTCTCTCTCTCTCTCTCTCTCTCTCTCTCTCTCTCTCTCTCTCTCTCTCTCTCTCTCTCTCTCTCTCTCTCTCTCTCTCTCTCTCTCTCTCTCTCTCTCTCTCTCTCTCTCTCTCTCTCTCTCTCTCTCTCGCACCTCAATCTCTGCCGTTCTCGGCTTCTCGACGGGAGTTCTCCAATGCCTAGGACATCTGGAGTTTTTGTACAAGAACAGTTATCTATTAAAACTTGCCAATGTTTCGACACATCATCAAAGGGGTTTTATCAATTGGTATTAGAGCCAACCACATTCTATACGGCCCAAACCTTCTGATCCCAAGCTCGACTCTCTCGAGAAAGAGTTGGAGTTCCAGCTCCTCACCAGCAATGAACTAACGACCCATACCGAACAGCTCCAAGCCATACGCACATAATAGGTGGACATGTGCCAAAGATTGGATTCAATCTCTCAACAACTGGGATCAATTGCCCACATCTTGGACAACATCCAGTGTCAGGTAGGCATTTCTCCCGTAGAGTTGACAAGAACAAACTCTTTCTAGAGACATCGAAGGCGTGGGCCCTCAGCGATACCAATGTCGGACAACCTACGGCACCGCCTGGTAACCCCAGCTACCGAGAAGATCTACTAGTCAGCTCATGTCCCCATGACGATCCACTTGACCGCTGCCACTTCCGGGGACCCTCGGAATCCAACCCGTGATGCCATCTGGAGTTTCCCGTTTTCACTAGGCTCGACCAGAAAAATTAGATATATCAAGTGGAGATATATTTCACCATCTATCGGCTAACATCATTGGAGCAACTAGCAGAGGCATGCATCAGCATGGAAGGGAAAGCCCTCCATTGGCTCCAATGGGTGAGCCCCAATAGCCACTTTACAGTTGAGAAGATCTAAAATACAAGATGTTGGAATGATACGGCGATAAACATTTCAATTCCCTCAGCCATCAGTTCCTCAAACTCGAACAAACGGGTTTAGTGAAAGATTATCGAGAACAATTCAAATAACTGTCTCGAGCACTCACGACGTATCGGAGAGCATACTTGAAGGTAACTTCCTCAAGGGCCTCCGGCGGGAGATACATGCATAGGTGATTGCCCTCAATCCACCCGGTCTTGAGGCGATGATGCAAACGACCAAGAGAGTGGAAACCAAACTATTGACACTAACAAATGGAGGCCGATTGCGGCAAGGTAGAGGGGTGGAGAGAGGACCTCCAGTGTACGACAGGTGCCAAATATGACCACCACCGTAGGACGCAAACAATCAAGAAGGATACCTAGGTCCCGTCGGACCCAATAGCTTGTTGTAGCGAGTAATGTCTCCATTTTGCCGGCTCAATAGGCAATTCCTTCATTATTTTTTGAAGGTATTGGTCTGCTTGACTCTCCCGAGTGATTTCAACGAGTAGCTCTGGACAGGAGAGAGTCAACATCTAGTTTTCGTGGCCTAATTTAAAGCATATTTTGAAATCAAATGATATAATCTTCGCCAATCATTTCTGATAATCTGTCATTGCTCTAGAACAAATTTTAGACTATGCTGATTTGTAAAGATTCAGAATTTGTGGCCAAGAAGATAATGTTGCCATTTAAGGATGGTGAGAACTATCGCCATTAGTTGGCGCTTGTACGTCGGTTTCTATAGATGGGCGGGCGCAAGAACCTAGTTGAAGAAGGCCACAGGTCTTCAATGCTACATGAGGACAACTCCTACTCTACAATCGGAGGCGTCTGCCTCAAGCTCAAATGTGGCGGAAAAATCTGGCAAAGTCAGTATTGGGACTGTCGGTAGAGCCTGTTTGAGATGTTGGAATGCTTCTTCAGCTGCCAGGTTTCAATCGAATGTTTCTTTCTTTAGTTGTTGTGTTAATGGCTAGGCAATCTGGCCGAACCCTTGAACGAAGCAACGATAATATCCCGCCAAGCCCAAGAAATCTCAGAGGTCTCGGAGGTTCGTGGGAGATGGCCATTGACGAATGGCGGTGATCTTTTTGGGATCTACAACGACTCTTTCTGCTGATATCCTATGGCCCATATACGCAATTCAGGTATGATTGAACATACACTTCTTCAAGTGAATGTGAAATTGGTGCTGGTGGAGAATGAGAAATACCTGGAGGAGATGGTCTTCGTGTTCATTGCTAGTTTGACTGTAGATGAGGATGTCGTCGAAGAATACCAACACAAATCATCGCAGGAATGGAGCAAATATGCAATTCATGGTGGCTTGGAAGGTGGTTGGGGCATTGGATAATCCAAATGGCATGACCAAGAATTCGTAATGTCCATGATGGGTTTGGAAGGCCCGTCTTTGGTACGTCCTCTGTTCGGACGCGAATCTGGTGGTAGCCGGATTGCAGATTGAGCTTCGAGAATACAGTAGCTCCATGCAACTCATCAATGAACTCGTCCACGACCAGAATGAGAGATCGGTCAAGAACGGTTACCTTATTTAGTGCGCAATAGTCCACGTAGAAGCGCCACGAGCCATCTTTCTTTTGAATGAGAAGGGCTAGGCTAGAGAAAGGGCTCTAAGAATGCTGGATGAGCCCCATTGCACGCATGTTTGCTACATGTTTCTCCAACTCGGTTTTCTAAAAATGAGGATAGCAAAACAAACGAGTGCAGATTGTCCCCCTGCCTGGCTCTAAGATGATGTGATGCTCCTGCTCACAGGCCAATGGAAGGCCGGTGATGTCTGCGAAGACCTGTGGAAAACACTCATGAAGCTCCCGTGTCAAAAGGTCATTTGATACCTTGTCATTGCTGGTTTCCAGCTGGGATAGTTCAAAGTATGCTTCTCCCTTGACGGGTTTGCTGCTCACGGAACTAAGATGGTGTTATTTTTTTTGTTCAGGAGGTTCTGCCGTGATTGTGACCTTGTCCTTACCGTCGGAGAAGGATAGGGTCTAGTTGTCCAAATCTAGCTCTAGCTTGTGTCTGTCTTTGATCCAATGCATTCTCAGGATGATGTCGATTGAGGTGAGAGGGAACATGAGGAAATCATCCGAGATAATGGTATTCAGAAGGTCAACGACGTGGCCACGAGACATCCTTGAGTTGAGGATCGTTTCCCCCGCGTCGGTGGCCACCTGATACGGTGTCATCCTGACTGTTGGAAACTAATTCTCTTGGACCAGGCGACTACTGATGAAGTTAAATGCCACTCCTGTATCGAGCAGAGCAAATGCTTGATGCCCTTGGATTGTTCCCTTGATATGTATAGCTTGCCCTTGGAAGTGACCGAATAGTGAGTGAAGGGATGCTTCGAGCTAGATTATCTCGCCTTCGTCTGATGGTTCATAGAGAAGATCCTTCGCAAAATTATCATTTGAGGAGAAGTCAAAATCAGCATGAGCGAAAAGAATATTCAGCTTTTGTCTGCACCAATGGCCAGGTATGAACTTCTCATCACAGTGGAAACGCAGACCTTGAGTTCGTCAAGCTTGAATTTCCACAACTGTGAGGTGTAAACATCGTCGGCAATTGATTTGCAGCGCTCCCGTGGCGGAGGTGCGCAGGCCTGATATCGTGGGACCGGACCCTAGAATCCTTCCTAGTTGTTCGCGCCCTGCGATGGTGGCCGTATCTGGCACCCATCGTACACCTGAAGGTAACTTCCTCAATTGGCCTCCGTTTGTTAGTGTCAATAACTTGGTTTCCACTCTCTTGACCGTTTGCATCATTGCCTCAAGATCGGGTGGATTGAGGGCAATCACCTCCGTCTATATCTCCCATCGGAGGTCCTTGAGGAAGTTACCTTCAAGTATGCTCTCCGGTACGTCACGAGTGCTCAGGACAGTTGTTCGAATTGTTCTTGGTAATCTTCCGCTGAACTCGTTTGTTTGAGTTCAAGGAACTGAAGACTGAGGGAACTGAAATGTTTATCGCTGTATCATTCTAGCAGCTTGTATTTTAGATCTTCCCAACTGTAGAGTGGCCGTCGGGGCTCACCCATTGGAGCCAGTGGAAGGTTTTCCCTTCCATGCTGATGCATGCCTCCGCCAGTTGCTCTGGTGTTGTCAGCCGATAGGTGGCGAAATATATCTCCATCTAATATATCCAATTTTTTGGGTCAGACCTAGTGAAAACAGGAAACTCTAGACACTGTCGCGGGTTGAATTCTGGGGGTCCCTAGAAGTGGCGGCGATCAAGCGGATCATCGTGGGGACATGAGCTGGCCAGTGGATCTTCCCGATAGCTGGGGTTACCAGGCGGTGTTGTAGGTTATCTAACATTGGTATCGCCGAGGGCCCACGCCTTCGATGTCTTTGGAAAGAGTTTGTTCTTGCCAACTCCATGGGGAGAGATGCCTACTTGATGCTGAATGTTGCCCATGATGTGGGCAATCAATCTCAATTGTTGAAAGATTGAATCCAGTCTCTAGCACATGTCCACCTGTTTCGCACGTATGGCTTGGAGCTGTTCAGCGTGGGCCATCAGTTCATTGCTGGTGAGGAGCTGGAACTCCTCCAACTCTTTCTCGAGAGAGTTGAGCTTGAGATCAGAAGGTTTGGGCCCCATAGAACGTGGCTGGCTCTGATACTAATTGATGAAACCCCTTTGATGATGTGTCAAAATACTGGTGAGTTTAATAGATAAACTAGTCTCATACAAAAGCTTTGGATGTCCTAGGCATCAGGGAACTCCCGCTGAGAAGCCGAGAACAACAGAGATCGAGGCAGGTCTTGAGATTGTTGTTTTGAGAAGGCTATTCTTCACGTTGTAAGGAGTCTTCGTAAAGTTCTCCCGACCTGTCTTTCTTGCCGCCACTCGACTTCTCTTTATAACCAAACCCCTCTGGCGTCAACCACCGCCTTCTGTCTCCTCCGCTCAAGTCCGACATGACCTGGGTACCGTGCTTTGTCTTTGTCAAGTCTACCACGACTCCCTGCCGAACTTCATCCGCTGCACACATTTCATGTTCTGCAGGATCCCACATACAATTGTCGCCTTCGACGTCTAAATTTTGTCTGTCCTACTTTGATCCTAGGTTGGGCCAACGTCTTCAAGGCCCCTTTCTTTTTTGGCCCATTTGGGATGTTAGGGTCTCAACAATACCCCCAATGAACACCTTGTCCTCAAGGTGGAAATCGGGAAATTACCACTGGATGTCGTAGGCATTCTCCCAGGTGGTGGATTCAATTGGCAACCCATCCCATTGCAACAGGACTTTGGGACCGTGTGGGCAGTAGTAGACATCCACGACCTAACCCGGAACTACCATCTAGTGTAGTTCGCTATCCACTGGTAATGTCGGCATCTTTGGGGCCTCCTCCCATTGCTCCACCTTCAATTGTGGTGTGTGAAATACTAGGTGGATTTATGCTGAGGTGAGAAGGTCCAGTTGGTATGCCACTGGCCCAATAAGGTGGAGTAGTTTGAATGGCCCATAGAAACAAGGGGCGAGCTTCACGCAAGTTCGTCGCATGACCGAGGTCTAATGACATGGTTGTAGATGAAGGTAGACCCATTCACCTACTTGGAACTCAAGTTTTCTTTGCTTGCAGTTGGCAAATTGTTTCATCCTTGCTTGGGTGCATTCCAAATTCTCTCTGAGCTGTGTGAGAACCTCTTCCCATTCTTGCAACTGTTGTTCCAGACCGTCCGGCACGGTTGGTTTGCCGGTGAAATAGATAAGGGTGGGTGGGATTCGTCCATAGACTATCTGAAATGGAGTCATCCCCGTGGAGCGATTGAAGTTCGTGTTGTATCACAATTCTGCCCACGGAAGCCATCGGTACTACTATTTCAGGCGTTCGCTTGTCAAGCAGCAGAGGAATGTTTCGAACCTACAGTTGACCACCTCCGACTAGCCATTGATCTGCAGATGATACGCGCTGGTCCGCTTGAGTGTGGTCCCTTGTTGACGGAAGAGTGCATGCTAGAGGCTGCTCATGAAGATCCTATCTCAATCAGTAAGGATGGACCCTGAAAAACCATGCAGTCGAACGATATCTCGGATGACGACTTCTACCACTATCTGTGCTGTGAAAGGATGTCGGAGGGCCGAAACATCTGCGTACTTACTGAGGTGATCGACAACAACTACTATGGCAGATTCAGTCTTCCCAGATTCAGTTTGGAATGGGCAGCGATTGAAGGAGTCTGGCCGAAGACAACACTTCTGTTTTGATTCTTTGGCAGATTAAGTAGGTGGCCACATATTTCTTGACTGCTGCTTTCATTCCTTGTTAGTGGACGCTTTGCTTGAGCTTTAGGTAAGTCCGTTGAAACCTGAAGTGGCATCCCGTTGATGTGTCATGAAATTCCCTTAAGAGAGCTGGTAGGAGACATGATGCCGTCGATATCACGATTCATCCCCAATAGAAGAGATGTCCTTGTTGTAGCAAGTAATGTCTCCATTTTGCCGACTCGGTAGGCAATTCCTCCATGATTTTTCGAAGGTATTAGTCCACTTGATTCTCCTGAGTGATTTCGACGAGATTGAGCAGCTCCGAATGAGAGAGAGTCAGCGTCTAGATCCATACCTGTTCGGCTAGGAAAAATCATTGTTTTTATGACTTCAACTTCTATCTATGTTCATTTCTTTTGGTATTTTTCTTTTGTACATTTTTCCTCAGTTGACATTTCTAATGGAATGTTTTCATTACCCATTGTTTAGTGGGTTCTCTATGATTGACAAGGGCTGATATATCTCCCATCTCCTCACCTTCCTCCTCTCTTCTCTTCCTCCATCCTTCCTCCTATCACATTGTACTTGCCCCTACATTCTGATTAGCCCCTCGATTTTCTTTCTCATGTGTCAAGGGGGAAGGTGTGTCTATCTAGTGCCTCTCTTCTCATGGTATTCTTACATTCATGATTCAAGTGACCAACCCTACATCATATGTTGCAAAAGGGAGAGCTGAATTCCACCACTATCGACTGTTTTATAATCTCTCTATCCCCATTCTGAATTATAATCAATTTAGGAATGTCTTTGGATAAGTTGATTTTCACATAGGAACAATCATATCCCAGCCTTATGAACATCTTGATGTCCTTATCAGTGCATATGAATTTCCCTAACATGCCTGCATGCTCTTCAATGCTGGGGGATTCAAAAAATGTGCTCTCAATCCAATCCTGAGAGGTCTATCCATATCGGAACTATGGATGGTTCCTCTTTTGGGATGAAGTAAGGGGAGGACCTAATAGATCTCATAAATATACCTTTGATAGCCTATGTTGCCCTACTCTAAGCCACTTGAAAGTCAGAATCTAGTTTGAATCTAATTATCACATGCCTGCCATCTATGGCTCTTATTCAGATCTCTCCATCAAAATTTATAATCTTTCTTAATTCATCCCTTATGTCTAGTAGGCTAAGCCTGATGGGTGACAATGCTTCTATTTCCTTGTTTGAGAATTGAATGTTTCTCACGCCACCCTTCATAACAAATTTTCTCAACAGGACATTGGACGTGAGTTTAGGTCTGATAATGGGTATCCCTCGTGGCAGTCGCATAACTCAGCCCTTCTAAGGGCCGTTTGGTACCACTGGATGGGCCTCCTGTTCCGAAGAGTGAGTTCCATAGGTTTCTATGTCATGTGTTTCTGTTTCCTTCATTTTGTTTCAGTCGGATTTCTATTTCAGTGCATGGAGCTAATGGAGGAATGCTAGCTTATGAAAGTAAAGGTATAGACTCAGGGACACTTACCTCTGGCCTTCCCTCATGGTGATTGTGGCTTCAGTTGTGAAGGCATGCCCAGCGTCTCATCTTGCGTTTCCTTCCGCCTCCAATCGTAGTTGAATTCTTGGTATGTTCTTGTTTCTACTTTCTGAGTCTATATCTTAGGGAATGGAGCAAGGCAATCCGTCGCCTCTCACTCCATACTGGTGAACTCTATTTCCAAAAGGCTCGGCTTGCTTTGAAGATGATCATTTGCCGTTTACCTCGGACTGTTCTCATTGACTTCTGCTGCGATTTGTGAGTTACCCCTTTCCAGCTCCGGTAGTACTAGAGCTTCCTTCGGAGATGATCTAGTACATACCCGTGGCAAGTCAGAGCTTCCTTGAGTGCTCTTGCTTTTCTGCTTGCTCCTCTCCACCTTCGGGCGCTCCTTTGAAGGGGTTTTGATGTCTCCCTTTCTTCCTTTGGTCGCTGAATCTTGAATCCCTTTCATGATAATCACTATTACCGGGAACTCTCTTTACTTAGGGCATTTCTCGCAAGCTCCATCTGCTCGTAATGGAGAGAGAGAGGAGGGGGAGGAGGAAGGAATGGAGGAGTAAGGGCCTCCCTACTGTGTCACGCAGGGTCGGTCGTCGGGAGGGGGAATAGAGGGGGAGCTCCGTCCCCCTCCAAAATCGCCGAAGCAGACGTGAACTCGTGGAGAGAGAAAGTTTGGCCACGAATAGGTTTCGAATATTTAGAAAGATAATGATAAATTTAGATATATACGCAAAGAGTGACATCAAATAAAATAATCAATAATTATCATTATTTATTTGTTTTTGAAAAATTGAGAAGTATATTATCGCCGTCAGTCCTCTTATACAACTCTCTTAGAAGTCGCCACGTACCCTATTTTTTATGCTACCTATCCCGCAGGGTACGTGGCGCATGGATAATCATGACGTACTTTCTCTTGAACATATACAAACCGACGCCGTCCATCCGCGCGGGAATTTCAAACGCTCCCACGTGGCACCCAACGGTCCCCGACTGATTATCGGATTCGGTCAAGGCCCCGCACTTTTTCACATGCTTTGCCGGATCACACGTGCCAATCCTCTCTCCCCCTCTATCACAATGAGCAGTCCAGATCTCAGTCGGACCCGGCGACTTTGGGTTGAAAATAAAAAATTATAAAAAATGAATTTTCTGCTGCTAATAAATGAGCAATTTTTACTTCGTGTGGTAAGAGCGGTAAAATTCTAACGTAATCATGACTTTTCGTCTAATGTTATTTAAACCCAATATTAGGAGACGGAGAGAGAGAGAGAGAGAGAGAGCCCACCACCTCATTAGGTGAAGTCATGACATTGAAGGAGAGGGAAGTTGTCTGCCACGTACGCAACCCAGAAGAATACGGTTCTTCCATGGCCGTCTGATTTGTCTCGATGAGATCAGGCGAATCGAGATCTGGAGCCAATCTGTTTTTTTTCACTTGGGTCCTTGTTCGGATTGAAAGTAGGGGGGTTTCTACACACTGGAGATGTAAGAGAGGTACGCGTGTCCGAAAGGCGAACACGTGGCTGCGAAATCTCATCGCAAATCCTCGGGAGTGATGCCGTCATCCACTAACTCGGCGAAAACCGGTCACTAGTTGCCATTGGGCCGACTCGGCCGAGTTGTGGAACCTGGACACACGAGTCGCCTTCGATGTACGTCTGAGAGAGAAACCGTGTCGACATCCCTGAATGCGACACGTCTCTCTCTCTCTCTCTCTCTCTCTCTCTCTCTCTAGAGGTGGTGATGGTGGATGCTGTACTGCTCGCTGTTCTGGAATCTGATAAGGAGAGGGGAGGGAGATAAATGGCTGCGGGGGAAGTAGATGAGTGTGACTTCTCAGACACATGCGTGATGAGAGAGAAAGAGAGAGAGAGAGAGAGAAGAGGGGAAGTTAGAGGCTGTGGCGAAGGCAAGGATTTATGTGGGGTGGGAGGCTTGCGAAAGGATGAAGAAGAGGGTGATGCAGGGAGATGGATGGAGAGGAAGGTGGAGGCAGGGGCTACTGGTGATATCGGCGGCGATTGATCCTAATTTCTAATTTAAATTTATTTTTAAAAAAAAATCAAGGAGGGGCCGGTAGCAGGCTTTGCGCAGGTGGGTGCTCCGGCCGGCTGCGTAGTCATTGTGATGGTTCTTTTTCTTCTCAGCCGGCGCGGACGGAGAGATTTACTGCTTATTTTCTTCTGTAGAGCCTCCTCTTCTTTGGTGATTCCAAACGGGGTGTTTTTCCCTTCTTCTTCGCCTTTATTCCTGTGGATTTTCCGGTGAGTAACCGTAGAATCGACCTCCGGGTGCCGGGTGTTCTCGGCAATCGTGGAGGAAATCGGGTTCCTCGTGCTCTTTCCGGCCGATTCTGTTTCTCCCCCCTCAATCTCTCTATACGACGGCGGCCGCTGTTTCTTTTCGTACAAATTTAACGTGTTCTAGTCGGATTCGAACTCTTTACGGAAAATGCGGACGCTTCTTCTGTGTATGTTCTTGGTTGTTCTACATGAAAAGCTTCCCGAGGTAGAATCTCCCCCCCTCGTCTTCTCTCCTCTCTCTCTCTCTCTCTCTCTCTCTCTCTCGATTTGCTTGACCTCTTCTTCTTGGGTTTCGACGCCTGGATTTCTGCTCTGGGTGGTGTTGATGAGTTCTCTGGATTTCCAGAGGGTTCTCCCGATCATTGCTCTTGGAAAGCCATATTAGATGGCTTCTCTAGGCCGTTTCGTCTAATTTTTTAGATATTATTGACATTGATCTCTATCTAAATGAGAAATATTTCTCTTTTAGTCTTAGATTAACCTGCCTCGGTGTGGGTCTCGTGAACGACTGTGGCCTTACTATTTGTTGGTGTGGATTCCAGATGCTGCGAGCCTTTGTGCCCCTTCTGGGCTCTCCCGGATCATGAGAAATCGCTAGTGAAAAATGTGCCGGTTTCAGAGGTCGTTACGAAGGAGCCTTTGCTTATCTGGTCACATTTTTCTCAAATAAAGATTTATTTATGATGTGGGTTTGATTTAACACCAGCAATTGGGATACCCTTTGAAGATTAGAGGGAGAAAATGGGCACTCCCTGTTTATTCGGTAGCTGGATGATTCATCGGCCGAGGAGGGAACAAAATAAGCAGTTTCAGGGAGTTCCGGTGGGTTTGGAGCAGTTCTTACCGAGGAAGCTTGAAGATTAATACCCTGGGCAGGGAATTTGCGGATTAGGCGTGCAACTGTTGTTCCGAGAAGAATTTGGGTATGGGTTTGCCTCAAGTCTCGTCCAATCCGGCTGATGAGGGGGTTGCAGCCTCACTGAGCTCATTTGGCTCAAACCCGCCTCGATTTGGTGGGATCGGAACTTGTGATCTAGACGGGCTTCAAATCGAGAGCACAGCTAGAATGGCTCATGGAGGGTTCTCCTGCTCCTCCATTGGTGATTTTCAGAGAAAACTCAGACCTGATAGTCCTGCGAAGCTCCATTCTCTAAAGAATGACTCTGTGGATAAAGTTGCGTGCTTTCCGCTTGTGATCAGGGAGGGCATCCGCACCCCCCTGTCGAGGGTCGTGGGCTTTGAGTCGAGCAGATCGGTCTCCTTGGTGAATGGATCTCAGAGGGTTTCATCAGAGAACACTTGTTCATCTGGAGCTTTGGGCATTTCTGATAGCTCAGTTGATTCTTACGGGCTGCAAGTGAGGAAACGCTTCCTGTCTCCTTTAAATGGCATGCTTGGTCGGGAAAGGCCCGGCCTTGGGTTGCCAAACCATGCAGAAGGTCATGGTCGAGTTGCTCCCGGAGCTTTGACTCGGGGAGTCAACAAATTTGCAACGCAGGATTTCAAGAAGGCAAATTTTGGAAACAGATTTTGTTCTGAAGTTCCAATAAGATCATCAAATGGATGTTCGACCCTGAGGAAGATTCTAGATGAAGATGCTTCGAATCCCTCTGTTTTGACTGACAGGCCTTTGCCCGAGTCAAAGGAGCACTTCTATGAAGAAACATGCAATCGAGGTGTCTGCCCAGGTGCACTGTCACTCTCTCCGAAACAGCCTTACTCTTCTCCTCTGTCATTGTCTCCTCTTGGCCCCAAATGGCGGGAGAGGATTGTAGGGCCATGTAGATGCATCTCAAGAGAATCACAGTGCAATGAATTAACTCACAAGTGCATGGATAGAAGACCCCTCGATGGGCGTGCACCTAACATTTTATTCGCAACGGAAGTGGAATTCAGATCAGAAAATGACCAAATCAGGGATGATTTCGATCCAGTGGAGAATTATACAGGGCAGAACTGGTGTCCTGAGTCTTTCCCTCCATCTCGCTGCATTAGATTTGCCCGAGGTCTCTGTGGGCTTCCTGTTCGAAGATCTTTAGTTGGATCCTTTGAAGAGTCGCTTCTGTCCGGTCGCCTTTCATCTGGCAAAGTTTCCCAGGTTGGCTTCCATGCGTTCACATCAGTTTGCATCATTCTTTGTGAGTGACCACTTCATGAGTTTCCTATTAATCTTCGTTTTCTGGCAGAAAATTGACGGCTTTCTAGCTGTTTTAAAAGTCACTGGGGGGAATTTCTCCCCTCCATCTCAGAAACTTCCTTTCTCTGTGACAAGTGTGGATGGAGACAGCTGCTTACTGTACTGTGCATCCATTGATCTTGAAGAGAAATCTCCGTCCGATAAGTGCAAAGGGCCCCAGATGACTAGAAGCTTAAGCTTTGAGGATTCTCATACGTCAAGAGCCCGAATGCGAATTCCCGTCAGGGGATGCATACAACTGGTAATTTTTTTCATTATTTTTGTGCTTTTTCAACGCTATAATTTGCATCCCCAATCCAAGCGCATCCTGTGACTCTTGCTTGAATTTGTGTCTGTTGGTCTCCTTGATCGATTATTTTACCTGCAAAGAAATTGAAGATACCCGCAATTTCCTTTCGGGTTTTCATACGATGTTCATTCAAGGACGTGGTTTTTTTCTGCCTGTCCATAGCATCTCTGTTTCTGTACTTAGCCATGCAAATTATGGGCATTTGGCTCAAAGTTGTCTTTTATGATTATTTCTGGTCAAAGTTGACCTCAGCTGTGATAATACCTCCCTCGCACTCATTGACAATTTCTCTCTATAAAGCATTGCCTTACCTTCCTTTCTATGTTGTTGCTGCTTCCGCAGCTTTAGTAGGTCTTCATATCCTGCACAAGAACCGTCCTAGCCTAATTCAACGCCTTCGTTTGTCGAGTGGCCCACAAGATGTGGCTGGAGTTTTCACCAGCTCCCATGATTTGGCATTCGAGATTTTTTATTTTGTGCCTGCATCAGATATCCTCTGAATTTTATATATTTTTTTCTATTTTCGATACAGTATCATGTTCTGTTCAAAGAGTTCTCCTTTACTGTCGCCTAACGTTTTATGCTCTTTGCTTTTCTAGATACTAACTCTTACATATGTCAAGGTGTTCTATGCATTTTCAATCTCAGATGTTTTATATCCTTCCTTTCTGTTTTCAGAGATATGGGTTCATTTCTGTTCAAGATTGTCCGAAAAAATTGCCATAGGATTGATTGTTCATAATAAATTCTGCTTACCGGATCATATCTCATTGTTGTGAGCCTCCTTTGCATAAACCCTCAGTTTTTTTTTTTTGGACCTATTTTCTTCAGAGCCACTTCGAAGGATTTGACTAGGGGTAGGTTGCCTTTTTGGTTATATGAAAACTAGTCTAATGCGACAAGTTGTCTTTAGTTATCTTTACTGCGCCCAGGATAACTTAGCCTGTGAGGGTAGCCTTTTTCACGTGTTTACACTCATATTCATGCCACAAGTTGCACTTGTCGGTTGAGACTCTGTAATTTCATGAAGCAAGGCCTATATTGGTCGTTGAAACCCATATTTTTGTGAAGCATTATGATGCTGATGGCTTCGTACTCGTCTCAGCAAGCTAACCCTTTGCTCATTGAATCTGCCTCTGCACCAGTAAGCTTTCCCCCCATTTTATCTCAGATTTATGTGATGGATTAGCTGTAATTAGATTTCTACTGGGATTAGTTTGGCAGCGTTCGCCCAGGGGTACTGTTTCATTGATTTATTCTGTAATATATAGTTTTCTTACTTGATGTGATAGTTTTGAATGAGAGAGGATTTGGAGAACTCATGACAAAGAGGGAAATGAATGTGTTGGGAGTTCAGTTTGAATGTGAAAAGAAATCATGAGAAGCCACAGGACTTGGATCATCGAGCAATCTTGAAGAGTTCTTTCTTGTAAAAGATGATCTTCTGAAGTGGGCAAAACACGAAGTACACAAATCAGCGGTTTGGCCGAGCACTTGACAGAAATTTATTATTTTCCGATGACAATCTTGGGAAAACCGTGTGAAGAAATCCGCAGATACTGTTCAGATCTCTCTCTCCATGACGAGAACAGAGATGCCCTTTCTCCAAGATTTCATGATCATACCATATTTATATTTTATATTTTCTCAAATCCTCCCCTTTTTTGAAGTAAATGCTCAAGGAGATTTATTTTACCATGACCGACCCATTTTAATGTCTTGCGTAAAATATTTACTCATCGTGAAATCTAACGATGATCTGCTAAAAAGACGGTCGTTAGGGAATTTTATATCTTGCATAAGCTGTCACTTTTGCAATCAGCGTAGCTCGTTCTTTCAAGAAAACCCATTTGGAGGATCATCTGGCTTGGTGAAGAGGAGGCCACCCGGGAAATTAGAATGCATGATGAGGAGGCGACTGACATCTCGAGCTCGGAGGAAAACTTTTCAAATCTTTGTTCATGTTGTGGCCTCGTGAAGAAGCTTCTGGCCTGCCAAAAATGGAATAGAACCGTGAGAGAAACAGATGGAAATTTAGGGGAGCTCAATCGATTATTTACTCATTGCCTTGTGAAGATTTCGGTCCATTCCTACCCGAGGAGGAACGGCTGATTTGATCTCCCTATTTTCTGGAGCACTTGTTTTTTGGTTGCCTGCCACCTCCTCAGCAGGAAACATTTCTATATTTTTTGTACAAAAGTAATCAGTTTCACTTAATCTCATCTCCATTTTTTAATTCATTTTATTTTATTCTATAATTAAATCCAAGAAATTGTCATGTTCAATTCACCTGCGTGGAAATTTATGCTGTGACTGGTCTCTGTTTCTGAATCTTAAAGCTATTTCCTTTTTTTATTTTTTTTCCTTTCATGGCCATCTCCTATTTTTCTTATCTTCCCTGGTACTAAACTTAATCGTATTCAGAAAAGAGATTCTTCCTCTGGGTCACGAGATTTCTTGTTTTCTGTGAACCTTGTGAAACCCACCCTCTTTATTTTTATTTGTTTTCTTGCAGGTTCTTAGCAATCCAGAAAGGACTCCTCTTCATACTTTCTTCTGCAACTATGATCTTAGTGACATGCCTGCTGGAACCAAGGTATTTGCCCTTTTTTGGGTGCCCACCATTTCTTGGATCACTAAAATCCCCGCAGATTTACGAAAAAAATAGCAAGCTTCGTTGACTGCATGATTTCTTTCAAAAAGTCAATTTTTTTTCGGTGAAAACTTGACAGTTTCTCCGTCGATGTTACCACAGACGTTTATGCGCCAAAGGATCACGCTCGATTCCCCTCGATCTGCTCCAACTCATGTGAGGAGCAGCAGCACCAAGGGCTGCGGCATGAGAGAAGCCGATAAACTGGCGGCGGAGATGAATGGGCACTTCCCTGAAATCTCCATGACATCTCCATGCCGAGCATCTGATGATCGAGAAAAAGGAAGCCCTTGTAATCTGGGCGAGTCTCAATCCGTCGGTGATCACCGGACCAGTCGATTGCAGGAGGTCGATGGGGGCAGTGAGAATTTTTCTCCATCGGAGAAGACCCCCCATGGGGTCGCCGGAAAGTCCTCCGGCGTTCTCCGGTACGCCCTCCACCTTCGGTTCCTGTGCCCTGCCCCCCGGAGGTGCTCGAAGGTGATCCGGCGGTGCAAATCCGACCCATTGGCGGCGCCGCCTCCCCACGAAGCCAGTTTAGAGGCTCAGGAGCGGCGGTTCTACCTCTACAGTGATCTCAAGGCGGTCTTCCCCCAGCGGCACACGGATGCCGACGAGGGCAAGGTAAAGAATCTCCCCTTCTCCCGAGAAAAACCCGTCAAATGGTCTCTCTGATTCTATGATCTGAACTCACCTTCGAACCTCTTTCATTCGTTCTCCGGAGGATGAATCGCATGATCTTGAGAGCAGGTTAATACCCAATTCCTTTTTTAGTGTGTTCCGATCCTGGAATCTTGAGGGGATTCAAGAATTGTGAGACTCCGGGTTGATCATCTTCCTTCTGATGTGCTTTTCTACTCGCTTCGAAGCTCATCCGCAGGTGCCGGCCTTCTTCACGAACAGATTCTAAGAACTTGTTGTCGCCGTTCTGCAGCTGCGGGTGGAGAATCACTTCCCCTCGGATCCCAAGTTCTTCGACATCGGCAACTGACGGCATCTTGGGCAGTAATCCAGCGGGCAAGATAACCTCCGGATAACAGGTTGTACATAGCTGTTCATCCGACTACCTCAGTCATCTCTTCGTACATTCCTCTCTCTCTCTCTCTCTCTCTCAGTCGATTGTCTCTTCGTTCTCTCCTCCCAACACTTGCCTGCCCCCTCTTCGACTTGACCGGTGGTGGGTCTTGTATATTGGCTGATTTTCAGAAAATGCGCCGGCCTGGGCCCTCAATTGGGCTATTAATGAGCCTGAACGCTGCTCAAAAGGAGTACCCGGCACCGCAATCGTAGAAAGCCGGGCCGTTGACTTTAATGCAATAAAGATTACTATCACGAATCTTTTATTGGCCTATTTTCGTACCTTGTTCGCGGGCCTCTAGAGAGAGAAGAGGGGAGAGAAAGGGTGAGAGAGAGTGTAGGGAGAGAGAGAGAGAGAGACAGAGAGAGAGCCAAGGCAGGGATAGAGAGAGAGTGAGGAAGGAAGAGAGAAATGCGGGAGAAAGAGACGGAAGAACGAGGGGAAAGAGACAGCAGGCAGGAGGGAGAGAGGAGAGAGAGAGGTGACATGTTCCAGTGCAGATCCGGTCAATTCGAACCTTTCGTGTTGGAGAAAATATTTCCTTTCTTGGTACACTTCAACCGCATCTCCACCCCCACCACGCCACCCCGCACATGGCGGGTGCTGCGGCGGATCTCTTCTTCCTTCTTCTGCCTCGTCCTCTCTCCTTTCAAATCCTCCCACTTCCGATGGAAATCGCGATGACGAGGGATCCAGAAGAACAGACGAGGCAGAAGCGCCGCCTGCTCTACCAGGTCTCCTCTAGGATCGTCGCCTGCGCCGCCTCGGCGGTGGCGGCGCTTCTCATGGCCTTCAACCGGGAGACCACTGTCTACGGCGGCGTGGAGATTGACGTCGACTACACCGCCGCCTCCGCCTTCAAGTGGTCTTCCTCATCTATGTTTCGCGGATAACTCCTCTCTCACTATGCAATCTCTTACTATTTCTCCCCCCGGTTTTCTGCAGATTTCTGGTCGCCGGCGATGCAGTGGTGAGCGTCTACTGCCTGCTGTCTCTGGTGTTTTTGGTGGCGCGTCATGACCATGGCGGCCTCCTGCATGTCCTCGACCTGGTAAGTAGAGTTCCGAGCCGGAGAGAGAGAGAGAGAGAGAGAGAGAGAGATAGGTCTCAACCTCTCCTCCTGATTGTAGATGGTGATGGTCCTGGCAATGGCGGCGCTGGCGGGGGCGGCAGCGGTGGCTCAGGTGGGGAAGTACGGAGAACCGGAGGCGGGGTGGGTTGCGGTGTGCGGCTACTTTCCCGACTTCTGCAACAGGGCGGGGCTCTCCCTGGCCATGTCCTTTCTCGGCTTTGCTTCCTGCTTCCTGTGCTGTGCCATGCATCCCGTATCTGCGGCGAGCCACGGCGCCGCCGCCGCTGTTGCGCCCAACCTGTGATGAGCTCTGGGAGAACCGAGGCCTAGAGACGAAGGGAGCCGATGCCCCTCCTCATAACTGCTGCTCGAATCTCATCGATGAGTTGTAGATTTCTTGCCTCGTGGTGAGACCGGAGGATCTCCGTGGAAACCTCCTGTTTCCTCTCTCTCTCTCTCTCTCTCTCTCTCTCTCTCTCTCTCTCTCTCGATTTGCATGGTTGGTAGGCTAGAACTCAAATGGGATCGGAAGAACTTGGTGAGCTCTTCTTGGAGTTAAGGCCGGAAATGGTCTCCACGAGGGACTGACCAGGTGAAGCTCGGGCTGTGGTTCATATGGGCACGAGAGATAGATAGATAGATAGATAGAGAGAGAGAGAGAGAGAGAGAGAGAGAGAGAGTCATGAAAATTGAAGTTTACAATAATTTAAGGTGATATTTATAGAGTTAGTATAGTTTCCACTTATTCCCATTTGAATTCACTCCAATTGTTTTCCTCTGGTACCTGATTAATGTTTAGTTGGAGTAAAAATAGTAAATTTAAAAATAATTAAAAAATTTATTTCTCATATGAGAAACCCCAAATATATGCATTATAAAAGTAATACTTTTCGTAGACTTACATTTATCTGTAAAAATATCAAGGTAAAGTGATAAACATAAAGGCATTGATTATGATACATATCATGTTTAGGGCATATTGTTGTTAGTTACTGTGGTAGATTCAAGAAGGGATTTAGAGAGAGAGAGAGAGACGGAGGGTAACTACCATCGATTAAGGACATCAAAAAAGTCAACTTTACAATAATTTTAGCTAACCCAACTCGCCACAAGCACTAATAAAATATCGCTGGAAATCACGGAAAAACAGCCATTTTTTTACGCGTGTACCGTTTTAACCGAGCCTAAATCTCTGGGTTACGTTGAGAGGATCATTCATTTGCAGCTTACCTTCTCCGTCCCGCTCTTCTCACAGAGAGAGAGAGAGAGAGAGAGAGAGGTGGCGATGGGGAAGAGGATGACGTTCCCATTGCACCAGGTCTTCTGCAGGATCATCACCTCCAGTCTCACGGCGCTGGCAGCCGTCACCATGGCCCTCAACAGGGAAACCAGCAACTTCGGCTCCGTCAAGATGGAAGCCGACTGGACGACCATTTCCGTATTCAAGTGAGATTCATAGATGCTCTCTCCTCTCTTACGGTTTCCTTCTTCATCTTCATCTTCATGTTCGTCTCCGACAGGTTTTTCATCGTGGGGAACGCGGTAGTGAGTATTTACTCCCTGGTATCTCTGGTCTTCTTCTTGTCGCGGAACGCGAGAGCGGGCCTCCTCCATGTTCTTGATCTGGTACGCTGATAAACCCTAATCCTTTCATCTCTTTGGTATGGTTGGATTTGTGCGTTAGATATCCTCTCTTTTTTTTCGCGGATTATTAGATATATGGAGAGAACAAAGCCCCGTTGTTGTTTCTCGGAATTATCTCTTCTAACCAGTCCAAATGAGGATTAGAAGAGTAAAAACCCTAATAGAGGAAGGAAAAGGACGACCTACTGCTCCATCAAGCGTATGAAAGAGAACCTTAGGAGAGGAATGCGAGGGCCATCCAGCGTCTGCGAGAAAACCCTAAAAGAGGAAGAGAAGGGGGGCCGACCATCGTGTTTGTCAACCTTCGATAAAGAAACCCTAGAAGATGAGAAAGAGAAGGATCAACTGTCTCTCAGATCCATCGTCGGTGATAAAACCCTAATAGAGGAAGGAGAAGGACGAATGGTGACCTGTTTATCACATCCCATCGACCAGAAAACCCTAGGAGAGGACCCATAGCAGGGACCTCCATTCATGCGGTGGCGGCGATCCATAAATCACCCGCAACCCATGATTGTATGTTGACTTTATAAATACTTCCTACTATATCGTCATCCCCTCTTGGGCGCAGACGGCGATGGCTCTGGCGATGGCGGTGGCGGCGTCGGCGGCGGCGATCGCTCACGTCGGCAAGTACGGCGAGCCCAAAGCCGGCTGGGTATCGGTTTGCGGCTACTTCCCGAACTTCTGCCACCGAACGGGCCTCTCCCTGGTTCTGTGCTTCGTCGGCTTCATCAGCTGCTTCCTCTCCACCGCCACCATGCACGTTGCTGGCGCAGATCCCCAACTATGACAGCCACGTCCGCTTCCCGTAGCTCTGTAATTATTTAGGGTTTCCGTCGATGGCGGGTAGGCGTCGTTTAGGGTTTCTGAAGGCCCGCAACTTCTATTTTGGGTGTCTTCCTGATTCTCCATTTTTATTTTGAGTGTTCCCCCGCCGTCATTAAGACTTCCTAGTTTCGTGGTGTTCTTCTTTAGCTTCTCCTGCTCTCCAGACTAACCAAATGCCCTCTTGGACTGAGCTTTGTTTCTGAATGAAGTTGACCTTTGGAGCCTCAGCCCAGAACCCTATACCCTAGAACCAGAGCCTCTAACTTTTTGTGGCGTATTAGCAACCTTGTCGGCAGGGAAAAACGCAATTTTCATACAAACAAGAGCCACTGCTATAACTTTTTTCTAATTTTTTACATATCGCATTCCCATAAACAGCTAAGAAAGACGAATCCTTGTGCTTAGTTCCAAAGATCTTACAAAACTTTACACGCAGAGAGAGAGAGAGAAGCCCAACCATGGACTTGGTCTTCAAGTTCACAGCTTTCTGATACACCAAAACCCCAGAAACGGATGAAATAAGAGCATCCAAGTGGAGTATTAATGGTACCGATCACGCGGGGATCGCGTAGCTCTGCTCGGTCCAACGGGGGAGGTCGGCCACGATGAAAGGGTCGGATTTCTCAAAGTCGGCGACCTGCAGGCATTTGGGGGTTTTATCAGGTGAATTGAGAAGGAACCGTTTTAGAGGGAGAGAAATTGTGGGACCTCTCACTGCAGCCAAGGGGAGGGAGGGAGGGAGAGAGTGAGAACGAGAGAGAGAGAAAGCTAGGGCTGTTGGGAAGGGTTACCTTCTCTCCGCAACTGGGGCAGTAGTGGTACTTGTGCCAGAGGCAGTCCATGGATGGGCAGAGGAAGCAGAATCCGAGCATGAAGGGCGCCATGCAGCCAATAACAGCCGCCAGACTTGGTTTGGACCTGCGCAGCACCACAGAGAGAGAGAGAGAGAGAGAGGGTTATTAATAGCAGTAAAAACGGAAGTAATTATCACTACGTTATGGCGTTGATCTATTAACAGACGTTGACTTCGATCTGAACCAGTGGAACACATTACAGAAAACTATAGAAGAGGACGACATCAATGGGCCAGACAGCATGGATCCCATCTGGCTTCTTCCAAGACGCTGACTTTAAGTACTATTTGCTTCTTCCCTCTCTCTCTCTCTCTCTCTCTCTGATATACAGACAGACAGAGAAGTAGGTGGATGCAAAGGACCGGATGACCTGTCCAGGCCAGACTCGATTGAAGTTCGGCCCATCTTTCAGGTTTTCTTCACAATGCTGGGTTTGGTAGAGTTCTGATGTAATGATGCTGACTACTATCTAGGTGCATTGGGCATTCACCTCCTCCACAGTTGACCTCAGAACAATCTTTGGGTTAAAAAGGATCACAGCAGAAGAGAAAAATTGAACTGGTCTGTTCAATCAAAATCTTCAATGAATAGAAGCAGGCCCAGATGCTGTTTGACTGATCTCCATCTGATTTCGGCCGAATTCAGGGGCTACTGTTCGATCCATTCTCATTCGAAAACGGACTTGTTCTGGATCGATATTGACCTAATCAGAGTTCGGAACAGGAAACAAAGAATTGGGCCATCCTCTGCCCTAATCTGCGTTACCCTTGAAACCCAATTCTCGACAGTTTCCTTCAGGTTTTTTCCTTTTTTCCCCTTCTTTTCAAGTTCCAGACCCCTCTACCAAGGATTAAATCCCCATAGGCCGTCCTTCTAGAGACGCACAAAGCCTCTCCCTGATATCTCTCCCCATCATCCCTGTTATTCTCTCATTGTTCCCCTGATCCTTGAACTCACCATGTCCAGCTAGGTCTCCAATCCCACATCTCAAATCTCTATTGGTCCGTTCCCCCTTGCAATTGAAAAACTCTTCCCTCTCCATCACATCAGGGATTCGGAGATGAATAATCAACTCAGAAAGATGACGCACAGGCTCCAATAGATGATTCCGAAATCTAAACAAGAGAAAATCGAATCTAAATTAGGTTTTCTATCGGCATGACCTGACAACGGTGAGACCAGAGGAGCCGCAGAAGACGCAGTTGAAAGGGGCGGGGGTGTCCTTGAACATCGTCTGCTGCAAGGGGATTCCCTTGGGATCGCCATAGACGGCGTTCGGGGGGATCATCCCCGCCTGGTGCGGGTGCTGACCGACGTAGTAGAACTGCTGCACCGGCGGCGCCTGCTGGTACATCGGCGGCGGAGGCCCTACAGTCTGGTGGTACCCAGCGGGAACCCCCAACGCCGGCTCTCCTCCCACTCCCTTCGACATCTCCTCCTCCTTCCTTCCTCCTCGCTCCTCTCCCACGGCGATCGATGGCGGATCTTCCACGCCCTCCGCGTAGCCATTTAATCAACCCGCTGTCGTCAACTTTCCAAGAAGGTACCAATATTAAACGGCGTTGACCGAACCCAAATATTAAACGATTCTAGAAGATACCAATATTAAACGTCGTTGACCGAGCCCAAATGGGAACTCATAACTGGGCCTCAATATGGCCCATTAAATATATGGCCCGGCCCAAATATCCCTCCTCGGTTCTAGAGATTGAGGGGAAATGGACACAACGAGTGGGGTCAACGCTAGCCATGTCTATCTGCGCACGTGAATGATGGGGACGGCACGTGATCGATCAGAAGGAAGGAGCTTGGAAGCTTCTTCGTAAATGGCATCACCCGCGGTCAACTCACCGGAAAATGACTTGGCACCATTTGCCCCCCCCGACGAAGGAATAGTCGGAGTCAAACATTTTCTAAAAAAAGATATTTATTAGTGATTAAAATAAAACAATTCAGTGGGTGAGAACGGGCCTGAGAAGCCCGGAGCCGGGCCCGTTGGTCTCATTCTGATCACGTGTTTTTTCTATCCCCCACACTCTCTTCCTTAAGGGCCTGTGGGCCCGGCCCAAAGCCTGTTCCCTTCGGCCCTACGATTAAATTGTGATAATTATAAATACGAGTTATTTAAATAAAAGATATTAATTAATCGTAATTTCGGTTTGGCTGCTAAATAGAAGGGAAGGTGGAGAAGCCGAAGAAATCGAAGACGGTGACGGCAGCGGGCGGCCCCCTTCTTCCCCTTCCTCCCTCTTTGCCTCCGAATTGCGAGCCACCTCGAGCAGAAGGGATCGAGCGATGAGCTATCAGCACGTTCCCCACGGAGACCACCCTCCGCCAGGCAAGATCGCTAGACCTAATCCGTCTGTGCTCCAGTATCTATCTGTCTATCTATCATGCTGGTTTTTTCCGATTTTGGTGGCGATTTGCCATGGAATTCGCCTGGGAAATGGAAGTCATCCTGTTTATGCCGTCTGGTTTGCGATTGCGTCGGCGTGACGTATGATCTGTGCGTTTTGATTTGTGAATCTGTCGTTGGATGGGCTATGTGCAGGGTATTCGCATCATTTTCCTCCTCCGCCGCCGGGGCACGGGCACCCCTATCCTCCACCGCCGCCGCCGGGGCACGGGCACCCATACCCTCCGCCGCCGCCGCCGGGCTATCCGCCGCCTTATCCTCCCCCTCCTGGCTACCAGGGTTACTTCAACGATGGGCCCCCTCCGCCGCCGCCGCCGCCGCCATATCACCACCATCATCACCACCACCATGGTCAGGATGAACCCTCCTGCTTCACATTTCTACAAGGATGGTACGGATCAATTTCTCCTTTCACTGTTCTATTTTCTTATTATAAACTATTTTTTGGATGAAATAGTCTTGCCTTTAGAATCTTTGTTTAAGTCTCCAACTTATTCGTTGACTTCTCCGCCTGTTCAGATATGGTAGTTTCTTCCTTGAAGATCAGTTCTTATAATTCCATTAGTAGTAGTCGGCTGGATGCCCCTTGAGCGTCTCATGCAGCTGATGGGATCATTTGAACATATGCAATCTTGTCTATTAGTCTTTCTTCTCCCGGATTCATATGATCTGGACCAAACTGTTAGGTTACCGAGTGCTGATGATCTGCTTGGTATTAATTACCCATGCCACGAAGTCAAAGGATTCAAGGTTTTTCATGGTCAATGCGTTGTTCTGGGTTGCAGTTTACTCAGTTCCATCCGAAGTCATCGGACCTTGTTTTCAACGTGTTTTTTAAGTTTTTCCGGAGGTTGTATGAACTTTCCCGTGCAATCTCATGGAGCGTTGACCATGGAGTTCCCCAATAAGTGCCGAAATGGGGATGAAAAACAGGGCAGGTAACAAGATGCTGTTCCTAGAATGTATGAGTGCCTCTGGGAAAGAGTCAAATTGATCTCACATGCCGTTATGTGTCTGAAGAAATCAGGAGACGAGGGCTCGTTGACTTCAATAACTCAGCTTCCTCGTGGGTCTAGGTATCGAATGTTGCAGTAATTTATCCGCATTGTGGAAATGATCGACGGAAATTGGTCGCATTTCTAGAAATCATCTTTCTTAAGGACCCGTTCTGGAATTTATAGCATGCTGGGAATTGTTCAGAGGGCCCTTCTGACAGCTGCAGCTGAGGGCCGTTGACCATTTTTGGTAATCTGATGTATGAAGGTTTTGGCCCGGTGACCTCGGACCCAAGACAGAGTCAACGAGTGGGGATGAACCACAGGCTTTAATTTAATTTTTTTTGTTTCTCTCTTAGCCTGTGATTTGGCCTCGTTTTTTCTTCGCGTAGGCCATAATAGAGATGGAATCCGCCTCATTGACTGACTATAAACGCTTTTGGCATGCGACCGAAAAAGTCAACGCTGACATCAATGATCGGGAACCTGCATCATTCCTACTTTCATGTCTAACAGATTTAAGTTTTGTGTGGAATTGTGATCTCTCTCTCTCTCTCTCTCTAACTGGATTGTTCCGTTTTCCTGTTAGCTTGGCGGCCCTTTGCTGCTGCTGTGTGCTGGAGGAGTGCTGCTTCTAGGCATCCGGGCGTTCTTCTCTGCAGCTGGCCTTGAAAAGAGATCCGAATTCTTCCATGCATTGAGATTCGTTGTCTGTATTACTAAATATGCCTTCTTCTTCGAAGAGCACATTGTAGGAAGAAAGACCAAGGCATTGATGAGAATGCAAGCCAAAGGAAGGTTTAAACCCTGGTGCAATAAACACTTTGTAAATCGTTCACCTCTCTCTCTCTCTCTCTCTCCCAAGATCATCACCTGGGGAAGGATCTCAGAACCACCAAGCCTGCATTACCCGGAGCAAAACGAACCCATCTGGTTGACCGGCTAGAAGAGAGAACGCCCAGTGGATGCATTCATAGTCTCACTTCCAAGAACATCAAATTTGTGAGAGATGAGAGAGAGAGAGAGAGCCTAGAGGGAGGAGGCGCGCCGGCAGCTCGCTCCACTCACTAAACATCGACTTAACGGAGGGGGCTTGGCCTTACAGAGTGAAGAGATTGCTGGGGGCGTCACTCCTCGGCCCCGCTAGGGTCCGGTAGAGGTACATTTTCTCCACCCGCTGGGCATCGTCGAGGCCGCCGCCACAGCTGATGCCACCGGCATCTTCCTCCTCCTCATGCATGATCTCCACGTTGAGCCGCGGTGCCATGGCAGCGAGCGCCTGGCAGCCCCTAAGGGTGACCTCGCAGGAGGACATCCAAAGGGACCGCATTGCCTCGTAGCGCCCCACGCCCTTGAGCAGCGCAGCATCACCAAATGGGCAGTCCCTGATCTCCAGCTTTCGTAGGCTCCGGCAGCCGTTAAGCAGGTAGAGCATCCCCTTGTCGCTGTCTCCGGCAAAGGCCACTGAGAGCATCTCCAGCTTCTTTGCGTACTTGCCGATGTAGAGGAAGACCTGGTCGGTGAGGAGGCCGGAGACTGACAGCCGCCGGAGACCACGACAGGATTGGACAATGGCGCCAAAGCCCTCGTCGAGCGGCCGGTGAGTCAACGGGTCTGGTTTCTTCGGGGAGAGGATGCAGAGCCTGAAGCGGACGAAATTGGGGCAATTCTTGGCAATGGTGATCAGCGCTGCATTGGTCATCCGGTTGCAGAAGTACAGCACCGAGTTGAACCGGGGGCAGCCCGAGGAGATCGACACCAGGCCCTCCTCCGTCACGGAGTCAATCGTCCCATGGCCGAAAGGGTCTGAAGGGAAGACCCTGAGCTCCTCCAGCTGCTTGCATCGGGACGCCACCACTGCGAGCCCTTTGTCCCCAATGCAGTCCAGCACCTGAATTGCAACGAGGAACTTCAAAAACAAAACAAAATTTGGAAGAAGAAGAAGAAGAAGAAAAGGAAGATGCAGCGAAGAAATGATCAGTGATGGAGCTCACCCAGAGTTTCTGAAGTTTTGTGCAGTGGCCGATCATGTTTATGAGGTCGTCGGCTTGGATGGTTGCGGCATAGCTCAAGTTCAGGTAGGCTAATTGGGAACAGATTGGGTAAACGGCCGGCAGGCAGCGGGGGGCGACATCCCAGAAGCCCGAGAGGCTCTTGATAGACTTGCAGTTCAGGAATGCGTTGATCAAATTGTGGTAAGACTCGGAATGAGGGTCGTGGACGTACGAGCCCGTGCCCAAATCCTCCAGGTGGGGGGCCTTTGAGACGATCCTGGAGAGCATCTCCAGCGATACGCTGCGGTTCATCCACAGGCTTCTGAGGTTGGTGCACCTGGCCACGAGCCTCTCCAGCGCCGCCGCATTCACCTCCCCTTTCAGGCAGGCGAAGTTCAATGAAACAAGCGATGTAGAGGACTCCGGGAAGCAACTCAGCCACTCCCCCCGGTCGTCGACCTCATTTTCATGGAGGTCCAGCTCCCTGAGATGCCTACAGTTGTGGAGAGCAGAAGGGGGGAGATGGGGGAGTCAAGCAGAGACTTTTCAAAAGCATAAACCCTAAATTTGAAACACATACAACCAACAGCTCAATGAAACAAGCCATGTCGAGGAACTGCGGAAGTAGCTAAGCCACTCCCAGTCATGATCAATCTCACTTTCCTGGAGGCCCAGCTCTTCCATATCACAGGGCTGGGAAGGGAGGTGGGATAAGTGCACGTTCTAACTTCTAAATATAGTCAACCAGAAGCTCATGGAGCAACTCAGTAGATGGAATTGACCAAAATGATAATGGAATCGACTGCCACTGTCAGAGTCAAATGAGGAGCAGCGTCAATGGGAGGACGATGGAGTTGACCAGAATGGCATATCATTCCAAGAATAGCAGGAAGATTGTCCCGGTCAAGCAATTGATATGAAACCAACTTCTCTCTATATGTTCTTTGGTTTGAGGGGAAGGACAAGAACCATGGAACTGAGCCAGGAACTCACGTTTCTATTTCTACAGAAAAAAAATCGAGGTAATTTGGTTCAAACCTAAATAAAATGTGCAGATCCTAAAAGCCCGCCTTCTCAGTACCCAGCATTCAAGCAATCGATAAAATGGTTGCAGCAGCTCGCTAGAATCAGAACAGGCCGAAAAAGGGATCAGAATGCGTACCTGCAGTGTGTTGCAATAGCAGCAAGGCCATCCGTGCTGAAGCCATCGCAACTGACGAGGAACAGTGCTCTGAAGTTGGGAAAGGACCGGGCAAGGAGCTCAAGGCATTCGTCAGTGATCACCATTCTCTTCAGGCGGAGCTCCTCGAGCTCAGGACAGCCCCGAGCCAAAGCTTCGATCCAGGGACGCGCATATCCTCCCCAATCATGGGGGACAAGATTGAAATCCGCAAAATGGGGTTTCCCTTTAAGAGTGAGCGACCGGAGACGGGGAAACCTTGCCATAAGCCTCTCCGGCCCCACGGCGTAGCAATTCCCGATGAACACTCCCCTTCGGCTGAGTCTCTCCACCCTATGCCACGCCTTGCACACCAGAGAAACTGTGTTTCTATCTCGATCGGAGCTGAGGAAGCTGAAGATATGCTCCACAACCTCCTCCGGAAAGTAAAACATCCTGGCCCTCTTCCCCTCACGAGACAAGGGTTAGACTAGACGAAACAACCGCGAGATTCTACACAGATCCGCAGGTTCAAGACTCCCACTGCCGACGGTGGCCAAAGAAGCAAGGGAACACCAGGCAGTGCCTCAAGGGACCGAGATCTGGAGGTCAAAAATCGTGCCCTCACCGGTGGCGAGAAAGGAGAAACCCACCGGAGGAAACCAGAAATCGCTCCTCCGGAGGATGCGCGAGGCCACGACGAGCGATCCCACGAAGACGACTCACCTAAACTAGAACATCCAGCAGCAGACCACTCCCAGATCAAACCAAATTCCTGAACAAATGGATCAGGGCGACCATACCACAAGGCAGAAGGGCAGATCTGAGACGAAGAAATAAAAAAAGAAATCCGAAATCACCAGCCGATGGGGGCCTTCAACTAGCGATTCAACCCCATGCAAGGAGACCGAGAGTAGCAACGAAGCCACCTGACGAAGACGACGAAGCTGAGGAGACCAACCCCCCTCCGCCCCTTCCTCGTTCGATTCTTCCTCCCCTCCTCACTCTCTCTTCTCCCTCTCTTCTCTGTCTTCTCTGTCTTCCCCCCCTCTCTCTCTCTCTCTCTCTCTCTCTATCTCTATCTCTATCTCTCTCTCTCTCTATCTATCTATCTATTGCTGTCAGCTCCTTTTTCTCTCTCCAACGTGGTCAGTCCCTTCGGCCATCAGATCAACGGCTGCAGATTGTGGGGCGGCTGTCGAGGGAAAGCTTGAACCGTACGATGGCCATCGCCGCTGGGATCTCTGTCCTTATCTGCTGACTGTTCATGCCACATGCCGAGGAAGTCACTAGCCGAACAGGGGGCGGAGCACAAAATTTGGAAAAAAGGTGGCCGAATAAAAACAAAAAAAGATTCATACAATTGTATATTCGCCCCTCCCTACATTATCCCAATGCTCTTTGATCACCCACCTTAAATAAATAAATAAGTTTTAAGGGACTTAATAATAAAGTTACATGTAACGAGCGGGTGGGTGGCCCCGAGATGGGCCCGCACCGGTCAAATGGATCGCGAAAATTCCCGCGAACTGGCCCACCAACGCTGTGCTGAGACCGATTCGGGTCGTCCATTCGGAGAACAAGTGGATCATATCCGTCCATTTCTCCAAGACGAGAGATGCCTCTCGTACCTTCTACCGGTACCGGATAGGCCCACAATAAATCTTTTTTTCTGAAAAAAATTGAATACTATAGCACTTCAAAGAATTTAAAGGAAATAATTGGGCTGGCCCACGATCACACACCTTGGGGTCCACAGAGTGGCCCACAAAGAACAAACTCCACCGGAGGGCCCCCCCCGGTGTGAGGTGCACGGCTACTGCGCGCGGCAGCAGAGCAAAACACCACGTCACCTGCTGCCCTGGGGAGGATCCGAAAGAGTCCTCATAACCCCCGCGCTTTAATTTTTTTCCCGGCATGTTGACTCCCATAATCTGTTAATTATTACCCAAATATTTTTTAATTACTAAAATTCCTCTAAAGGGCCAAATATAGTGTGAACGCAGTGTCTGTAGAAAAATTCTTGTTAGCGATTAATCACGTATTAAAATAAGTTAATTATTTGTTGCTTTTATTATATTATATGTTATATTTTTAAATTATAGTGAAATAATTAACAGTTCGTGCATGAAAATAAATAAAATAATATATTTTTATTATGATATATTCATGCGTTAAAGTAAAGTAATTATAATTAAAGTTAATGGGCTGATACCAAAACGATGGAGCTACTTCCTTTAAAAAAAATTCCAAAATATATTAAAAATAGATTAAATGCATCGCAAATATTCCCTGTGGGCTTTCGAGCATCATTCTCCAGCTCTTTCCAAGAAATAATAATGCGGAAAATTAGAACAATTATGCCACTGAAAATAAAAATAACAAAACCGACCACAAAAATTACCACGTCCCTGGTGATGACACAGACCAAAGAAAATCACAAGGTCACAGAAGGACGACAGAGCAACCAGACGGACGTTTCTAGCAACCAGGAACCAAAACAGAGCAAAACACAGACCCAGCTATCAGCCCTCCAGATGAATGAAGCAAAACCTGTCAGCCTTCCTCTTCTTCTTCTTCTACAATTGAGCCTAAGCAGCGGACAATGGTGCAGTCAAGAAGGCCCTGCCGGGCTGGCGGTTGACGAGCGGCCCGCGGCTGCCGAGGAGCTTAGCATTCACACCGTCGGGCATGACCCGGTTCTCCGACTTCCACTTGAGGTAATCGGTCCTGTTGTACTTGGTGAATCCCCACTTCCTGCTCACAATGATCTTTTGTCGGCCGGGGAACTTGAACTTGGCCCTCCTCAGGGCCTCCTGAGCGTGCACTCCATTGCCTTCCTTGCAGCGAACGGACATGAGCACCTGCCCAATATCCACCCTTGCACAGGTTCCCTGGGGCTTCCCGAATGCGCCTCTCATGCCAGTCTGAAGCCGATCAGCACCGGCACAAGAAAGCATCTTGTTGATCCGAAGAACGTGGAAGGGGTGGACCCGAATCCGGAGATGGAAGGCGTCCTTTCCTGCGAATTTGGTCATGTACTTGTTGCAGGCGATGCGGGAGGCTTCCAGGGCCTCGCTGGAGACGTTCTCCTTCTCCCAGCTGACCAGGTGGACGCAGAAGGGGAACTCGTCGACCCCCTTCTTCTTCATGCCCACGTCATAGATGCGGATCTTGGGGTCGGGGACCCCCCGGCAGTACCGCGACTTAGGGTAGGGCTTGTTCTTGATCTGCCTGTAGCAACGAGCAGGTCTCCGGCCCATCGTTCCTCACCTGTACATGGATCAGATTTCAATCCGCAAGTGCATCAAACCAGAGCTTGGGGATCAAAGAGTTATGGAGGGATGAAGAGGGAGTGAAGAATAATACAATATCAAGAATGTGAATGTGAATGATAGTTCCAATCGCGCATTAATTTTCTTTCCTTCCCAAAACGATGAAAAAAAATCAAACAGACGGGGGTTATTCAAGGGTTGAAAATAACTTTAGTTCGTGTTTCCACTAGATATACGCACGATTTTACACAAAGGAAACGAGGAATTCGAATGATGCAGCTCATGCCCGGACATCATGGCACTCTGGTCACCGATCAAGCATTAGAGAGAAAAATTGAAGAAAAGAGAGCAGGGAGGACAAAGTCGATGTCCATAGGCATTCCGTGGCAGAACGGAAGTTCTTCTTCAGACCGGCATTGAAGACAGAAATCTGTCTCGATAGAAGCTTACGAAGAAGGATATCTAAATCTAGCAACCTCATTCTAGGCAAACGAGACCTTGCAAGGATCGAAATACATACTCTACTGTTAGGGACTTCTTCTCACTACTCCTGCGGAGAGGCTTGTCGCAGAAAATTGTAGAGAAAAAAAAATCCCTCTCCCATTTCTTACATCCGAGGAAATATTAAATACGTGGATTCTGGATGACTAAAACTACATGAGGATTTCCTACAGATCTCGCAGCAGAAGTAAGATCCCATGAAAACGAGATGATTCTACTCGTAACATCGGCTTAGGGCACGACGAGAACACATCAACGACAGATTTCTCGCAACAATCGTTGCCATGAACACCACCGATCGGAGCGGAGAATGGGAGGCAAACATACCTCTTCTGATTATCTCCTACGAGGTCCCGCGCGCGGCTCCACAGCGCCGCGAAGAAGAAGATTAGGGTTTTCTTCGGGAACACGAAGCCTGTTATAGAAGCGAGAGGCGGTGGCGGCGGCAGCCTCGCGTGGTGAAGGGGTAAGCGATGACGTGGAAGAGAATTACCAAAAAACCCATCCACCCAAATCACCAAAATGGGTTCTTTTTCAACATCCAATGGCCTAGAAGCAGCTCACCAATTGCCCCCCAGCTTCTCTTCCCCCTGCCTTCCAGAGGAGACGTAGAGAGAGAGAGAACTAAAAGGAAAGAGGGCCCACTATGGCGATGGTCAACGAAGAACGCGGCGATGTCTAAATGACCGACCTACGGCAAGATAAAAAGGTCAACGGAGAATTATTTTTTTTCCCCAATTCGAGAGGACTTACCCGTTAGATCCCACATCAACACGAACCATCTGCTTTCCCAGAAAAGAAAAGATACCATTCAACAAGGAAAATAAGAGCACTGATCACGCAGCTGCTCCCGACTAATGAGAACCATACAGCCGTGAGAAATAAGACCAAGCAATAATACTGATGAGGAGCTTCACCGGAAAATAAGATTTACCCAGCTTTCACAGGCAATAAAAAATTACGGAGGAAAATTATGCCAACCGGAGTAATAAATAAGAAGAAAAAGAAAAAAAGATCTTAAAATAAATTTTAAAGACGACCCCTTCATCATATCTTCTTGTTCCTCTTTCATGTCTGCGATTCTTGGTTTGTTCGACTAATGGGCTGGATCTGATCAGATAACTCGTAAGATCTCTTATCGATATATACGTCTGATTATATCATGCAGAAGTGTATGCAGATCTTTGGAAGCTGGATCCATTCAAATAGACAATCTTACAAAGGAGTAATCACGAAAAATAAAAAAATATCCAAAATCGGGAAAATTAGGGTTCATATCAACTATTGAACATTCCCAAATAAGCAGTTACTCTAAGAAATGCTTCCAGGAAATCTCAGTACAACGCTAGATTAATGTCTATGCTATTTTTGTAAATGAACGGATTACTTAGAATCTTACAGTCATTTCATGTAAAGAGAAACTGATGCAAACAACCGACAATAAAACCGACTAGCAGAAAAATATTCACTAACCACACGTCATTTCTCTAACCACACTCAAAAGACTTTGTCAGATACGTTCTTGTCCTCCCTCCTCAGAGCAACCACCTACTAGCAGCTCATTATTCTATCTGAATCTCCAAAAGCATGACGACCGCCGAGTCCCGAATCTACTGAGTGATCAACAACCGCAACACTTCCCCTGTCCCCCTCTGCTCATCCTCAGTCAGATCCCCTGTCCACTGATAAGTCATCACATGGGGGGAACAGAGCAGCAAACAAAAGGTTGAGTCTTGTAACATGCATACTTATACTTATATCTCACAATAACATTTTCTGTAATCTTCATCCAAAATGCACCTCCCAAGTGCCATAGAGCGGTAGTCAAGGTGCCGATGTGTCAAAAGGTCATTCCTTTCGTCAGATTTCAAGTAAATATGGTGCTAGGGTTTCATGCTGTGATCACAAAAAAATTTAACCTTAACAGCAAGTCAGAGAAGCCTTAAGTTCAGCTGAAGATAGACTAGAAAATCAAGAGAAATACGTAAGGTAAAATGCTGCATAACTTCGAATGGATACGCAAATAAATGTTAAAAATGGAAAAGTGTTCACCAGGCGCGTAGATCACACTGAAGGCATCGAAGAACATGTGACCCAAGTATATTGATAACTTTGATAGCAAATCATAAAATCTCGATGCCCATAGATTACTTTCTTCGTAGGATATATTTCTATCTCGTGTTGGTAGAAAACCAACAGAAGGAAGAGTGGCAGCTCTGCATCACAGAAGGAAGGCTAGACAACCATTCGTAGACCCTGTCACCATAACAACATCAGCTGCAGACGGACGAGAGCCAACTAGCCAAGTGAACACAGAGGAAGGTAGGATAGCAAGCCAGCAACCAAAAACACCACCAAATTTCACCGAAGTTCAGCAAAAAGGTAATTCGGGATATGGTGATCAACGTTTGGTTTCGTACATGAGAAGCACTGCAAGCGTAGACAAAAGCGTTTGATACATTCCTTTCCGCAGGCAAAAATTATGCTATGCCTAAAATTCCCAAAGATAGAGAGGTACTGTGAGGGGGGAAAGACGATCCGAATTATCAGAGTTCAACGCACTCTCCCACCCTCCCCCTCCCCCCGGAATTACCTCTTCCATTCTCATCAGTCAATCAGAAACATCCTCGTCGTCTTCTTCTTCTTCCTCGTCCCCGTCGTTTACGAGATAGGCACCTGGCAGCGGAGGCTCCCGCCGCCGAGTCCTCGAAGGGAGAATGTTCGATAAATCCACCTCGGCAAGCGGATCATCTGAGAAGTCGCTTGCATAATCCTCCCCCAAGACGACCTCCCCGCTGTCATCGTCACTACCGTCATCGTCGCTATCGTCGTTGTCGCCCCCGTTCTCCTCCTCTTCCGCTTCCTCTACCACCATCTTGCCCTTCCCTTTATCCACCGCAGCCACCACACCCTTACCCTTGTCGACCGAGGGGGCGGCGGATTTCCCGTTGGATTCGATTGGAGAACGCTTGTCTTCCTCATTTTCTTCTCCTCCCCAAGCTTCATGAAGCCGATCGGGGGAACTCCCTGGCTTCCGCTTCTTCACCTCGACTTCTGCCGGCACATCGGCCGCAGCCTCCGCTTCAGGCTTCCTTTTCGTCAGCTGCCCGGCGTCTAGGAACTCCTCCCCCTTCGTGTCGGCCATGGCGGGGCTAGGGTTCTGGTTCCGAGGTTTTGGGAGAGGACGAAGACAACGGTTGAGGACGAAAGAACCTCTTCCTTCAATATTTTCCTCACTCACCTCGGCCGCCTTGTCCGAAGGGCCCTCTATTTGGATCTCCTATCGGGTCCACTGGGCCGAAACCGGACCCAACCATCCACCAGGACCGCTATTTCTATAAGGGTATAAAAAATATTTTTAAAATCCAACATAAAACCATCTATTTTTTACTTATTTAAAAAATGTAAACCCTTTTAAAATCAATCTCCTCCTGTTGTAATTTCAATATTTTACATTATCGGGTATTTGGGATATAAATTATTTCCTTAGGGAGCATAATGGGATAGTACTATTACTTCTGTCAAACAGCACGCGGAAGGCGTGCACCTGTTAATTTTGTCAAACGGCTATGGGCCCCACGCGATTGTGGATGCCGAATAATAATTAATTATTATTCGGCATCCACAAAATAATAAAATGGAATTACCGACATATAAATGAAAAATGAGGTCTTATATTGGGCCGTAAATAAGGTGGGGGTAGAAACAAGAAAGTCAAACATTTAAGGTCAACGGTCGAGCATTACTCGGTCCAAGTATATTTTTTATATATTTATGAAAATGGCAGAGAGTCGGCTATTAAAAATAATAAATACAGACTAATAAATCAGCGGAGTAGATGAGAGTGTTCAGCACTCGATCCAGTGGGCGGGGATCTCTGACTGAATCTGGCCGTCCATGGGGGCCTTCCATGACCGTTGGATCCAACCGTGCGAACGTATGTCGACTGCACCGCCGCGTGGAAAAGTTCTTCACGGCAACACGCTTTTTTGCACGTTGCCTTGGATTGCCCACCAAGTATTCCCGAAAATGACAATTATATACCACGGGTGTTGATAACTGATCGCAAAAAATCAAGGGTATTATGGTAACTGTATTTACGCTCGTGCCGATTGCCCCGCCGAAATTGGTTGATTCCCTTGGCAGAGGGTCTCTCTCCCCTCATGGGGAGTCCCCCTGGTTTTAAATGCCGAGGAGACAGGTGGGGAGTGTCAGAACGAGGTAGAGAGGTCCGGGAAATGGAGAGGTCACACGATGAGATTGATTTCTTCAGGATGAAGAGGAGGTCACGCGCCGGAACCTCGTGCCGAGGTTTGTTTGATTTCTCGTGTTTTTTGTGCTGCGTCCCGGTGCCTGATGCTACTGTGGAATCGATCTTCTGGAATGGGAGATGATGTTTTCCTTCTGTGGTCGTGTGTCGCGAAATCTGCAGGCATTCAAAGCGTTGTGTCGAAGATCAGTCCGCAGCTCTTGAAGACGGTCATGGCGTCCGGAGAGGCCAGGGATGTCGACTCGCGGCGCCAGGGGAACTCCCACGTCTCGTCAGATCCATCGTTCTGTGCTGCGGCAGGGAGGTTGCCATCGCCGCTCCCCGTCTTCGATCCCAATTCCAGGTGACTGACTGATCCGTCTTCTCTTCTCGATTTCTATGGTAGAGGACTCGGGTTGAGATGCAGGTCTCGTTTCTGTTCGTCTGGCCAGCAAGTTAATCCCAGGAGCTTCTGTTTATGTACAGATCTGATTCGACTGGTCTCCCTGACCTGTCTACGCTCACGATCTTCTACAATGGTACCGTGACCGCTGTTAATATTACTCACGACAAGGTTCGGCTCCACACGACTGCATTCACTCGTCCTCTCTTCGAATTTAAGAGTCTGTACGGATTATCAAGCACGACCGCTCACTTCGTCGTGATTTCAGGCGGGGGCAGTTATAAAGATGGTGGAGTCTCTGACCGCCAAGAGATCAGATGGACCCCCAAAAGGAACTCCAGCCAGCGGCAACCGACTAGGTGAGCTTTTACAAATTCTCTTCCAGATTTCTTCCCATTCGACCGTGATTTTTTCATGTTTATTTCAATCCACGACTAGGAAGATCCTCCCATGAATCGTCCATCCGCTTACAGGTTCTATTATCTTGGTTTTGTCCATCTCCAGATCTGCCTATCATGAGGAGCAAGTCCCTCTACAGGTTCTTGGAGAAGAGAAAAGAAAGGTAGGAACCGCCTCCCTGATCATCACTCCCTCGCCGCCTCCCTACTCCAAATATGGATTCGCTCGCCAGTTTCCCTTTTCCTGTTTACATCACCGCCGAGGCGTCACGAACCTTACATGGCCGGGCTTCTAGCACAGCGGCTTTCACGTTAGATCGGGCGGCCACGGTTCTGAATCCTTCCCTGCCATTTCCACAGGCTAGCGTCGTCCTCCCCGTACCGCAAGCCCATCACTACCACTGATTCCTGCTGACCAGACACGGCAGCGTAACCGAGACGATAAAGCAAGCTCTGTAACTCGGACAGCGCAGGCGACGGTTCCACAGGGGCAGCGCAGTACTATGGCAGCGACAGTCGTCGGCGACTTAGTGAACTCCTGCTATGCGTTTGGCCGTTGCGGACGGCGACACGACAACCCCTGGCTTTCCTCCATTGTTGCCTTCTTTTCTTGTAGATCATTTCGCACGTGCCGGAGCGATATCCTCTCAAGGTTTCATGTGTCTAATGTTGACTCCTTTTGGGGCGAAACATTGACTTGGCCTTCTAACCCGTCCAGGTTTGACCATAAACCATTGTCCACGAAGAGTACAGACAGAGCGCGGGTGGTAGATTAAGTGGACGTCCTCGTCTCTTTGAAAACACGTGTTTTTAAGATCACGCTTGCCCCGCCTCCGCCGTCATCCAACTACCAATACTTTTACGTATTAATTACTATTTAATGACTCTAAGAACACATGAATCGTATAACATCACGATATTGATTATATAACGAAGAACAATCAGCAGATAATTAAAAACGTGAGCTCAATTAGCTGGTAATTACGGGTTAATAAACCAACGAGAAAAAAATTAACTCCGCAAAAAAAAAAAAGGATGGCACACCTAACCGCCTAACTCCACGGCAGCAACAGCTCCTTGATTGGGCCCTAGATTCCTTGTGGTCAACGCTTCTAAATGGGAAGGTGGGGAGGGGGGCGCGCTTAGCCGAGACCTCGATTTTTATATTTAATTATACCTCTAAAATCTCATTATATTATTCTTTTTCGATATTTGACTTTTTCTCCTTTCCCCGAAAATTAGCGGGTCTTCACGCATTTATCAAAAATACCCATTTTAATTATAAATAGGCGAAGAAAATTGACCGACACGCATCCCTTACGTCATGAAAGGGAAATATTTAAAATATATATAATATTGAGAGGTAAATCGGATTATTGACGTGGCCGAACTGAAAACCTGCGAAGGAAGGCGTGGCATTTAATGGACCGCTTGCCCGCTGTCGGCTCAGTGGACAAATAATGATGTCGGCAAAGGGTCGAGAATCACGTGGTTACACGTGTCGTCCCGCCACTATTCTAAAGTCGTTTCTGGGAGCATTTACATTTTCCGCACGTTTTCCAGGTTGCATCCGCCACACGACGCTTCCGTGACTTCAATTACCATCCATCCCGCTGATTTCAATTACCATCCATCCCCCTCAATCAGCGGCGTCCCCGTTAATGGCCGCACGCCGTCCTCACCAGCAAGTCCGGCGGCGACGTTTTCCCCGTGCGGCGCCGCATCTGAGCACGCTGTGGAACCCCCCCCCCCGGGTTCCCCCTCTCTCTCTCTCTCTCTATCTCTATCTATCTCTATCTCTCTCTCTGTGTCTCGCTTTCTCTACCTCTCTCTATGTGTCTCGCTTTCTCTATCTCTCTCTTTCTCTCTCTCTCTCTCGCTTTCTCTATATCTCTCTCTCCCCTTCTCTCTCGCTTGACGTGAAAGGAATTCTACGGCGATATCAGAGAAACGGAAGAGGAGAGGAGTGAGGGATAACCCACCAGGGGAGAAGGAGAAGAGGGTGAAGGAGGCCATGTTGCAGGCGGCGGAGATTGACATCCATGGAGAGAAGAAGGGCGGCGGTGTCCTCCGGCGGCAGACGAGCTCCGTCCGAGGTGATCGCCATCTGCAAATATGCAACCTCTCTGTCTCTGTCACTTTCTCTGTCTGTCTGTCTGTCTGTCTCTCTCTCTCTCTCTCTCTCTCGCTTACATTCTCCACGGAAATTCTTCAGACATTCAGAGAGCCATGTCGAAGCTAGACCCGCAGGTTCTGAGGATGGTGATGAGCTCCGGCGGCGAAGGCGGCGCCGTCGGATCTCCCAGGTTCGGGGTGAGATACTCTAGCCCAGTTTCTCCGACACCCACCGTCGAACTCTTCGGGCGGCGGCCTCAGTCGTCGTTGCCGTTGGCCGATCCGTCTCCGAGGTACTGCGGCTCGATCCCCCACTCTCCAAGCAATGTCCTTCCTCTTCGGGAAAAACTGATATTCCGCGAACAACTCTGCTCCTTTAGATCTCCTGGGGACGGCTGTCATGTCTCCGCGGCTCCACTGACGATCTTCTACGACGGGAAAGTCAACGTCTTCTACCTTCGCGGGGATATCGTGAGCTCTGACTCCATCGCCGTCTCCTCCGACTTCTCTTCCTCTCCCGTCTTCTTCTTCCTAACCATCTCCGCTTGATTTTCTCAGGCCGAAGAAATCATCCGGTGGGCGGAGTCGACAAGCGCCGGACGCGGCGGCCGCGGGAAGAACCTGTCACGAGTGCTGACCCTCCCACGGAATAATATCCCCGGAGGTGGTGAGCCCCAAGTCAACTCTTTCGAGATGATCGTTGGTAAATATTATCAGGCCTAGTTACGGTCTCTTCGTTATGTGGTGATGAACTTTCTCTCTCCATTGTAACAACATTTGCCCTTCATCTTCTCTCTTCTCTCTCAGATATTCCATTAGCAAGGAGGAAATCTCTGCAGCGGTTCCTCCGGAAGCGCCAGGAGAGGTGAATCTCTCTCTCTCTCTTACTCAATGTCTTTCTCTCTCCTTCTCTCACCCAATATATCTTCTCTCTCTCTCTCATTCTCGTTCTCTAACTGGGGTCGATCTGCAGCTCAGCTAGCCGTAGGTTGCTATGTTTAGAAAATCTTGGTGGGCCGGATGTAAGGTTGACCATGTGCCGAGTATTTGACTGATTAATAAGGAGGCTTCTGGTGTTCCGCAATCTGAGCATGGATTATGATGTCCCGCAGGCTGACGGCAAGAGCCTCCTTCGCAGGTAGCCCTTACTTTTCTACGTCTACGGTGGACTTCGCCGGCCGCGGCAACGGCGGCGCCGGCAGCGGCAGGGGCCGTGTTTAAAAGAGGCCAAAACTGCGGCGGTGGTCTTCTTACGTGTGAATCCCTCTTTTGTTCCCTTATTTTCTTTTCTACCCCAGCACCCAACTCTCCACTGCTTCTCTGCCTCTTGAGAGAGAGAGAGAGGGGATGGCTGCTTTATATGAGATCGGACGGTCGGAGTTTCATCTAATACGGAGACCACAGCTTTAATTCGGTAGTCAACGATCGAGATCAAATCTAGCTCTCGTCCCTGTCATTTCAACGACCAAAATAAATTTCAAATATTCAAAATATTTCTACTTTAAAAAATTATGGTTATTTAAATTATATATTATTATGCATTATTAAATTATTCATAGGAGTACCCACATAAGGACTGCCGGCCAGGCCATCTATTTGGGCCGATTAGTATTATCTTCATAGGATTAGTTACTAAGTGGGCCCTCCGATGACGAACCTAACCCGGGCCCAATTGATTTGCTTGTTGTCTTCCTGAGTCGGTAGGGATCTTGCTCATGTTCTAGCGGGCCCAACTGCCCCAAAGCAGCCCATGTGGGAGAGTTAGAGAGCCACCTAAAATGGGGCCCAATTTCCACAGCCCACGCTGGGAGAGAGTACCTAATAATGAGCCTAAGCTGGTCGCGAGATAATGGGCCGCGAAGACCATTATCCTGTTAGGGGAAAGTGGTCAAGGCTCCCTTGCTTTACCATCCCTCGCAGATCCAAATCAGGGGAACTTCTTCTGATATACCCAAAATACCCCTCCATTCAATTCCCAAATTGAATCTGCGAAGAGATTTCTCAGGGAGGAGAGAGGGGGGGAGAGAGACACACACAGAGGGAGAGAGGGGGAGGGAGGTCCTCGTCCCGGTCGTCCGCCGGCGCCGTTTTCTTCCCTGCGGTGGACCGGTTTCTGGGAAGACTCAAGGCCGTCTCCTTGGTTCTCAATCTTTGGGCCCTTCTTCCTCTGGTTCTTTGCCCACGGTACGAGAAAGTCCGTCCTCGAAGATGAGCTTATAGAGGCCCTGCCAATTCACGTACACACCCCTTCCATCGGAAGACTTCTCCCTTCCACAAGGCTGTCCTCTTCGGGTGAGATTCATAGCGGCGTCGGTGAATCGGGTGCCTGGGGGAAAGATGGTGAGACTGCCGTATCTGACCGCCCTGACAACCCTCTTCAGCTATGGCCTACTGTTTGCGTTCGGCCAGCTGAGGGATCTCTTCAGAAGGATCGTGGATTGGCACAATGCCAAGTCTAAGGATCTCCAGGTAATAAATGCGGGAGAGACGGGTAATCCGTGTCCCCTCGCGTGTCGCATAATCTGTTTAGATCGGTTCCTGAATGGGGAAATTGGATGTTGCTGGAGCAGGGTTACGCCCCGATCTGCCTGGGACTCGAAGATTTCTACACGCGGCGGCTCTATCTCCGCATCCAGGTATCCCATCTTCTGTCCCCCTCACTGTTCATCGGTGGGTTCGTAAGGCATCAATAGAGATTCCATATATTAAGATTTCTACATATGTGGTTTCTCTGTAGATCTTCTCAATTCCGTTTTCCTTTTTCCGGAGGAGATTACAAATTCCAGTCGATTAATTAGTTGATGCGATTTGGGGGAAATGAGCTGGATTTGGGTTGTGATTTGGCTCTTAGTTCATACCCCGATTGCATAATAATGTCGATTCACATACTCTTTGTTAATTATTTATAAATAATATTTCCCTTCTTACTGGCTGACCCCGAGAGAAAAATTGCCTCTGATATCATGTGAAATTTTTGATAGAATGCAGAAAATCATGGTCACGGGTACCAAATTAGTGCTCCTTTCCATGTGATATTACTATTTTATCACGCAGAACGTACTCTTGAAAATATTTTTCAACTATGTAATCTTTGGCTTTGATCTAAGTTCTGATTTGCTCTCCTCTCAAGGACTGTTTCGGCCGGCCTATTGCTAGCGCGCCGGATGCATGGTTTGACGTTGTTGAGCGCTACTCCAACGACAACAACAAGACATTGCAGTGAGTTGAAAAAATCTTCTTCCATTTGATGTGATCCGTATGCCATAATGGCTAATACCCCTTTGAAAATCTGAGCTGCATGACCCAGTCGAATAATTTTCTCTCTAACCACAAGATAGCTTTCATTTTTTTAATGATTCATACGAGTTGCATGATTGAGGGTTTAATCTCAAAGGATATTGTCCATGCAGTCGCACGGAAAACATAAGTAAATGCCTCAATCTAGGATCATACAACTACCTCGGCTTTGCGGCATCGGATGAGTACTGCACACCGCGTGTTGTCGAATCCTTAAAGAGATATTCTTCAAGCACCTGCAGTGTGCGCGTGGACGGGGGTAGGTATATTTTTGGTGTCGTGACGAAGAAATTAGTAGTTCAATTTACGTTCCAGCTAATGGTTCCTGGCTCACAGGCACCACTAAATTGCACATAGAGCTGGAGGAATTAGTCGCGAGATTTGTCGGGAAGCCAGCTTCTCTAGTTTTTGGCATGGGCTATGTGACTAATTCGGCAATCATTCCTGTTATCATGGGAAAGGTGTGACCTTTTTTCCAGTAGGAACCTAGGAGGATATCTCCCTAGACCATAGGAGTCACATGAGATTCTTATTCTCCATGGTGCTTGACAGGGAGGCCTGATAATTAGCGATTCATTGAACCACAACTCTATAGTCAACGGCGCTCGTGGTTCGGGGGCAACAGTTCGGGTCTTCCAACACAACAGTAGGTTTCTTCTCTGCGCTTGAAGGGCATCCTCGCTCCGGCTTGTACTCATCTCCTTGCATCTAATTGCTCGTTTGATATTTTCTGTAGGCCCGTCTCACTTGGAGGAGGTGCTGAGGGAACAGATCGCCAATGGGCAGCCGCGAACGCACAGGCCTTGGAAGAAGATAATTGTCATCGTTGAGGGAATTTACAGCATGGAGGGGGAGCTCTGCAAGCTTCCAGAGATCATCGCAGTTTGCAAGAAATATAAGGTTCTGACCCTGTGGAGATTTCTTGAAAACCCTTATCCCTATCGGCTGAAATATGATTCTTATCAATTATTTTCCCCCTTTGGGCAGGCCTACACATACCTGGATGAGGCGCACAGCATAGGTGCCGTTGGGAAGTCGGGCAGAGGCGTCTGCGAGCTCCTTGGAGTTGACACAGCTGATGTGGATATAATGATGGGGACCTTCACAAAGTCTTTTGGTTCCTGTGGAGGATACATTGCTGCATCAAAGGTTTCTTTCTATTTTTAGAAGAAAATTTGTTTTCTGTCGCGAAGTTGGTGAACATGCATGTAACCTGGTGGCCAACTAAACCCCCGTCGATATCAGGAAATCATCCAATATTTGAAGTTCACTTGCCCGGCTCATCTCTACGCGACGTCTATGTCAGCACCCGCGGTTCAGCAGGCCATATCTTCTATGAAGGTCATTCTTGGGGAGGATGGGTCTAACAGAGGTAGGCGATTCTCTCTCTTCCTCCTACAACTCCATTCCTATAATTACCTGTACGCATCTTTATTTTCTCTCTTATTATCTCAGGGGCTCAGAAGCTCACCCGGATCCGTGAGAACAGCAACTTCTTCCGATCAGAGCTTCAAAAGATGGGGTTCGAGGTCCTCGGAGATAATGACTCACCAGTCATGCCGATAATGCTCTACAACCCGGCAAAGATCCCAGCTTTTTCGAGGGAATGCCTCCGACAGAATGTGAGTACACATCAAACCTGTTTTTTTTTTGTTCCCCCTTCATAATCTCAGCCCTCTCAAGAACAGACGAGCTCTCGGATGCATGATCTCTTTCAATCTCCATGCACTTGACCAATATCAGAGTTCATCCATCCTTCCTCTTCCCTCCTTGCATGTCCCCAATCAGTTCTTCTACCCTAAGAATTTTCTATACTTGGAAACTATTCCATCACCTAGATTTCTTCTGTAGAAACATCATATTCTAATCATATCTTTCTGGTTATTAGGTTGCGGTAGTGACTGTTGCATTCCCTGCCACCCCGCTGCTCCTGGCGCGGGCACGCATCTGCATATCTGCCTCCCACACCAGGGAAGACCTAATCAAGGGTTTAGAGGTGAGTTCTCCGAAGTGTTCCTCGTATTTGTCATCATATTCTCGTTCCTCGGGCAGCTAAGTCCGTCCCCGGCGTATGATTCTGATCTTTTCCATGATCTTTGTTTGCAGGTCATCAGTAAAGTCGGAGATCTCGTGGGCATTAAGTACTTCCCTGTCGAACCCGAGAAGAAACAGCCTGACCGCTACACAAAGAAGCTGGAGTAAACCATGTTCTTTGCCTCTCAACTGAACAAATCAGCTGTGGATCTCTCTGTACAGGGGCAAAACTCATCAGCCGACCTTTGCACTCAGGAAGCAACCAAGATGATCTCTCTCCCTCTCTCTCTCTCTCTCTCTCTCTCTCTCTCGCTCGCTCTCTGTCTGTCTGTCTGTCTGTCTGTCTGTCTGTCTGTCTGTCTGTTTCTCTCTCTCTCTATCTAGTGCAGAGAAACTGTCCATGGTCCAAGAGGCAGAAGCCATCTTCCTATTATTTATTCTCCTTACAGCGTGTACAGCTGCTATTAGAACTGTATTATTTTCTTGGTGTCGGGTGTTGGTAATGAATTTGACTTTCTATCTCCTTTGACTTTGAGGAATAATCCAAGACCCATGCTTGAAAATGCGATAGCGAGAGCTCAGCTCAGCTGGTTCTTGACAAATAATCTTATGTCAGCTCCTGTTCTTGACAAATATTCCCAATCTTGTTGAATAATGGTTTCTATAATGTTTTTGACTTTTTTATTGCCTGAACCGGCTCCATCGTCCTTGGTCATATTCTGTTTACTCTGGAGAGTACGTGTTTGGTTTGTACGAAAGTCACTGGTTTGACTACTAATTTAAAAGAAAAAAAAGAATGGTCAAATCCTTGAAAAATGATTATTAACGGGTATCTTAACGTTTATTCAGAGGTTCTAAATATTTATGCGAATACCCAAATCTGTAGGGACGTACGCGTAAAATAATGCTCTAAAGATGCTTCTAGTGACCAACATGTTTTCATGGCAAACAACCATTTTTTCATGATTAGTATTTAATGATAATAATATTATTTTGAATAAATATGAGAAAATTATCTTCATATTTCTCCCTACTTACGTTTCTTTTTAAGACATAAAATATCACATTTAATTTTTTCTTTACCACTATTTCAACGGTTATATATATATATTTAAAAATGATTTATCTCGCATAAATGTGCCTTGCTGTGGGTCATTGTTGCTGCATAATTATCTTGATGAGAGATTAAGAAAAAAAATGTCAATTATTAATTACCATTTCCCACTCATTCTGTTTTTTATTTTTTAAAAAAATATTTAAATATTTAGAAGGCATCCGATGTCGGCCCTTTACGACGGACTTGAAAAAGACGGTTAGTGGTGGGTAATCGGATCTTGAAGGATTACTGAACCGATAGCGTTCCTACTTCGGACCTAATCCCTGGAGCAGTCCGAAGGTCTGGGGGAGGTCGCCAATGGCAGATCTGCAGGTCATGGAGGTTCCTGCGCCCGCCAACGGCGGCGCCGCCGAGGAGGTGGCTACCGGGGCGGGAGTAAAGCGGCAGCGCCGCCCCAGTGTCCGGCTGGGCGACATCGGCGGGCCGGCCGGCCCCGCCGGAGCCGCCAATGACCCTCAAATCCGCCGCAGCAAGCAAGGGAGGATTTCCCCTCACCTGCTCCACCCTGATCCATCTTCTCAGGGGGAGCCGACGATGGCGTCGGGAGGCGGCTTGATGGGGAGGATTCCCTCGAGGAAGCTGCCGGAGCACAGAAGCCTGCACCTTTCCGAGGAGACGGCGGGACCACGGCGGGGAAGCGGCGATGCGAGCGAGAGGAAGAGCGGCGGCGGCGGCGGCCCGAAGAGGCGGCGGGTGAGGACGAATTGGGCCTCGAGCTTCGAGGAGGGGGCGGATGCGCCGGATTTCAGGTCGAGCGAAGATGATGCCGCGGAAGAGAGTTTCAGGGATTATGACGAAGAGGATGATGACTCGGGTAGTCCCCTGAAGGAGGATTCCAGAGCGAGGGATTCCGATGGGAGGGAGCTTACGGACGCGGATCCGCCTCCGGGGTCTGGTGTTGGTCTCTGGAGCAGTCGGGGTTTGAGCTCTCTTGGGGATGGCAGCGTCAGGGCGTGGCTGAACGGGTTAGGGTTGGGGCGCTATGTTCCCGTTTTCCAGGTACACGAGGTAGATGACGAGGTGCTACCATTCCTGACCCTCGAGGACCTCAAAGAAATGGGAATCACCGCAGTTGGCTCCAGGCGAAAAATCTACTTCGCCATTCAGAAACTCGCGAAGAGCTTCTCGTGAGGATCTGAGTGGAGACAGTTTGTTGAAGGCGATCCCCCACCCCATGGTGAGCTTGAAAACTCTACTCCATGATTGAGCAGATTCCCATTTCCGTCGTTTTCTCCTCATTGATCCGCATTAAAGCTCGTTGTTCTTGTTGGTTTTTTTTCTTGAGGTCTTCTGCTTTAGATTGGTCCTAGATATGGCATGCTAACATGGAACGGTAGATTTCCGAGGATAGCAGTCGGATTTGGGTGATTTCTTGGCCCTGATCGCCGAGGATCCTTCCATCTCCAGAATTCCCATCTCCCACCAAGGAGACTGCGGTTCGATGACTCTCACCATGGTATCTATCACCTGTTATAGCAAAACTTTCAATGTGGTATAGAACTTATATCACGTTGACCATTCATCGCTTTCTGATGATTTTTTTTTTTTTTTGCAATCGCGGGTACCCCCCAGTAAGGAAAGATTGAAAACTTAGTCCTGTCTCTTATGTTTGATCAGTCAGAATTGAACCGACCTTCTTTTTTGGTCAAGACAGGGAGGGTTTCTCTCTCAAGAGTTATCCTGAGATGATTCCTATGAAGCAATTAATCACACCATTGGGGGGTTAATTTCATATTAATAGAGAAAAATAAATGTGAAGAACATCAGCATCAAAGGCTAATTTCGTTGGCTCCCTGGAGGAAGGATCCAAGAGATGGCCAGGAATTCCTCGGCTCTACCCATTTATATGCAGGTGGAAAGCTGCCTTCTTGGCTGAACTGATCATTCCGCCTGTCACCGGGAGAAGGATCCTTTTCCTTTTCGAAACACCAATATACCAGGCTCCTCATGTGGCTGGCTCCCGCATGGGGAGAAATTTTTATGTACTTGGCAGCGCTAGGGGGGCATCAGAGAGACCCTGATCGTTCCCATGCCTAGTCAGAACTGCAATTCGATTTGTTTTCTTATCCAATAATATAACTAGTCTGGGACTGATCTTCTTTGTTCTGCAGGGTTAAATAAAGATCATCATTTTTATTCACTAGGTAGCCTTAGAGGGGCCCATCAAAGAGACCATGATCGTTCCCATGCCTGGAAGGAACTGCAATTTGATTTGTATTTCCATCCATAATTAGACAGCAATCTGGGACTGATCTTCTTTCTTCTGCATGGTCAAATAAAGATCATTTTTTAATGTACTTGGTAGCATTAAGGGCCGCCATCTTAGGAGACCCAAATCTCCCATGCCTAGTGGGAGCTGCAATTCGATTGATTTTCCTATCCATAATTAAACAATCTGGGACCGATCTTCTTTGTTCTGCATGATTAAATAAATATCATATTTTTATGTACTTGGTAACATTAGGGGTGCCCACCAGAGAGTCCCTGATCGTTCTCATGCCTAGTAGGACCTGCAATTCGATTTGTTTTCTTATCCAATAACTAACCAATCTGGGACTGATCTTCTTTGTTCTGCTGGGTTAAGTAAAGATCATATTTTTATCTACTTGGTAGCATTAGGGGGACCTATCAGAGAGACCCTGATCACTCCCATGCTTAGTAGGACCTGCAATTCGATTTGTTTTCCTATCCAATAATAACCAGTCTGGGACTGATCTTCTTTGCTCTGCAGGACCGACGACAGAGGGGGAGGTGTTCGTTCTTTTGGGCGCCGTGGAAGTGGGAGAGGGGCTCGGAGAAGGAAGCGAATCGCCGCCGTGGGCAGGGGTGCTCTGCTGGTGGCTGCTGTAAATGGGGGAGCCTGGTCTGGTCTTGGGAGATTATTTTTAAGGGGTCGATTAGTAATTCTTTTTGATGGACAACGCTGGGGAAACTGGAAAGAAAAAACCATCCGTCGTCTCGGGCTCCATTTTTTTCTTCAGATTTCCCCTCTTTCTCTCTCTATCTCTAGATCGAAGTGCGAAGATCAGCCCAGAAATTAACAACCTTTAGTTTAGTTCTACCCAGTAATCAGTAGACAAATCAGATGAAGAGGGGGGGAGGGGCAAAAATACAAATAACTACTTCCGGAGAGGGTTTTCCGTAAGAAGGCAAAAAAAAAACGGCGATCCAGCAGCTGCCAGCCGCACGCACAGTCGAAAAGAACTTATTTTTCATGGCTCAAATCGCCACCTCAATTTCCTCCCCGAAGCCGATAGACGACACCGAATCCGCCTCCCCAATTATGGAATATATAGCGAAATCTAAAGAATCTTCCGACCCACAACAGGAAACTGATGATCAGGCGGCCGGAACGGTGGCGGCGGCGGCAGTGGCGGCGGCGGGAGCCGGAGTAATCCCACCAGTCGTCGGCCTGAAAGCAAGCAAGTGACAAAAACTGAGGCCATATATATATTCAAAGAAAAACCACATAAGTGGAATTTTTTTTCAACGCCTCGTCACTCTCTCTCTCTCTCTCTCTCTCTCTCTCTGCCTCTTTCTGTGTGTGTCTGTGATTACCCTCCCTCTCTATCGGCTTCTCTCTCCCCTGTCTCCTCTTTCTTTCTGTATCTGTATGTGTGTGTGTGTCTCTCTCTAGCCCTCTTGGGTAGGATTTTCCAACGTTGAAGAAGGGAAATAATCAGAAGAAATCATCAATACTCACAGGCCGACAAAGACTTTGAAGGCGTCGTAGAGGCCCCACTGCGCGCCAGTCAGCGTCCCGATCATGACGATACGGAGAGGGAGCCCGCGGGTGAACATACCCCACACCCCCAGCTTCTTCACGGCCTGCACGGAAATTAATTGAAAGCATCAAAAGATCAAGCAGGGGAGAGTCGAAGGGGTTGTTCCTGAAGATCGGTTTAAGATAATATTTTTGGATAGATAAACTTATCAGAATATTATTTTGAAAAATAACCGAAGGACTGATTTCAAAATATCCTAGCATAAAAATTATGATATCAGAGGATAAATAGGGGAGAGTCAAAGGGGGAGGGGGTCTCCTAGGGGATACACAAACATTTCCGAGGACTAATTTGAAACTTTCCGAAGATCAACTATGGATAAATAAGGGAGAAAGACGCAGGCAGGCGGCATCGAGTGAGGAGTAGGAGGAGTACTTACGTCACCAACAGTGGCCCCTTTGGCATTGTTCAGGAACGACACGAGGTTGTCAGCCGGGTGGGAAACAATGGCGCAGAGAACTCCGGCGATATAACCACCTCCGAAGCTCACACCGAGCTGAAGATTCTTGCTGCACTGGTCCTTGGGTGTGGGGATTGCATATTTGTAGATCATCTCCACGACAGTTTCAAAAGAGGCGAATTTCATCATTGTGTCTGAAAAAAAAAATAGCTTTCCTCAGATGAAAAAAATACTACGGGAAAAAAATAAATCAAAAGCCAGCTAAGAACCATGCATAGCGTTGACTGAAGCATGAAATGATGTCAACGTGTATCAATGCCATGAACAGGCCTTTAAACCAGCAAGAAGGGATCTCCAGGAACAATTATTAGAATAACGCATCAGAGATTATTCGAGCTTCACTGAAACGTTCTTATAATATCCAAGATTCAAATAATGTTGAGTGCCACGAGAAAAAAAACAGATACAAATCTCTTTGGGAGACGGATATTATAATGTACAAATGTCAGCTCACAACGGTAATGAAATCAGCTGGTAAAAAGACTTCTGGGCTCGCCCCAGAACTGATAATCTGAGAAATATAAGATTAAAGAAAAACTTTATGTTCTACGCGATGAATAAATCAACTCATTTGCGATTCAATAAGGGATCAGTCACATTTTCTAATAATAGAAAAAAAAATTCAAGCGAATTTTCCTTATTTCCCTTGTTTAAGGACGATGAGGTTGATCCCCCCACATAATTAACCGTACCAAACCATCTAATTACATAAAATCAAACAATTTTCAGCTAGGAAAAAACATACGGCAACCTATCAGGATGGTGACTGGGAAAATAAAATATTGGGATTGAGCAGCAACGACCTGGCCCAATTCAGCTCGACGGCCTAATGCCAGAAAGTTCAACCCTGCTATGGGTTCAGTCAGACTCAACCTAAACCGCATGACGCCCTTTGCCCAGATAAGCGATCCTATTTTATCCAAACACTAACACAACTCCTCTATACCAGCTCACAGCTAAAACATATAGATCAACAGTATATACCATTTTCGTTTTACAATTAGTACCTCAGATAGAATGTAAATTACGTGCATACAAGGAGGCACTTAAAGTAAAGGCAATTTGACTACGAATAGGAACTGAAACAACTTAAAATGTCAACGCTGAAATAATGGCAAGAAAATTGCAGCCGGGAAATAAGCAATAAAAAGAAACATTTAGCAAGAAATGGGAAATAAACGTAATATATGTACAGTTGTCAATATCCATGCAGAAAAACTGACACTAGTGCAAGAACTGGAGGCAACACTACATACTCTTGCAGCTTGACAAATGATTTGACAATATGACAATAAAATCCACAAATATTCCAAATTTAAGCTAGAAAAAGAACCGTAAATGAAACGATGGACTGGCAAGGAGAAATTAAGGCCTTACAAGGAATCTGACGACCCCAAAGTGGAACAATTCCTTTGTACAACCTGAAACGTCGTGGAAAATAAGTAAACAGATGTAACCAAAACACAAAGAAAATATAAAATACCAAAGAAATATAGAAAAACATACCCTAGTACGCCATCGGATCTGATAAACTTTGGGAGTCCATCTGATAAACCTCTGGCAAAGCCTGGCTGTGTTTGGACTCGCACCTTTACAGCCTCCATTGGACAGAGAGCAACATCCGCAATAACTTCAGCAGAGGCAGACCCCGCAAGGTAGACCAGCGTCTTGTACTTCGCCGCGTTCTCGGGTCCAGCAAGATCGGAGTAATACTTCTTGAAGAACTCATAAAATCCGAACTTGCAAGCACCCTGGGCACTGTAGCCTAGGAGAGTTGGGACCCAACCCCTGAAAAAGCCTCTGACACCCTGTTCCTTAAGCAGCACGCCGAATCCAGATGTAATGCTCTTGTACTTTGTAGGGTCAATCTGAAATGGCAAATTTCCCATGATTAGTGCCAGCGCCTGAGAATCATCCTTGGCCATATGAACGATTCAATTACGCATGCCTATTATCTAACATATAAATATGCATTATGATTCTAACGAAGGTTAATGAAAAAGTACAGTATAACTCAAATAGGCAAAAAAGAAGGTTAGGGATCCAAACACGCAAGAAAACACAAAAAAAATCTGCAAACGAGGAACTGTAAACGATGAAGAGAAAGATCGTGCAGACGATGAGCGATATTAATCGCAGGAAATAAAAAAAAGGAGCAATGGATGGACTTGGGGGGAGAACAGACCCTCAAGAATTGGAAACGAACCAACCCACCTGCATGTTACATTTCACGAGATCCAGGGGCGTGACGGCCATATGCGTGAGGCCGCAGCTGGCGATTCCGCCGGCGGTGCATGCCGCGTAGAACTGGGGCGAGTACAGCTCGATCTTCTCCCTGGGAGCCGGGATGAGGAACGTCGTTGGGGATCCGCTGTCGGGGGCAACAGGTGCCGGGGAGGAGGGTCGCAAGCTCGAGGCGCCAACACCGCTCCTGGCAAGAATGAGCCTCTCCAGACCCACGGATCTGGCGCCTCCAACCGCGGAAGACGGGGAATAGAGGAAGCTAGGGATGAGGGATTGCCGGGAGGATCTCTCAGAGAGAACCATCTTGGCTGCCCTCTCGGTCGCTGCTAGGGTTTCACAGAGAGGGTCGGAGGGAATGAGAGAATGGCGAGAAGAAGACGATTTCTTCCCGTTTTCTTGGTCCGTTCGGCGGGGTTGATGACGGCGGTCTCCGCTCATATATCAACGGACCTCATGAATGGCACGACCGTAATTCTGTCAAAAGGTTATGGGCAACAATGTCAATTTTAGGTAGTATTCCCCAAGAAACCATTTAGATTCGCTGATGACATTCTAGTCCCTCAAAAGTTGGAGTTTATAATTTTAAACCTTTTTATGTATTCATTTGTGATGATTTACTTTTAAAAGATCCGTCATTATTAATAAAAAGCCCTTTAGATGGAGCCCTGGGGGGGTCCAGCTAGAAGAAAAATCTCCACCGTCCAATGGAGCATGATTCGATTCGCCACGTTTCCAGTTTCAATTGGAGAAATTCTGTGGCCGTCCTCTCGTGGGGAAGACTGTGGGCTGCTGGTTTGGGCTTTGCGCATTTATCGTCTTAATCAATTTGGGTCAACGAACCAGGAAGTCCAAAGAGAATCTTGACCCGTCAGGCCCACCTGGGGCAGGCTCGTGAAGAGATCTCGATCGAGAGTTGGTCTTGGTCTTGCGTTGCCGGTTGGAAGAAGGGGCTCGTTGACCGGCGCCGGCTAACGACTTTGTGGAGAGAAGTTACGCGGCAGCTGTAGACTTTTTATGAGAGAAGTTGCCTCTCTCTCTCCCCTCCCTCTCTCTCCCCTCTCTCTTCCTCTCTCTTCCTCTCTGTCTCTCCTGTTTCTTCTCTTTCTCTCTCTCTCTCCTATTTTCTCTTCCTCTCGTTCTCTCGTCTCTCTCCTCTCTGCCTCTCTCTCTCTCGTCTCTCTCTCCTCTCTTCTCTCTTCCTCTCGTTCTCTCGCCTCTCTCTCCTCTCTTCTCTGTTCCTCTCGTTCTCTCGTCTCTCTCCTCTCTGCCTCTCGCTCTCTTGTCTCTCTCTCCTCTTTTCTCTTCCTCTCGTTCTCTCGTCTCTCTCCTCTCTGCCTTTCGCTCTCTTGTCTCTCTCTCCTCTTTTCTCTTCCTCTCGTTCTCTCGTTTCTCTGCTCTCTGCCTCTCGCTCGATCTCTCTCTCTCTCATCTTTTCTCTTCCTCTCGTTCTCTCGTCTCTCTGCTCTCTGCCTCTCGCTCGATCTCTCGCTCGATCTCTCTCTCTTCTCTTTTCTCTTCCTCTCGTTCTTTCGTCTCTCTCCTCTCTGACTCTCGCTCGCTCTCTTACTCTCTCTCTCCTACAGACGGGCTTCGCAAATCCTTGACCGGGCCAGCAACAGATTTATTTTCAAACTTTCTAAAATTATATATATAGATTTACTGAAATTAATTAGCCATTGAAATAATTATTAGAAGAAGAATAGATGGCTAGTGATCATTTCTTTAATCCGGCCAAAAATTGATCGAAATTCTAATTAAAAAAACCAAGAGACGATTTCTGGTGCATTTTCAATGTTTCGGAAATGCTTTATTCTTAATCTATTTTCAAAATTTTAATATATTTTACGATAATATAACACGTCTTATGATCTTACCTAAGTCTGCAAAAGCCATAGCAGAGAGAGGAAACTAAAGAGAATAAGTAAGGGAGAGTTGAGAGGTGGTAGATCGACAGTGTGTGAGATTAGATTGATTGAGATAGAGAGAGAGAGAGAGAGAGGTGGGTAGGTAGACGGATAGAACGTGGACGAAAGAGAGGGAACGAGAGAGAGATAGAGAGAGAAGTGGTTAGGTAGATAGATAGAAAATGTGTGAGAGAGATAATCAGAGAGTGAGAGTGAGAGCGAGAGTGAGAGAGATAGAGAGAGAGAGAAGTGGGTAGTAGACAGAGAAAATGTGTGAGTGTGAGAGATAATGAGAGAGCGAGAGCGAGAGAGAGACAGAGAAGTGGGTAGTAGACAGATAGAAAATGTGCGAGTGAGAGAGATAATGAGAGAGCGAGAGCGAGAGAGAGACAGAGAAGTGGGTAGTAGACAGATAGAAAATGTGCGAGTGAGAGAGATAATGAGAGAGCGAGAGCAAGAGAGAGACAGAGAAGTGGGTAGTAGACAGATAGAAAATGTGTGAGTGAGAGAGATAATGAGAGAGCGCGCGCGCGCGCGCGAGAGAGAGAAAGAGAGAGAGAGAGAGAGAGAGAGAGAGAAAGAGGAGGAAGGAACATCTTACACCAAACGCTTAATATTTCAACCTGGAAGGGATCATCTGCTTTGCAAGCCTTTTGTTCGAATTTTGATTCAACAGGTTGCCAAATTCAGCCCCATATCGGCCCATGGAACGCCCTGTGTTGCTCATCTGTAAACGCTATCTTCTATGAAGATGATACCATTCCCCCGCAGCTGGACGTAAATGGGAGCTTTATATACCCTAATTCTACAGCTCTCTCTCTCTCTCTCTCTCTCTCTCTCTCTCTCTCTCTCTCTCTCTCTCTCTTATCTCCTTTGCTCTTTATCTGCCTCGAGCTAGGGAAGGAGGGAGAGAGAGAGAGCGCAAGGGAGAAGAAAGCAGGGATAGTCTGATAGAGATATATTTTCATGACTGGTAAGTCCGAAGTGATATTACAGAACAGTTCTGAAACTCATGAAGAAGGAGCGAGGGAGAGAGAGAAGAGGAAGAAGCGAAACCCTAATAAGGAAGGAATGGAGAGGAACTTCAAGAAGGAAGAGGAGGGAATGGCTCACAGAGGGACGGGACCCCATCGCCGTGGGCCTCCTTGCCCTCCTCCGTTGGCTTCTTCTGCTTTCTCTTCAAGAAGCAGAAGCACGAGCAGCACGGGCACTGGAATAGGAACTTCATCTCCTCGACCTACTGCCGAATACCTGCTCTTCTCTCTCTCTCTCTCTCTCCCCAGTACCCACAAAAACTACTGCATCTCCTCAAGCTCCCACCGACGCCTGCTCGATCTACGAAGTAGAGTCTTCTTCTCCTCTACCTTTCACCTCCCGCGGGCTGATCTGTCTGTCTGTCTGTCTCTATCTATCTATCTCTGGCGTACCCCCCGAAGTCTCTACTGCATCTCCTCTACCCTTCACCTCCCGTGGGCTGGAAATCTCCTCGCTGTCTCCTTATCGAGGGCGGAATCTACCTCGCACTGCTGCTTCCCCGTGGTGGGGGTAGCTGCTGCGCCCTCGTGCCTGAGTCTGCTCTGTTTTCTTCAGACAAATTGGTGGCTGCCCTTTTTTGGATCGGAGCTTCTTCACAGGTACGCCGTACGCGTCAGACTGTACACGGGCGCGCGCTTCAGATCTACAGAGTATCTTCCGACCTGGGCACCTTATCGGTGCCTCACGAAGATCTACTTCCTCCACTTACCCCTACCATCTATATCCCTTTCCACCCGGTCCATGCATCGCATGCTCTCTCTCAGACACGTGTCATTTTGAATAGGTCAGGAACGCGGGCCCCCTCTCCCGGGATTCGCCTAGGCCACCCCATTAAAGGTTGCGTGCCAAATTTAGTCAATTTATATTATTAAATCAAGGCATATCAAAAATTATTTCCACATTACAAGGTGCTATATGAAAATAAGATTGTATTTATTTATTTCTAGCGTTAGCTCATTATATTTAAATCGAATGTATTGGTTGATACCTTATTCACTCACGTTAATCATGCTTTATCAACACATCCTAGAGAAATATGAGTGTGAAATAGTTTCTAAATGGATCGGATTCAGGATAATTAAATCAGTTTAGAGGCTTAATATATTTCAAAAATATGAACTCTGTAAACTATGTGTCTAGAGAAATTCAAACTTTTCTTCTAAAAACTGATGTTTCTGTCTTTTTTTAAACATAAAAACTGGTTTCTACATATCCTAAAGTTCTTTTTCACCATTTTCAGAAGAATTTTTCAATTTTTCAAATAACTGATTCATAAAATTTTACTAGATTTCCACAAATCTCAGAGTTCATATTCACCATTTTCAGAATATATTTTCAATTTTTCAAACAGCTGATTTCAGAAAAAAAATTCATTTACTAGATTTTCTCAAATCTCAGAGTTCTTTTTCACCATTTTCAGAATAAATTTTCAAAATTTCAAATAACCGATTTCAGAAATTTTTACTAGATTTCAGCATGATTAGCTTTGAAAATCAATTCAGATGGAGAGGAATCAGTAATTCAGAAATTACTCAAGAAATTCACACCACTAGATATTTCCTTTGCAACAGCTCTAGAATTGAAGAGTTTAGTTCAAATGGTTCAGAAACTGTAAAAGCTTTGATAAACTTTTGCTATGATTCAGGTATAGCTCAGCTCTGTTTTGCGAGCAATCTCATCAGGTAAGGAATTTTCTCCCCACTAAAGGCATGACTGATTTGTCATGAATCTCCATAAATGCGTGGTTGACTTGTCATTAATTTTCTTATGATTCTAGCATATTCAAGGGGAAAAAAGAGATAGAGCAGCAGAGTAAGACAACGTAGGCTCCAGCTCAATCAACTCCCCCCCAGTCCATAATAATCTACTTTCCATGCAGTGTTCATTTCTTTCTTCCCCATTTTCACAACTAAAAAAAAGCAAGAAAGTAGCCTGATCTCCCTGTGTTGTCACACAGGCTCCAAGATACAAGACTTCGCTTCCTTTCCTCATGAGTAGCTGATGATGAATATGGCGCACGGAGTTTACTTCCATTCATCATAAGCAGACTGCAGACTATTTTTGAGGTTAAGTTGGAAATCCCTGTGATCACTTGTAAGTGTTCACTGTGATATAAATGAGAACAAATTTAACTCCAATATGGGGAATTGGTAGTGTATTTGATGAGAAATTGTCAGTGATTTCTATGAGATTTCTTTTAATGCAGAGAGATTCTGATAAAATTCTGTCAACAGAGTAGGATATACTTTATAGGTAGCTGAAATGAGGTTTATGCATCTTGTTTTTAAGAGGATGTTGAGATATTTGGGTCAACGGAATTATGATCCCAATGTCTAGAACATAGCGATTTTAATAGAGGAATGTCCATGACGATTTTCGCCATTATCTGATGAGATATCTAAATGAATCTTGATTATTTTCGATTTACCATGCACTTTAGGCACTTTGGGGAAAGATACACTTAGCAAACTACGTGTGTTAGACAATATGTTTCCAAATTTGTGACATGGTCTGATATACATTGGCTTTGGATCTGATGTATACTATTTGGCTTTCGTCTGATATGCATAGATTGATGGTTGGGAATCGACCATCAATCTTAAGGTTTAGTTTGATATACATCGATCTGATATACACTAAGGTTTTTCTAATATTTTGATATGATTCTAATTGAATGTCTCCGAGGAATTTTCCAAAATGATCTGTGATTGTATGCACATAGGAAACTTTTCTCTCGTTGTTTGGCAATATAATAGAAATTTGCATAAAATAAGCACTGACATTGTCAGATATCAGCTGAAATATTTTCACTGTGAACCCCGGTATCTGATATAAATGGACGGCTTGATGTGAAGAATCAAACAACCGATTTATAGAACGAATGATCTCATATTATTGTAAGAAGTATACCAAATAAACTACTTTTAGACTTTTATTTTCTCTGGTCAGAATTTTAATTTCCTGTTTAGTTTTCTTGTAGGCTTAAACTAGTGCAGAAATCAATTAATGTATCTCATAAACAAAGGTTTTAGCCTCAGATTCATTGGCTTGTACCTCAGTTTCCAGGGCTGTTAAGCATATATCTGCAATCCCTCCTCCTGATTCGGAAGAGGAACAATCTTCGCTGATCCATGTAGCTTTCTTCTTGCATTCCTAACGAGCTACTTCATTTTCTTTCGTTATTTCATGCACTTTCTTGTCAACAAGAGACTTGGTAGGAGGCTTTTCTGAAGATTCCGAATCCTCACGCAATCTAATTTTATATGTAAGTAAGTTTCCAATGAGCTCATCGAATGATAGTTTGACCAAATCTTTTGCTGCCTCAATCGCAGTGACCTTGGAGTTCCAAGAAGATGGGAGATTTGACAAAAAATTCCAATTTAGATCCAAATTTTTCTACTCTTTACCCAAACATTTCAATTCATTTATAATGCAACATAACCTAAGGAGCACAACTGAGACTGATTCATTGTCCTGCATTGAAAATAATTCAATACTTACGAAGCAAGTGACCTATTCTGGCCTTCTTCACTTGTGGAGTTCCTTCATAGATAATTTCAAGCTTATCCCAGATTTCTTTCGCTTTACCACAGTTTGAAATGCGAATGAACTGATTCATATCTAGAGCACAATATAAAAAAATGGATGGCCTTGGAATTCAGAGACAATAGTCTGTTTCTCTGATCCTCTGAAGGCCCTTGAATCTTCTCTGAGTTATGGGCCATTTGTGATCACTTTCCGTGAACTAAAATTTGTGGCGCGAATGAATATTCTCATACGAACTTTCCAAAATGTATAATTAGATCCAGTAAATAGCGAAGGTCAACGTAAGCTACCCATAAAATCTGCTCCTCTAGAGATGTTACTTTCTATGCACAAAGTAAACTCTGAGGGGCTCTTTACGTGTTCTTGCCTCTCAGCCGTTGGACACAAATAATCCTGATTCAACACAAGATTTGAAGATGATTCCTAGCAAAGACTGAGGTAAGAACGCACTGGAACAATGCATGGAACGAAGAGCGATTGCCCTCACCAAATCGGCCTGTCGCTTCCTTAACGTGAGAAACCTTACTCTTGAATGGAGGAAGCTTCCAATGCAGGTTGGAGTCGTTGAGGAGAGGGCTTGAGAAGGAGTGATCTTCTTGCTCCTTGGGCGCTCAAGGATGAAGATCTTTATCTCTCTCCAAGGAGTAAGAAGGTGGGGGCGGGCGTGAGAAGCCCTAATCTTGGCGGAAGGCCCGTTTTTTGCTCATATTAACGGGTCGTAACGTCACTACAACGGCTAGTTTTCTGTCCTTATTGGGCAGCGCTGGGGCCAGAAATTTAAACATGAAATACGTTTTTTTTCATATTGTAAACATCATAAAAAATAGAAAAAATCGAATTTTGACGAATGTTTTTCTTCAATCTTGCTCCTCTTCCAATTATGTTTCCAACGAGTGGTCGCATGCTCATATATGTGGCAATATATTACAGGAAAAAAATCATTTTCATTAATGAGTTATAAACAGTTATCATTTTTCCTATAATCGTTTTTCAGATGATTTATTTATCTAATTTTATTTTTTTATGTTTACAAGTAAAGGTAGAATTACAGATCTGAACGCGAGATGGATGGGTATGATCAGTAATGTAGAATAAATTCATAGGATAATATCGAAAATCCGCTTTCGACTGGACAACGGCTGCGGTGTAGGAGAGAGATGATACCTCGCGTCTGCGCTCCATTAGAAGAGGGAAGGGAGGGAGGAGGGAGAAATCATCGGCGAGGAATCCGTTGCTATCATCTTCCTCGGCCTGTTTTCGAGCGAACGGTTCCAAATCTCAGCGAAAGCTTTCAGATTTCGAGAATCCGCACCATTTCCAAGTGCGAGATGAAGCAGCGGAACGCAGATTTCCGTTTTACTCAGCCTTTAATGGCGGAGACGCCCGAGATTTCGGTTCCTCATTCTTGGGAAGCGGTTTCCTCCTCCCTCTTCAACCTGCGAACGCCGGAGTGACGAAGGTCTGGGGTTTCCTCTTACCTGCTGCTGCTGGTCCTCTCACAGGAGCCATCCATGGAGCATCGGAACTCTCTGTACTCTTCGCGCTGGAGCAGCCCAGAGGACCTGTCGTGGATTCCCTTCACTCTGGCAGGTGAGTCGATTACAGCTCCCCCTCCTCCCTTCTTTCCTGCTTTCCTACTATGATGGGAAAGAGGGGGCGAGAGAGAGAGAGAGAGAGAGAGAGAGAGAGACGTTTTAGTTTCACTGAGCATGGGATCGATCGGGAGAGAGAGACCCACAAAAGTTTTAGTTGCACTGTGCATGGGTTCGATCGAGAAAGAGAGGGAGACCCACAAAAATTTTAGTTGCACTGAGCATGGGTCCGATGAGAGAGAGAGAGAGAGAGAGAGTTTTCTGATTATCATTTTTATGATATTTCCGCAGAGTTGGATGAGAATGTGAGAGCAATCGTAACGCTGATCCAGCAAGAAGACGGAGACCAGTTCCTCAAGGAGAAGACGGAGCTCCTGAAGAGAGTGGATGCCGTCTACACCTCATACCGTTCTCTCGCCGGGTTCTGCAGCCGCCTCGCCTCTCCAGCATCGTCCGACTCGGATCAGAAATCCGGAATCGAATCCAAACTCTCCATCTCCCTCTCCCATCGCAGCAGCCTGGAAGCAGAAGAGACGGAGGAGAGGACGAAGCGGAGCGGGGAACCCGCCTTCGAGTTGGTTTCCGGTGCGTTGGAGCGGCGGATCTCGTCCTCCGTGGAGATGTCGAGGCTTGTAGAGCGCCTTCTGGGGGAGCTGGCGAGGAGGAACGACGAGAAGAGAGAGACCAACAGGGTCCTGCAGGTTCAGGTGGAGAGGATGACAGAGGAGAGTAGAGCCCTCCGGCGTGAACACGATAGGTTAAATTGCGAGAACGAAGCGCTGCATGCGAAGCTGAGGGAGCTCTCAGACAGCGGCGAGAAGAAGAAGAAGAAGACGAGGGCGTTCCCTCTTTCCAGGCTGAAATCACGTCTGTTCTTCTTGTTCAGTGGATGAACGTCCCCCTGAGGGAAGTCTTACTGCTTGGGTGGCTTAGTGGCTACGAAAGAATATCTACAGACCTAATACTGGTTGACATTTCTTTTTTTTTTTAACTTAGAAATTATCAAATAATATTTACTTATTCGGGAAAATATTAATCTTCACCACTGCAACCTAGTGTGAGAAAAACCTGAACATCGATGGAGTGCTATTTTCTTATAAAAAATCCAGCAATTTAATATCACATATTTAGTATCTTTACAGCCACTCTCCACTTAAGTGGGAAACGTTGACTGCTGAAAGGGTGAGGAAGTATCCAGCATTAAGGGGTGCTATTTTCCTACAAAATGCCAACGAAAATGTCTTATTAGAAAGGGATTTTAGAGAGAGAAAATGTCAAAACAACGAAAGACCGCTATTTTCCTAAAAAATATAGGCCAATATTACATACTTAACAGTTTTACAGCTACCATTCAACCCAAGTTGGAAAAAAATATCAGCAATGCAGCATGCTCACATGCCCCAATGGAATCCATGGATATAATGATTCTACGGAAGCATCATTTTTGATATAACGCAATGAAAAAAAAAACAAAAATCACAAGAAAAAAATGCACATTAACACAATCAAATCGATGCCCTCAACCTAATTTTTGATAAAATTGGTAAATGGGGGTTGCTTACCTGGCAGGCAATTACACACAATGCTCCTGCAACAGGGGCTTCCCCATCACCCATTCAATAGAGGAAATGGTAACAATAACACGGTATAATACAATAAGACCCAATTTCAGCAAAATATGGCCCACCTCCTTCTGGTCAGAGGAGCCTCAGATGGGCGGTGTCATTGAGCCTCTTGATCTGCCAGCCAGTCCTCGGCGAGTGCCACAGGACAGATATAGAGGAGTCGTCTATACAGATTCTACTGGAAGCCGCCGGGCTGCAGCCAAGAAGGCCTGCCAAGAGGCACTTGATGGGCATGGCGTGAGAGAAGATGGCAATGGCCGGGACTGTGCCTCGGGTGCCGCTCGCTTCGTTGCTTGCATCCCTTGGGGAGAGCTCCTCCTCAGCCTCGTTGTCCCCAGTGGCCACAAACTGGAGCCGGCTCTTTCCAGACCTCTTTCTAGTGACACCCTGCCTCCCATGCCTGTGGAGGAGGTCCCATTGAGAGAGAAATTGCCCGTTGCGGTCTTGGGCGGAGCTGGTGGAGCCCTGGCGGGAGAAGTCCTTGCCATCGTTCTGATGGAGCAAGTGATCACCCGCCAAAAACTTCTCTGGCATCCCGAGGACCGTCCGATTGAGGAACTCGACCATCCGGAACTCCACCTGTCTCAGCGACTCCCCAGAGGGGGCACAGAAGTCTGGTTGCGTCTGCTCAATGAGGCTCACCATGTGGGGGGTGTAGACCTCCGACCGATGGCATCCCTCCCACTGGCCCTGGCTCATTTCGGTGAGAGAATCCGAGGACTGAATCTCCTCCTTCGAGAAACCCAGCTCCTGCATGCCAATCGCAGAAAAGTTTACCTCATTTGGATGGTTCATACAACAAAGGATACTTCACAGAGTTTTTTTTTTTGTTGCCAATTTCTTATCTCTTCTCTCGTGGTTAGAGCTTCCAATTTTCTACTCTGACTAGGAACAATATGCAGCCATTATTAGCATATGCTGAAAAAGTGTGAGATAATGTAGCAGTCTTCCCTTTGAGAGAGACAACTCGCCGCCCTAATTCAACTGCCTTTCTTGGGATGCTGTTCGTCCTAGCATTCCCCCTTTCTCACTCAACCTTATGCATTAATTTCTACACATCCCCTTGCCGACCCTTTTCCACTCATTCTCATCATATTTCAGTGAGCAATGATATATATATCCATATTAAATAACACTTTCAAAAAGCAGATTTATGATCCAATTGAGTGCCCTGGACCTCATTCATGTCAGCCAATGAGTCCCCCAGAAAAAAATCTGGAAGGCATATGAATGAAAGAAGGGGGGGCGCGCAAACTGAGTTTAGCATCGTATGAACCAAAAGCCAGACAGAAGAGGGAAAGTGATCTGATTGAATGCATCTGTGCTCTTCAAAATTCCAGATAAAGATAAAAAAGCACGTTGATTAGAGTGTGCCAAGAAAAATTAAAGATGCCAGTCCAAAACACATCATCAATGGCTCTTGGAGCTACTCGCTAGTCTATAAAAAATCCACAAATCAATGAGATGAAAAAAACATTATAGATATAATGTTATTTTTATCCCCCAATTTCTTTGAGTTCCACAATTTTTTTTGCAGTAATTATGGTGAAATTCGCAGAACAGCTGAACTGAGAGATTTGAGTTACCAAATTAGCCAATTTTGGCCATGCAGGATGAATCCTTCTGAAATAAAGGGGTTTTCTGCGTCGTTACCCGGCAAATGGCAGCTGCCGTCGCCATCGCTCGATCCAATGGCGAACTGTAGACGGCATTGAAGCGGACTCCCTGAGAATTGAGGAACACAGCCAGAGCCCGCGCTTGACGCTCTCCATTCCCGGTCAACCCTGCCGCAGGCCACCGACCGCCGATGAGATCTGGGCGATGGGTGAGGCTGCACTCTCCGTGGCTGATAAGGAAAACCTCGATGACCCGATCTCCACTTTCCCCAAACGAATCCGACGGCCCGAAACCCCTCGAGAAGACCGGCGCCGGCGCCAGCACATTGCAGGGATCCCAAACCTTGATAGAAGGCCCGCTGGGGACCCTCGGAGTCCCTACAAGGGAGAGCTGCGGGGAGAGAGGGGACGCCGATGCGCGGCACGGGAGGATCTCTGGTTCCTGCTCGAGGACCTTCTTGTTGATGGGCTTCGGAATCTTTCGCTCGTCCTCATCTTCCTCCTCATCTTCTTCTTCTTCTTCCTCGTCGTCGTCCTCCATTTCTCGGGAGGACTGAGCGGAGCCCATGGCGAAATCCGGGAAAATTTACCCGGTCAGACCTCTCGACCACGGACAAGCTGCCCTCGCCAAGAATTCGCAGCGGTGGGATTTGTGCAGGTCTTCTCGATCTGCTCTACTTCTCAATGTGGATCTAGGGTTTGTCGGGGGCCAGATCTGGCACTGAGAAGAAGAAGAAAGGAAGGGGGGGCACGGGGGTCGATCTCCGAATTTCCCATCCTGTTTTCTCCTGTTTTCTCCCGTTTTCACCTCTCCCTGGTGCGCAGAGAGAGAGTGAGAGAGAGAGACGCCAACACGACCGTTGCGGTTTCTCCCCACTTGAACGGCCAGGATATCATCTTGGTCTCATCGAACGGCTCACAGTTGTCCACGCGGCTGCCGGTAACCGTCAACCACGTGCATAAAGGAATCTCCCCGATTAATTAATTTTTGATAATAAAAAGTACACGACTTTATATTTAATTATATTTATTTTCCCTTTTTTGACCCTGGATATGACTTTGGCGAATTAAATCGAGATTAAAAAAAGAAATCCCATCTTCACCAATCAAAATGGAGAAAAAAAAGAAAAAGAAGCTGCCGACTAATGAACGTCGCCGTGGGGGCAAAAATCGATCAGACGGGGATCGCCGCCTCGTCGGGGAGGACGCCACCGCCACCGGCCGCGGCGGCGCCGCTGAGGACGGAGACATTGCCATCGGCGTCGACGTCGATGATGGCAGAGTCGCCCTCCTTGATCTCTCCTGCGAGCATCTTCTCTGCGAGGCTGTCTTCCAGGAGCCGCATTATCGCCCGCCGGAGCGGCCTTGCGCCGTAGCTAGGGTTGTATCCCTCGTCGACCACCCGCTCGCGGAAGCGCTCCGTGACCTGCAACTCGATCTCCTTCGCCCTGAGCCGATCGAAGACCTCCTTGAGCATGATGTCGGCGATCTCCTTCACCTCCAGCTTCGTCAGTTGCCGGAAGACGATCATCTCGTCGAGCCTGTTCAGGAACTCGGGGCGGAAGTACTGCTTCAGCTCCTCGGTGACCAGGCTCTTGATCCGGTTGTAGCTGCTGTCCTTCTCGTCGTAGTCCAGGTCGAATCCGATCCTGCGGCCGCCCTTCTCGATCACGCTGCTGCCGACATTGGAGGTCATGATCAGGAGCGTGTTCTTGAAATCCACAGTCCGGCCCTTGCTATCCGTCAGCCGGCCATCTTCCAGGATCTGCAGCATCATGTTGAAGACGTCCGGATGAGCCTTCTCGATCTCGTCGAAGAGGACAACGGTGTACGGCCGCCGGCGAACGGCCTCCGTCAACTGACCGCCCTCGGAGTAGCCGACGTATCCCGGCGGCGAGCCGATGAGCTTCGAGACGGTGTGGCGCTCCATGAACTCGCTCATGTCCAGCCGGATCATCGCCTCCTCCGAGCCGAAGTAGTACGCAGCAAGCGACTTGGCCAGCTCTGATTTCCCCACTCCCGTGGGGCCGGAGAAGATGAAGCTGGCGATGGGGCGATTAGGGTTCTTGAGCCCCACGCGAGCTCGCCGGATGGCGCGGCTGATGGCCTTCACCGCCTCGTCCTGCCCGATGATCCGCGTGTGGAGCGTCTCTTCCATCTTCAGCAGGCGGTCGGATTCGTCGCTGGAGACCTTCTCCACGGGGATGCCCGTCCAGGAGGAGACGATGTGCTGGATGTCTGCCTCCGTGACGACAGGTCCCGCTGACTCTCCGGCCTCGGTCTCCGCCTTGGACATCTCCTTGCCCTTGTCGATCAGGGCCGAGATCTGGGCCTTGAGCTCCATCTCTCTGTCTCGCAGCTCTCCCGCCTGCCCAGGGTCAACGCGAGGGGATGATGCTCAGCACACTCAACGGTCGTGACGAGAAGGTGGGAAAAGTTCCGGGGGGGAAAAGTTCAATTCTTTGGGGGGGGGGGGCAGGGGGGAGGCAAGACTTTGAGAAGGTGAAGAAGAGATGCCCAGGACAGTCAACGGTTGAAAGAATAAGAAAAAAATTTGAATCAAACTCTTCTTCGGCTTGGGGGAGGGAGTCAATTCTGAGGCCAAGACTTGTAGAAAGTCAAGAGATTCTCAGCACAGTCAACGGTTAACAGAAGAAGAAAAATTGAAGTAAACTCTTCGGCTGAGGGGGAAATAAAAACTCAAGTTCTGCGGCCAAGACTTCGAGAAGGAGAAGAGATGCTACCACAGTCAACGGTTGCGAGAAGAAAAGAAAAAAGATCAAACTCTCTTTGGCTGAGAGGAAAAAAAAAGTCAATTGTGCGGCCAACTAGGAGGGGGTCAATGTCTTCACCTTCTCAAAGTCTTGGCCGCGGATGGCCTCGTTCTTCTCCTTCGTGATCTGCCGGAGCTCCTTGTCGAGCTCCCTGGCTTCCTCCGGGAGCTGCAGGGGAGAGAATCTCACCTTCTCAGTTCTTACAGTAGGAAGACATACATGTGAAAAAAGGTGAAAAAATCAGAAAAAAAACAAAAAAGGAGCACCTGGGCATGGCGAAGCCTGACACGGGAGCCAGCTTCATCGATCAAGTCAATGGCTTTGTCCGGGAGAAATCGATCGCTGACAACCAACATGATCACAACAACCATTAGGAGAGGTACATGATTTTCGTGCCCAAAGTCTCATTCAGTCCATGATTTTGGCATAGACCGAATTATATTTAATAAATATATTTTTTTCTAGAAACGGCCAGCTGACGTGAAAAAAGTTGTAAATGATTCTCAGGAACCCATAAATGTATTTTAATTAATTTTAAAAAATACATTAAAAAAGATTAAAAACTTTTCATCATGACCCAGAAAAATAAAAATAAAAATAAAAGGAAGAAGAGCTGAACTGAGCATGGATCTGGTTGGTTTTCAGGAAAATATACTAACCTGATGTACTGATGCGAGAGTTGTGCAGCAGCGACTATGGCGTCGTCGGTGTAGTGCAGCTTGTGGTGAATCTCATATCGTTCCCGCAGTCCCTTCAGAATCTGTATCGTCTCGTCAACTGTCGGCTCAGGCACCTTCACCGGCTGAAACCTCCTCTCCAGAGCAGGATCCTTCTCTATATGCTTCCGATACTCATCAAGGGTTGTTGCTCCAATGCACTACAACCAGACCCCAGAGAGAAGCTCAGGATTTAAATGTATTGATGTCGGAAGAGGATAAAAATGGAGAAATTCCCAGTCAAGATCAACATAATCATCATCTGATAACATGGAGATTCATGGAAACAAGATCCTCAAGCAACAAGACGATTAGATAATGGAAGGAGCCACTGGCATTTCAAGTTGATAAAAAAAAAAAAAGAGAATAAAGACTAACAATCTCATTGCAGTGTTGGATGCAGATTAGGAAATCTCATATGAGCAGTTCAGTAAGCTTGGAGAAGGTTCAAGCAAACTGGCATTACCTGGAGTTCACCTCTCGCAAGAGCTGGCTTGAGGATGTTAGCTGCATCAATGGCGCCCTCAGCGGCCCCTGCTCCGATTAGTGTGTGCACCTCATCAATGAAGAGAATTATCTCATCACTCTGCTTGATTTCCTCCATCAATTTCTTCAATCTCTCTTCAAACTCTCCGCGATACTTTGTGCCAGCAACCAGAAGACCCATATCGAGCGTGATCACCTGCGTCGAACAGATTCATCACCAAGCAGCCAACAAATCTCCAGACAGACATCACAAGTTATGGAGTTCGCCGAAAAATGGGAGATGAGGGAGAAACCCACCTTCTTTCCTTCAATCGTCTCCGGAACATCACCATTGGCAATCCGCTGGGCGAGGCCTTCGGCAATGGCCGTCTTCCCGACGCCGGGTTCCCCAATGAGGCAAGGGTTGTTCTTCGTCCGCCTGCCCAGGATTTGAGTCACACGTTCTATCTGATCCTGCCTGCCAACAACCGGGTCGAGCTTACCCTGGCAGCAGCAGACATCATCAGCAACACCGTTTGACCAAAAATATCATCACCTGGTAAGGAGAAAAAAAACCATTAGAAGGCCACCTCCTCAGCCAGCTTTGTCAGATTGGTTCCATATTCCTCAAGGGTAGGCATCTTGCTCCCAGTGCTTCCTCCACCCACTCCAGCACCGACAACCTCTGCGCTCTCTCCCACCATGCGAATTACCTGGTCAGAAAGTGGAAAACGTTATCTTCACAAATCAGCTGTCATAGACCAGGCAAGAACAGCCAGTCCCATGCAGAAACCAAATGCAGGGCTTGCCTGAGTACGAATGTTGCCAGGCTCGGCTCCGAGGCTCTCAAGCACACGAGCAGCGACACCTTCACCCTCGCGGAGCAGTCCAAGCAGCAAGTGCTCAGATCCTATGTAATTGTGACCTGAAAGAATATCAACATGAATAAGGCCGGTTTGAGCAAGGATTCCTCACTATCACGCTCACGTAGACTGCTCAGTTTCAATAAATCAGAAATAGTTATTTATCAGATCAAGCCATAAGAAACCACAGGATACTCATCCGATACTTCCATGCAAATGCAGCAGCAACTGTGGGAATCCTTATCTATGAAGCATTCCAAGGAGATGGGGACAAGAAGGCCCAAGGATAACAGACGAAAACAGTTACACATAGATGGCATCAACACAGAGCAGAAAAATCAGGAAATATTTTCAAAAATTCTGTTGGTTCAGTTTTCTGAATATTAAATAGCAGACGAAATCATCATTATAACATGCAGAGAGAAATTGTGCATAAAAATAGACAAGATTACCAAGTTGGCGGGCTTCCTCTAGAGACAGCTCCAACACGCGTTTAGCCCGTGGAGTGAATGGGATCTCCACGGCCACAAATCCGCTGCCCCTTCCGATAATTTTCTCGACTTCCACCCGGGCATCCTTCAGATTGATTCCCATCGATTTCAAAACCTTGGCCGCTATGCCCGTTCCTTCACCAATAAGGCCCAACAATATCTGTTCGGTGCCTACAAAATTGTGCCCCAGTCTCCTAGCTTCCTCCTGGGCAAGCATGATAACCTTAATGGCCTTCTCTGTGAAGCGTTCAAACATGGCAACAGCCACTCCCCGGCTAGCTTTCCCTCGGGGCGCCATGATCGCAGTGGCTACGATGGAGTGAAAGCTTCTGTCAGACCGCATGTCCAGAGCATTGGAGCTCCGCAGGCCAGTGAAGCTCCCCAGTTGGGGAGGGCGTGTTCCCATGGTGGCCAACATTCTGGCGCCCCTCCTGGATCTTCCCGAGCCTCGAATTTGGGGATGCCTCCCATTTGCGACAGCTTCTGGAAGCACAGTGGACTGAAACAGTGCACCAGCCATGACTTCCAACGAGAAGCAAGAGCTTCTGAGTCAATATATATATATATATATATATTATAATGCCCTACATATATAAAAAAAAGAACAATTTAGCCATATATGAGAAAGAAAGAACTTGGCAGTTAATTTTTTTTATTAAAAATCTGGGTTGCTACTAGCATTTTCATCTTGTAGTTCCATTGGGCAGCTGAAAAATCACAAAAAACTTGACCCTCCAAGCACAAAATTTATGAAAACAGACGAGTGGACATTCAACTAAGAACATTATCTTCATTGACGTTTAGGGGAGGGGGCAGGCTGCATGGATTAGCACATGGCGCAATATGGGACTATAATCCTGGGAAAGAGGGGATCCTATTGATGTGAGATTGGTAAAAGCCAAAAAACTTAGAAAAAGAGGTTCCCATGACGCCACAGACAGAGAAATAAATTAAAACAGACAGAAACGTTAAATCATCTAACACGTGAAGTCAGTCATAAAAGCTGTCACTGTCGAAAAATAGAAAATTCATAAAATCCATAAAAGAAAAGATCAAACGAGACAAGAAAACTTTTAGAGACCGACAGAAACGTTAAAATCATTTAACATGGGAAGTCATAAAAACTGTTAGTGTAGCAAAATAGAAGATTTATAAAATCCACAAAGGAAAAGATTAAACCTGACAAACAAACTTTGAGAGACGGACAGAAACGTTAAAATCATTTAACATGTGAAGTCATAAGAACTGTCACTGTAGCAAAATAGAAAATTTATAAAATCCACAAAAGAAAAGATTAAACGAGACAAGCAGACTTTTAGAGACCTTGTAAAGAAAGGGGATAAATATACAGATGACAAGCCATGAGCGCTACCTAATATAAATTTTCTAAGAATCATTATATAATAATCGATAAGTTGCAACACACAAGAAAGGGAAGAGATTAAGAGAGAGACAAATTTTCTTGGGGACAATGTGCTGATTTTCCTCTACACAAATTTATGCGATTGTCTCTATCGGACTAAGAGGGAGAGTGTAAAAATTCAGCTGTTAAGAAATTGATGCACAGGGGTGATCCTCCGCTGCACAATGGAGGGTGGAACTAGGAATCTCACACATAATAAGATCTTCTGGGCAACTAGAGAGGCAAGCGCGGACCAGAGATTCAAAAAATTTCAGTACCTAAAGCTGAGGAAGAAATGGAAGTGTTGCACGACATTGCTGGCCTGACTTCGCCAAAAACAAATGTGTTTAAGAATCTGAACAAAACGAGGGGAGGGGCGAAGATCTCGTTGGCAAGAACACGAAGATGAGCCAAACTCAAGTTGTGGGCCAACAAAATGACTCCTCTGAACGACGCAAGACTGGAAGCCCAACCAGTTTCGCCATTCATAAATCCCTACGAAAAATCCGGGGTTTTCAGGGAAAAGGCGTTGAAGACAAATAGACATCAAACGAGTTTCCCGACCAAACACCTCAATACATTAATCAAAGCATGGACGAGAATCGCCCCATCCACAGCGGAAAATAGAACCAACCCCGCAATGTATCCTCCACCAGAAACGAATGTATACAGCGGAAGAAACCCTGAACCAGGACCAGCAAGAGGTATTATGCGTGTTTCATGCGCGTCCGTACAATATATAGAAATAGAGAGCGAGCGAAAGAGAGAGAGAGAGAGAGGGGGAGAGAGAGAGAAGCGAGAAATGAAGGGGAAAAGACTATACCTAATTTGGCGCTGGGAGCGGGGCTGAGGAGGAGCTCCCAGCCAGCTGCAGGACGAGGGAGGGAGGAGCTACAGATAACCCTCTCGCACTCCCTCTTCTCCGGAGGCGGTGCAGATTGGATGAGATGTTGGTTAATCTCTCTTTCCTTTCCAGGGGCCCAGCTCCTACCCCCGGCAGGTTCTATTTATTGCGGATTCCCTGCACTCGTCGGCCGCCTTTGCTTGCTTGCGGACCCGGATTTCTTTCCCGGCTGAGGCGGTGACCGGAACACGCGGCCCGGCAGGGAAAATTATATTTTTTTTCTGTAAGATCATTTATAAATTGTATTGACCACTGTTTGTAAAATATATTATATATTTTTTCTTCATTAATATTAAAAAATCACTAGTTTTTAGTGGGTTAGGGAGGCGTGGGATGTAGGAGATGGTCTGGGCTTTAGCCGGAAGCCCGGCCCATTTCTTACTCTGGACTCAATCGACCTGAAAAGAACAGCAAGGTAGGACTCACCCAGCCCAAGGTTGGAGAGAGAGAGAGAGAGAGAGAGAGGGAGAGGGATTTCTGTGGGGTCTATTTTTGAAGCCTGAAAGGTGGGCCTTCGTACCTTAGAAGTCCGGGCCCAGTAATTTGATCCAACCCAAAAAGCTTTGACCAAAAGCCCACAAATGATGTCTTCTTAATGGTGTCCCAACAATTGGTATGGCTAAATAGTGGTGTTAATTGGATAGGGCTAGATTGGGCTCTAGATAACATGGACCATAAATCTACATGGAATGTTTCATCACTTGGCCTATTTTAGGCTCACCTTGGGGAGTCATTACTATAACATTAAGTTTCCATCAGGCATGCCAGATATACACATAAAATGTGTGCACAAATGTCAACGTCACATGGATCTAACTAAAGGCACTAGCTTTCACTCTCATGTGAGGACCTCTATCATTATTCCAATAGTGTTGAGTAACCTTCCTATTTAACACAAGTATAGTTTGACTTGAAGGGGCGTGTATTCCTAAACACTATTAAGATAATGTATTGTAGGGATAACTTCTCTTACAAATTTAGGGTTGACTCTCTTTATAAGAGTATAATCTCTTGTAGGTAATCTCCTTGACCATCTTTGATGGTTTTGGTGTGACAATAGTTGTATTAGTAATTGGTGTGATTACTATTGTAATAATCTCCATACCATGGTGAGCTTCACGAGCACATTTGTTGTAATGATTACTTATTCTATTTCCATATTGTGCACTTATTTTTATTTATCATCTAATTCACAATATCTCCACAAGTTATGTGATGATTAATGACACATGAGCATGTTGTGCTTCGCATGTGTTATGTCATGATGATATATGCATTTTATGCTTATTTATGTTTATTGTGTTATAACTCACATGTATATTTGTGCTCACACTGACACTTTATGTTGGTGGTGGTTTAATGCCCATGATTTAGTTTCTCTATACAAGGTGTTACATCTTTTCTCACTTAGTAAATAAAATGTCCTTTGTAATAGACATGACACATGCTAATACATATTAGTTGAATTTTAAGTTTGATGGGCTGACCTAGTTAACCCTAGTACCACCCCTTTTCTAAAACTGAAGGAATATTTATAATGATTGTGTTGTTTAGACATCCCATTAATTGATGTAAGTGTCAACCTCGATACAAGATAATTTGAGGATTTTCTAAGAGTGACACTCTCTTATAAAGTGAGGATCATTGTCACTTTAGTCATGTAAGTTCAAGTGTGAATGAGTGAGAGTCCTTACCATTGTACCTATCATATATTTTAGTGAGAAGAAGGTATGTCATTTTGCATAAAGTTTCCACTACATCCATTAACATAAGAAAGATTGGCATGATGTATGATTGACACTCAAAATTGCATGGAGTTAAAACCTCAGAGGTATGCCTACTTCAACCCTATGAGAATTAGTATCTAAGCACATTTCACATGTTTTAACAAAAGTATATGCAAAAATATATGAAATTAGTATGATTAATGAAGGCATAACTTTTGATAAATAGTTCTTCAATTAGAAGAGCACACAAACTTCATGGCCACTATGCTTGAAAGTGTGGAATATGAATTATGAGCAAGGGATGTATATTTAGAAAACACTTAAATGACAACATGAGATTCATGACACACTTTACCTCAACATGTGCTAGTGAGGTACACACAAAGTAACAATGAGATGTTATAGATGATTTCATCATATATATGACACTACTAAAGTAATTTATGACAAGTGCACAATAAATGAGTAATGCAATTTAGAAGACAGTCCTAGAACCAAATACATTTATAAGGGACTTATAATTCCTAAGAGTTGAAAATCTTCTTGTGAGAATTGAATTAGTAATTTAGGTAAGCTTCACCTTTAAAGAGGAGAAGGCCATCTTAATGAAATTGTGTCTTATTAGTGACCCTAAATTTTGGTGGAGGACAAGGATAGAAAATGTGTTGCAATAGTCAATGACAAGTATGTTTAAGAATTGAGGGAGAAATAATTCTCTATCAATTGTGTATGAGTAACATAAGAGACTGTTGAGATGTTAAATTATATTATAATAATACAAAAGTATATAGAAAAGTTTTCATTTATATTGTTGGATATGAAGAATATGTTGAAGGATAATAAATTATTCATGAGTCATTAGTGCCAATCAAGTTGAGGCACTAGAGAGTAAAGAATGTGGAGATGACTATGGTGATGGTTGAAGTTCTTATTACTTATAAGAATTTTAATACCTCATTAATATTTAAAGATGTAAAAGTTGGATAATAAGGCATTAAGTGATGGTAGTAATGGCTATAATAAAAATAATGTGTAATGTACAACAAGGTAGAAGTGTTAAGAAAGGTTGAGGAAGTGTCAAAGTCTTTTATAAAAATATTATATAACTATAAGAAGGGATGCCTCATGTGTAAAAAGTTCACACTAGTATAATGACTACCTAAATTAAGGTACAACTAATGTGATGGCAGTAAAGAAGTAACAATAAATATGGTATTAGCTTTGAACCCTCTTAATTAACTAAACATATTATAACAATGTATTACAACTAAGTGAATTAGTAAGACAAAGTTGATTTATATGGAGGCTAATGTCCATAGTTATACAATGTTTGTAATGGTTAATTGTAAAGCCACTCAAAACTTTTTCTCAAAATGTAAATGGATACATATAAGTTTAACATTATCATAAAGAGATGTCCAAGTTAAAGTTGTAAACTTGATAGTATATTTATCTACTTGTGTTACACATTGAACCTTATTAGATGAGACATTTGATTTATTGGTGCTTCATGTGAAAAAAATGATTTTATATTAAGTTAGGCTTCTTAATTTGTTAATAAGTTAAAATATCTCTTCAATTTTTTGATTTTATTTTTAAGTGAATTGAATTTGTATTTTGTCTTATAATATAAAAGGATCAAAAGGGTCTCTAGATTGTCGACATTATAATTCAATGACAAGTTAAAGATAACATGTATACTTGAATAAGAATGTGTGTGAAAACATATGTGATAAACATATCTACAATGACATGTATGATGAACATAACATCAAAGGTACTTAGTATAGTGACAATTGTAGATGATATTAGTATATACACTTATAGTTGCAAGATTTGTGAGCAGTACGTCATATCTAACATTCTAAGATAATATGTGATGTATCAATAGTTTAAAAAAAAAAAAAAATAAGAATTATTAAGGCTGAAACAAGGAAATGATAAAGAATAAGTATTCAATACCTAATATCAAAGAGTTATTTGATTGATTGGGTGGAGTTTGGTACTTTTCTAAGATGGACTTAAAGAATGACATCAAATCTAGAATAAAGAAGTCAATAAATCAAAAATTATATGTGTGATGTAATGTTAATCCTAAAAGTTTATGTTAATCTCATTCAACCTCACTAATATACTAAAAGAATTGATATTCATTGACCATCTCATGCAATTAGACAAGTAAAGACTTGGGTCATAAAATTAATTAACATTCTCCTACAATCTAGAGCTCTTGTTCTTTGACTTGACCAAATATTACTATAACTTGGTTGTACTTTGTTATAGACCTTGTGAGAAAAGGTGAATGTTAAGTATAGACTAAGGTGTAATCATATTTGACATATTAAAAATATAGTTATTAGTGAACTAACGTTATAGTTGTTGGACTTCAACTTTTCCTTTGACACATATATGTGTTCAATTGAACAATCAGCGACATGTTAATGTAAGAAATATATCTAATAATCTTGTATAGTTAAAAAGCTAGGTGACATAGAGTGACATTACTTTACACATAAGAATGAGATGTCATTAGTTATCTATTGTTTCGAAGTGTGAAGAAATTATCTCTTTGAAATATAAGTGTTCACAAATAATATTACAACTAGTTATTTTAAGATTTAAAAGATGATAACATCACTATAAGCTTAGTAATAATACTTTCATAATGGAGAAGTTTTCAATTAAAAGTTAGGGTGCTTTAATGTGGTGGCTAACATCCTTAGCTACAAAGAATGTGAGATGAACCTTATAGTCATTTAATACTAAAAAAGTAAATGCACATGCATGTGTGTGTGCACATAGTAAATATGTCAATGTGACACAACATAAGTAGGTTGACAAGATGCAGAAGATAACATAACTTGACAAGTGTAACTATGCATGAGAGGTATGTGGATGTGTGCGACATGAGCAATAGACTCCACCAATGTAAAGTGAGATTTTGGAAAACATTATTAGTTATTTACACAATGTGGTATAACATTGACATGGTACGTGATTAGGTATAATTTACCTAGGTGCTAAACATACCTGGGAAGCTTTTCACGCAACAATGACTTAGTGTAATGTGGTGTTAGTATATACAACATGCATGGAGAATGCATGTCTATCCATGGCTAACATGGATATGACACATGCTAACATAGACCAACTAGGCTGCAATACTAAGGAGTTGGCCTAATTGACCTCACCATCATTATCCTTCTAGAAGTGAAGTGATGTCAATAGGGACTGGTGTTGCTTAGACATCTTATTAGGTGTTGTAAGCATTGATCTCAGTAGATAATAGTTTGATGATTTATCAAGGTGACACTTCCCTATAAGTAAAAGAGACTACTACCACATTAGATGGAAAATTGTAAGTGGTTGAGACTTTTTACCATTATACTTAATGTATTTCTTCGTGCATGAGAAACATCTAAGGTTGCACAAAGTTAAAACAAAAGAGGTAAGGCCATGTTAACTTTGCAACACAAATGTGTATAGTAAAAATATTTTTATAATATTTGGTGATATCTATAAGAAGTTTGATGATAAGGTTACCAAAGTAATTAACGATTGTTCAATAAAAAAAGGAAATAGGGTCAAAATCTTTGAAGTTGGGGGAAGTTCTTATACGTTTGGTGAAGTAAAATGAACACGATAAAATGACATCAAATTAGTTAAAAAAAATTTACTTTAGGAATTGGCATAATGTTGGTCAGTGTTAGTGTCATTGTAAACTTTATAATCATAGAAGTAAAATGAATGAAGTTTTATTCCTCCCTATCTCAAACACAAGAAATCAAATATCACACAACATCTTACACATTTTACTATTTTATCATATCTTCTATATTTTTGCATTGTTAGATAACTTAATTTTTACTTAATTCTTTTATTAATGCTAAAAAATAGTCATGTGTCACTTTATATAACACAATTAAATTTTTGCAACAATAACCTTAAATTTATTATAATGAATTAGAACTTGAAATCATATTTAGGTTGATGTGGAAGTGTTATAAATCAGATGGAGATGTCCAAAAATGTTACAAATGGTCTTTTATTATTTCTCAAATATTTTTTTTCTAGGTTTTCAATTATCATTATTATAGTCCAGTCAATTATTCTAACAACCATATGTGAGTAAGCCAACGTGCAATCTATTACTACATTCACAAATGACTTTTATGAGGTTACAAATATTATGACATATAAAGTTAAGGTTAATGAATTAAACCTATTTTTGATGATGACAATCAAAATAATTCATATAACATAAAATTTTAATTTGAAAATTGAGGACCTAGTGTGATAAAAAAAGATAAATTTTGGTCTTCCTCAAACTAAGTAGATAACAAAAGTTTAAAGATTACATAATCTTTTTATGGATTTTATTTCTTTGTAAGAAGTCAATTTTAGATATAAATGATATTGTCACTCATATGTCGCCTAGTAAGTTATGGCCCAATTTAACCCATAGGCTGTGTCATGACCCTTGATAATTGGGACAAGGTTTTAGCAATAAAACTTTATCATGTCTTTGAGTAAGTGCATGTGTGGGCATGAGCATGACATCACATTGAAGCCACTTGATAGCAACAACATGGCATAGAATGTGTGATAACACATGATGGAAATGTGAAGCACAAGGCACTAGAAAGTGCCCTTATTAGTGCATAGTGAAACTTTGACAAGTCTCATAAGGATGAAACCAATAGGGCAAATCACAATATAGTGAGGTAACTAGGCACATGACAATGTAATTACAAATACTATAACACAGTATAAGTGGGCCAATGTTAACATGTGCACAAAAGGCATAAATGGACGTAACTATTGTGATATGTGCGGAAGACATGTGGTGTGGGAGCTATAGCCATAGTGGGTATATGTGGTGCACAGTGTAGGTCTAATCGTTGCAATGATAGAGGAGGTGTGCAACATAAGTGCAACCACCATGATGTACTGTACATGTGTAATTACAATGATGTACAACGTGAGTGTAACCATCACAAGATGTGTAAGACGTGCACACCATAGAAAAGTATTGTTGTGAAAATTATGACACATTCTAAACATGGACTTATAAAAAATAGATAAGTGAATAGAGTCGGAGAACAATTGGAGATGAGAATGGTCCAATATGAGGTGAGATCATAAGAAAATTGATTTAAACTCTAAAATCATGTTTTTGAGTTTATAAAATTATACTTTCATCACCTTGAGTCGATGGACCACTTGTTCCACACTCTTATAGAATTCTTCAATGATGCACATGATACCAAAAAATATGATGGCACAAGAAGAAGAGGTTTAAGTAAAAAAGAAATGATAAACCTACTAACCATAAACATAAAAATAATTTATTTGGTGACAAGTGGATTTGTCAATGAGATCATAGGAATACTATTGGACTCTTTGACAAAATTACTTACATTGAAGTAATGAAATAAATGAGTAATAACGACATCAAGGAAAGAGTGAGATTACATTGTTGACTTCATTTGACCTAAGAAGAGGGCACTAAAGTTAAGGTGTATTATTTGAATGATATAATATAAGATAGATGTAGATTTCTCATAAATTATATCAAAGTCATCACTCTTGTGCCATAAAAGATAACCTATTAAAAAATACATAATGTAGTGGGACAAAAGTAGTTGAAATATTTTCATCTTTTGTATTGTAATATTATGCATATAAATTAGGGTTGACAAAAAGTATTGAGTATCTTTCAGTCAATGGTGAGTGATGATCTTGATGGCAAATCAATATTGTCATTTCAAAATTTGAGGGCTAAGATCAATTAAGGCCCCTTTAACATATATGATAATATTGATTGTAGTTTTTGTGACGTTATCATAAAATAGTTTGACAAAATGAGAATAATTTTCAATAAGAAAAGATATAAGATTCATGAGTCTAAGGGCATCAAAAATATTTTTCACATTGATTTATTGAGAGCAATATAGTTGAGAATGTAATATCATATTATATTAGAGATGTAGAAGATGAAGGTTATTAAGTTTGGCAACATTTGATTAGTTGAGATGTAATTCAAGGTTATTTTCGAGAGTTGTAATTAGGAATGACAAATGATAATATGTTGGAGATGTAGAAGATGAAAGTTATTGAGTTGATTGGCATTTGTTTGAGTAAGATTTAATTCAACATTCTTTCAAAAATATATTCTCTATAAGTTTGATGTTTTGTGAGACAACAACAATTTACATATAAATATTTTTTTTTAATTTCTTTTTGAGTTGAAAAGTTTTAGTAGGTACTTTGTGTTGTGAGAGGAGTTGGTTATTGACTCAATGGATTTGGGCTTTGTTTATGTATGAGAGAGGGTCTTTGTGTTTGATGAAAATGAAGTTTTTATAGATAATGGAGGAGTTGTGACTAGTGGAGGTTCTATGTTTATGACTGGTGGAAGATCATATGATGTGGTATGTGAAAGGTCAGTTATTGTGACATTCTCTCTTTGTATGCAGACTTCCTCGATGACACCTTCCTCGAGAGCGTGAGGAACTAGTGGTGGAGCTCTGGCTGAGTGACCTAAAAGAACTCAACTCACACGAGGAAAGCACAAGACAAACTCTGGCATCTCCCAAGGGTGAAGTAGATTTCTTCAAAGGGGTGATTGAACAATTGGAGTAGAGATTACCTCGTGAGCTAGGTTCTTGAGATACATAGTTGTGTAAGCTGGATTATTCTTGGGGGCCTCGATTGAAGCTTCTTGACCTCCATTTGAGCCAAAGAGAAAAGAGGAAATCTCAAAGAAGAGTCAACACCTCAATACCTTGCAAGAGAGGAAAAATTGAGACAAAAAGAAAACGACGCCCATTCATTCCACTTGAAAATGATGGTAGAGGAGGAGATGGATCTAGTATACAATCACAACACTCAACCCTCTTCTGAAGAGGACAAAGGACCTTAGATGGAGAAGGTTAAAGTTTCTTCCTTTCGATTTCCCTCTTAGTGGGCAGCAACACGGTTAGCCTTCTATAGTCGCTAGTGTCTTCTTCTTACCTATTTGCTGAGAAATACTTGTGTTTTGATCTATAACTATTAGGTTATTAAAGATGTGTTTGAGTTCTCACAAGTATATGACATGATAGGAATGAAGTGAGTGTACATGGTATATCCAAATATATGTAAGAACAATTAGAGCTGTGGTTTCTAATGTAGATATGTAGACTTGAGAAGTCTTTGGTGTAAGAGGGATATGATTTCAAATTTCAACTATAATTATAGGTGGTGATTAGTGGAACTTAAGAAAGATTAACCTAAGGTTTTAGCACATCGAATCACTCTAAAATATTGTCTTAACTATTTGTCAACATTTAGTCATTATTACATATAAGATAATTATATTTAAACCCAACCAATCAAAATTAAATTAACAACAATGATTATACTTGTAAAATCATCAATATTAAAAAATAAATTAATCAACCCCCTTTCCCTATTTACTAGTATGTTATCTATGGATCATATGATGTGCTCAATCAATTTGTAACTTATGGTGTGTTAATTCTTGTGAACATACATATGATGTGTTAGTTGATGTGTGAGTACTTTTGTAGTGTTGGATTATAATGTAAGAATTTGTAGTGAACTTAGTGTAATCATTCATAGAATCAAGGTTTCTAATAAAGTTTCATAGACACATAGAATCTATAGAGTGTGAGGGAGTTGATCTCAAATAATCAATTGTAATTCTTAGTGATTAAGAGAGCTTAAGGAATGGTCCTTTAAGAATTATATATAGACTTCTTAACAAGTTAACTATCAATTTGTACATTGACTATTGATGTTATTCTTCCTTTCAAAGTTGTATAAATTATATTTTATCCCAAAAAATATAAAATAATTAAAAAAATACACATAAGTTTAAGTGATAATCTTTAAAGAATAGGTTCAATCCCCCCTTTTGGAAAAGTAAAGAGTAGCATGAGATTTGGTGCACTTTAATATGACTCTTAGTTTTTTTTGAATTCTTTTATGATAAGTAAAAATCATTTGTGGCAGTTTTAAATGATAATGAATGTAATCTATTGATATGAAATGATTTTTTTTGTCATTTAATATCTTTTACTAACTTCAAGACGCATGGGACTCCAAGTCTAAGTTTGTCAATGAAGAATCAAGAAAAAATGTAAAATGATAACTAATAAACTCAATCACAAAGCTATTACATGAAGCCACCATTAAATTGTCCTAATTTGATTTCACCTAGAGTAGTAGGCTCATATGCCCGTACATAATAATGTTTTCAGAACATTACAGTAAGTATGAAACATAAAAGTATATTATATAGTATTCAATTCCAATTGAACTTGAAAGAAATACCCATATCAACTTATACACGGACTCCTCTCTCTCTCTCTCTCTCTCTCTCTCTCTCTCTCTCTCTCAGTACAAGTCATAATCACACTTACGAGTCGAGTAGGAAACGGCATCATCATGGGCCGTCCAGGTTATGTTCTCTTCTCGAGACAAGATCACAGCGGCTAGCGTGTAGATCCGTAGCCATCGGCTACGAGCTTATTATCCGGAGCCTTTGTCTTCTAGCCGGTGCTAGAAAAATCTCCCGAGAGCTCGAGAAAAAAATCTCCGAGATGATGGGGATAGTCACCTCCCTCACCTACCAGCTACCATTTATTTCACATACATCCTCCTTGATAAATAAATTATATCTTACCGATTAATATACTAAAAATTGCAGAAGCACTCAACTTAATATTACATCCATGTCCCCCGAGAACCGCCCCCACCCCAAGACCGGTGACATTCCCTTTGGATGCTTCGAGGCTGTTAATGTGAAAGAGGATATATATCTTATAATCTATTTATTTAAAGTAAATTTAAATTTCCGTTGACTAGGAGGATATGAGTGTAAAGGCACAATAGAAGTGACTGGCCCCTATCCACAGGACTGCCGCGTTCACAGTATAAAACCGGGACCGAGGCGCTAGCGCTTTCCTTATCCAGCAGCGCTCGTCACCTCCGTCCCCTGCAGAGCGTTCTCCGCCACTAATCAATCACAGCCGCTGCCCCTCGGAACTCCGTCAAGATGCAGGCTGCCGCCCTCTGCTTCGCCGTGCCCCTGCCGGCCAAAGGTATCAGGACCTTGGCCCCTAGAAGGTTGCTCCCCACTGGCGGCTATCGTAGATCCACGCACCTGCCGTCCTTGGCTGTCGCCGCCGCCCCGGAAAACCTCATCGTCGACTACAGCTCCTCCACCTCGTGAGTCTTCCTCAGATCCTCTCCTCTCCGGTCTTCTTCCCGCTACTGGTGATCCGATGGGGATCGTTCGTTAATGCGGTGGACAATTAGTCGAGATAGAGGCTTCTTTCTTCTTCTATATTCACCGTGGATCCGCGGCAGAGAAGAGAAGATGACGATGACAGGTTTTCCCCTTGGACAGCGTCTTCCCGGCGGAGGCCTGCGAGACGATCGGAGGAGACGCGTGCGCGGTGGAGATGTTCCCCGAAGTGAAGCCCCCACAGCAGGCCGCTGCGGCCGCCAGGGCGGGCGCGGAGGAGGTCGACAGGGAGTACCTCGACTACAGCGAGCGCAAAACGTATGATCCGGAGATCTTCTCTCCCAATTTATTTCCGCGCGATCGGAATCTGCCGAAGAGCGAAAGAGAAACTCTAACCGTGGGGCCTTTCTCCTCTGCAGAGTCTTCCCCGGCGAGGCCTGCGACGACCTTGGGGGGGAGTTCTGCGATCCGGAGTACCAGCAAGGGGTTTTCAATGAGACGGCCGCGGCTAAATAAAGCGTTCACTGTATACATATATCACCCCTTCCTGGCGTGTATATTTCAATGTACAAGCTTCTCGTCGATGAATCTAAATCCGGGAATGGATCTGTGCATCTCAGAGCCCCAGACTTTCCCGCACCCACCCATTTTCGAAGCTCATAACCCTAAAATCAGGAGATCGCTCTCCAGTTCCGCCGTAAAATTCGACGCTCCCAGAATCTCTCTCTCTCTCTCTCTCTCTCTCTCTCTCTCTCTCTCTAGGTGACGATGAGAGAGACGCCCCCGACCTGATTTCAGCAAGAGCGCGGCAGCTCGCCTCAATAACGTCGTCCCCCATGATTTACACCACGTCTAAAAGCTCCTGGCCACAACAGCGGGTCGGGGTTCTATTAACATCTCTAAGAAGGATCAGTCATCAGTAGCGTCTACCCCCAGCCGTCGACAGGAGCACCCTCGCCGGCTTCTTCCCTTTCCTGCCCAGTCCCTCGATCTTCGGTGCCCCCGCGGCGGGGGCGGCGGCGGCCTTGGGCGCCGCCGTGATCCCAGCAAACGACATGGCGGCCGTTCTTTGCCCTGCAGACCGGGGAGGGGGAGGGCTGTTGCTGATTCTGGCTGAAGAACAAGCACGGGAAGGAAAAAGTAGAAAGAAGATGACGATGATCGCTTGCTTACCCGCAACGGTGGACGCCTCGCCCGCCGCCTCCGCGCTATGCGTAGAAGCGTCCCCAGGCCGGAGAGACGGGGAGTCATGACCGGAGGCGAACCCGAGCCTCGCGACGTCCGAGAAGGATTTCTTCTCGCCGGTGGCGGGTGGGCTCGTGGACAGAGCCATCGAGCTTCCCAAAGCTGGAGAGGGTAAGGAAGTGAGGAGCTACCCAAGGAAGAAAAGATCGATCGGTGAGAGAGGGGGAAGACTCTTTGTCTCACCTTCAAAGTCGTCCAATGAGAACGCGGCACTGCTACGAGATGAGGGGCCGTGATCGTTGAACGCGCCAGGCCTGGCAATCAATTCGGCAGCTTCAGCGAGAGCCTTCTCTTCCTGCTCCTGCAGGTAAAGGACAGGAGTGGTGACCGAAAATTAATCCAAACTTTCTGAGAGTAGGTGAAAGGAATGGGAGGAGGATGTGGCGTTCGTGATAGATTTCTTGAGCAGGAAGGAGCTTACTTTCTTCGCAAGTCTCTTCCTTTGTTTATCGCGCTTCTTTATTTCATCCATGAATGGGGATAGAGCATCCGCCGGTAAGACGTCACCCAGGTTGATTTCGCAAAGCTGCATGGTTGGTTTATTCTCGGTGAGATGATGTGAAGAAAATAGCAAAAAGATGCCCAACTAGATAAGAAAATTAAAGGCAAAACCGCGACCAATTACCTGAAAATTAGTCGTCAAGGGAAAATGACTCACGAACCGATAGCGCCTCCTTGCAACTTCTGACTGAGTAACGGTCTCCAGCTCTAAGATTTTGCCATCAATTCTGAGACAAAAAAAGTGTGGTTTTCTAGAAAGATAAGTATTGTTATTTATTTTAACCAAGAGAAAGAATAGAAATAAGAAGAGTGATTCGGCGAGAATTCTATCTACTTCGTCCGCTTTCCCTGAGAAATTAAAATAACAGAAAAAAAATTCTCTGCTCTTTGGCAATGAATATCCACATGGAAACAAAGGATGGATGTACCTTTCTGGCAATGAATCGTAAGTCTTGTAATGGTGAAGAAGGCATTTCATGTTTAATGGATGGAGGATGAGGTGCTGTCCATCAACAGCCTGAAAAATAACGGACAAAAAAAGAAAGGCCCTCAACAAGAACGTAACAGATGCACCAAACCCGATTATGGTGATTTGCATAAGAGGCAAGCTATTCCGTCAGTGAATCAGTCTAACCCTCAAAATAAAATTGTTAACAACACGATGACCGATTATAACCAATCAGCGAACTATATATTGAAAATGTACTCAAAATACCAATAAAATGCGTCGAATCAAAATCTAAGAGAAACACTTTAAATTTAGCAAGATACATGGCAACAATATTAACACGGATAAAACAAAAAAAGAAAGAAAAAAATGAACTTTCGGCCTCACCTGATAGAAAAAGTACGAGTCCCTTTCGTTGTTGTTGTCCCTGCTATCAGAGTGCTTCTGAGATTCTTTGGTCCCATCCTTTGCCAACGCCTTCTCAGGGCTCTCCCAGTGTTCCTGTACATGAGAAGGCGGCATCAGATGAGCCTCTGCATCCACTTGCCAGCCATTGGACCCACCCTCCTGGCCTGGGAACAGCCTTCTGGTTGGCAATTCTGGCGCCTTGGAGTGTATCCTCTCATCAGTCTTGGTTGCCCGCGAGGCAGAAGGCTTCGTCCTATCAGGGGGAGATGATACTGGCATGGAGCTTGGGAAGGCGCCAGTTAAAGGAAGACTATTGCTAAAAGTGCGATGTTCGGCCCAATTTTTCATTCTTTTATCCAATTGATCTAAAGCAGCACAAACGTATGGAAGCTTCTCCAAGTCATCAACCAATCCCGCGTCTGCCTTGGCCAGCCAGTCATTAAGATCCTTTTTTGCCTCACGCACAGATAACTCCACATCTGATGTCAGAGTGAACTTAGTAAACGAGTCCCAAAGGTCATCAACTCCGCACAGCACAGAATCAAACCTTTGATGATTCTTTTGCAAGGGTACTGAGGAATCTCTTGCTCTCGTGAGCAGCGTAAGGTGCACATGATCACCCACATTGTACGGCTTGACGTTATGTATATAGACTGTATACAAATCCTTTATGGAAATCATCGTAAAACAAAGAGGGCATCTTTTCCAGCTGTCAACTTGGTGGTTGTCTTCTCCCATCAGTAAATATTGCAAAATGCAAGGGAAGCAGTATATATGACCACATGATGTTATCTGTGCACTCATTGGGCTTTCCAGGCAAATTGGGCACTGAACGTTGAAGGGGGTCAAGTATCTTACACAGACAACATCTTCCCATTCCAGCATTTTATCTGGATCCATAGATCCTCTTACGTAATCGCCAGTGTCTAGCACAGAAAACTTGTAATTTGCTTGAAGGAAGAGGTCTTTGCTATAAGGTCTAACCTTTTGCTGTCTTTTAGGAGGCATCGTTCTTGGTTGAGGACGAGAGATAGGGTCAAAATGAAAATTCAGCAAATGATTACCGCTGACAACCTGACTCCTCCGTCCAACAGACTGGACAGGACTACTGCGAAGACCATCAGATGAATCAGATTGTGCATATGCAAGACTAGATTGTCTCCCTTTGAAAGGCTGATCAAATATGGCCCGAGAAGATGTTACTCCCTGACTCAATGAATGGGAGAGCACACTGCCACCACTGCGCCTGCCTTGTGATCTATCTATCACATCAACCATTCCTAACTCAGACACCTACAATAGAAAAAAAAGCAAATTCCATCAGCACTAGGTGGTTTTAAGAAATCGACATAGATGAGGCAATAAAAAAGCAAACTCCATCAGCACTGAGTTGGCCTGTAAATCATGTCATTTGTAAGAATGGGATACTATCCTGGATAAAAGAAGAAGCAGACTAACTTTATTCTGTCTAGGATTCCTATTGACTCCAGGTGAAAACTCAACGAGAAAAAATGTGCAGTAAGCTCATTCGATAAAGGGATGGCATAAAACTATCCCCAAATCCTGAGGCATAATGTTCTGTCAAAAAAGATCTTCCAAATGGAGAATGTTCTCAGATAATCTCTCAAGAAGTTAAAAGGAAGAGGCCCGTTACTTTTGTCACGATTTTAACCCAACTTCTGTTCAACCTCAAGCCAAATTATCATTAAGTGACACCCATTCATTTGACATACAGCAAGCCAAGCAGTTCAGGTCTAATCATAGTAAGTTGTACTGACGAATATGCCACCGGGGATCCCTACACACACCCCACTGGGCTTGAAATGGGATTATTGTCAATGGACCAATATTTCTTGTTAATTGGAGAATGTGACAGGGCACTTTGTTTCGAGAGTTATTTGTCATGTCTTTTTCATTAGTGGTGGTAATTGGTGAGTTAGTTGCTTTTCCTATTTACCCATCAATCAAAAGAATGAGTTCAAGAGTCACAAGTTAAGAAGTTTAAATGGTGAGTAACTTCTTGAGGCAGACCATTGGGCATCATCTCTACAGTAAGGCCAACAGGTCATAGGAGTTTCACACAAGTTTTGATAAATCTAGAGTCTTCTATTTGTAGTTACAGTGTTTCTATAGCATTATCTTCCTACCTCTTCGTCTCCATCGTGTCTATTGCAAGGAGCTAATCAATTATTATTTAAACACATGGGAACGAGCAGTTTGTCTGTACCATGACATCATATTGCATGGCTCCATGTAATTTCAAGTGGTTTAGTCAACTCAAATCCACAGAGACCAAGTTCTCTAGAAACAGCCATAAAAGGCAAATGAGGTACCTTCTGTGGTAACTCGTCAAAGTCGGCAAAGACTGAAGCTCCCACAGCTGTGAAGAAAAAAATTGACGTTAGAGCGAAGAATATAACAGGACGACCTTGACCAGAGGTATATTTTCACGATCCAGGTAAAGTTAAAATAAGCAATTCACGAGAAAAAATATTATTTACATAAAACTCTAGAGACTGTCGAAAAAAGGGATGTTATCAATGAAAAACAATTCATTATCATGTACAAAGGTCTCTAGTTTTCATATCCTGTCACTATCAGGTCCAAACAGATCACAACGTAGCCTTGTCAAATTTAACCTTCAAGCCTCTTCAAATATGAACTATACATCACCAAAGGTCCCTCATAACAAAAGCACCAATCTTGAAACGCATGAGAATCTCAAAGACTTAAACAAAGATAGTCATATACATTTAAAGTTTGATCAGGAACTGTGCAATTGGGATTGTCGTTGTGTAGTTACCCTTTAGATCCGTCTACTTTGATATTTCATCAGGACTTGCGTCATGGATAGTAAGACAATTCAAGATGCTAGAAGAATGGTGTGACTAGGACCCACGTCCCCTTTTAGACTCACGTGATCTGAATCTTAGAATTTTTCATACACATGCTTCATGGATCCCACATATTAGACATTTATATAAAAAGTTAAATAACATTACTGATGACACCGTCAGCACTAAAATATTGAAAAACTCTTTAGAAAATGAAAGATGCATAACTCATTCACCAAATAATTAGCTCTCTACCACGGCGATTGAAGTCCCTCATATATTTGTCTAAAGAGAACTGTGATGAAATCTATCATCCCTAGTATGCACAGTCGGAGAATTCAACTGAAAACATGTAACGCATTCGTAGCACATTATTAAATCCCACATCAGAAACCGAAGAGCGAATGGAAATCTAATGAGATAAGAAGTGAAATGCCACATCTGACGCATGGCACTAACTGATTTTCCGCTTTCCATATACAATCAATGGGGAAGATCAACTCAAAGGAGACCTTGAAGTCGATATCTGGAGTTTGAAGATTCAAACCGTGCCAAGATATATAAAACATGGTGAAAAAAAAAACTTACGACAAAGACCATGGTTACAATGGCACAAAGGCGGACAGAAGACGGCATAACCTCTTAGACTGCATTATATATATATATATATATGTGTGTGTGTGTGTGTGTGTGTAAGTGCACTGATATAGCGCCCGACTGTTTCATGTAACATTCTTCAGTCCCCCAATCGGGTATTTCACTTCTTTCTGGACTCTATTCCGACAAAGTCCACCCTGCAGTCGTAAGGTGCAAATTCAAGAATCCTTTATTAAAAATTTCACCGGAGCGTGCACTATCCCAACATCGAACACAATTTCGCCGCTACTCACATTCTAACACAAGAAGACACAGGGGATGGGCGGAATAGAGCCCAGAAAGGAGTGAAATATCCAATTGGAGCACTAATCAGTCGCAGGGTTTAAATGCAAGAATCCGTAACTAAGAGCTTCACCGGGCTGCGCACCATCCCCAACATTGAACACAATTCGCCGCTTCTTGCATTATACCACAAGAAGACATGGAGGATGGTTCCACGAATTATTAACCCTAACAAATACCTCCGAGAAAACCAAGCCCTAAATTTCGACAAAGGCAAGAAAAACCACCAAAAACATCCAAAAGCTCACCGAATTTCGATGCATCCCGCTCCGTCGTAACCACGGGGGATGCGATCTGTCCCGATCCGACACCAGGTGAGACGGCGCCACCGTCATCGTGGTCCATAGAGCTGTCATCGTCACGATAAGAGCCATGGCTGGAGCTGAAACTTCCCGGCGGAGCGCGCGACGAATACAAAGCAGATCCTTCGCCGTCGGTGGGGGGGCTGGACATGAAAGGTCTCCGAAGGAGCGGGGGGAAAGATTTGGAAGAGTTCCGGCAGCCGGTAGACTTTTCGCGTACCGTCAGGTGGCAATTTATATTCACCCTCAGCGCCCCACCCCCCCCCACCCCCCTCCCTGGTGCACTGGATCGAAGGGGTCCGAAGAGAGGTCGGAATATTCCCCCATTTTCCTGTAAAGAAATCCTCTCCGTCCACGTGGAACTATATGGCAACCCTGCAGCTCGTTCCCGATATATACATATGTATCGCGCCAGAGCCCGAGGGCCCACCAAAAACAGCAAAAATTAAGGGAAGACGACTTATTTACACCGGAGAGTAACTCCGGGCTTCTCTCTCCCTCTTCGTCTCTGCAAAAAGAAATTGCCGACTCTCCTCCCCCTTCCAGCTGATCAGGCCTGGTTGAAGAAGCCGCGGCAGTTGGAGGAGCCGCAGGAGCAGTTCTTAAGCTTGCGGCCGCCCATGCCATAGTCGTAGGTGAGCTCCGTCATCGGTGGGATATGCCGGGCGGCGAAGAACATGACCTGCGGGGGGCCCCCGCCGCCGCGCCCCACCGCCTGCCAGAACACGTTCGGGGAGCAGCTGTGGTTCATGAATCTCGCCACATTCCCCCGCCGCCTCGCCGTCAGCGCCACCACGACCGGGGGCGCCACCGCCTCCTCCTCCGCCGCCTCCCCCAGCAGCTCCGGGCCGTAGTTCCACTTCCGCCTCCCCTCCTCGGAGCTCCTCCCCTCGAACATGTACTCATCGTCTTCCTCTTCCTCCTTGCAGAGTTCGCCGACGGGGTCTCCGACGAACTCGCAGACGAAGGCCCCGCAGCGGACGGGGTCCCACGAGCGGAGCCCCCAGCCGCGGGCCCTCGTCCGGAAGACCTCGAAGCGGAGCTTCACCCCCTTCTGGGTCGCCCTGTTCCGGCAGATCACCGAGCAGGTGCACAGTCCCCCGCACTCATACACCACGGCCCTCCGCTGCACCAGCACCCCGCCACCGCTGTACGGCAGCTCCCCGCCGTTCCGCCGCGCGCAGGCGCAGCCCCCGTCGCCGGGCACGCAGGCCCCCTCGCACCCGCAGCCGGCGGCGCCGCCCGCCGGGGCCGGAGGGGAAAATGCTGCGGCGTAGAGGAAGGGCGCCGGGCGGTCCTCGGCATCGACCTCGTTGACGACGCAGATGGGGAAGGGCTCCGCGCCGGCGGCGAGGTCCGGCAGGCGGACGGCGGGCCTGGCGGCCGGGTTCCGCTTCCAGGTCTCGGCAGCCTTCCAGGTGGCGTAGGCGGCGGGTTGGTCGGGCTGCCGGAGGAGCCTGTACTTCAAGACGTTGAAGCCGGTCCTCCCTCGGTCGGCCCAGTACTCGCTCACCCTGTACAGCCCGTCGTACAGGTAGATCCTGCTGCCGGTGCCGGTGCCGGAGGAGGAGGCGGAGGAGCTCGTCGGGTCCTTGAGGCCCCGGATGACCCGCACGGCGGTGCCCCGGCAGAAGCTCCGCTCCAGGGCGAGGTTGCCCCGCTCGAGCTTCTGGTCCAGGTTTGCGCCGCCCTGCCCGCAGTAGACGAGAGAGTCGACGGCGTCGGTCTGGTCCTCGTACCCACCGGCGCCGGAGGAGACGACGCTGACGGCGACGGCCTCGGCGACGCCGCCGAAGCGGGCCACGGCGGAGTCGATGCCGGCCATGCTCTGGGAGTGGAGGCCCACGAGGAGGAGCTCCATGCGGAAGAAGAAGATGTCCCCGACGGCGACCCCCGGGACGGGGCCAACGCGTTTGGTCTTGTTGGCGCGGAGGTCGTAGTCCGCCATGGTGGCGCCGGCCTTCATGTCGGGGCGGCGGGTCACGTTGTTGATCTCGTCTAGCTGGAGGATCCGCCGCCGGAGGGCGTCGAAGGTCATAAGGACCACCTCCACCGCCTCGGGGTCCTCCTCCGGGGAGGAGAAGGAAGAGGGGAGAGCCGCCGGCTCGTCCTTGGAGATCTTCTTCTTCTTCCGCTTGGGCTTCCGCCTCACCGGCGGGGTCCGGTACCCGTCGGAGCTTGGCGGCGCCGCCTGGTCGGCGGCTGAGGGGGAGAAGGGGGAGATGAAGACGAAAGGAGGGGCTCTCGGAGGGGAGACGGAAGGGCTGTAGCCGAACGACGGCGGGAACATCGGCGACAAGGACCTTAGCGGCTTGACGTCCAACGGCTCCTCCTCCCCACCGGAGGAGCCGGCTGCGTCGCCCGCCTTCCCCATCTCAGGAGGGCGGGAGGAAGAAGATGGGAAGCTCCGCCCTAATTTCCCCTTAAACCGTAGAATGCGGCGGCTGACAGAGAGTGCAGCGCCGCCGACTTCTGGCAGGAGACCACTCCACGCCGGCGAGCGGAGAAGACAAGGAAAGGCACACCGAAGAGGTTCGAGAAAGGTGGGGGCGAACTGATTCGGGACAGCGGTTAGATGGCGACTGGGGTCGTCTGCCCTAAAACAAACGAAGAGGGTCTTCATACCCAGATGTCTCCTCCATGTCTGGAAAACAGGGAAGAGAAGTACGGAAGAGTTGGCCGGCGGCCTCGCCCCCGGCCACCCGGCGTGACAAATCCATCAAGGTGGAGTATTTAGCCGCAGCAGCCCCCTCCCCCACCCCCAATTCTCCCTCTCTCTCTCTCTGTCGCGGTATCTAGGTGTATATATATACAAATCTATGTAAATACATCTCTAAAGATAGAAACAATAGAGGGCTCACCATTGAGACCCAACAAGTAGAGGTTCCATGGAAGAAATTACCGAGAGAATGAAAATTTTCTGGGCCTAAAGCATTTGGCTCTTGCAACATCATGGCTGATTCTACAAAGCTGACCCCAAACTCCTTAAATCCCTCTTCAGGCCCGTTCAAGAAGGCAGCCACACCAGCTATGAAGGCCCAAAGACCCCTCCTCCACCAAGATCCTTCAGTGGCTTCCCTCTAAGAAATTGATCTCCCATGATCTGGCAATGGATCAAAAGCTAGCCTTCGCAAGACAAATGAACATCCAAATAAAGAAAGAAGTGTCTCCAGCTGCATGACCCGTTCAAAGAAACAAGAAGATCACATAAGAGGAAGATTACATAGTGGATGGATGGGCTTTATATTCCATTAATGGCGTTTTCAATGGAAAATATATATTCCATTAATGGGCTTTATATAGATTACATATTGTGATGACATAAATGGAAAGAATTAAATTAACTTAATTATGCTTTAATTTAGTTTCAGAGCCAATGTGTTCATAATAATATAATTAATTGGTAATATACATGATCTAATCTATCATTTCTCTCAACCAAAGATATGAGCATTTTTGTTGATGTCCCAAGTATATCTTAGTCAAATATTCATTTTATGTGCTTAAATTAAAATATAAAATAAATTGAGAATTAATGATAGATGTAGGCATTCTCTAGTTCCTGATTACACACAATGAACCAAAGTTTGTCCAAGATTTTCCTTTGCAAATAGGTTCTAAAAAATATCATCAAACTTCCCCTTTCAAATCAGCTTCACCCTTGAATAGAAGTAATACCAATATGGTACATATTTAACTAGAATAAATGTCTGTAGATAACATGAAATCATAATAAAGGTAGATAATATACCTAAGTCACAGAAGCACGTGGCCAGAATATAAAAGGATTAGTACAACACCAACGAAATCTCTAACATTTTATTGCAAATAAATTACCATCCATAGCAAATGAATTAGGACACATCATCATGTTGGTGTTAGTGGGATATGACTTGGTTCTTACCATTGATAACAATGGATTGTGCCTGAATTTGTCATTAAATGCAAAACAAGTGTTTTTTGGATTTTTCTCTAGGCCCCTAGATAAACCTTTTGAAGATGAACATAAAGGTCTTAACAGGAGAATTAGATAAATCTCATCATTATAAAAAATGGTAAGGAAGAAATGAAGAAAGAGTGGATGAACAAGTTGACATGCTATAAACACTAGAATTATGAGGATGAGTGGGAGGCCCTAATGTCATACCCCACAACTAAACTTGATGAAAGCTAAATGAGCTAGAAACTATTGCCCATGTTGCCATCACATCATCCCAAGCCTATTAAAGAGTGATTTTATTTATTATTAATCATTTATTTGTTTTGTTAGATATCAAAGAGGTTATAAATAATTTCTTATAATCCTAGAAATGACAAAGAAGAATTATTTCATGATGTGAATTACTTATCATCACTCCATGAAGGAGAGGCAATGAGGTCATATATCATCACTTTATGAGGAGAGTCTATGATGGTCATTATCTATCAACAATCCACCGTCATCCTCTTCTATTATCTATCTTTTTGTGTCCATCATTATACTTTCATAGTTTCATCATCTCCATCTCATATTCACTACTTTCAATCTTTCTCCAACTGATGTCTATTAAACATTATCCTGTTTGTCATCCACCATCTGTTTGTTTGATTTAAGTTCCCACCAATTCTTGAGCTAGTAAAATGCTTGATCTAAACTAATTCAGAACCCTCAAATCTAACTACCTAAGTCCACTAAACCTAAACCATTTAGTGAATCATTCTGTCTAAATTGTTGACTAATTACATCATAATTAGATCTCATTTAATTATTAAATCAGTCAATTGGTCAATGGTCAACTATCAACAATTAATCATAAACATCAGTCAATGATTAGCCTTAGTCAAAAGTTAACAATTATAACTTTGACCATATGTTACATCCTTTGAACTTATGTCCACTTTGACATCAAAGTAATGTCTAGACCACATTCCTTTTTAAATTATTTATTTTATTTATATATTATATTAATTATAAAATTGTTGTTTAGTGATATATTATAGTTACTGAAGAGTGTTGTGAGAACCCCTTGATTTTAAGTTGGTCAATTTATTATTTGGGGCACCCTAATCTCAGTAATTCTTTACTTTTTTAGGGTTAAGTAATTATTTTGAATATTTTCTACATTCAATTTGATATCAAAGCTTCAAATTTTAGTTAGCTAACTCATTTCATTTTAAAAACTAAAACTATACTTAAATTTATGTCATTATTTAGTTAAATAGTCACTAGATCTGGTCATGAATACTCAATAATGACTCAAGTAAGTGACATAATGAAAGGAATTATGTCCAATTGAACAAAAAATATTTTAGAAAGGCTTGATCAATTAGAAGGCTTTGACTAAAGATAGTGAAAACAACTTTAATCTACATCAAATCCTTAGCCTAGTCACTCAAAGGATCTAAAGAGTCTAAAATAAAGTTCATCAAAAGCATATAAGAAATGACATAATATCACTTGAGCTATTTGACCCGTAGAAATTGATTCATAAGAGTGTTAGAACTGAGGGGAAGTCGTAGAAATATTGACTTGATGATGATTTGAGTAAACTAGTGTAACTTGAGTATTCTAGAACCAAAATCATGAGCTTGAGTTCACAAGAAATGTGATTTTGTTGAAAACTCTTTGTCCTGATATCACAAAAATATAGAGATTTTACAAGGGGTTGATCATGAGTTCACAAGATTAAAAAATAGCTCTATGAGTCCACATAATTGTTGGAATCAACCAATAGAGAAGAAGGGCACTCAAAAATAAATTAATAAAAAGTATGAATTACAATTGGGGCTACAAGAGAGGCTTTTATATAAGCCAAAATTTAGTTTTAAAAAACCTAAAAAAGGAGGAATCTATTATGATCCTAGAAGACAAAAAAAACAATAGTTGAAACTTTCTTACCAAAAAGGAGAATTATGTTAGAATGCCCCTAATGAATAGGAATGCCCTAAACATAATAGGGGGATTATTTTACATGAACAAAATATGAGAAACAATATAGATGAGAATTGATATGTAGGCACATAAATTATGTGATAAATCTCTTATTGGGTCATTTTTGGGCTGAATTGGGGTCAAATAGAGTCTTCACACATCATGGGCTTCTAGTCCACTTGAATTAGGTTAAAATTGGGCTTATATCATTTGTCCCACTTAACATGATCTGAAAATAGGTTTGTATTGCAGTTGATCATAAAATAGAACTATGAGGCACATTGATGCCTATCTATTTTTGGCCCCTTACTTTGATGGGTTCTAGAGTATACATTGATTAGGAGGCTAAGATGAACTATTATTTTAGATGACATGAAATGACAAAAGAAAAGAAAACTATATTTATTCAAATAAAATTTAGTGATAAATTGTAGGTACATTATTCCTTAGGAAGATGTATGAACTAAAAAATAAAAACTTGAGATGAAAAAAAAACTTGAGAAAAAAATCTTTGAACTACCTATAGATTTTGGCTTATATTAATGACCTAGAAAAACAATATGTAATTACCTATATATCTCCTGATTTGATCAACATTTCATGAGATGTGGGCTAAACAAAGATATTGAGGTAGTTCCTTCCAAAAGTTTATTAGTATAAACCTTTTGTTAATGTAATTACATTAGAACATGCCTATTAATTAGCTCAAGATGTGAGAAATTTCAAAAATCTTGATTTGCAAGGTATATTCCTCCAACTCAACCCATAATTCAATGATTTCAATAATACATGATTGAAAGATCAAGTACGTAGAATGCTCTCGTTAAATCCACCTGAGTAAGTGTAATATTAGAGAAGCCACAATTTTCCATAACCCATACTCCCATTGAAAATTAGTCCCAAAACCCTAATATGTGACAATCTAAGAATTGAAAAATTAAAGAGAACTGAGTAGTGTTAATGAGTCATCCCAAGATAATACTTTTAGGGATGTGTTTTAAATGTCATAAACATGTCCATCATAATTATCAATATCCTACATGTATTCTTCACTTAAGCAAATACGAAATGAATTCAATATTAGAAGAAGATACAATTAATGTATGTAGCCTTGTAGAAGAAGATTATAGTATTGATTATGATCTTACTTTGAATTCTAATAGTTATAAATATTCTGCATTAAAATTATAAAAAAATTCAACTAAGCCATGAGAGTGACCACCTAGATGATGTAAGTTTAAGAACCATCAGATGTATTTCAGATCAACCTAAGGGAGAAGAAGGTACACACCAAACTTGTATTTTCTTCAATTTCATTAATATTAAAAAACTTTTAACATCATAGTAAATATTGAGAGCTTTATCAATGTAATTTCTAGTAATGCAATATCATATCTAAGGCTTATTCTCATTGACCAGCCCAATCCTTGTAAAATATCTTATGTAGACACATCTTCTATCTCTATTTAAAAGAAATTTTTTGTATTCCTCAAGATTAATTCTGCCAAATATGAAGACACATGAGAAGATCATGGTTGTATAATCAAGATATCATGAAGTATGGAAGTCTAACCCATGTTCTTTTATGTATACTAGTAAAAAGATCATAAAGAACTAACCATCTAGCTCTAAAGAACCAACTCTTACATAGGGGTTACACTTGATTAATGTATGCAGTTTCAAAATAAAACTAAATCTAGAATGCAATTTAGATCGATTTTATGAAGGGAGTTGAGAAAGATCCTCAGTTAGAACCATCCTCAAATGTATTTACCCTTAGTAAAAGTTTGAGTATGTCATTCTATACAATAACATCATTTTAAGTTAAATAAAATAATATAAATAAATGAGAATTGATTTTATTGGCCTAATCTTAAGAGAAATGTAGCAAAAACTATTGTATATGCCAAATATGTGTCCTAACAAACCAAGAAAGTAAAAAACTTAATTATACTCCCCTCTTCCTATTCCTAGTTGCCTTTGAGAAGATGTTACAATAGACTTTGTCGTAAGTATACCTAAGACCTAAAAGAGTCATAATTCTATTATTCTGGTGGTTTATAGGTTTTAGAAGATGACTCATTTCCTATCACGCTCTAAAACCTCATATGTCTCTAGAATCGTTAAGTTGTGAAGTTATAAAATCATAGTTGCATAAAATAATAGTCTTGGGTTGAGATATGAAATTCATTAATTACTTTTGACAAATATTATGACATATGATGAGACTTTGTAGGTTTTTAGGCCTTTCATCCTCCAATAAATGGGTAAATAAAAATAGTAAATAGAAACATAGAAAATCTTTTAAAATACTAAACTAATGAGCACGTAAGGTGTTTACACTAATCAGGGTTAAGTTCCTCCCATCTTGAGAGAGTTGATGAAAATTGATGGAGTGAGAATAATCATCTAGATGCTAACAAATTGGCCTAAGCTCATTAAAGAGTGATTTATTTTATTATTGATTATTTATTTATTTATTTTGAATCAAATATATTACAAATTATATTTTCTAACTTCAAAAATGACAAAATAATTATTTGATATCGTGGGTTCTCCCATCATCACCCTATAAGGGTCATCTATCATTGCTATGTGAGGGATGGTAGTAAAAGTTATTATCCATGCACCTTCAATTATTATCCAGCACCATCCTTTGATGTCATCTATTATTCTTTGTCCATCATATATTTCTATAATCCATTCCCTCCATCCATTCTCCATCGTTGTCAATCCTTCTCTCCCATCACGGTCAACCATCATCTATCATGTCGTATTGTTGTTGCATCACTAGCAATGTTAGGACTTGATTTGTACCTTTGTCATTCCCTCAAGTCATTGCAGTTGTCGTCAATTTTGCCAACACCATTTGTAGTCATCATGCCACCACCACATGTCCTCACAAGTGTGTCACAATTGAAACCATTATTTGTCACTTTGTCGCTCATCCACTCTATCATTCCGTGTTCAACTCTTTCTATCATTTCACCTTTGGTCCTAATGTGTTTATCATCCACTCATTTGGATTTAGTTCCTATTGATTTGTAGCACAATGAGCTATTTGATCTAAAATTGATTAAAATTTATTATTTTGAACCACATGTATCTACTAAGACAAAGTCATTCAATAGATCTTCAAGCATGAATTATTGATTATTTCCATCATCAATGTCCAATAGTCAACCAATCAATAATGAACCAACAGTTAACAAGTTAATATTTAACCATCAATGTCAGTCAACGACTAGCATTCATCAACATGTAACGTTAAATATCTATCTTTGATGTCTGATTTTTCCTATGAATTGATGCCCACTCTAATGTCAAGGTGATATATAGAACTACTTTTTTTTACTAAGTATTTTATTAATTTATTATATCACCTTTGCAATTGTTGTTTTAGTGATTTATATCTAGATCTACTTAGTATTCTAATTGGTAAAGAGTGTTATGAGAACTCTTTTGATTTTAAACTAATCAATTTATTGTGAGTTGAATGTCCTAATCTATAGAAGTTCTCTCAATGTATTGATTCAATATTGTTACAATTATTGTGAGAGACTAATCAGACATATCTTAATTACCTTCTCTAAACTCTTATATCTATTGTGAGAATTAGTCCAAGTTACTTATTTATGATTAGCCTAGTCACTCCAAATAATCTTTATCAAGATCTTTGTGTATATTATCACAACTTTTAAAGGATTAAACAATAATAATAAAATATCAAAAATATCAAAAAAATAAATGTTACTAAATTTCACACCACTTGTTACAACAATTGAGAAAATAGTGAAACTAATTATGTCATAGCCTATGTTTTTGTCACAAGTAATATATTTTTTATATAATGTCAAACATCTCTATAAATAAAAGTCTATATCGATGGTATATAGTAGAAATTTATTTGACCTCATGAAGAATAAACCTTTGTAATTAGCATATGACTTGCAACTTTGGATCCTTGAGGAATTGACATGCTTTATGTGTGGTAGAAAAATATGTGTTTGGCATGCCACATATATTTTACAATACATGTTTCAAATAGAAGGAAGTTACATACATAAAGATGACCATTTCATTGTATCAAAACAACTTTAATTAGACCATATTTCAAATAAATGATAAATATATGTTGTTTTCTCAAAAAAAAAAATCGTTCCTGCATGTCTTTAACATGATGTAAGGTAGTTGAATATCTGATAAATATCATGCCTAGTTCAAACACCTATAAATCATAGTGAGTAGCAGTAGAACTTCACCAAAATCTGCTTTAAAATTATGGTATATGAACTATGAAACAATGACATATAAAAATAAGTATGTCACATACTCATAAATACTTTGTCAAATGACCAATCACAAAAAAAAATAAAAAATATGTTGATTTTAACAATTTTAGATGGGAAAATTTATGATTTTAAAAGAATGAAAAGATGATAAACAAAAAGATAATTGAGCCTATAGAGGAAAGTGCTAATAATAATAATAATAAGTGGGGCTATATTTACTTACAAGTTACAACAAAGTCTGGTAATACCGAAAGTTTGATTTGTCCATTTATAGACATATTCAAAGATAAACATTAAGAATGCAGAGAAAAAAGAGGATAGCAACCCAACAAAATGATAGTAGAAAAGTTTGAGCAGGGAAGAAATTTTTTAAAAAAGATCAGCCATGTTGACACCCATGTGCTGTGAGCACAATTATTTTGGATGTCATATGCATGTTGTATGCTTATTAATATATTCGTCTGTACACGTGTGCATATGATGCAGATATTTGTTTCATCTGTACACATGTACGAACTGATCCGTTAGTCTTGCCGTTAAGTCACGGAATGCCGGGAGATCAGGACTAGATCCGTCTGTTCAGCGACTTCGAAGGATAACGGGCCCATACGGACTAGTGGGCCGCCAGATAACGGGCTATGCTCCGTGAGGTCCACTTCTAGGCCCACGTAACGGCACCTGGAAACGGCAGGAAATGCGAGATTCCCGGGGAATTCGAAAAAGCTGCCGATGCATCACAAAAGACACGTGTCGACGTGTTTTTTTTTTACCGTGGATTGAAAAAGTATTATACTATTGTTCTCTTACGCCTCCCGTGCCGCCAAGAGAACTCAGTGACCTGAAATGATTGGCTTCCCGGCGTCGTGGTTGGGGGTTGATCATTAAATAAAATACAAGCAGGGGTTTCTTGATAAATAAACAAAGAGTGGGGGACCACTCCAGCTCATCTACACGAAATTCGGGGGGGGGGGTGGGCCTTTGTCAGATTGACGCTTCCCCACGCGGCCACCGGCCCCTCCCCCTTCAAAAGCCGAGTTGACGCCCGATCATTGGCTGACGACAGCTACTGCAGCCCCTAATTATAATAAAATAATTTTATATTTATTGGTAATTATTTTATTTTATTTTTCACGTTCTTCAAGACGGAATAATTATGTGAGCATTAGCGGCTCCGGTGACGCTCCAGCCATTACTGCGTCACGTGGCATGTTGGTCAAACTCGTTTCCCACTTTCCCTCCTCGGACTTTTGAAATTTCAACGGGGGGAAGGATAATGGGCCAACTCACCTGGAATCGAATGCTTTCCCCGACACGTGGCGCACTCTCAGGGCACCTACATATGAATATGATCGATTAAAAACCAACTCGTCAGTTGACTTCTCATAATGCAGCAAGTCAACTTGTCCATTTAAGTTGACCTATTATACATACAGGAAATACAGTTTTTCTTATTATTCACGGCGGATTAGATATTATTATTTTAGGTATTTTATTTTACTTAAATCCATCCCCAGCTCGCACGTCCCTTGGAAAATTACGTATGTACCCTGAAAAACAGCGGACTAATAAAAAATATATTGGCATTTATTTACAGTCGGAGAGAGAGGGAGAGAGAAAGGTACTTGTTGATGACGCCCCCAATGGGCCAGTAGCCCAAATACTTGGTTTGACTGGGCCAAAGAGTTATCATTAAATCCAATAGGGATATATGAATAATTATACCAGATGGGATAAGGTAGACCCTAATAAATAAATAAAAATCACGGCGGCCCTGTGCCCCGACCTTAACTATTTTCACTGAAACCGTGCGAGATGGGACGAAAACAATCGAAATCCCCCCGTTACGTCCGATTCCCATGGGCCAAACATGCGAGATTCCGAGACTAGGAAATCCTCACGTGACGGAAAACTCCAGCCATCCATCTATCGGTGCCGCGTTTTCCATCATATTCCAATAAATGGGGAGGAAAACCCTGATTTGGCTGAAATCTGACCGCACAGGCGGTGGACCCACTGATTGAGGTGAATCCGACCGTACAACACTAGGCACGTGCCGAAGGTGGTCACGTGGATCATTTTCGATGAGGTCAGCATCCGATAAGACCTCAGTTGAAACTACCAGGAAGCCGCTGATTGTCCGACAGGACCCGATAAGCAGCGATCTGCTGCCACGAGCTTACGTTGCGCCGCGGTACACGCTACCACCTTTCACGGGTACCGCGTGATCATTTGCGTGCGGTTAGCGTCAACCATCTTCAACATTATTGCACCCCCAATACCTACCCACATTCGATGGGCTCATTTCAGCCGTGGATGACTCATGGACGGTCAGGATGGGTTTACCATGTCGTTATCTACAGTGCCTAAATCGGGTTGCTTCCAGTGGGTAATGTTAAATACCAACGGCAAGTCCAGTCTACGTGTCGACAAAACGGCATCTACCCGTCGTTAACTAAAGGACCATAATACCCCAATTTATACCTAGTATGTGGGGCCCATTTTAGGGGTAATGACGTCAGAAATGGGTCCCCTTTCACAGACGCCGTTAGGACAACTTGACGCTGGAGGACGGAGTCGTCTGCTGGTCCCCTCCACCTCTCTCTCTCTCTCGCTCTCTCTCTCTCTCTATCTCTCTCTACCGTCGTTTACGCGCGGTACTCACCAGTGCCTTTTTTCTACTTTACCATTTTCTTTATCCCTTTCCGCCAACCTGTCCCACATATTTAATAACTGCTCTCCTCTCTCTCTCTCTCTCTCTCTCTCTCTCTCTCTCTCTCTCTCTCTCTTCCTTCACGGCTTCTGCTTGCTCCAGCGGAGGGGTGGGGGAGGGATCAGCTTGTCGGAGCTCTACGTTGTCGCCATGGATCCCGGTGCCGCGAGCTTAGGAACGTCGGAGGTGCTAGAGGCGTGGAGGAGCACGTAAAATAGTTGTCCATAGTTCAGTTTCTGAGAATTTTTTTGAAGGGCGTGGTGGTGTTACCTTGCAATGTAGGGAAGACGGGGATCGCTTCGGAGAGTCTCTCACTGCGCAGATTCCGAGAGTGTTGAACAGTGTCTCTGGAAAGAGAGTGAGAGGGGTATAGAGAGATAGAGAGATAGAGAGAGATCCGATCAGCTCAGCCTTCCCCACTCAGTCAATTTCCTGCAGCAGATCCTTCGCTTTAAAATGCAGTCTGTGATATCAGAGGCCCCTGTGGACTTGCAGAGGAGGGGCGCGCGATTTGGTAAGTGATCCTTGTTTGGTCCCGCCTCTCCCCCTCGAAATTTCATCTCTCATCGCGTAGCTGAATTGGAATTCTGATTCGTCTGGGTTTTGTAATATTTGTCTTTCCCGATCGGTTGTTGTCCGGTTGTTAGATGAGACGTCGATTTCCTCTGGGTAGAATTCTTCTGTTGCGAAAATTTCTAGATGCATCGCGTTCTCAGACTCGCGTTTGGTGCTTTTATTACATCTCTTAGTGTCTACTTCTCCCTCCATTTTTTCCCGTTTTTTCAACTCTGCTCTTTTTTCGATCTTACTTTGGCCTTTATTTTAAGTTTGCATACTTTTCCTTCTACCGACTACTTTTATTTATTCATTTTCTCGTGCTCAATATTTCTGTCCGATACTCTAATTTCTCACATTTTTTCTTTAACGAATTTCTTGTTCATTTGTTTTTGCAGCCGCGCAGTGCGCACTCAAATTTCTAACGCTTCCGTTGTCTCCCATTTGTAGGGCCCTAGCATTCTGCAGCACAACAGTATTTTTCTAGGTTAATCATCAGTTAGCATCTGGGAAGGAGAGTAGTGCCCTGTTAACGTCGAGTGCCTGCTATTTCTGGGTTTTTCTGCCTATTGATGGCAGGATGCCATCTGAAATCATGGACCAAAGACGTCTTTCGTTTTTGAACATGGGATCTACATCGCCGTCATTTTTTTCTAACGAGATCAGCTTGCCTGCGGAGGTAAGGAAACCATCTGACAAATAATTATAGTGTGGAATATGATTATTTGTCATTCTCAAATACTGTTCTTACACTTTTCTTTCCTTCGTTTGTGCTGTAATTGTTTTCTCTTCTCTTGACAACGCTGCTTTATTGTGTAGAGACAAGTTGGATTTCGGAAGACCGAGTCTGTGCCCGATTATCATGATAAGTCTTTGACGTATCTACTTGGTACTTTGCTTTTATCCTCCCTTTTAAAGTAGATACGATAGTGGACGATTTTCCTATATGCTTTTATGTTTCACTGGGACTGAATTTTGCCGTAGACTTTAAACATGTATTTGTGGGCTTAGTTTTTTGGGTCACATAGGATCATTCTGGCACTGTCTTGTGGCTGGCATGTGCACCTCTATACCAGTGAAGTTTTTGCCTGCTGTATAAACTTTCGTTACCCAATTATTTGTGCTCATCTATTACCCCGTGTAAAGAGTGCTTGTTTGCCTGTTCTGAATGATGTCTGCTAGAACGCATATCTGCTATCAAACATATTAATTCATGGCTCCCCTCTTCGTCCTAGGTTGGTCCAGAAACATTTTATTTATATTTGTGCCGGTGGGAATTCCTCATCTGGAATTAGGCATGTACACCAGTTGTCAAGAGAGGACATGGACTTATCTTTGATGAAATGCTTGTGCATTTTTTGCTTATGGTGGTTCCAGTTTCCAGTAGTCTTATTTCCGAGGATGGTGTAAGAAACCACAAGCTAGATGGATTGCACAAAAACAGACGTCAATTACAATTTTCCAGATAGAACGTGACATATTTAAGCTTGCTGCTGTTTGATATGCAGTTTGGGTTCTGGTTTATGGTCATATTACGTGTGTTTACTTTCCCTCTCATTTCTCAAGTTTGATACACTGCTTTTACGGCAGATTTTATGATCAAAGGAGCACATCTTAGATGCAGTGATTAATGTGTTTCTTGTCAGTCCTGCAACTATTTTGAGGGAAAATACCCATTGCTTGCGATGCTGGGTGACATCTAGATTTTATTGTTTTTTTAGTAAACGGCAATCAGCATCAAGAGAACATTCAGGACGGGTAGAAGTTTTGTTTTCATTGAAATATTCGGATGAAATTTAAACGTAGAAAGATATCCATGTAACCATCGTTGACAGCTCACGCACAGTAGACGTGTCCTATTTATTTATGCTCTGCTAATTCCTTTTTTATATGTGGCAATAGGAATCTAAATAATTGTGATCCATCAAAAGGAGCACTTAATGGAGGATTCTTTTGAGGGACTGATGTTCTCATGTTGTCAATGAACAGGAACGTTTGGTGTTCTGGCTTGATTATTGGTCCATCTATCTTTTTACGAGAAGTTAGAAAAATTAGTTGATGACACTTATTTTCCGGTGTGGTTTCCTGGGAATGGCTTCACGTCGCCCAATTATTAGCTTTATCTCAGTGAATAGGTGATGCTCAGCTCTGGGCGATTTAGGGATTATCATGCTTTTGGGAAATTCGAGATTCTCTAATGGACTGGGCAAAATTTTCGCAGTATTTTTTTGATTCTGGAAAGAAAATCCTAGAGGCTGTCCAAGAGATTTCAGGTTGAAGATAGGATGATCTTGAAATTCTGTACTCAATCTACCATGAGTACTTTAGGATGTACCCGTTCTCATTTTACTGGATTCGCATGTATGTATGATTTGTACCAATACTAATACTTGTTTTGATGTTCGTCTGATAAATGGATTAAATCCATTTTTCCTTAGAGAAGGCCAACATATTCGTGATATAATGATCTAACCATCAAATTTGGTATTTTAGGACTAGGTCTCATTCCAGAGGGGTAATGCTGTTGGCTACTTGATTATTTTTTATTGATCTATTCTACGTGGACTGATTTAGAGATAACTCTATTTTGAATGCTCCATTTGAGCTGGCCTTTTGTTTGATATTAGAAGTCTGTTGGCTTAAATTTTTTTTGCTGCTGGCATATCATTTGTTGATCACGAACTCTTTCTGAAATCTGGCAACATAATTGTCTTGGCTTGTACTTGCAGGCACTGAGGGAATGCAGCTGCCTGGAAGCAAGCCTATGATTAAAACAGGGGAAGATTTTGGAGCAATAGGTTTACGCTCAATGGAATCAATGCAACCTCATTTTATCAGAGGTCAGAAACTAAGTAGTCATGAACACCAATCGATTGAGGCAGAAAGGATGGCTAGCTCGTCAGTCAATTCATGGAAGTCGACAGAACAAGGTCCAGGGCCTCAGCCAAATTTACATTTTCATTCAGCATCCCTTCGCATGGAAGGGCACAAGAATAATTTTCATTATGAAAATGGTCTGTTTTCCTCTTCTTTGTCAGAAGTATTCAGCAGAAAATGTAAGCTATTCTCACCTTCAGTTGTGAAATTTTTTAAGTTCGTCAGATCCAAATTAATCACCCTTGTCATTTTGTTTTTGCAGTGAGGCTTTCATCTGATGCGTTTGTCTGTCAATCCACAAATGCTGTTGATTTGAATCTCAGAGAGGATGAGCCCTTTGAATTATCCGAGGAAATCGAAGCCCAAACAATTGGTGACCTACTTCCTGGCGATGACGAACTACTTTCTGGGGTCATTGATGACCTAGAGTATATCTATCAACCCAATAATGGTGATGATGTGGAAGATGATTTATTTTGTAGCGTGGGGGGAATTGAACTGGACAATGATGATAATTTGAATAACAAAGATCCTACTAATGGAGCCCCTAATAGTCAACAGGGGGTACTAGGCGTTCCATTTGCTGGGGAGCATCCATATGGCGAACATCCTTCCAGGACTCTTTTTGTGAGGAACATAAATAGCAATGTTGACGATTCAGAACTCCGGACTCTCTTTGAGGTGATAAATTTGATAAATTACAGATTTATTTTTTTTATGATCAAATGTTGACGATTCGCATGAAATTTTGAACCTTTTATTGGTCGCATGCTCTATCTGTGCAGCAATTTGGAGACATACGCAATATTTATACTGCTTGCAAGCATCGTGGTTTTGTTATGATCTCATACTATGATATAAGATCAGCGCGAAATGCTATGAGAGCGCTTCAGAATAAGCCATTAAGACGTAGGAAGCTTGATATCCACTTCTCTATTCCAAAGGTACGATTCCCTCTTTGTTTCTTTTGTATGCACTTGATCTTGACTTCTGGGAAAGGGGATTCCGAGATTAGCTTTGCATACATATGCATACATATGTTGATAATGAAATTGATTACAGACGATTAGTCTGAATTGTTTTTTCGGGAAACTGGTCCAAGCCCGATTCAGTGAGCGGTCAGATGCTACGTATTCTGTGTATGATACAGCCAGGTGGGAGATGCATTGAGCTGAATCAGATGACTGAGTATTTCTAAAGAAGGAAAGGCCATTGATTTCACGTGGGTATGGGATTGGGATGGATCAGGCAGGACTGGTGTATTATATGACGATTCCACTGTTGCATCCGGTTGACTTTTCAGGCCGCCCTATTTTGGACCAAATCCTGTGCCTAGAACTACTTGCATTTTTTCTTCACCCACTCCCTAATCGTCTCAATTTTTTCCTGGGAGTTTATACTTATAATTTTGCTATCGATTAGTGCTGGAAAAGGATGAAACCCTCTGTGGAGATTGCAGAGTGGCAAACGCGTAAAATCGAAAAGCTTACGATCACGCCCTTTCAGTATATTGATATATGAAGCTTTTGATTTTAAAAAACTTGAGCCTTTTAAGGAAAGTAAGAGTTCTGTTTCTTGATTCCGTGGAATTGCATGTGGCTTCTCACAAGGATTATCCACGTTGACCATGCTAATTGTGCTCATATTTTTCATCTCATTGATCGCTACATTGTTTTTTTTTTTTTTTGATTGTAGAAATTTCGCATCCACCATTTTGTAAATGACCAGTAGGAATTCATATACTCCCGTACGAATTATTCCATTTTGACGCTGCTTTCCTTCTGGGTATTTATCTACAGGACAATCCCTCAGAGAAAGATATGAACCAAGGGACGCTGGTCGCATTCAACCTTGATTCCTCTGTTTCAAACGATGAACTCCGCAAGATATTCGGTATTTATGGGGAGATCAAAGAGGTCTGATATTTAAAAATTCAAAATCAGTATTTATTCTTGATGCCCACAGAATTAAGCTTCTTTATTCTCTGCTGTGCAGATCCGTGAAACACCTCACAAGCATCATCACAAGTTCATAGAGTTTTATGACGTCAGAGCTGCTGAAGCTGCTCTCCGTGCCCTGAACAGGAGCGACATTGCAGGAAAGCGGATCAAGCTTGAGCCCAGCAGGCCGGGAGGTACAAGGCGTAGGTATCATTCTCCCACCCTTACCGAACCTTCTCTCTTGATTTCACTTGGCTGGAGTTCAAATCATTTCACTGCCGAGGAACAAGAGGACAACCTTCTTACTGACCCCTTCTTCTCCTCCTGCAGCTCGCAGCAGTTCCCCACAGACTTGGATTCGGAAGACGCCAATTCCTGCATTCAGCATGACAGCCCCCACAACGAGTCAACTCTGGGAGCTTACGGTACACACCGTCACTACCCACTCACCCTCTTTGTCAATAGTCAACCCCGGCATAGCATCATGTTTTCTCATGCTTTCCACAGTATCTGCGCCACATGGGACGATCACGTCGGTTGGGGTTGACACCGGGCCCTTCCAGGGCGTGCTGTCTGGCATCCAAGGCCCGGTCAACCCCTTCATGGAGGGCAAATTCCCCCTGATCTCCTCCGGTCAACCCCTGTCCTCCCCGATAAGGGTCCCCTCGGTGGTCAACCACGGCAACAAGCATGGCCCTCTGGAGCCCACCCGCTCCCTCGGTCAGATGAACTTTGGGTTCCAGTCCCTGCTGCCCATTCAGTCCCACTCAGTTTCAGACTTCCACGACGGCGTCAACAGAGTGGGCTCACTCGGGTCAACCAACGAAGGTGGTGAGTCTACTACGATCCCATTCGCTCATTCCTTTCTACTTCTGGGTGTCGTCCTCATCTTCCGCCTAATTTTGCAGCTTTTGGGTCGTCAGGGAACGGCGGCGGCTGCCCTCTTCATGGGCCTCATCAGTACGTCTGGGGTAACTCCAACTCCTATCATCCTCCTCCTCCGCCTCCCCCCCGGCACATGGTATGGTCAACCTCTCCCTCGAGGGTCAACTCCATCCCCACTCCCCCTCAATTCAGCGGCTTCTCCAGGGCCCCATCACACCTCCTGAACCCCATTATACCCATGCACCACCACCACCACCACCACCCCCAGCACCACCACGTGGGGTCGGCACCTGCCCTAAACCCATCTCTATGGGACCAGGGGCAGGCCTACGTGGCAGACGCCGCGGCCAGCGTGGCGGGCTTTCGACCCGGGTCTCTGGGGAGCACTGGATTCTCCGGCAGCCCCACGCCCCACGGCCTGGAGCTCCCTTCCCACGCCGTCTTCCCCCACGTGGGGTTGCCATCCCCCCACATGTTCCACGTCAGCAGGAGCTCAATGGCGTCCTCCTCCGTGGAGACCGCCGCCGGGGACCGGGGGAGGAGCCGACGCGGCGACGCCGCCTCCAGCCAGCCTGAGAACAAGAAGCAGTATGAGCTCGACATCGAGCGGATCGTCCGCGGCGAGGACCCCAGGACGACGCTGATGATCAAGAACATCCCCAACAAGTAAGAACACCTCTTGTTCTTAGGTATATGATGGTGAACGCGCCGGGGCTATCGCTCACTCTGGTTCACTCCTGTTCCTGTTCTTGTTCTCCGTAGGTACACGTCGAAGATGCTCCTGGCTTCAATCGACGAGCACCACCGGGGGACCTACGACTTCATATACCTGCCTATTGATTTCAAGGTGAGTTCTTTCGTCGCCCCTCTCCTCTGGCGGGCGCGCCGGTTATCCTCCGGCTGACCTCCTCTTCCTTCCTCTCCAGAACAAGTGCAACGTGGGTTACGCGTTCATCAACATGGTCGATCCGCAGCAAATTATCCCCTTCTTCCAGGTATCCCTCTCTCTCTCTTCTCTCTCTCTCTCTCTCGGGTCATCGGCCATTGGACATGAGGGACAGGGTCTGACGGGCCGGTGGTTTATCTTTTGGCAGACCTTTAATGGCAAAAAATGGGAGAAGTTCAACAGTGAGAAAGTGGCATCGCTGGCGTACGCCCGCATCCAGGGAAAGTCCGCCCTGATCGCCCATTTCCAGAACTCCAGCTTGATGAACGAGGACAAGCGGTGCCGGCCCATCCTCTTCCACACCGACGGTCCGAACGCCGGCGATCAGGTAGGAATCTAAACCCCGGATATCTTCACACAATTCCAGTCCTCGTCACCTCGCGATCAGAATCAGTAATCATGCCCCAAAACTTTCCCTTCTCCGATCCCAAGCGCCATGGATTTCAACTGCGAGCCGATTCTCTGTCTCTCTCTCGTAGCTGACTCTCTCTCTCTCTCTCTGTGCAGGAGCCCTTCCCGATGGGGATCAACATCCGGTCGAGGCCCGGGAGGCCGAGGCCGGCCGCCAATGAGGATGGCCACCAGGAGAGTCCATCTACCTCCACAAACGTGGAGGAATCGTCCAATGGGGACGCTTCATCGGGTTCAACAAAGGATCCTGAAGAGTAGAACCGGGCCTCCCATTGGTCACCGGGTCATTACCGCGACTCTTCATTCGGAGACCATTACCCCCACCCCCTCCTTTCCACCCAGTTTTGCCCCCTCTTTCTCTCTCTCTTCTCTCTTGGTTTGGTGATGTCTGTGTAAGAAGATGAGGTGCGGAGGGTGGGGGCTTCCAGTTTTGGCTTGTTTATATGAAGCGTGACTGAGGCTGACGACAGAGACACGGCGGGAGAGGAGGGCTTCGAGATTTTTGGGCGATCCCTGGGAGGAATAGGAAATGTATAGGTTCCTGCTTCCCCAAGAACAGAGGCAACCTGGCAAGAAGTTTTGTCTGCCGTGGCTTGACTAGGCCACCTCCCGCCGCGCACCCTTTCTCTTTTCTCCCCTCTTCTCTCCCCTCCCCTCCCCCACCTCCCTGTGATTTGAGTCTTGTAAGCCGAGGTCCCCCTCGGGGGACGTCGTTTTGGATGATCTCGATGTTTTCGTTGCTGTTGTGGTCGTGGTTGGCGTCCTCTTTCCTCAAGTGTTTTCTCTTTCCTCGCGTTGATGCGTCTGGCGGGTGTAATCGAGAGGACGGATTCTCAGTTCCAGGAAAGCCCTGCAGAATCGGAGGCAGGCGATGATATTAAGAAGGCTAGGTGTGGAAGAACAAGTCGCGTGAGACTTCGGATAGAAGCCTGAGAAATGCTAGTCGTCGGGGGCGAGGATGGTTCCACTGAGAAGAAGGCTGCTGGCGCAGGCTTCCGGCGAAGAGAGGCTCCTCGTCCGGCTCGCCGATATCGCCTCCCTGTCCTCGGCCTCTGCGGAGAGTCCTTGCGGCGGCGGCGGTGGCGGAGGTGAAGAGGAGGCACCCTACGCGGACGTGCCCCGGCGCGGAAGGCGGTGGGAGAGGAAGCCCTACCCCACCCCCGTGAAGGAGCTCGTCCGCCAGGCCAAGGCAGAGCGGAGGGCGCGCCTCGCCAATCCCTGCCGCGTCATCGAGCACCCCCCCGACAACGGCCTCCTCGTCGCCGACCTTATCCCCGTCGCCCGCCGCGTGCACTTCGCCTGGCAGTCCCTCCTCCGGGGGCTCTCCCGCCTCCTCGCCCAACCCTCCTTCCGCGACGCCGTCCACCGCTGCCGGTACGAATAGAGGGCGTCTCTCCATCATCTCAACCGATCCGAGCCGGTGATCCTAACCCCCCTCTCTCTCTCTCCGGTCAGCTTCTGCGAGGAAGTCCACGTTGGGCGCAGCGGGGGGCACGAGATACGGAGCTGCGAGGGCCGGGGAAGCGCCGCCAGGGGCGGCGGCCACGCGTGGACGAGGGGCGGGATCCGGGATGTCGCCCGCTTCCCCCACTGCTTCCACCTCGTCGACCGGGTCGGCAGGCCCAGGGTTGGTCACAAGGAGCGGCTCCTCGTACCGCGCCTCCCGGCCGTGGTGGAGCTGTGCATCCAGGCGGGCCTGGACCTCGACGACTTCCCGGCCAGGCGGAGGACGAGGCCCGTCTGCTCAATCGAGGGGCGCATCGTCGACTTCGATCCGCAGCCTGAGGTGCTCGCCTCCGCCCCGCAGGCCCCGGTGTGGCCGGCGGAGGAAGAGGAGACGGAGGAAGGGGAGGAGGGGCTGAGGAGGCTGGGGGAGAGGACGCTGGAATCGTGGCTGGAGATTTGCGGCGGGGCGGAGCGACTGATGGAGAGGTACGCGGTGCAGACCTGCGGGTACTGCGCGGAGGTGCAGGTCGGCCCCAAGGGGCACAAGGTAAGGATGTGCCGGGCGGCGGGGCACCAGTTCCGGGCGGGGCTGCACGCCTGGCAGGAGGCCACGGTCGACGACCTCATCGGGCCCAGCTACGTGTGGCACATGCGGGACCCCGCCGGACCCCCGCCGGCCAACGAGCTCAAGCGCTTCTACGGCAAGGCGCCCGCCGCGGTGGAGCTCTGCGTGCAGGCCGGCGCCCCGCCCCCGCGCCAGTACTGGAGCATGATGCGCCTCGACGTCGCCCTCCCCGCCCCAGACGAGCGCGACCTTGTCGCCTGAGCCCCAGGCGATGCTCGATCACTAATCGACGTCGACCCGGGAAGTTCCTAGTTTTTGATTCTGAACCGACAGAGGAAGAGCCCTACAATCAACAAAGGCCCCACGGCGTCGACTTACCAGGTGATTTATCTGGAAACGGGTCTCTCTTCTTCTTCTTCTTCTTCTTCTTCTTCATCCTCCCTCCTTGTCCGACGCCTGAAACAGATTTTATTGGGCGAATCTCAGTTAGCCAGAGAGAGAGAGAGAGAGAGCGAGAGAGAGAGAGAGAGAGAAGACCGTTGGGCGAGTTTCACTTTGGGTAAAGAATGTCGTAGTGGCCGGGGCGGTAGAGCAGGCTTATGAACGGCTTTTCCCCTGGAGCAGAAGCGCCAGATGGGAGGAAGTCGTGCTGGTTCGCGGTCATGGGGCCAGTGCCGCTGAAGCTGCTGTCGAGGTAGACGACGCGCACCGGCACGCCCAGCGCATCAGTCAGGGCGACGATGTGGGCGTGATCACTCTCCTGTTTCATCCCCTCCACCGAGGTCTTGCAGAACTGCTCCCCGCGAGAGAGATCCCAATCCCAGCACCGAGAAGAGTAGTATGAGATCGTACTGATCAATGACGCGTGAGAGAGGCAGGGGGCGTGAACCTGTTCCAGTGTCTGAGACGTGCCTATGAAGGGCGCGAGGAAGGGCTCGAAGAAGTCCCTGCGGCTCTGGATCTCAGCCGACGCCGCACACCTGCAGAACATGACGGCTGGCCGGAGCAACATCAGTCGGAGGATGGTATAGCTGCCGGTGGGGTACGTATACGGGCAATATAGCTAAGGAGGGAAGAAGAATGCTCACCAGAATCTGAATATAATCCATCTTGGCACCTCTGCAGCAGCAGCTCGTCACTGAAACAAGACAATGCTTTCGTTGAAATTGCGCCTAATCTTGATCACATAATTCAGTACATTTATCGCTTTCTGTGTGCATAAAAGCGAACAGAGAACGGAAAAATATAATCTGGTTTTCATACCTCAAGGACTTTTCGTGCCCCTGGATCACACCATCCAGTAGCTCGGTGAATATCTGAAGATATTTACCCCGCAGTGACCACAAATGCGCTGATAAAAATCACATTGATCGGAAATAAAGAGATTTTTACTTCCCCATGTGAAGGCCCTACATACCCCTCCCCTTATAAAAAAGACCCGTTCAGAGAAAAAGTACGACTGGCCGAAGTTGGACACCGTTGACTGCCTAGAATATTTGGTCTGGTTTGTTTCCCTCTGTTGTCTGCAATTTCCTACTATAGGAACAAAGCCAATCTGTTCCTGTGCGATGAGGTGCCATCCTTTTTCTATGGATGTTTTCTGGCATACATACACATTTGACTCATATCCTATCTCTGAGCCAAGCCATGACTGCATCAGGCGTCAGTTGTACAAATTCCAAGGTCGTGGGGTAGGATTTTCACCATAGGAGTCAGCTACATGCATGGGAGCAGAAACTCAAGAGGAATGAGAAGCATGAATGTACAGTTTACCTCGTAAAAATCTGAAAACTGATGATCAACATATTGGAGGTTTCTCAGAGTTTTAATGCTTTCTTGAATATGCCCCTTGATGCGATCAACTTCTGCTTTGTCTTGGGTCTCCAAAATATGCTCCTAGCAAGTAATAGTTCAATATTGCCTCACGCTATGCTTCAAAATTCGTAATTAAAGTACATCATCCTAGTACCATATGTATATATAATTTATATATTATATCATATATTACATTAGCGGCAGTTTCATGTGTGTACCAGATATGAGAACACAAAACATCTGAAGAAACAGTTCCCATCTCTCCTCGTTCGTCTGAGGGACACATAATTCTCACCGATAATCTAACAATGAGGGGGATTAGAAAAGAAATATGATACCTGAAGTGAACACCTGTAATCAGGAATTGAAAAAAAAAAAAGTGGGAATTATTTCTTTGCCTAAAAATTCCACAAACCTTGATCTTTTCTAAGAAGACGACGCTACCTGATTGGTATTCATCTATCAAGGTAGACAGTGGTTCCTGCGGCACCAAAAGTTCTTACTTTTCCATGAAATGTCGATATGAAATCAATAGACTAACGAAAAACAGTAGATGCGGTGAAAGTAGACTAGAATAAAGGGTCGATTTGATGAATGCCAAGAACATATATCAATATTTAAAACAGCAAAGTTCTAACATCTATGATACAGCTGAATATATGCAGTGGGAATGTAATACCCCCGTCATGTTTAATCTCCTTTTAGGATTGTAAGCATTCTGCTAAAGAGGGAATGCTGTTGGTCTGTGTTTGCACCGTTGCCCAATTTAGTGAGTCTAAATATAATGGATGTTGTTTAATAGTAAACAACTATAAAATGTAATAAGGTATTCTATCTAACTGAATAAATGAAAATAAAAACTAACAAAAATAACTTATTATGAGTAGATTTAAATTAGTCGCATAGGTGTCAATATATTCGCTGGAACACAGTCTTGTGACCCTTGCCTCTTCAGTTGGCTCATTGTCAATATATTCGCCCAGAACAAATTTTCCCTTTGAGGTGTTAATTAATGTTCTTGTGTTCAAGTTGACAGTTTGTTTGTCTTTAGATCCCCAGTCTGTTCTGCCCTGCCCTAAGCAGTGATGCCATTCAATTTCAATGTTTTGGCCTATCGACTGAAAAAAAATAAAAATCTCAATGAACTGCGTAAATATCGAAACAAATTAATATTTTTAAAGAAGTCTTCATAAAATTAAGTTTTCTTCTTCGGCAGGAACTTGACATTTTGACATTTATGTAACCTCCTATTTAAGTCATACTAAATTAATGAGTTGTTAACCTTTTTCTTTAGTTCAACCTTTTTGCGTTCAATTTTTATCTCCAAAATCAAAGTTTCTCTATGAGATTCGCCGGAATGAACAGAAGACCAGTGAACCTTTAAGCTAGTACGAAGACAGTTCAGAAGAATTCTTTATCTAATCTCAACATCCTTGGACTTAGAAGACAAACATAGAAAGCAATACTAAATATGTCTTTCATTAGAAACTAGACGTCCTATTGCACGAACCTAGAAATCAGTACTGAAATCTCAAAGACTGAATTCGCACGAGAGGATTAACTCTTTCATTGATGTCATTTATTGCAATGATACCAATGGCACATCCGATGAGCTAATTGACACTCTTCTTGATTCTGTCTCCATGATGTTTGAGATTTAGATACCATTTTTCAGAATGGAAAGTATCGCTTGGAGCTAAGGGAAAGTTGTATCTGCTGATTAGAGAGAGATGGACACCGTGTATCCACATCTTGAATATCAAACCAATCTCAACAGCGAAACACATTGATCAGTGACAAGTGATGCCACCGTTCTCACAGAATAAAAAATTAAGAAAAATATAGACGAGATTAAAATGAAAATGTGAAAGGGAACAATAATTCCTAACGGGCCACGTATCCGTGCCAAACGTAACGTCAACCGAAATCAGAAAGACCAAAGGTAACACCAAAAGGAAAACTCAGGCAAACAGGAAATGAAATAAACGGGAAGCCGATAGATACGAATGCATCCGATTACGACAAATCGATATCTCACAGATACAGTCCAGGGGCATTGACTGTCACCAGGAGGCGAGAGCTGGAAGAAGGGAAGAAAGCCAGTAAACTTGTCCAGTACTAGAATCCTAACGAGCGTCAGAGCGGAGAAATATGCGCGGCGAGCAGCGGAAGAAATCAAGATCGGTGCAAGTGGCTGTGAGGATCTTGCCTTATCTCCGACGAGGGGAAATTTCATAGTCTCTGGATCGATATCAAAGTGTTGATACTCGATGTACAGGCCTTTGACATCCCCTCGATCTTCCCAGGGAGAGACAGTCGGGCTCGATGATGGAACAAGAAGCTCTGAGTACCTTGCCTCATCTTCGACGAGGGGAAATTTCCCAGTCACCTCTGTATCGATATCGAAGTCGACATCCTCGCTTTTGACATCCCACCGCTCTTCCCAGGAAGAGACGGTCGGGGTCGAGTTCGGTGGAGAGTTGTCGGGGCTCAATGTCGAGACGTCGGATAAATCCTTCTCATCGATTTCTTCTTTCGAATGGAACAACATCAGACCTTTCCCTCGTCCAGGCGCTGGAGCTGACACAGGAAGGGTTCTCCCTTCCTCTCTCTTTCTCTCCCTGTTTCAGCAACGCTAGATTCAGTAGCACACAGCCTACAGGTTCGAAGGAGATGCAGAAAGATGATGAAGAAGAAACACATACGCCATCCCGCTCCAGCCTGCCCCTGCTCCTTCACAGGGAAAGCCCCAGCAAGACGATCGCCGGATTTTATAGGACGCGGGAAGACGGTTGAAAAGGTTCTGATGCTCCGCCGGACCTCCATTGGGGGGTGAAGCACCCAAGACTTCCAGGCAGTGTTTCAGCCCATTCGAAAAACGACGGGCCCCTTTGAGCCTATTTTAGGGGCTGGGCCCATCTACGGCCCACTTTTCCGAATCGGCCTAAGACTGGTCCCGAACAACGACAAACGAGAATCAGACGACATCAGCACGGGAAAGTGGATCTGAGGCGAGAAATTCTTCACTCCACCACAGGGAGAGGAAGAACAATCTGGCGACTGGAATGAAGAAAGTAATCAAGGAAGAGAAAAAAGAAGAAGTTGAAGATGCGATAACCTTCTCGTTATCAAATTGAGGCATTATACAGTAAAAAATAAAAAATAAAAAAGTTGGATGATGCTTGCATGCCATGGAAAATCGATATATACATTCTTGTTCTTCTCATCGTCTGGCAATCAAATCTATGGGGATCGGAGATTCGAGGGCATCTTCTCCCCCCTTTTTCCTCGTTAAAAAAGCTCGCCTGCGCACTGCGGTCGGCCGGCGCGACCTGTGATCAGTTCAGTGGATTAACACGCAAGGGACAGTAACAGCCGCAAAGGTTGACGCAAGAGCGGGGGAGGAGACTCACAATTTTTTATGCGCGGAAGAGGAATATTGGTTCTCAGGCGTCGTATGCCGCGGCCAGTCTTGCTCTGCCGGCGGGATTCCGAGATCGCAGCGGATGGCTGGGAGGGCCCGCATCTGTATTGCGCACAGCAGATTTTCTCTGGCTGGCGGTCCCCGCCTTCTGTCGATCTTTTTTGTATTCTTTTGCTGATATAAACTGGACGATCTTATCGCCGTCGGCGCCGCTGCCAGGAGTATTCCCTCTCAACGCCATCGCCATTGACTGGGAGCAGCAGAGAGACATTGAAGCCTGCAGATGAAGATATAGGGGCGATTAACTTAAAATACGACGGATTCGTACTCATCTTGGAGAATGTGAAACCTCGGAGAAACGAGATGATTCGGTGAACTTCGTTGTGATGATCGTGTTCTACCTTGCCGCGAACCCTAGGCGCTGCTTCTCCTCATTGACTTCGGCAGATGAAGCAATGAACCTGCTTCCGATGACCGACACGGAGATTATCGGACACCATTGCCGACATTGATAGAGAAATCGAACGATAGATTAGATTCAGATCGAGCGAGCCAGGGATAGAGAGAGATTCGGACGGAGAAGAAGAAGAAAAGTTGCGGAAGAGGGGAGGGAATCGGAAGGGGCGGGATGACTCGACTTCCGAATACATCGGCTTAACTGGCGTGGCAATATTAATCATTCCCAAAATGACAGCTGGACCAATAGAGAGTGGTCCAAAGTAATGGGTGATAAGGAGGTCATCTTCCGGCCCCACGAATCGGCTACTCCCGTTGACATTGAACAAAAGAAAAACGAATTCCTTCCACCTCATCTCTCTAGCTGTCCGATATTCAATGGGACGCTTGCATCTTTGAGGGCTACTACTCCTCACCGTGTGATGAGTAGGTCTCCCTCAGGGACCCGGCTAAGAAAAAAAATATCTACTGTCGGAGAAAATTCGGGTCGGATCTGGATCCAACACGGAAGCTCTAAACGTCCACTGCATGGGTTGGTGAGGCGCGTCATGCTAGCGCGACGGAACCGTCCACGTCAGAAACTTTGACCCTGAACCAGTCGTCCAGAGCGGATCCAGTCAAACATGTGGGCCCAGGCCGCTCTACCCCTCCACCGTCCCGGCGATCTCTATCTCAGACGTGGTCAAATCTTGGCGTCAAGCTGGTATGGGGAGAGGGAGGAAGAAGAAAGCATGCGGAGTAAAAGTTTTGGATAGAATCGAGGGGCGGGTCCATAATAAAAAGGAGCAAGAACAGTCGTGAAGCAATGTAACTCTCGCTGTCGGTAATATACAAATCGGAGGCTGCCGGTGGTGCGCCTCCCCGCTCGCCGTCACCGCCGTTATCTTCCTGTCCTTCGGAAAAAAGGGTTTCCTCAGACCGACGAGAAGATGAACAAGGCCTCCGCCGACCAATCTTACACGAATGAAAGTCTTCCTTCTTCTTCTTTGACTCGAAGGAAGGGAATCGTCGGGTGGGACGATCTTCCTCACCTGCTTGCACCAGTTCGGACCGCCCCTTCTACTTCTTCTCCGTTTGTTGCTGTGGGTCGTCGGCGCTTGAGGAGGCGCTTCCGAAGGGAGGGATGCCGGGGAACGACAGGGAAGATGCGCCGGAATATGCCGAGGGTGAGCCCGCGGTGAAGAAGCCGGGGGCGTAGATATTGGAGGCCACATTTTGCAGCTCCTCGTCGCCACCGCGGAGCAGCTGGGCGTACTGGAGAAGATCCGGGTAGGAAGGTGGTGGAGGCACCCGGGGGGCGACTCGGAGGCTGGGATCGGTCGTCTGTTCTTGGACTCGATGGGGGAAGTTGAGCTTCGCTTTGGAGCCTTTGAACCTCAGCGCGGCCTCGTCGTAGGCGGCGGCGGCGCCCTCGGCCGTGTCGAAGGTGCCGAGCCAGACGCGGGCGGCCTTCTTCGGATCCCTTATCTCCGCAGCCCATTTCCCCCATGGCCTCTGCCGCACTCCCCTATAGTGCTTCCTTCTCACACTACTCCCTTGAAAAAGAAAGAAAGAGGGAGAGAGGGAGATTGCACCATCCAGTGTGAGATACGAATAATGGGTTATGCTTTTTCTTGCCGATTATGCTGCTCTATCTATGGCGTGTTCCTAATCATCCTCGAGAGTTTCGATTCCATCACTATACCGTCGAACTACTTGCAGAAGGAATTAACTTCAGATCTGGGGTTGCCCCGCGAATGAGCCACGAGACACACCCTTTTTCAGAGATGATAGATGAAACTCTGATAACGGCCAATACCTTGTTCCTCCGGCTGCGCGGAGGGGGGCGCCGCCGCAGGTGGATTAGGGTTCCGGCGGGCGATGCCAGGGTGCGCAGTTGGAGTTCCCTCGTGGGTCGTGCCGATGACCTGGGTTAGGGCGGAGACCATGGCCGTCAAGTCGGGGTCGGCGTGGTCCTCTTCCTTCGCTTCCGGCTGGTGGGGAGAAAGAGGCCTCTTCCCATGCCTTCGATCCACCTTCTGCTACTCCGTCACCTCCTCGACGCCCATGCAAAACCTGCGGCAGATCCCTCACGATCGGAGCAGGAGATCGGGAAGAGAGCCCCGGCTGAGTGAAGAAGAGAGAGAGAGAGGAGAGAGTGCGGTCTCTGAGAGACAGAGATATAAAGACGAGTGGAGAGTAGAGGGATGGGCTTGATGGAAGGCTTTATGGCGCAGGGGTAACACTCGCTCTATAAATCATAGAGAGAGAAAGACACGAGGAGAGGGATAGAGGGAGAAAGAAAGAGAGAAGAAGATGATGACGATGATGTAGGTCTGATGCCCTCGCTCGATCGAACCAGTCTAGGTGTAAAGATTTTAGCCATGGGGTGGGTTCTCTCTCCTTTCGGCAACTAATCACGCCTCTTTTCGCGTTAAACTACAAGCGACGCCCCTCTCTACACCACTCTCTCTTTCTCTCTCTCTCTCACTCTCGCTCAACGTTTAAAGAAAGAGCGCAGGTGGAGAAGTGGGCAGGGGATGCAGCGGTGCCCCTCCTAAAGCACCCCAAATACTGCATTTTGATGATGCCGAGCCAATATACACGCCAAAACCATTTAATTGAGGCTTTAATAATAATATCGTCATTATCCAATTACGTTATTGACCTGTTTTCATATCTCAGGAGCACACGTCTAGTCAAGGTTAAAATGGTCAATCGCCTGATATTTGTGGAGGACAAGTCAAGGGCCCCTCCAAAGGGTTCTTGCCGTGGACCAGAAAGATGCCGTCTTTGACAAAATAGGAAAGGGAGGGGGGTACGTGTCGATGCCCTTCATTTATTTAATTATTTATATTATTCAATGATATCTACGCGGCTGCCTGTGAGGGAATAATAAATGGTTCGTTGTGATGTTAATGGCAAGTGGTAAATTAATAAATTTTTATGCTTCGCTAGCACGACACTTTTTTAGAATATGTCTTTGTGCGGTAGATGCCAGTAGACACGTAGTCCATCCCGTATGGCTCCTGAACGGGCCGGCCCGATATTTTTCCGGATCAGTACTCTTTCCGGGCCGCGTCTGACTAAGCCCGGAACCCGTAGTGGCTTTTGTCGTTATTGTCACGTGGCTGCCATATGACCGACCATACATTACAGGACTCTCTCTCTCTCTCACTGAAAGAATAATGGCCTCAGACCCACGCCTATTGGGTCGGGCTTTATGGACCAAGAGTGGGCTTGAGAAGTTTGAGGACCATATTGGGCCACCACCTTGTTTTATCAGACGAGTGAATATATCCATTAAGAATGTAAAAATGTACTGGGGGCTGAACTGAGGCCAATGGGAGTTCTCGGCCGGACCTGGACCGGATCGGACCGAACATGGACCGAACCGGACCGGGGGGGGGGGCTTATAAAATCTTCTGTGGATGAGAGCGAATGGATAATTAACGGGCACGAGAGAGAGAGAGAGAGAGAGATACAGAAGACAGAGAGAGGGCAGGCTGAGATGGGGGTTCTCGCCTTGTCCTCTACACATCCCGCGCCAATCCATCGCCGACACAGGAGTAGCCGAGGTGCTGTACCTTCTGCTGTGAGAATCCCCGCGTCTGCTCCCTCGTTCTCCCCTTCTGGCTTCTCTTACTCACTCAACAGAGCCTTCTCTGGGCGTTACTCCACGTCTTCGTCTGCTTCTGTGTTCTCTCCCGCTTCGCCTTCGAGTTATGAGGCTCCACGCCGGACGGGGTCTCTCAAGTGCAGAGCCGTGGGAGGGGATTCATCGGACACCTTCGATCCGACGGTTTATCAGGGGGTTTACGGGCCGTGGACGGTGGATTCGTCGGACGTTCTTGAGGTAATTGTCTGCTGCTGCCACTTGTGATGTTAGTCGCGCTGTGGTTTCTCTATTTAATGTTTCTTCTATCTGGAATCATCTTGTTTCTTCATATCAACTTGAAATGGACGTGGTCGCTTTCGTTCCCGTGAACAGCCTCGAATAATGGCGAACGTTTGATCGTTCTACATAGGAGCTTGAAGTAATATTTTACGATTATCTTGTCGTCGAAAATGCTTTGCCTACGGGCGTTGAAATTAATTCCGGCTTTGAATATATCTTACTCATCTCAAAAAAGTACGCAGACGCTCTAAAATACTTCATGAATAATTGTGTGCATTGATAGACAGACAGACCTCTCTTTGGCATGGATTCCCGAAGTTTACTCGTCATGATCAAAACTTCATCATCCGCGATCACTCCTTGCCCCATTTTAGGATTTCTCAACACAGTCGGGACTCCATGGAATCTGACCGTTTTAATTTTTCTGGAACAAAGTTACCGTAAATAAGTGTTAGAGCATCAAAAAAAAAAAAAAAACAATCAACGTTGCAATCACCGTGATCCTCATGCAATGGGATTGAAATCTGTGTCATCTTCCGCTTGGAATCCTTGATCCTCATGCAATGGGACAGAAATTGCTGCTGGTTTCGAAAATATCCGACAGACGATAGCTTAGGTTTCCAACATGGTTGCTGTTTGAGATTTCATATCGGCTCCTCCCTGTTGGTTCCTGGCTCGTCAAGTTTCACATTGCTCACTGCCTCTCTCTCTCATGCCAAGCAAGACATGTTTGTTTCATCAGTAGACTAGAGTGTAACTGTTCTTTAACTTAATATCTCACTCAGCTACATTAGGAGCACTAATTGATGTTATTGGACGCGGTTAATTTACTCTCTTGGCCCTTGTGTTAATCCAGCCTCTGATACGCTTCTTGCAGGTGATCCTCTACAGGACGGGTCTGGTAACTGCGGCTGCATCGTTTGTGGTAGCTGCTTCCTCTGCTTATCTACCAGAGGTGTCTTTCTTGAAGGATGTCATCCGTAGCAATGTGGACTTGCTATATGCTACTGGAGCTGGGGGGCTAGGCCTTTCATTGTTTCTAATTCACATATACGTGACCCCCATTAAACGCTTCCTTCAGTTGTTGTGGGCCGTAGGTGTTCTTGGATCCCTTGGGACGTACCTTTCTCTTGCTCAGCCTGAGAGTGAAAGCTTGATTGAGTATGTGGTTAACAACCCAGGGGCTGTATGGCTCGTTGGCCCCCTTTTTGCATCACTGACTGGGCTCGTTTTCAAAGAAGGTATGCTGACAAGTGACTATGTTCCCCCAAGAACCTCTCTACATGCTTTCCTCGACCGCTTTAATGCAGAATGCTTGTATTAGAATTTAAGGAATCTTTTTTTTTCTTCATTGGCTCTCAGTTCTTTTCCCGTGATGGTGCTCTGTATGTTAGTATTATATTCCCTCCATTTTTCTGGGTGGAAAAAAAACTGAATTTACTTTTCTTGGTTCTTGTATGTTCCTTTTCAGTTTTATCTTGCTTTCAAACTGATTATTCTGTTCAGCAAAATAATTCTGAAAAAGAGAACATGGTTGCATCCGTCATTGTTGCCATGCTGGTCCAAACTATTATCATAATCAGGAAGAAAGGCTGAAAATTTGACCTAAACATTGTTTATCATGCTTTGGAACGGTGAAGGAAGCTCAACATGCGTCTTTTATAATTTTCTAGACGGATACTGTCCACGGAATATTGTGGGTTTAAATGGCTCTTGGGAATTCTCTCCTTCTATCATGCAAGCTTATTCTGTTTTAGGATTGGATACTTCTAAGGTGCTTAGATATGGCCTTTTTTGTGCATTGTAGATTAGGGAATTCAGCTTGTACCTTGTACCCAAAGCTGAATGTTTTACTGAATTTGTTTGGATCTGTTCCAACGTGTGGTCTAATAAAAGGGTGTAAGGGACCATGCCCAGTCTGACTTATGGACTTAAGCTTTCTGCCCTAAATTACAGAACGGCTTTGCTGTCATAAATCACTCTTTAAAAAGTTGTATTCTTCTGCAAGGGATTCATTTCTCTCAGTCCTAATCCCTCCTAATGCTCATGCACTTGCTGTAGGTCTTTGCTATGGAAAGTTGGAAGCTGGTCTCTTGACGTTTGTCATTCCTACACTCCTCCTTGGCCACCTGGTATGCGTCTTGGAGCTATTAGTATCATATTCTCCTGGAAGAATCGTGCTAGTATAATTGGTACCCCTGATCTGAATAGTTTCAATGCTAATAAATTATTATCACTGCTGATAGTGGTGAATGAACCGTTAGTATCTTTTCTTACTACCTTAACATTCATCTCGCTGTATTTTCCCAATAATTTATTCACTGTGCAGACGAACTTGATGGACGGGGAAGTGAAGCTCGGTCTCATGGGTGTGTGGATGGCCCTCTTTGTGGTTTTTGCAGCAAGAAAGTTTACTCAGCCGATTAAGGTACTTCCCAAAATGATTTACTGCCCTAGTCCAAAATTTTACCTTAATTAATGTGTTGTGGTATCTCCACGTGGGCGCTTGAAAAAGCTGACGATGATGACGACATGCTCCATCATGTGCAGGAATGTCGCTCAAATAAGTGCTTTTTTTCTTAAATTTGGGATTGAGAAAATTATGCGCCTCAATTTCCTTCAATTTTTTCTAGAAAAGTGAAAAATTAGATCGGCTGAAACTGCTCCTTAGTAAAAAAAATACTTTAAAATAGTTTCCCATTTTCTTGGCTAAGATATTTTCTTTCTTTCTGTGAACGTGGAAGACTGTTGGCCAGGCCAGCCCGCCTAAGTCTTAAATCGTTCTTTATGTTGGCATTGCTTTCACTTCAGGATGACATTGGCGACAAATCTGTATTCATGTTCAATGCATTACCAGAGGAGGAAAAGAAGGCCCTCCTCCAGAGACTCGAACAGCCTGAAGAAAAGTAGATCACATTGAAAGAGATAGTCTAGAGGACCTTGCGTCAAGGGTAAGTCTTCATTTCATGGAGTTCAGTTGAGAGGCCTTTTTATCTTCAGGTGTGGGAGAATGGGGACTACGGGTCCCACAGAAGGAGAAATCCCCCCGGAAGGAGGTGGTTCTACAGTTTTGGGAGACGCGAGTTTACAGTGCAGTTACATATAGTCTGTAAGTATCTTGCTGTAGATTATATTGGTCTTGTATATGGGATGTTTTGAGAACTGATTGTGCTCATAGTTGTATATAACTTTATGTAATTTTGACGCTTAACGAAAATATATTTCTCTCCTCTTCCAAACAATGTTGTATGTGAATCCTCTGTATAATTTTATAATGCAGAATATATATGTTGACGTAGATGATTGGTCTTGCGAGCTGATCATACTCATAGTGGCATATGGTTTTATTCATTTTTAAAGCGTTATTTGCATATTTATCCACTTTTCAAACAATATCTTGGTCGGTTCATCTTGCTTTGAGTTGCCCCAACAGGCAGCTGAGTCGGGTTTTTCAGATGGGATTGATTAAATTGATCAAACTGGTTCTACCCTGCTTTCAATTCGCATTAAGAAAAAGAGAAGCCTGTTAGTTTTCCTATCTTCATCTGGGTCCAAGAGCACGAACAGCTCTCTGTGCATATTGGATTTGATCCCCACATTCATGGAATTCTTATTAGGAGCTGTGGACTTGCCCATTCAATGTTCTTGGACAGAAGTAATGAATTGCTCTGCGCTGCTGAATTGTGAATCAGTTAGCCCATCACCTGCCTGCCAAGCAATGATTTCAGTAAGCAGAAGATTAAGATGGGATTAGATTCCCTGAGAAATGTCATGAGGCGGCAAAATGGGGGGAGGTGGTCTCGGCTACCAACCCATATGAATCCATCCTCGAGTTATTATTATTATTATTATTATTATTATTATTATTACAATCATCTAGGCACAAATGAATTGCAGTCAGAAGAAACATAGGTTACATTCTGATGTACAAGTGAGTGAAGATGCAGGGCTGTTCATCCCGCCGTCGATGTCTTGTCCATTTGATTCTGATCATCTACCCATGAAAATCTGATCCTTTTTATGCTGATCGAACATTGGGTGTGAGGGATCTCAGGCCATTTTAGTTTGGATTTGCTGATGAATGTGGACGAGGAACTCCACGTAGGAAAGGCCCTCGGGGGTCTTCTCTTCGATCAGGTATGAGAAGAACAGTGCACCTGCATTTTATAATGTCTTTAAGGAGATATCTGGTTCATGGAGTCTAATATGACGCTGTAAGTTGCTAAGATAAACCAGTTTTGTTATTTTGTGTCAACTTTAGCATAACAAAAATGGAATTCATAGGTAGTTTAACCCACCAAATGCTCAATCGATGAAAATATCTCCCTCTCTCTCTCATAGAGAGAGAAGAGAGAGAGAGAGAAAGAAAGAGAGAAAGAGAGAGGACCGACCTGAGGGATCTCCTTTTCTACATAGCTGCATGCTGTAGAGAGGAAGGAAAAATGAGAAGTCAGTCAAGTCGAGGGCAGCTGCTTTAAGCAGTATGAAGACCTCGAAGAAACTCTTTAGTTTTAGCATCGGAGAGAAGAAGATACCGTAGATAAGAACTTCTCTGGCGTCGTATCTCATCGACAACATCATTCAGTCTCTTAGATAGATCGTTGTCATACTTCTGTAGTGTAAACTGCAGAAGATTGGAGCACAACACCGATATTAATTTTCTCATTCTATATTTTCACCCGTTGATTCATTCAAATCAGAAACTCTAAATCAGGGTTGTGAACATTTCTGAACAACCCAAGTGAACAGTTTCATGATAAATATTTCCACTCGAAAATAATTTATTTCATCTAAAAACATTTCAGCTCTTTGGTGCCATTCATCTACAGGATCTAATCCACTACAAAGTGTGAGATACTTTTAAACACATGAAGGAGAAAGCATATCTTCTATGATTAATTAAAGCACCAGCCAATCAGGTAACGACACCTAGGAAGGCAGATTCACGACCGTTCTTGAGAGATCATCTAGTGAAAGGGAAATCTGCCATTCTCCAGCATACCCAACCAGCAAGATTGACAGAAGTAAATCTTGGAGATTAGAAAGGTACATACATGCAGCATATATATGATAGTTTGATCTCAGTAAATATAAACTAGAAATGCAGAGGAGCTGATGGTAGGGGAGAAATAAAAGGGGCCCATAAATTTTTACCGGCATTGGGATATGGTCGATGGAGTGGGATCCAAATACTTGTTGTAATATATCTGGGTTCACTGTATTTCCGACGTAGATCAAAGCATCTTCCCCATTTTCCAGGAGGTAGATTCCATCATCGGTAATATGAGCACTGGAGAGGGGAATCGGAGAGGGGATGATGGATCCACCATGTTCCTGAAGAATTAAAACATGATTATATTTTATTTTTTTCGCTTAATTGCAATGACAATAGCTCCCTATCTTGGAACCCTCTCAGGGAGGTTTTCATATACCTTTGATGCAAGATCAAGAACAGCCAGCATTCTAGGATACACGAGGGGAATGGTCAACGCTATAGAGAGAGATGCAGCATGATTTATCCAATATGACCGGTCATCTGATCGCCCTTCAGTCCGCAATCCGATGCTTTTTATGAGTGCTGGAGGCAGGGAACGGAAAGATAAATAGAAAATAAAAAAGTGGAGAATATATCTCATAAATAAATCTGCATCTCTCGACACTAGCAGTAAACCTCAAGTCTCGCAGCCTTTTGTGAATCCTGCCTCTCAGTGAGAGAAAATGCAATTCAACGGTAGCTCAGAGTATGATTTCACACGCAACGACCACTTTCAGAGTATTCATCCGAGCTTTTAAAGGATTTCATGTTCTAAGTATTTATCATTTTTCACATTTTTTTTTTTTTGAATGCCATTGGAAAAACATATACTACCATTAAATTTGATCAAGTTCCTAAACTGACCGCTAGTTCTACCCTGCCAATAGAAATTTGACAATTCCAGCCTAGAGATGCCAATCTTTCACTGTATTTCGTACCCATTGATCTTTATTTAAGGGAAGATGAGCTCAATGACAAGAATTTTACTCCAACAGATGAAGCATGAATTTTCGCTCCCATATTTTACAAAGCAGATGAAGATTCAGAAACAAATTTCGCTCCAATATTTTACAAAGCAAACTGATTCAGAAACAAATCTCAGCAGTTCAACATATGTTAATGTGACACATTTGTTGAAAAATAAATAGAAATGCAAGGGAAGGAGGGCGTACCTAGTGTATATAAAGGCAAAAGTTTGAGGGCTTCAGGGAGAATCAACTGTCCGGATGACGGCACAGCCGCACAAAACTTTCGATAAGAATATAAGATGTTGATACAAAAATTAGTCATCTGCTCTCGAACCTTAGAAAGCGAGCTGCTCGGGATTCCATTTGCAGCTAAATGGAAGAACAGGACAACGTTTAAATGAGTAAGATGCTTCATAGAAAATGGAAAGATGCACAAGAAAAAGGCAAAATGGCGCATAACAATGCATAAAAATGGACTGCACCTTGCTTCAGGAAGCATGCAAATAGAGTGTCCAGATCAGGTGAACGAAACAGATCGCTGAGCAGTTTAGTGCAGGGAAGTGATAGATTGATAACTCGAATTCTTCTTTGGCCATAAACAGTCGTGTAGAGAAGTGCACACTACAAATCAAAATAAAAAGAATTCAATTAGACAAAGAAGGAAAAAATATCCATCAAGAACACTCAGTACTTGAAAAGATGTACCTGAAAAGAACACTCAGTGCCCTCTTGTAACCTGCCATCGTGCTTGAAAGTGACTAGAATCGATTTATCGCAGTCTATCTGCAATTTTCCAAAGTTCTATAAGAAAATAAAACAAAGTTGACAACCGTATAGAAAATAGACTATCATTTCCATGATGTGTTTTTAGAGTCACTCAAGTGCCTGGGAGGATTGCCTCAACAATGGAAAAGGGTACCCTGATATTACAGAAATTTAAAAGATTTCCACCTTTGTTCGAAAAATACAGACATTTTGGGAAGCATCATTGTAGATAGTCGATCAAAAAACTTCATAGATATCAATATCACTACTAAAACACAAATTGAGAAAGAGATTTTATCATGCAGGACGCACCGCAGGTAGATCAATATCGACAGGATTACGCTTACAAAAGTTTCCATAATACTCCTGAACTTGAAGTCCCTACACGAAATATGGTGAATGAGTACACGGACTTTCAAGACCCAGAAAATGGGTGATGAAATGTGCAATGGTAATAGTAAGTAAAGAAGACGAGACACGTTACCTGGCTGCATCTTACACGCATTACACCCTCAAAACCTTGAGGCCTAGTGATGTTCCACCTAAGATCATTATAAAGCTTCACAGAATCCGAAAGAGCAGAAAATGGATAGTATTGATACACCTACAAAAACAAGCATGATTCCAGTAATACTGCATAAAGAAGAAAAATTGGATGAAAGGACAGAATACTCAGTTTAACGTCTTGATTTGTGTAAATTGTGATATCAGTGACATTGCATAAAGAAAGAAAACTGGATGGAAAAGAAAGATATTCAGAATATATGGATTACAAATCGTGAAAGATAAAATCGTTTTCGCTTGCTTCTTTAAGGTTAATGTGACATTTTTTTACCTGCCGAGAGTCATTTCTGGAAATTAGGCACGTAAATAAATTAAATTTAACTAAAATTTCAGCTACCTGATCTAAAAAACTCTCTGGCGATCAATATGGAAGGGAAGAATATTGATCGTCAGACTGGTGAAATCCTAGTTGCAGAAGGAATGGATGAAATGATGTATTGGATATAAAATAATATCCTGTAAAAACTACACGGCTGAAATTGAACAGAAAGGGAAGACAGAATATGGCCCAGGAAGAGCTTGAGTGTACTAATCAAGTTATAGTGAAAAGAAATCTCAATGCTACCTTTCCACCTGTAGTCCGTGGGATAACCGAGATGGAAGCAATGTCTATATACGTTTGGGTCGTAACGAAAATATCCACGCAAACCTGAAAGCATGTCAGAGAGAGATAAACTATGGACCACTTTATGGACAAAAAATGATGCCAAATGAGAGGCAAAAAATGAGCATCTACTTCGATAATAATTCAAATATCTCACCTGAAATTCTGCAAGCTCTTGTGCCATAACTTTTAGAGTATCGTCTATTGGTTGGAGCAACCTCTGGGAAGCCTGAAAATTCTAATATACACTATGAGAATGATGAAGCTGCATTCAGTTGGGCGTTAGAAGAGAATATCAGTAAAATACTTCAATCATGGGTACATGAGAAGTTTCTATAAGAAATTGGGAAGATCCTCATTTCTGCATTGATAATTCTCTTGTTTTTGAGCTATCTCTAGGATTCACCCTTCACTTATTTTTTTTCAAAAAAAATTCATACTCTTCTATTTACCTGACTTCTTGCCAGTATTTGTCTTTCCTCAATGTACAGGAGCGAGAGAGGGAGAGAGAGGGAGGGAGAGAGAGAGAGAGAGAGATTATGCATGGGATTTCACATGGACGTCGGAAGACAGGCTTACACTGGGTATGATCTGCGCAATCAGATTTCGGTTGGAAGGCGAGGGTGATGCTCGACATAGTTATAACGGTTGATATGAAAATGATATAAAAAAGAGAGCAGTAACTAGACCCAAACGAGTACCCAGTTCAATAAATAATGAAAGTAGACAGAATTCGAAAAAGAAAATTTTTGCGAGACAGAATTAATAAAATAAAATAGTTTTCAACAATGCAACATACGTTGTTACTTGAAGAGACGTTTGCCCTTCCTTCAGCTTCTCTAACAGCAAGAGATCCTATTCCAACTGATGGCAAGACTGGAAGATAAAAACATAGCAATAAGAAAATTCCGATGCTTGATTCAACTATCTTAAGACAAGATGGACAGACGATGGAAAATCAAATTTAGAACTTGGAATCTGCAAAACCTTTACATCATTGTAAAATTTGCATGAATGGTTGTACATGTTCAAATATCAAAATTCATTTCACCTAAGTGGTTCAGCCCTCAACAACATGGACGTCCTATATCTAATATTATGGACAAGACACGATCTATTTGAAATTATATATGATACACGCAAACACGAAAACACCTAGCATAAAAAGGACAAGGTCTTTGTGAACTGGCACGCAGCTGGATGGAAGTTGTCCATAAAGTGTAGATCGATGTTAACAATGCCTTCTTGAGAATCTATGCTGAACCATGGCTTAACAGCTACTTCTGCACTGCTGCCATAATAATCCCAAAGTCGCAGCATTGCTGCATATGGATAAGTAGAGCAAGATGGGTGCACTATTCAGTTGCTTTTCTCTTCTCTCTAACACATCAAAATGGATATCACAAGGCTAGTTTTTGGGGCTCTTGTAATACATGGACAGCTGGATCTTCAGATGCAAAAGATACTTGGTAGAGATGGTAGTGATTTCTATATCTGGGCTGATTACATCTCCCATTCTGTTTGGGCCAACTAGTTTATTAAGTTTCGAATATCTTTAGGACGAATGCGAGGAGTAGATAGAGATTCTCTCCACAGTTCATCCTAAGCTTTTTGGGGCGTCTTCTCTTCTCTTCTCTTTCACGACACATAAGGTTTTCTTGGTGTTATGCCTTTCTCTCTTCGTTTGAAGGCACTTTTACAGTAGGAGAAGACAAGTTGAGAGCAATATATCAATAAACCTAAAGACAAGCTAATTAAAAATTTGAGAATATCTTCAACTTTACGTGGTAAAAAACTAACAAGGAACAACGAGTTCATAATCAGTGTCTAGTAAAAGTAGGTTAACTTTTGTTCATAGTCAATGTAAATCTTCATCCAGCAGTATTACATTTAAATATTCCCTATTGTGCTTATCATTATCAAACTTTTCGATAAAGATATTATCAACACACTTTCGGAGTATAATGAAAAAACTGTATCGCAAGTAAATTTTTTTAATTACTGAATTGGCTATGATTTGCCAACTGTAAAAAACTTATAAATGGAATTATATACTTTAGCTGTACGACGTTCTAAGTAGAGGAAAAGGGAAAAAGAAACAATGGTGTTCACCTGACTGAAATACAAGCAACTTCCCACCAGTGGGCTTCAATGCAAGAAAAGAAGCCTGAAATATAAGTCAAAGAAAAGGTCCCCAGAAAAAGGAAATTAGAAAGAAGTCTTTCGATATCAAGGCTCATCTTTCAGGCATTTTCGTTATCAATAGAAATTCTCCAGGCGTGCCCCTGCTGCGTTCAAATCTCAAAAATAAATAATAAAGCTAGCCTTTCTAAGTGGTCAATTCCCAATAAGTTTTTATTAGAAAACTTTTGATCGAAGAATAACCTTGATTGCGGCACCAAAAGCAGATTCAGCTATTCTGTTCTTCTCAAAAACGGTTGGAATGTTCTCTAGTAATTGTTCCAAACGCTGACGGCACTACATTCTCAAAAAAACATATTAGTTACTTATTTTGTAAATAAAGTTGAATATGGCAACATAAGTTCATCAATATTACGTAGAAGCGAAACAATATTGCAAAATACCCAACCTCAGGAAGCTGAACAATGATTTCAGAATGAAGAGGAGTATAGAGGTCTTCTACATCCGGAACAATGAGCATCAATGGCTGAAATCAGAATGAGAAACGTAATATGGATTAGTTATACTTATTACAGGGTCCTCAACATTGATTTTGAAAAAAGTGTACACTAAATGAACAGGCTGAAGCCAGATAACATATTCTCAGTTTTGAACCATAAGCATTATTATGTGGTAAAAAAAGTATGGTGAGATTTAAAACTATCAAATATCTGTCATAGTACTAGAGGCCAAATAAAGGAAGTGCTTTTCAGAATACTAGAAAAAGTAAAAAAGAAATAAAAATCAATAAAGGCTATTCCAAGTAAGAAAATAACTAATCAGAAAAAAAAAAACTCCTAACAAACTGAAGCGTCGTTGAACAAAATTGACAATTTTGTGGAAAAGAACGTCTACTTAGGAGTTCGGTTCTTAGTTGGACCGTTGACTAGTTTGTTTGTTCGCTACCTATTTTGTTGGTTTTCTAGTTGATAGATGTTTTCCTTGTTTTGTGGCCTGGTTGTTCTTAATAACAGCCATCAATGATGTGAATAGGAATTTTTCCACTGCATATCCTCCTAGGGCTTGGGCCACTGTTCATGACAAATGTAATGGTCATGTTTAATTTACATTGCAGAATAAAAGTACACGATGAAATCTATGAATGTACATTCTAAAACCCATTTCATCTGACTGAAAACCTGATATTTACAATGGGACCACAAATTAGCTACTTTGTAGCCAGGATAAAATACCTGTTGTACATTCCTTTTTAAGTTGTAGAAATGAATAGTGGAGTCGAATGTTGCTATCCCAACCAATGTTTGCGGACCTTCCTATAGAGAGGAAAAAAACATCAAATCAAGTAAAAAAATTCGATAAAGCGTATAATATACAAACAGAAAATGTCGCATTTTATGTGTGGGAAGTGGATTCAAGCCCAAAAGTAAATATTCAAGAAAATATAAATGGTGGGATATTATTTCCATTCGTCACATTTTTACACATTTAAATAGGATCTTCTCTTTTTTGGCACATGTCAGTTTTTAGACACACGACCGCGTAACCTGATTGGGCATCGGAGTATGCCCGAGGCATGAATTTATTATATTCGTACATTTATACCTATCCAATAATCAGAACATACTGTTATCAGGGACACACATGCCCTTCGATTTTTTACACTCTCAGATCATACTGTACCTCGTGCTTCGTTTAAATTTAAGCTCCAATTCTCCTCCCAACAATGTCCATGCTGAGTAATCAAATAAAGTTTAATATTAATTTAAAAAGATAAATCTGGTCTCAAATCATGGTGCCCTCCTCGTCAAACATATAACTCCATTCGGTATAAAATGTCTTATAAATTTTTATTAGTTCTTCATTTAACGCTATAATTAACAACCCAAAAGTTTTTCCCAAGCACATACATCCCTCGATAAGATACTGATAATTCTTTCCCTGAAGGGAGGTTCGTTTTCAGAGAAGGGGAACTACAAGGAGGCTTCAATGATCACATAGTAGGTTCAAGCAATCATAAGCCATCTACAAATTTTCTCTTCTTTTATTTACCGAGGAACAATCAAAGTTTGGACAACTTACGACCATTCATAAAAGATTTAGGGATCAATCCACGTTGACTTGAAAACGAATATTCTAACACGAAATATTTGAGCTGTTCAATCAAAAAAATATCGTAAAAAATCATATTTTAATTTTTATTTTAAGAAATAAAAAGACGTATAAAGATCTTAACCAAGAGTGGTCATGGAGAAATTTGGAAGGATAGATCTTGAAAGACAGAAAAGAGTTGAAACCTACCGACTCTCAAGTTGAGAGAATTAAGGAGAAAAAAAAAACCATAGGTATCAGCAATGTTCATCAGCGAGCCTAAAAATACCTGGGTTAGTAGGGTGCCTAGAAAATCCAAGCGAAAATTTTCAGAAGTCCTGTGTTTCAAAAGAGCATGAGAACCAACTTACAGGAAGATCTGCAATGGCTTGACTAACTGCACTACAAGCTGCAGCAGCTGCACCAGTTTCAACAGCATTCATTGATACATCAATGAGGAAGAAGAAAACTGCAGGCATTGGGTCACGGACCTGCAAATATACGTGTCCATCAAATAAAGCAAGAAAATGGAAATGTTTTTATCTAATAACACAGAAGTGTTCCCATTTTTCCAATTCCATGAATTCAATGAATTTCCATATATAAGTGATAACAAAAATTCTCGCTGAAAGGTGTTTAAGCCAACTGATTTCTCTCTGCATTTTGACAGAAGTATATATTCAAGCTATAGCCTAAGTTTTGAACAACAACATGATTTGAGCTAATATCGATTAATTTTAAAAATAGAATTTTGATCAACATATGGATAGACAGAAGCATGTGAATTTGGGACTAGACCACAATCTAAAAGCAAAGGAGATATTTTTCAGGCTTTCCAAGCATCCTACTGTACAGTGTTCCGACTAACTGATATCCTGATTTATCAGATGACGTATTGAAACTTAAAGGGACAGTTAATTTTTTTTCCAGAACGAGGTTCCTCCCAGATTTCGTTCATCTCATTGGAGGTTCCCTAACCGGGTGGTCTCTAACGAATCAATTCCCTTAACAATAATCTAAATCAGAGGACGGTGATTGGAAAATAGTTACAAGTGGAAGAAAATGTGGAAAAAACCAGAAGTTATAGATACAAGGGCAAAGCCAAAAGCAGTGTGGAGAATGCATGAACGAACTATATTACATTAATGCAAACACGGGAACACTTATTCCTGTCACAAGTGTTCCTGGTTGTTGCCAGCAGAATATGATTCCAACCTGAATTTAGGTTTCCCAGGGAATAAAATAGTATATAAGGATACAAAATAAAATTTTTTATTTCCCTCAGTTTTCATTAGTACTTTCGTATCATCATTTTTTTATCATATATTTTATATCAGTACTTCATCATCACGTTGAATTTAGAGGATAAACCCAATCTCACACTGATTCCTGTGTATTAAGAACTAAGCCATAGCCTTTAAATCCATATTATAGGCATTTTACTATCTATGACGCACAAGGCATTGTTTTCACTGACCATGAATTCTTTAGTTGCAACAAATTCAACTGAACCTCTACATAGCTCAGGCCTCTCATCAGCATCATGACGCCTGCCATCTGGTCCCAGATTACAATAGTAGTCTCGAGGAGTTTCATTGGTACATCCTGCCAATCAAAACTGAATAAGAAACGACTTAACACATACGAATTCATGAAAGGGTAGTGAAGGATTTCGGGCTAGCATGCCTAGTGACATCCTAATTGAAAATTGAATTTCACTCATCATCTATGCTATAAAAATCTTAAAAAATGGAATATAATATCAATATTTCAACACAAAGGAAGAACCATTTAAAAATGTGAAACATACCAAGAACAATAAATATAAGAATGGCACCAATACCTCACACAAATATGTACTAGTACCCATCCGAAAATGCATCATTTTTAAATACATCATAAGTTTCCCATTTTAGAGACAGAATCCACAACACATTAAGAAAAAAATAAGCGAAACTCTCTGGGTCTGATGACGCGTACCACATAAATTACAGATGAAACTCCTTCCTTGATCAATGAACTTCATGAAAGGGTTTATATACCCTTTGCAGCGTGAGCATCGGAGGGGTCCACTCTCTCCAAAATCCACAATCTATGACCATGAAACGAAGAGTGACGATTTATAATTTACTTTTGCAAGAATGTGCTTTGCACCACTATAACTTGTAGGAAGAAATGCGTTCATCTCTGTTTCTTTTTTCCAGGGTAATGAGTGGCCCTTTCCCTCATAGTAGCCAGCTAGGAAGGTTGGTCAAAAATTATTTCAACCTTTATCTTAGGTTGAGGAATAGTGATAATTCATAATTAGACAGTTGAAGAGGAAATAAAAAACGAGATGCTGTTGGCCAAGGCCACTATCTGATAAAAAATGAATATAAAAAATAACCAACGATGACCGGTAGGTGCAATTATCAACAGTACAGTGTCATAATTATCTAATTTAGCGGTGTTTCTCACCAGTTCCTTATTCCAAGATCCGAACATCTTTGGATTTGTAATCCAATACACAAATCGAGAGGTTCTGTCAGGGTAGCTATATGCTGTGAATTTTATGTGGGAACTAAGCACTCTCAGCCCACATTTAGAATCTGGATTATTACCAGTGTAACATTTGTAGATAATTTATTTGTGTGTTTATTGTTTCGAGTTATATCTGGCAATAGCCAGTCACAATGGTCATCTATTCTGACAATTTAAAGAATTCGGATGTTTCCTACCATCAAGAAGAACACGGGTTAGAAGATTTTTTCCATCAAGGCCGTATAATCTGAATATAAAACTTTTAAAAATGGTTCATACAAGTTACTTCAATGGTTTTTTAATCCTAAAAAAAATGATACAGAGTCCATTCAAAGTCAGGACCTTGTCAAGGTTGTCATATTATATTTTTTTAGCGGGGGAATGAATATAGAAAATGAAGCAAAAGTAAGTCACAGGACAATAGACAGAAAACAGGGAAATGCGGAGATAAAATATAAAACAGCTTTTTCTTTTTTTACTTGGATGGGCTCCTCAGATGGATGAGACAGAGCAAAAGGTTGGACTATCAAAGCCAGTGGCATGTTGGATCCCAAACGAATTTCACCAGTGCACGGAATCTGTGGCATCGACGTAAGAAAATCATATGAGAAAATGACTGCGAAGCACTAAGAGTGGAGTTTAAATGAAATAAACTAGAGAAGATTGAACAGTATATCAATTCTGTAAGACGGTAACAAAGATGAAGAGAAATCAATACAGAAGCCATGCACCTGATTAACAGTGCACCTCATAAGACGAGGACTGCAGTTTCCCTTGTCCTTGACAATAAAGTCGGACGATGTAGGCTTCACAATGAAAAAATATGCATTCACTTGTAGGAAATATCATTAACTTTAAATTTAAATTAGTTGTTCCTATTTATTCTCCCGCGCGGCTACAGTAAGTAACCACCATGTTGTGATTTAGTTAAAAACAAGCTTAAAAGCTTACTGGTGGAATGCTTGCCAAACTTCCCGGAGTTGTCTCAAACAGGATCGCTGAGGAGCTTGGCATTGGCTGCGGGATTTGATCCGGATCAATCATCAACGGCGATGATCCTTGTGACCCAGAAGAAGGCAATTGGCCTATCGTGTTTGACAACTGACTTGCCGGATTTGTTGGATGGCGTGACATTCCATACATTCTGGGTGGTGGCTGCATGAAACAAGATGTTCTTGGGCAACATCACTGAACCACAATGTTGCGAATCCCACATGGGATGGCATAAACCACAATCAAAGTAGAAGAACAGATACCGCGCCTACCAGTTTAGATTACCTGGTGCGCCTGCGAGGACCAGACTGCAGCCCCATACGGAGAAGCCGGTAGTGGAGGACCAGATAATACTTGTGGAGTGTCTGAGGGTTGCTGAGATGCAGGTGTGCTAGAAAAAGATGGTGATTCTAGGAGAGCTGAGAAGGATCGTGACGGAGGTTGGGGAGCGAACGGTACAGAGCCTGAGAGATCTGAAAACTGGCGGGAAGTGGGTAGACCCGGGAATCCTGAGGGTTGGGATGCAGCATTCCCGGAGAACGGCTGCGACGAACTGGAGAAAGGCTGGGATGCCTGAGGAGGACCGGAGTGTGGCAATGAAGCTGGTACAGCAGTCCGGAGCGGTTGAGGGGTCATTGGCCGAGTAAGTAGATGTGTAGCTGGAGGACGAGATAACGCATGCGACGCGAGAAACCCGCCCGAGCTTGGCTGGGACGGTGATATCACAGGGGGAGGACTGCCCGGCGTCCTAACAGGAAATGATCCAACAGCCTGCGCCCGTGGAGGAGCAGGAGAAACTGTATCCATCGGAGACCCGGCCAAGGGCTGCTGCTGCTGAAAATTCGACGTCCGATGAATCTGCTGGTCGTTTTCTCCCGCCACCAAAGGGGAATTGGTCGTGAACGGAGCACCATGTACAGCGCCTCGAGGCTCGGCTACACCAAGACGACCCCCGGGAGGAGGCCGGGCCTGGGAGAGCATTGCCGGCGGCCCTGACGGTCCAAGGGGTGGACTGGGGCGGGGAACCGGCACCTCCACAGTAAAAGGAGCCACCGCTGCACCAGAAAGGGGGGAGGAGACACGAGGCCCCGGAGGATTTGAACCAGACAACGGCGGGGCGAGGCCAATCTGGAGGTTCTGCATGGGCCTGGAGAGGAAACTCGGGCCAACCTGTTGGACACCGTTCGCCGGCGGATTGTATCCCGCCGGAGGCCTCGACCGGCTCGGCGGCGCCGCCATGGATTCCGACCCGAGCTCCCTCCCTCCCCCCGGCCGGACAGCGGACGGAGAGAGGTACTGGATCTGAGGAAACAGAGCACACGCAAACAGGGAGAGCTTGACGGAGAAATTTTGAGGGATCATAGTTTTAAATTACATCCTAAATAATGTCATGTAAATACAAAAGACGCCCAGTCTAAGAAAAATAGCGTATGAGGAACAGTTGACAAAAAGTTTGAGAGGGCTTATACTTACCATTTGGTCCTTACAAACTTCACATTCGTAAAAACACCCTCGTACGGTTTCTTTCGCATAATAACTACCGGCGGGAAAATGGGCCCATTTCGCCCGGACAATCCTTATGACAGTAAATCCAATGCGGGAGGTTAATATCTAGCCCTTGCTAATTTAAAATATATACATTTGCCCCTGTATTTCCATCAAAACCCCCCATTCGCCAGACGAAACTAACAGCAGATGCTGACTGGAGAAAGTGGGCCCGAGTGGGCCATCTCCACATGTTGTGCCTTTATTTCATTTATTTAGTAAATTGTATTCGTTTCCTATAATTCATATCGGCAATCGTGTATTTATCAAATATAAATGTACCCATTTATACCCATTCATATTTATATGAGTTATTTTTATTCTTTAGTTCAATTATTTTTATTTTCGATGATAAGTTTATTATTAGTATTTTCTAGAATAAATCAATCAATATGGGACCACAATCAACAAAGCTAGAAAGTCGAACACTGACGGCTGCTGACGGAAGAAATCTTGCAACTCTGGAGCCACTACAAGCGGGGAGAGAGAGAGAGAGAGAGAGCAGGAAGAGAGAGAGAAAAAGAAGAGAACACTGACAGACCACATGGCACATGCATCAGCTGTCCACAGCCAGCCTCCGGCGGGTGTACCGCACCATGACCTTCCCCTTGACACCAACGACCATGGCATTCCAGTCAATCTCCGGGAAGGGGGAGACGAGTTCTAGGTCAAACTCCCTCAGGAGATGGCTCCATATGGCCTTGATCTGCAAGTAGGCGAAGGGCTCGCCGAGGCATCCATGGCGACCGCCGCCGAACGAGATGTACGAGAAGGCCCCGGCCGCCTTGTCCTCCTCCCTGCCGGTGGCGAACCTGCTAGGATCGTAGCTGTCCGGGTCCTTGAAAATATGCGGCAGCCGGTTGGCAAATGCTGGCGATGTCGCCAAAATGTCGCCCCTTGGAATGTCAAACTCCACTCCTTCCCGGTTCTTCACGGTGAATTCTCTGTGGGAGTGGCGGAGCAGCATAATTAGCGGCGGGTGGAGCCGTAGAGCTTCCTTGATGCATCGGTGGAGGGTGTCCATCTCTGATAAGACGTCGTGGTTGACTCCATTGCCGCACTTTTGCATGATGCCCTTCTGCTCCTCGATGCAAGCTGAGAAGTGCTCTCGGTGGCGGAGGAGGTAGGCACCGGTCCAGACGGAGGTGATTGAGCTGGTGTGTTGACCCGCGAAGAGGGCGGCGATGAGGAGACCGGTGATCTCATCGTCAGTGGTGCCACGGCCGTCTTTGTACTTGGAGTCAATGAAGCACTGGAGCATGTCGTCTTCATATCGGCCCTCGCTCTTGCGGGAGTTAATGATCGTCCTGAAGATCTCTGCAATCTTCTTCCTCGCCTGGTCGCGGCGGCGGTGGGCGGGAATCGGAAGATAGGGGAAGAGGACGCTGATGGGCTGCATCCCATTGTCGAGGTCGTGGAAGAGGGCGGACACATCTGCAAAGAGCTTGTCCCTCACTTCCCTGCCCAGGAGGCATCGGCTGGCCGTCAAGATGATGAGTTGCTCTAGCTCGTACTTCAAATCCACCAGGCCGCTCTCACCCCACTTTGAGAAGTAGTCCTAGAAGTAACAAAGGAAAAAACAGGCAATTGCTGTCAGCGTGTTGAATTTGTCCAATCTTCACGGAGATTAGGTCTCACTTTATGATCAGCAGTGTCATGCAAGTGTTAATGCAAAATAAATCATCATTTTGTGAGTTTTTAAAAAAAAATCCTATTTGGGTAACAAAAGATTCGGCTTAAGTTGACAGGTACAATCCTCTATACATCAAATCTAAAGATATCTTCTTGGAGATTTGATGTTAGGTAGGTTCCAAGAACCCTTGAACTATTTCTTGGAGATATCTTCTGCAGCAAGAGAACCATATGCTTCAGAATATTTAACCAGAGACACTTATTCTCTCCCAGATATAGGTCCTTATCCTTATCCCATCCATCTCCAAACGGATGTTCAAGGCAAAAGCTGAAGAAACAAGCTACATAAGAGGGCAGCCGTTTCAAGTGTGGGAAGGCCATTCAAGCTGTCAGTCAAATCTACCTCGAATTCATTTTTGAAATCTACTACACGAATCTATAACTCTCGATCACTGTAAATGAACCATGCTTCAGATCTTGGACATGAGAGCTTCGACATAAGAGAAAAAACGGCCGCCACAAAATTCCTGAACCCATGCACGCAAGACGAAACGTTTCACATTCTTCAGAAAAAAAAAAGTGGGCATCTGATCGCATCTCTTCTACCTTTTACAGTAGCAGACAATGACGCAACAGAAGGGAAAAGATCAGCCACGCATTTTATTATTCGTTCTAACTATAATGAAGTAAAAGACAAAAGAAGAAAATATCTTTGATACAAGTTCATACCTGAGCCTCGACAATCATCTGATCAACGTAGCTCTTTAGCTTGGACACCCTTAGTGCTTCGGTGAAGAACCGGAACTGCTCCTGCCGGACACTATAATCCACATCGAAGACCACACCCGGACCAAAAGTCGGCACATTAAACTGGTACACCTCCTGCTGGCTAAGCTCGGCCTCCGGCGCCTTGAAGAAATGTGCGGACACCTCCGGTCCAATAAGGAAGGTTATACGCTTGTTAACCACCTTCAGCGTGAAGACGCTACCAAGTTTCCTGTACTCCTCACCGATCATTATTATCGGCCCCTTGAGGAACCGCAAAAGGCCTCCGATGAGCGGCAGAGCCTTCACAGTCGGGGGCAGCCGTTTCCGACCTTTTGAAGCTAAGACAACCGAGAGTATCTTCACAAATAATAGAGTCGCCACGAATAGAAGGCCGGCGTTCATGAACTTGATCTCCTTGAGATCCATTGCAAGAACAGTCCGCAAACTTGGGGGCGAAATTGAAACTACTCCAATCGAGACTGCAGAGGATCAGAGCATTCACCAAGTGAGAAACATCTCAGATCTAAGCAGAAAACGAAGAAATGGAAGCGAAAAGAGAAACAGATACGAAACCCAATCATACGTTCCAAAAACTCACCTGGACGATGGGGGAAGGCGGAGACACCCTAGAATCGGGGGAGCACGGTGAAGCGCCGATGGATCCCGGGGATCGCCGTCCCCAAACAGATGGCGGAGGCAGCGCTCCCACCAGAAGACCACCTCCTGGTTCCCACCAAGGCGGCACCTCAGTGCAGGGTGAGAGTAACGAGTCGTTAAATAGCAAGCCAAGAGGCTCTCTTCACGGGATTGTGAGTCGGGGGCAAATAGGAAAATAGTTTCCGGGAACAACGGCCACCGTCTCTTCTGGCCCCACACAAACAAAACGGGCCCGAACAAAATACCGGGCCTGGCCCGGGCCGAACCCCTCAGGAACCAAAATTTCAAAGGCCTCTCGCAGGCCGATTCCACTCGGTTCCGGGAAACGCTAGATATTTACGATTTAATAATATTTGAACAAATCAGGGAAACTATGGCATATTTAATTGATTCGGGGTGGCTATATTTTATTCGATAAATACCCTAAATCAACGTTTTCTCTCTCCTCCACGCACGCACCACCTGCTGCGGAGCTGGCAGTGTGTCGTTGGGACCCACCTGGAGTCTCTTCCCTCTTCTCGATCACGTGAGGGGAAGAGACAAAAACAGACATTCACATGCTGTTCCGGCGGCTGCCTCCCTTTGTGCGCCGCCTGTTTTGTTAGAAACCGATGGCCCGCACGTGACGCCTTCCTCGGGTCTCCTCCAAATGTTATTGTATTTTCTATCGGGGACTGAAGTGTCATTTGCTAGGGCAAACGAACCGGGCCCGAAAATTTTGACTCTTCTCCCCGGGCTTCGGGGCCGGGCCGAGTTTTCCCTTCAAACTAGATCTTCAGGCCTGAGCCAATGAAGAAAATAATCGGGCTGGGCTTCTCTTGGTTTATTGATGATTCATTCACATATATATATAACAATCACCTCCCAAATTTACAATTAAATGATGATGGAGAAGAGGAAGAATAAATCATGGCATATCCAAGAAGAATCTGCTTACAAGCCCGTGAGTCGGTGAACTGGCCGCCTTCTAGAGAGAGAGAGAGAGAGACGAGAAGGAAGATTGACGAACTCCTTCACGGGCTCTCACAGAATTCCATCTCCTGAGAATGAAAGGGGTGTTACCAAATCCAGCCATGGATATGCAGAGGATGAGAAAGCGATGCTTTTTTAAAAAGAAGCATTGGGATTGGCCCTTCCACCATTCACAACGAGAGATGAGAGAGAGAGAGAGAGAGATAGAGAGAGAGAGAGAGAGAGAGCTGCAATTTCATTGGTTGAAGCAAAAAAAAAAAAGAAAAAAATTTGCATACCTTTCCACAAATTGGGCATTTATCGCTTCTCTCCATCCACTCATATATGCAGCCGAGGTGGAAATGATGAGAGCAGCTGGTTAAAATTTTTGGATTATCAGAAGTGTATTCTGCAAAATAAGAACATTGGTGGTCACTTCCTGCAGATTGATCTGACATAAGCATGAAAATCAGATAAAAATGAATCGAACGAATCATATTTCTATCAGAACAGTACAAATGAAGTAGGGCATTTAATCTGCATTGACCTGTATAATGAAACTGCTCATGATCTTAAATCTAATGTTGTACATCTTCTAAATATGGGATCACAAAAACCCATGATTTATAAATAATTAATGCATGGTTAATGACGACCACACGATCAAAATCAAATCGTAAATGATATGCCATCAGAGGTCAAAAACTATTGCTGAATTGGAAAAGAAGAACCCTGGTTGGATTCACAGCTTGGGGAACTTTGACTACATGAAGGGGTCAAACTGACTAGCTAAAAGAATCCAGCTGTACATATATCCAAAATAAAAATAATGCGGGAGAAAAACGTATGAGTAAAGAGTAGCTCAGTTTCCTAATTTGGTTGAGTATCTTATAAATCAAGGGATTCAACCTAGGTAGTTTCCTTCTTTTTCGGAGGCCGGGGTGATTGTATATAACCAGCAATTGTTCTATGAATTGATATGATAAAACAATTTCCCCACTGTTTATTCTTGTTAGCTATGCCTCATCATATCTGAGCTTGTAATTCCGTAGTCTTCATCCTCCCCATCCTCTTCTCTATGTCAATCTTAAGGTGGCATGCAGGATCTCTGTCTGTTTCTGGTCTTGCTCCGATTTGAGAAAGAGTATTCTCCCCTTAGGATATCCCGTTTCAGCAGTCATCCTTGGATATTTTTTCAGGCTCTTGGATCAGCTGGATCTCTCATTTTCTGTGTTGACAGAGATTCAAGACTGTTCAGGATTGGTATTCTTCAGACTGCTGTTCATACCATCTCACGTCTTACAGATGACAGAGGTTGTAGAAACGATCGCTAACACATAATTGAAGGGAAAGATGGAGCTACAGAGTATTCAAGCTGCATACAGGTAGCTGGAAAAAATTACCCCAAGTGGCACCAATTTGTCTGCACAGTGCTGAAAGGGAAAGGGAAGATCAGCCATCTCATAAGCACAGGGCCCAAACCAGAGGATCCTCGGTTTGCGGCATTGGGCTGAAGAAAACTCCATGATTAGCAACGCAGTGTGTGTTCTTGGCTACAGCCAAGGATATTTGGGATCCAATCCAGCATACTTATTCCAAAGCTATAGATGCAGTACAAGTCTATGAAAGTTAGGTGAAGATGATCGTTGCAAAACAGGGAAGCATACCAACTAGGGAATATGCTGATCAGTTGAAAGCTTTGTGGAAAGAACTTCACAATTATAGGGTGATTAAAACCAAATGTCCAGAGGATGCAGCTATTTGAAGATTTTATTGAGAAAGACAGTTTATGATTTTCTCGTTGGACTTAATCTAGAATTTGACAAATGAGAATTCAGATCCTTGGCAAGCAGTAGATTCCACGTTTTAATGAAGTAGTGGCCACTGATTTGAGGAGAGGAAAGCAGGAGATGCTTGATGCTCAAACCAAAAAGCACAGACAGCTCGGCTATGGTGGGTAAAGGTGCCAATAATTCAGCCACAAATGCAGAGAGCACAAGTTGCTGAGAGTGAAAAACCTGGGCAATTGAAGGCCCAGAATCGATACCATATCATAATCATGTCATAATCATGAATGCTGTTGGAAGTCAAGAATGGGAACAAAAGAGAACAACCAAGGAACAATGGTCAAACTCATGTCACGACAATACAGCAGGATGAAGCAGCACCAAATGAGTCAAGGTGTCTCAACAAAGAAAAGGCCAAGAGGGTGAGATCTCCTATTGGAAAATCTTGACAAGGTCACAGATTCTTGTTCATTGGTATACTTAGGTGAGTTTCCATTCTCTATTGCATTAAATGGCTCAAGTACCACCTTTGCCAATTCTTGAATAATCGATTCAGGAGCTACCAGACAGAAGACCGAAGGAGAATCAAACCTTGTATGGTCTATAAATTAAAGAAAGCCTTGTACAGACTTAAGCAACCACCTTGGGCATGGTTTGAGAGATTTGCAAGAGCCATGATTACTATGGGGTAAAAATAAAGCCCATGGGATCACACGCTGTTCACTTAACATCATCCTCATGGAGAGTCAGAAAACTCTCGGTATACATTGATGACATAATAATGACGAAGGATAAGAGAGACAATATCTAAGTCAGTTTTTGGCTGAGTTTGACAGAAAAACATTACGGAGACTGAAATACTTTCTTGGGACTGAAGTAGGTCACTCTAGGCAGGACATTTTCATTCCTCAACAGAAGTACGTTATACATCTTAGATAACAAATAAGACCGAAAGAAGACTCAATTATTTGTTTCATAAATGACCAGATATAGTATACGCAGTGAGTGTGATTAGCTAGTTCATGCACAGTCCAAAGAAAGTCCATCTGCATGTAGCTCACCAAGCACTAGAATATCTCAAAGAGACACCAGGAATAGGTATTATTTTCGGAGAAATGGAGGGTTGGCACTTGAAGCGTACACGTATGCTTATTATGCAAGGTCAGTGGTTGACAGGAGATCAAACTTTGAATATTGCACCTTTCTTTTGGTAATCTCGTGACATGGAGTAGTAAGAAATAGAATGTGATGGCACAGCATAATTCAGAATTGAATTCTGAGTGGCTCTGGGTCTGTATGAACTACTTTGGTTGAAGATCATCTTCAAAGACTTAAATATTAAGTGGGATGACCCAATAAGACTCTATTGTGATAACAAGTTTGCAGTCAACATAGCTCACAACCATGTGCAACATGATTGAAGAAAACATATTGAGATTAACGGACACTTCATCAAGGAGAAGTTAGAGTGTGGATTGATTTGTACACTTAATGTGTCTACACATGGTCAACTTGCGGATGTACTTACTAAGGGACAAAGTAGTTCTATAATGTAGGGTATTATATCCAAGCTGGGAATGATGAATCCCTATTCAACAGCTTGAGGAGAAGAGTGGGAAAAAAAAACCTATAATTAAGGGTTAGGTTGTTGGTCAGTTTCCTAATTTGATTGAGTATCCTATAAATCGTTGGATTCAACTTAGGTAGTTTTCCTTTTTTTGAGGGCGGTGTAGTTGTATATAACCAGCAATTGTTCCATGAACTGATATACAGAAATATTTCCCCTCTGTTTATTCTTGTCTGGTCTGCAGAAAATAATACTTTCAACTAGTCAAGAGTGTGGATAGGTCCAATTCATTTACTGCTCGGATTATGACAGAATTCTAAACGAACAAGGCAAAGCCAGAAAGATTCATCTACCTTCAAGACAGGTTGGGCAGACATCTTCCTCTTCAGATGTTGTAACCATGTAATCAATCCCACCTGATGCCTTTCCAGGCCAAAATTTATCATATTCCGAGAGTGCAGTCGTACTTTCCTCCTCAGAGTCTGTAATATCTTTTTTCTTAGCTGAGCCCAGATGCAGAGTTCCAGAGCTGTTACTACTTCTAAAGGCCCGAGAACTCTCCTGGACATTGCCCATAAATTTCTCGTGCCTGGACACCAACCCATCACGTTGTGAAAGTGAGTATCTTGCCTCAGTATCATAAGATGCAGGACGAGGGACAAGATGGCATGTCTCAGTCAATGAACCATTGTCTGGCACCACGCCCAATCCAGTTGAAGCCGACGGACTTCCTCCTTGGATTGAGAGCATAACATTCCGCCCATCCATCCTCTGAAACGCTGCACCATTCTAAAGACGAGAACAAGATGTTGAAGTTAGAAAGGGTCAGTTGGATTACAAATCAAAGATACCAGGGTATAAAAAGGAAAAATATTCTGTAATCGTGCAAACTTGAGCACAAAAAAAGGAGGTAGAAAAGGGGAGGGCAAAAGCTTGCTCTATAAGTTTGTTGTACTCATAGGCTCTGAGTACTTCTGCATCAGAGCCGTTGTTGGGAGATACAGCAAAGAAGAACCTGAGCCCCCAAAATCAAGCAAGCCTTATGTATAAGTGCTGTGTCCTCCAAATGGAGATATACACAACTAATTGCAGAAGTAACAGCAAATGTCAAAAGTTTTCTACCATCACGGATATTCAAAAAGCTTAATAATGTATAATTTAATCACATAGCATATACATCCTTCATTGATTCTACCTACTTGAAATTCATTGCTTCTCAAAAATTTATCTAGTTTTTTTTTGTTATCCATAAGCGACCAGAGCATAAGATGAATAATATCAAATGCATGAAGTCTGCAATACAATCATGGAATTGTTTTCAATGGATTAATAAAATACTTTTTAATATTTCAACTTTTTGGCTTTTCGTGTAAATCTGTTGTTATGTAAGGTGATGTAAACTTTTCAATCTCTACTTGTCATCACTTTTATGCATCATTTTCAGTTGGCCTATGGCCATTTCACTCATTATAGAATACTATTCTCCTCTGCGGTAAAAGGATTTTAAATCATAAATAAAACACACCCAGCATGCGGAACACCCGTTCTTGTTTAACCAACAGCCATAGCACACGTTTAGATCACCTCTTCCTTATACTACAGATCCAAGGCATCACAAGAAGAACTGAAGATGAGATAAAATCAGCGCAAGAAGGGGGAGATCGGCACTCTGCGAATCAACTTGCTTGGGCTTCGAAGAGAAGGAGCTTTGACTTTTTGTTGTTAAGACAATCAAAGGGAGAATCAGAGAATTGACAAGAAAATTCAAAGACTGCCAGGAAGAGAACTTGCGGCAGATGTTTTCCTAACAGGAGGCCTAGTCATTATGTGGATGTTAGGTTATAGAAATTCATGGCATATAGCAGGAGTGAGACATTCTGACTATTATATCCTAAACGATTAAGGTTCCAAAAGTGCCACTTCCCTACTGTAAACATTGATGAGGGTAGTTCCCTGGCTGTAAGGTAAAAACGTCCGAATTTGGTGGCGGATGAATTTCTTAACTACAAGAGAATCTTCTCTGGTCAGTTTGTTATCCTTGGCTAACAGTTCCGAAGCTAAGATGATGGATGGTAGAGGACCCTCTTCAGTTGAGTTATTTCCAATTCGAACTAGTCATCCTTACCTTAAAACAGTGCCCAGCGGGCCAAATGATCTAATTAAGAGATATAAACAATTATGGATTTTTAATCGAAAATAGTTAGTTTCTGGAGGAAAAGAGTCGATAATTTTTTTATTTTTTCAACTGGAAAAGTAAATCAGAGAGACTGAACTAGAAACGATAGTCATATTTGCGGTTGTTATGACGTGATTTAACACTGCACAGAACTTAAAAAAAAAAAATAAACAAGAAAAAATATACAAGATTGTGATCTTCATTAATATTACAAATGGAGCATTTAGAATTTCAAATATGAACGTAATAAAACTGGAGTCCTATTCCGCAATAAAATATGCTCTTTAACAGCATTGCAAAAGAACTAAGACATGGCGACAAGAATTAAGGAAGAATCATTGAAAATATTTAAAAAATATGGTTAAACTATGGACGTGACCAAAAAAATGTTGATCGTCTCTGAGGAAGCCCATAGAAGATGACGTTACCCCACTCAAAAGTCGATGAAAGAATCTTCTCAGGCACAGGCAATGCCTATACATAGAACCGTTTGGATGAGTGTATTCTTCTAAATCCTCTCCACAAGGGCAGCAACAAAATGTTCCCATGCTGATTTCCCCTTTGAATTTGATGATGGATACACGAACATATGCCCAGAAAATCAAACATGGCGCAACATAAGCACAATACATGCCCAATATACTCGATACACAAGTGACAAGAGTTTTCACATAACAGATGCATCAAGTTGCGGGGTATCATCACATACCTTATGAAGAACGGAATTTACCAAATATTACAGAAGTTCATATCTCCTTAAGGTGGCACCAAAGGGCTGACTACATACTGCACAAAGTTTTTAGACGATTGCCATGAACACGTCGTCCGGAAGAGGAAGAGTGATATCCAACTGATTCCACCATTAGAGTTATAACTGTTCTCTGTCAGTCTTCAGGCACGTCCATATGAATCAGATCCTCACAAAGTCAGCACAATAAATTACCATAGCCTTTACATAATGCCAGGTAAGATGCACAGATAGACACAACGCACAGAAAAACAATAAAAACACATCACTTTATCAGGCAGGAAAGGGTTTGACAATTTTTTTAAAAAAAAGCATATTCCTGTTGGTAATGTTGGAGAAAATGACAGAGTACTTTTTGCTTGATAAATCGAAGGAAAATACACTGGAATCGACATTTAAATAAAATCCGACTGGACTACAGTATGGATAAAAATTCTAGTCGCTGCTGGCAACATGAAACTCCGAATTTGACTTGAAGCATCAAGAGTATAAATATGCACAACTGATATACCCTAATGTGTTAAACACATTTACTTTGTTTTTCTGAAGAGAGCAGATCAGCAAGCCTATCTTTCAGAAAGTATTAACGTGAAAAGGATTAGCCTGTCTAAGATGACGTGGTAACTAACTGGATCATACAAACAATGGGGAAACCTTGGCTGTTGAAAGCAATGTAATTGTGCTGATTTAGTACATAATTTAAAGAAGAAAAACCGCATTATGAGGAAGCCAATTTCTGAAATAGTTCCAGAAACGTAACCCCCAAAATATTATCTGCTCACAGGCATTCGCAACGATGCACCAAAACGCATAAGACTTTTCCGATTCCTTCCAGTTCTTTTGACATCATAATCAGTGCAGATGATTGAAAACTCCTTAAATTTCTCGGATCATTGAAAGTTACTTGAGAAATAGCATCCGAATGCCAAGTGAAGAAATAGTCGATACAATAACGATACGAAATACCACGTGAAATGTGTGCTTTTAAAAATCGATCCTTGTCAAAACTGATTAGCAAGAAAAAATAATGCATAGACCAGTCTCCCAATTCCTTGTTTGTATGGTTCAAACCTTCTCCCATTCAAAGGTTCGAAGATTAAGGGAGCACAAAAAAAAATATGGAAGAAAAAAGAGTGAATTCAATTTTCTGGCCACCCTTAAATTCTGAGATAGAAGCGACAAACAGAAAGAAAAAATTATGAGACTACAAAACCGTAGAGCAAGACTGCGACATAGAAGCCTGAAAAAGGGATCTCCTAGGAATCAATCGATAGTCGGGCCGGAGACGACGAATTGATCGTATAAACTGGCCTGACCTCCTTAAAGACGCTGGTCTCCCAAAGGGCCACCTGAAGAGCAAACCCCCAGAAAGAAACACGCCGATCCTACAATGGAGACGAGGAGGTAGGTGCTCGCGGGGGAGGAGGAGGGGTAAAGAGGCAGAAGAAGAGAGCGTGAGGAGGGGAATCGGGTGTTAAGTCGCTCTCCCGCGACTGGTTCTCCATAGCGACGTCCCTCGTCTTCTCCGTGTGGTCCCCACCTACTTGAGCAAAGGTGCGCTTCGACGTGTCTGGAAAATAGGCCTCTGAGACCAAAACAAATGGGGGGGGAAGACGGTGCTTGGGTCTGGTGGCCCGCCAGTTTTGGCCCCTTCTAATCCAGGCCAATGTTACTCCTCTCTCTCTCCCTCTCTCTCCTCTCTTTCTCTCTCTCTCCCTCTCCCCACTCTTTCTCTCTCTCCCTCTCTCTCTTCTCTTTCTCTTTCTCTCTTCCTCTCTCCCCACTCTCTCTTTCTCCCTTCCTCTCTTTCTCTTTCTCTCTTCCTCTCTCCCCACTCTTTCGCTCTCCTCTCTTTCTCTCTCTCCCTCTCTCCCTTTCACTCTTTCTCACTCCTCTCTCTCTCTTTCATTCTTTTACATTGATTGCAGTGTAGCTCAACGGCGTTCACGGTAGAGGTTACTGGGCGTTAATGGGCTTCAGCGAGCCTCTCAAATGCCCAGGCCCAGCCCACCACACATACGACCCTCTTTGAGAGAGAGAGTAAGAGATAAAAGAAAATTACTGGCTACTTATCCTACTTCACCAGTCAAAAAGACGTCTATTTCATGTATTTTCTAGATCATCCATGAGGGAGAATTATTTCATTTTAATTATTTATCTTTATTTTCCAAATAAATAGCTTTCTTTTTCCTGATGATCGTGGAAGTCATAGGAAGCAATCTGACGCAATCTTACAATGGGGACTTTCTAATAAATGATTTTTTTTCTGGTAGATTATAATTCATTGACAAGGATGAACAAGTGTCGGAAGATATGATACATCACCATCTATTCGTATGAAACATGTGAAAAATGAAATACTTTCCAAATTATTTTAATACATTTTTTATTTTGTAATCATTACCATTCTATTTTTCAAATTAATTTTATTTTCCAAGATTCAGACTGGACGGCACAGTTGAATCTGATAAATCTTCATCTGTAATATATATATATATATATATATATAGAAAATCAGCATTTTTAAGACCCTGATATTTAAAAAATAGAAGAAACATTAAGACTATGGAAATTTCTGTTATTCTTAATGAAATATGCATTTTTCAGGTCTCAAGATGCCATTTTTTCCCCCAAAAAGCGCCTTCCTCCTCTCAGAAGGTCGTAATGTTGTGTAGAAGAAAGGAACAGGGAGGTGTTGCTTCCTAGATCTTTGGTTCCCTCTTTGACCTGGATGAGAGCCTGACGGCTGGATATGTTTCTGAAGAATTTAAGCGAATAGCGTTGGGTGCTCAGATTGCTAGTCAACAGCTGGAGGTCGTGAAAAATTGCAGAGGTTTTGACTTTTTAGTTCTAATATGGTCGTCAATCCTGAATATCTGAAATGGTCAGAAGTCTGCTGTAGCTACATACCATTCTAAATGGGGAAACATATGTATTTATTTTTGTCATATAAAAGTCAAATGGGAAAAAAAAAAGTGGAATTTCGTGAATTTTATTGAATTATATTTTTCGTATTATTTTAAAATTCCTTGCATGTGTTGAAGAATATCCAAATGGGAAGTAAATTTTTGGTAAAATGGCTAATCTGAAGATATTTTTTTAATAAATATATTGAGGTATAATCTGATTGCGTTTGAAGAAATTTAATTTCTTTTTTTGCTGTGATCTGTAAATGGTGTGTTCTACTTACTTTCCAGTTTAGCATTTGATCTCTTGATCTATTGAAATCCATTACTTCGTAATCTTTTTCCTTTGAATCGCTGGAGCATTCCACCAATTGCTGCTGGCATCTGTACATATGAAAAACAGTAAAACATGGTTTAGCCTTCGATATCTACCAAATTACAAGCATAATATAGATAAATATCTGCTTGCTGAATCTTTCTATGATTTAACTAATGCTAGTCATAACTGGTTGCATAGAAATTCACACATTGCCGCCATTATTATATTCTGCGTTTCTTTGTTAACTCTTAAGACAGTTTTGATGAGAACCCATCAAGGATAAAGCAGATAAGGAAGGAAGGAAAATAAATGCAGTTATTTCAGAAAAAATAAAATTGTAGATAAGGAACAAGGAAAGTATCAAATTATTTACTATTAACGATAGTAAAAATAATTTGGTGGATAAGTTTAGTAATATTTCTTAAACTTCACTTCTAGTCATTGTGTGTGCATATTTATTATCAAATTATCTACCATCTGAGAACAAACTATGGAAACATTTGAAGAGTTTGTGTCACAGATGAGGAAGAGGCAACATAAAATATTTGGATACGTAGAAAAAAATAAAAATGCTTATAATCTCTCTCTCTCTCTCTCTCTCTCTCTCTCTCTCTCTCTCTACACTAATCAGTTAGAGTACACATTACTCTTAATGAATGGCCAAAAACAGATCGAACCATGGTGAGCCCATTATAATTGACCCGGATCAATCCGTTCTTGGAAGCTTCAAAATCATCAGGCCTCATCGAAAAATCTTAAGAGCATATCAGTCGATTTAACCTGATGCTACCTCTATATCTGATTCTAAGTTCCTTAAAGTAGAAAGCTGAAACAAAAAAGCACCCAAAAAGGTTAGATCCTGCGCCAAGGACATATTTTTTTGATAAATTCAGTTTAAAAAAATCTACGTGAAATGTTAATACAGATCATCAGATGATTGAATAGTCATTACATAACGTATTGAAACCATCGAATGCCTTTTTTCTATACAGAAGAACCTGGGATTCTGTAGGATGAAGAAGCATCCATGATACCACGATGGGCCATCTGATAACACCCTTACTTTGAGCTCAAGAAGATACCCTGTGGATAGGAGGCACCAGTAATTGCACATAATGATGACTAAAATGGTGAAGAATATTAATATTAGTATTATCTGGAGTTCCTCGCAATAACGAGTTATGTCTAGTTTTCTCCAGAAAAAAGGTGAATTGACCTTACACATTATTACAATGAACACTACAGAACATGTAGATATTACAACTTGGAAAGGGGGGGGTTGGGGAGAATACAACACTGAACTGTTGAATCCAACCAATTATGAATGATATGAAGCGCTGCTGTCTCATATCCTATATTAGTTCTTGCGGACAAAATCTTCACGTAAGTGTGTGGATTGGTTCCTGATAATGTAAAACTGGTCTCTGATTCGAGTAATATGCCTGTGGAAAAGATATCGATACCATCTGAAATCTATGGACACGTAGCCTAGACTATGTTTTCCCCGTTCAACAAGTTAGCATCAAGCCGGTCTTTGCTCCTCTTTGTCTCAAGAGCTTTGTGCATTGCGTCGTAGCACCTGGAAGCAGACCAGAAAAAGGAGGGACGTGTAGTGGGTCAGAAAGAATGCCAAGTGATTTGGTAAGAATATCAGCTATTATAAGGAAACTAAGGAGGGAGGAAAGAATCGTAGAGCATTGTTGATTTCTTTCTAGAACATTAATAAGGCCGTTTAAGCTAATTCCGGTGTGCATATGACCAACATTTCACATCAAATACTATTATTAGAGCGAAATTAGCATTGGTACCTCCAAGGCAGATGATCGAGGAACATATATGGTGTGACAGCAATGTCTTTAAAATCTTCCCTGTCTGCAAGGAGAGCTCGATACCCATTCTGGCTATGCTGGATCCTCCAGCTCCACAAAGACAGTGACCTTCCTTGTTCGGGTACTATGTGAATAATGAGACCAGGAAGAAACATTTCTGCAGTTTCCCCTAAAGACACCTTGACGGGTGATCGGATGTGATCCAGAGCATGATCCTCATAAGGGTTCAACCCATCAGATCCATTGCCACCATCTGCCTGCTCCAAAACGTCTTCGTCATTAAAATCCTCCAGAGCCCTAGAACAATCTCCATCAATTAAGTGACTTTCCTCCCGATGCAGAAAATCATGATTGTGCCCACCACTCCCTGCATTGAATGTACAACCTCCTAAATCAGACACGCCATTAGACTCAAGCATACGGACATCATTCCTCAGAGTTTTGCAAGGGCTATGGGAAGGCATATACAGCAAGCAGGTAAGTGCATGACTGCAGAGAAAAACCCCACCTTTAACAGTAAATTTAATGCGCTTCCTCCTACTTCTCTGATTACTGTTCTCGTGTACTGTTTTAGCGGGTTGATGAGAGCTCGACGAAACGTTCTCATTATCTCCATTTCCTTGGGCTCTGTTTGACTGCAAAATCCGTCTGACTACTTTATGTATCATTGCAGAGTCGGGTGAAGAATTTTCAGAAAGAGCTGTCATTGCTGCAGCGCGAAGTCTAATAATAGAGTTGACTGATAGGCGTGCAGAAAACTCATCATTGTATACAACGCTGGAAAGACGAGAGAAGGTTAAAAAAGGGATTGTCGTCGTGTAAAAAAAAATAAATTGAATCTCAGCTACCTGGTCACAAATTCTGAGCAAGCATCGGCCACAATTCTGTCCACACATGGAAGTGTTCCATAGGAGTAAACACGTAAATTTGGGTATCGCCGATACAACTGCAGGCAAAGAGATCTCATATGTTACCCGATCTTAAAAAGAAGTTTGAGAAGCAATTTAAAAAAATGCGTAAGCCGAAAAAAAGAAGAAAAAGGTGGGATTGATTCGGATCTGAATCCAAATATTCCATCCAAACAACCCCCCCCCTCCCCCCCCCGGCCCCCAATCTTTCCATATGTTTGTGTAATGGAACGCGCAAAATCGAGAGAATCAGCATGTTTAGAGGCTGAATAGTCCTGGAATTTCTGAATCTGGGTGCATGAGCAACAAATTGGCCTTCGCACACAAGCCAGACAACCAGATGTTCTGAGCAGGTCTGGCTGGCCGGTCAGGTCTATGGAAACTGGATTTTCCCGATTTGAACTTGCCCAGATCCCCATCTTTGAGGGATCTCCAAAACCACACAATACTACCACAGAATTTTTGAGTACCCCTTCTTTGAGGGAACGATTCTCCAAAACCACACAATACTACCTACATGAACAATCTTGCTCTCTGACATGGCAATCCGGTCACTCCCAGAAACAAACTCGGCCATGATGTAAGAGATAGTTCCAGCACGGAGAACGGTTTTTTTACAACTCTTCGATTTAGTTAAGGGGGCCCTCAAGGACACCAGGTAGCAGAGAAGAAGAAAGGTGCATAATGTGTTGATTAAAGTAAATTTCAATTATAACTGGTTCATAATCACCCCATAACGCCAAAGACTCTATAACAATTATTTCTAAATCAAGATATTTTCAATTCTCATTTAAACTATAATTGGAAAATGAATGTCCAGAATCCCGGTCTTCTCAATAGTCAGGCCGTCGTCTATCCAGAGCTGCCAAAAAAAATATATCATTGGATCTTATTTTTCTATAAAACCCTCAGATCAAAATAATATTTTTCTTGAAGGACATTGACTCTATGATGAATACATAGAAACATGGCAATCAATTGAACATATGCAACAACTTATGATACAATCAATATAATTAATGTCAATACAAAATGTACAAAAGTTTGCATGCACACAGGACTCACCCTTATTCCAAGCATTGTGCCAACAGCACCTCCCAAAGAATGTCCAATAATACGGATCTTGTACCCCTGGCATTCACATCCCATTCCAAGCAGTGATGAAAGAAATCCACCACTTTCAGAAGGGAAGGCATCTGCAAATTATGCACAGAAAGCAATCGTGAAAAAAATAGTGCAGGAAATGCACGATTGTATAACTTACACTGAATTGTAGAACCTGAGAAAAAGGTTAAGCTTGAATAATAATCAAAGTAATTATAGCACATCAATTAATCCAATTGTCAATCATAATAGAGCACGACATTTCAAAGGCACAAATGAAAAATACTTTGCAAAGATATTGCCGGTTCAGTTTCACCGAATGATCCATGATCTGATTTCAGGTAATGAGTTCTCATCCTCAAGAATAGAAGTCTACAAATCCATAGATTACACAGGGGGCGATGGTTGCTGCTTGGAGATGGGTGATATGCATGACATTTTATTGGCTTCCACGCAAATACTCCCAATTATTTTTCGACCAAACTGATCTGCATGTGAAGCACACCAACTTCTATATAAGTAGAGTTGATAAGCATGAGTCAGAACACGACAGTCAATCGAGAATCTTATCTACCATCATCTCTGCCTGCTCTGTAGTGGCTGCGATTCCTACTTCCAAATCTTCCAACACCATCACTACCTGCCACATTGCCAACTACCAGCCTTCAGACAGCACTGTTTCCCCATCTTCGCCCACTTCAGAATGGGGAAAATGAGGGCAGGTTTGAGGAAATGGAGTAGGAAGGCTTAGAATAGTGAGATTTATAATTATAATATTTTTTGGATATTTATTTTCTTGTTCATAAATCCTTTTATAAATAAATACGAAAAAAAATATAGACATCCCTTTATGCTTTAGAAAAAAAATGAAAATTATTGATTCAAATTCCAGCTACTGCAGTAAGTTATCACCTAACAAATATCCCTAAGGTTTGCAAGTATGACCACAAACCTACGATGGTGAATCTTGATTTTTGGTTCATCTATTATCAACAGAACAGCAGGAACCTTCACATATCACACGTAATATGTCAGGTTTTTTTTAGAAAGAAAACTTTGTGTTCACATCCTGACTAATTAATCAGCCTGTTCTGGTAGAGCAGAGAAGAGGAGAGGAGGAAAGAAAAACATTAGTGAAGGCATAGAATTCCGGTAGGAAATTAGAAGGGGTGATAAAAGATTTGGAGAAGGTGATGGCAACAGAAAAATTGGCAGTTTGACCAATGCCATATTTCTATCTAGTTTTCACCTCACCATCAGCAGAGACAACCAGCTCCAAGCTATTCCAGAATTTTCTTCTTCTCTCTTTTCTATTGCTATTCTTCCAGGGACCTGAAACACACCATTTTAATTTTTGGTTGTGAATGGTATCCTAAATGTGACTTTGAAATCGCTGGAAAAATGATGATAATCTGGACAGGAGTAACCCTTGGTACACAGCAGTTGTCTATCGTCCACAAATGTTTACCAAAATGTTGTGCCTCTAAACCACCCAGATTAATGAGTAGCCGTGAGCAGCATTCTCTTGTAGACTGAGATGCACGGGACGGTCAATTTATTGGGTTACTCGTCATATTTATAACATAACAAACGGCTCCTTATATTTATAAACGCTGGTCTCTATTAATCGAATGAGAGGGAAAGAAAAAAATAAGGCTTCCACCATTTTACTTGGCAAAATATTCGTCATTCATCAAATTGCAGTGTGCACACTCAGATTCGGATCCTAATCACATATCACAGTACAGTGAATTAGGCAGGTTTGGTAAATGGTCATTACGCCTCGTTAACAAACAATTTTTTTTTGAAAATCTCATCCGCAAGACAGGACCATAATCATCATTTGTTTTTCACGGAGGCATGGATTCTATCAAAAACTTGAAGGGGAAAACATATAAATCAACAACTAATCGAACTCAATATCATTTTAATTTCAACTCAATTGCGGTCCTTAATACGTCATCAAAGATGCTTATTTAGGTGATTAAGGTCAGTTAACAATCCACCCCTACTGCTCAGGTGAAAAAGGAGACTTGAAAGAATCCAACAACACGATCCACATACAAACCTCATCTAACTCCAACTATTCCCTCATAACTTAACCACATTCTCGTCTTTTGGAAGGAAGACTATTCAGTAGAAATAATGAAGGCTGATAACCGCCCGTACTCTTTCGATTCGAATGCTGCTGATGCAACTATTTATAGATCAGAGATAGGTACACTAAGATTCGTCAGCCGAGACAAGTTTGGATGGCCGACGCAGATTTTCAGCCTCCAAAGAAGATTATTAGTCACCAGATCTTAGAGCAACCAAAATTGAATGATACAAAGTTGGATATTCATGAAAAGCTGCCATACTTTACTAGATAACTAAATATTCAATTTGTTAATTATGGTTCATCATTTGGGTGTCATTGGCATAGTGAACTTTACGATTTTAGAAAAATATTCATTAGAATATACCCAAATATGGCAGTTGGTCAAAATTCATGACCAGATGCAATGAATAGGCAGTGCAGATGTCCCATTGCAAGGTGAAATACTAAATGAAACCGCGTGGAGAAGACATGTCAGCTTTTTAGACAAACGAAAGCAATCTTACACCATGGTTCTCATTATTTGCAGCAACCTTAGGTACCACGTACTTAATTTTCGAGATGAACTGTCCAAGTTAAAACCCATTAAAATTCGTCCTAGCATCTTTCAAACCTTTAGTGCACAGCTACATAAGACCCTTGTACAGCCAACCACCAAATTCCAAATTCAGAATAAATGTTTGCAATTATTCTTTCCGTGGTATCTCAATGCATTATAAAGAAAACTTTTTCCAAAGTTCCCATTGACTGTTGTAATTTTCCTCAACAGCACTTTGAACAACAAATGGTCTTCCAAAGGATTAAGAATAATATTTTTCTGTCACGAAATTTTAATTCTCCATGGTATAATTATACCAATAATTACAAACTCCTTTGTCATGGATCGCAGAAAACCAGATCAGCATCGTGAAACCATCATAAAGTGTTAAAATATTAACAATAAATGTCCACCTTCCACTAGCATAGATAAAGAGAATGATCATGCACATTAAGTAATAACTATTAAGTCTGTCCTTTCTTTGTAACAAACAAAAAGACGGTCCATCAACACTCGCACAGAAATACAAAGATGTTTTAACAGCCAAGCTCCCTCTGTCTCTCTTCCAGGTTACAGTCTAAGGTTAATTTTATTTATTTATTGAAAAAGTATAAACAGCGATTACAGACACAAAATTCAGTGAAATTGAAGCATGAAATGAAGAAATTTTGCTTTTTGATCTTTGGAGTCTGTTCCTCAAGATTCTAAATCAAATGTATGAGTGGGAGAGGATTTAATGATTGGCTAACCGGCAACAGGAACTGCCTCTGGGATAGAATTAATAAACCACGTTCAAGATGCTAATCGCGTAGCATTGTGCAACGTTGACATTATTTAACATCCATGGAGAAAGTTCCAAGTTTAGAGCTAACTTTTTTACAATTAAGGAAAAAAATAGGAAGGCAAGGTATGAACCAATGGAGACAATTTTACCATGAACTGAACCACTGACCTTCATTGCCAGGCTGTCCATCAATTTGTATGAAAAGTTCTCGAGCAGATTCCACAATCCCCGAATGCCCATAGTGTGGAAAAGATGAGAGAACTCCTTGCCTCACCTCAGATGGCAAGTGATCACTACTGAAAAAGCCAAAGGATTTACAGTTTAGGCTGAATAATTTTGTACATACATGGTCATATGTTAAAGGTGCACAAAGGTAGATTATTAGCACAGAAAGGAGCAGAAACAAATACATGGATGTTCAAGTACATAAAATTTTATCGCCACACGGAATGAAGAGAATCGCTTCCTGTCTAGTATTGCTTAGATGAATGATCTGGTTGATTTCAAATTACACCGGACATAACCAAATACTTGCTAGGACTATCACAGGGAAGTTTATTATACTGTGTTCATGTTCCTCAAAAAGAGATTATCGACCTTGGTAATGTTGTGAGGCAGGCCAGAGTTTCCCCATATCACAGACAAAATAGAAGAAACAAGAGACAATGTTTTCCTAGATGGATCTATTTCCAATGAAAGGTAAATTCTTGTGATTCATGCTTTATAAAGAAAATCACTTAATTCCATATATTTCTTTCTCGCCATTAGGATTATATTCCCTCTTTCGCTCAACAAATAAATTATATTGATGTCAATGTAGTACACGCAGAAGTGCTAGATCATCAGTGCGTGAGAGAGAGAGAGAGAGAGAGAGAGAGAGAGAGAGAGAGAGAGAGAGCGTTACTGTAACAGGCCGTCCAAGTCGTCAGCTGAAAGCACACATTCCTTACATAAACCATCAGTTATGAGGTCTTCAGGAGTCTCTGTCCCACGTACAGCAATAACAACTGTTTTCACATGATGCAGAACCACAATGAAGTACGCTGCCTCACGTCTTACCTATCAAAAATTGGTGAAGAAGATTTTCTAAGATTTTGTGAACGACAAATGGATGCTGGACAACACACGGATATCATCTTTTTTTCTAATCGGAGAAAAAGATGAACAATACAGGAAAAACCATGTTTAAGATATCTGATTGAATCAAAGTGGGGTAGGTCACTTGGACTAACCACACGGGGAGATTAGCTTTCCAGCTTTCATGTTTGCTCGGTGAAGAGCAGTCAGCATTTCCAAATAGAAGTAGGATATTCCCTTGAGTTTTAGGGACAGGAATCACAAAAACAAAGGTCGGAAACAAAAGAAACCAGCGCCTTTTATATGCAGCCAGAGGGTTGCGAAATCAAAATATAAAAGAAAATAGGTTTTCTGATAAGGCTCCACGCACATATGCTAGAAGGAAGAACGCCCAAAGCCCAATAAGTCAATAATGGACAGCATGATTGAGGGTAGGTGCAGTTATGGCAAGGAGCAGTATGACAAGGAGCGGTTATGGCAAGGAGCGTTATGGGAAGGAGCGGTTATGGCAGGAGACTAACTGCCTAAATGAGGAAAGGAAAGGAGAGGATATAAGGAATGGCGGAGCTGGAAAGGAGGAGGGGAAGGAAAACCAGTTTTAGTATGTCGTGCATCTACAATAATGGCTGGAGGGTTGTATGCGACCCTCCATCTGTTCTGGGTTCTTTTACTGTTCTTTATCTTTGTTATTTCCGTTCTAGAGGTTGTTTTTCATCTAATACGAATTATTCGTAGTTCTTTGATCTCAGATCTTATAATTTCCAAAACCACATAGATAGCTTTATAACTATTGCTGAGATGACGAAATAAGTAGATGGGCATTAGCATGTTATGGTTATAACAGCAGCGAAGTGGAAGAAAATCCAGAAAAAAAGGTACTAATGGGAGAAGTTCATTGGATTAGGCAAGTTTCGCGTAGTACAGGAAAGAAACCGTGAATCTGAAAGAGACATGTTAAGAGAACTTCAGCCTATCAAATGTTTTGGCAGGAAGTTACTGGAAAAGTATTCAAAACTGAAGTTCTGGTGTGTGGTGCGTGGGATCTCCGGGATTACAACATGAGGCAGGAAGAGTTCTAAGATGACACAGCTTAGGTGAACCAGCAAATGTGACCCAGCCACTCTTATCTTACTTGGGAAACACGACCTCGTCGAAGGACTTCCGGTGGCATATTGACATACTTTAGAAAAGCTGCTGCATGTCCTCGCCACCAATTATCACCTTCCAGCATGGGACGCCTGTGAAGATGACAAACTATATGACTAGAAGCAAATGCCAATCAGGACATTACACAAGTCACATGACAATATTTCATCAATATAATATTTCCTAGGAATTAAAAAAATACATGAATTTTATTAAATGAAATATTTAATGCACTCTCTGTTATAAAATGACATGCAATTAATCAGGGATCATTTATGTCTAAGATCAATTTATTTTTTAGAAGATTTCTGGGTGACATGCCTGATCAGCCGTCTAGAAGAGGGCAACAAGTTCCAGTCCGTGGTAATTTTTTGACAGGAGATGGCTGTCGGAAGTACTATCACATCAATGAAGAGGTAAAAGGTTACATTCTCGGATTCATAGGTTATGTTCATGCAGCGAGCGAGGGGAGCGAATCTTTGCTTAAGAAGGACACATGCTCTAAGGCGAGCAACTATCAGACATATATTGAGTCATAACTGCTACGCCACAAAGCAAAATATTGAAAAACATTGAGAATTAGCGAGTTTATGCACCTAAAGCAAAAAACATTTGCGGTATGATGGAAGTATTGCATTTCACGACTCAATAGAAAGTATACCTGCAGCGCATCCATGGAGTTAGAACTCCCTGCCTATAGAGCCATGCACATGGAAAAAAAATTGGATTCCTCCCAAAATCAAGCAGTAGGCCCTGTATGATAACACAATCAAATAAATACCATTATCTTATGAGACATAAAAGCAAGTTCAAGAAAACAACCGTGTAGGCAGCTTCAGCGAATTGATGCAACACAGCAGCCTCTTGAATAAGTGCTTCTGGTGCCTCCACAGGTTCCTTACCAAAATTTGAAATTTGTCTTTGCCTCTGTAGTAGAGCGAGACCTAAACAACCAACTTCTATCATGGAAACATTCATAAATAGATGAGAATTACAAGATTTAAAACTGTAGGTTCCATGTTAACCCACACTAAGGCCAGGCTGCAGAAGAAATAAGTTATATCCTAAAGTGGAGATAAAAAGTGATTATTTATAACTTTCTGACACTAGAAACTGTTAGAGACAATCGTGACCAAGTTATGGGAAAAAATTTATCGTAGCCTGAGGTTTTTTATCAAAATTATGTAGGGTTCAGTCTCTAAGGGGTGATAGAGGTCACTGCAGAGTGAGGCGGTTTCCACCGTTCCTCCCCTCTGTCCTCCGTGACAGAGGCAACCCTCCTCCATCTGTCCAATTTCCTACTCAATCTATGTTTCTCAGCATGGTATCAGAGCTTATTCCCGTGGGAGTCGCTGTGGTTCACCATCACCATCCAACTTCAAGAGATCTAATCTTCGTCCAGCAAGGTCCCATGCCAGCGACAAGGTCCTACAACGGCAGTAATGCGGTCCCATGATGATAGGGCGTCAGTACCACTACGTCCTGCATAGTCCAATGTCATCCTGCGTTGTCTTATGCCGTCCGGCACATCCATCGTTGTTCCACACCGTCCTGCGCCATCCTCGGCACACTCCAGCGTATCCTACAGCGTCTGGCACTGTCCCACACAGCTCAACATCATCCCGTGCTATCCGGCGCAGTCCAGCATCACTGTCCAATGAGGCAGTCTTGCATCGTCATAGTCTAGCAAAGGAGCTCTCCCCAACACTTTCATTGCTACTGCCGCTATCATCTTGCGAAGTCCTTTTTGTCCTCAGCCTACCATTCTCGCTAGGTCCTTATCCCCTCTTTCCGTCAGAATCAGGTTCCTTCATCCTTGGTCCTTATTATCTCGCTAGTCTTGTTTGTCCTTGGTCTTGCCTACTAAGCTTTTTTCCTCCTCATCGATATACTTCTCGTCATCCTCAAGAGGTAGGTTATCATCACTTCTTTCCATCAGAGCAGTCGAGCTTCCTTTGCCATCTCCACATCCACCTTCATCTTCTACCTGAGGACATTTTACCTACGCCACAACCAGTCTACTCCATTCTGTTCTATCATCATAACATTGGGTATTAGAGGAAGATAATGAGAGATCCGCTGAAGTCTTCTTTCTATTCTTCCCATCCTCCTGTCCCAACGGAGAGCCATGTTCATCAGAGCCGTCGCAGCCTTCCAATCCCAAGGTAAGCGAATGAATCTAGGTTCGATGTCAGCCCTCTGGTCTAGAGGGCATCAAATCCATCTTCATCCAGTCGTTTGATTTCTGTGATGGTGTATTCATCTTCAAGGTGAGGTTGATTGGCAGTGTTTTGTCTGTGTTAATCAAGGTGTGTTCTTCATCAGCAGTGCAATCATCAACGACATCTTCATCCTCAAGTTCACCATCAGCATATTCATTGACAACGTCTTCAACAGCATGCTCATCACCAATGTATCTAGGTATAAAGCTATCAATTTTGAGGGAGGAAATATCAGCCTCCCTAATATCGACCTTTGTGTTTGTTGATCTTATTTATTTACTAGCCAAGATGAACTTTTCAAAGTTACCATCCAAGATGAACTTTTTCAAAGTTCCTCTTAAGGGGGAGTGTTAGAGATCTAAATAGTGATCATGTTATGGGGATAATTTTGTAATAGTCTGAGAGCACTTTGATCAAATTAAGATTCCCTCCCTATTAAGGGGTGATAAAGGTCAATGCAGAGTGAGGCGATTTCCAACGTTCCACCCCTCTGTCCTCTGAGACAAAGGTAACCTTCCTCTATCTATACAATTCCCTACTCAACCTATGTTTCTCAACAGAAACGAGTCCCTGCCACTGGAAGAAGATGCAAAGAAACTATGAAGGTATGCTAGGTGCTATAACAAAGTAGAATGAATTCGCAGGAGACAGTAAAGAGAGAAACCAAAGAGTTTCAGATGAGGATAACAACTAGAGAATTTAGTTGAATCGATGATTTTCCTCGAACTTCTACTCATTTATAAGGATTTAGCATTAGAAATGTTGCGATCAAGACAGGAATGTTCAATACAGTCTCGTGCAGCTGGTCAACACAGGAAAAATCTGGGCAGGTCCTCTGATAGACAGAGAATAGAAACGGTGTGCAGGCTTTTTGTTCAGCCTAAAGAATAAATGCATACAAATGTGTGAAGATGTAAGACAGTCAGGATCACTATTTAAGGTGAAAAGTAACATGATAAATAAAGGATAAAACAAAGTATATAAAATAATCAGACTACAAAGACGGATTATTTTTTTCTGTGAAGGAACTGAACCTGCTAAAAGCTCTAGATGACCAGTGCCTGATGCCCTATATGCAACAAGATCACCCAACAGTCTTGCCACAGAATAAACTTCATCCTCCTCCAAGACACTCCTGCGTAGAAACAAAATTAAAAAAATTAAATAATCTAAAATAGACTACCTTTAGTTTAAGTTATTGGAGAGGGAACCCTACAAGTATTTAACACGACCCAGACAGCATAAAGCCTCTCGGATTCCATGATCAAAAACTTCATGATAATGAGCTTTCCAAGCAGTATCATGAGTTGCATAAAATGACCTCCATCTAAGAACATCAGAACCTGTAAAACATTGGAGGATAACCACACCCCAGACCAAGATAGGGAAGAAAATGATTAAACCCCGTTTCCAGCTTCTCTCCGTTTTCTGCACTGAATCATAACAAGTGAATGTCACTAAACATCTTTATCGGGTGAGTAACTGGTAAGACTCTACCATGCAGTCCTTTTTATTTCAATTCGTAAGAGAGACAATTTCTGACATAGAATAGTATTTTATCAGTATACTTAAGGCGTTCAGTAGGACATAACATACATGCATACATACATAGAAAATCTCTCGTCATAGACGGAAAAGCATGCGGTTAGAAATACAAAATCTTTCTTGCATAAACGATTACATTCAAAGACATTATATACAGTCGAAGAAAGGACGAATTTCTGCAACATGTTCTACGAAATTAAGGACAAAAGTTGGCAACAACTGCACGAATTTGTTGGATAATAGGAGGTAAAACAAAGAACAACAAATAGAGAAAACTCTCAAAACCCAGATATGAGAAGAAAAATATCTGTGTGCGACCAATTGATTTTCCCTTGTTTCTCTAACCATCACAGGAAGATTCATATATGAAATAGACAAGAAAGATTACTCCAAGTGGTTAATAATCCAGTACAGGAATTCACATTACAAATTAAGAGTAAATCAAACTCCTCCAAGAAGAAGTCGGAAATAAAACTTTATGAACATAATTTTTATTTAGCTGGATGAATAAATCTCTAATGAGGCATTAGTTTTTCTTTGTAAATACAGCAACAACGAGAAGGTAAGTTAGAGCAATACAAGAGAGCAGAATGATCTTTACATGAAGAGATAGTTACAAGAAGAAATATCTAACTCACTATGTGTTGACGCGAGAAGGTCCCAAAGACAAATAACTTGCACCTATACATTAGATAAAAAGACCTAATGTGTAGTTCAAGATATGCTAGGGGAAAATTCGTACACAAATAGTGGAATTCTCAGGAGTACAACATTATTAGAAATTATGCAGCTAGTTTTCCATCAAATAGTTTTTATCCACATTAAATGAGAAACTCGTACACAAAGTACTATTTCACATGCGTTTTTTTATTTCCCATAAAGAAATCCTACTGACGACATCAGAACAACGCAAGTGTCACATAAAAACGAACTAGATCAATAAATAATGAGAAGGTTCATGCCGCCTATATCCTAGTTGAATAGGTAGAAGCATTTAGGGACCTATCCATGGAGGATTAATTTCAGTTCCCTCCTACACAAGATCGTGTATGTTTTTCTGTTAAAAAGAAAATAACTTTTGATACATCTTGATCTCTAAGATGGTTTAAGATCTCGGCTATCAATGAGAAAGGAGAACCGATTGTCTTCAATCCATAGCTCTGTGAGACTGACTAATTAGATTCCTGAAAGTTTTGATGAACAGACCCATAGAAAAGAGGCATACTAAGGAGGCTAGCATGACTTAGGATGGGTGGCCAAACTGTGTCTATACAATCTCGAGATGGAACTGAATTCACGCCAGTCAAGAAGATTAGGCTACATATGATTCACAGGATCTTGAATTATCACTACCAGAAATTCCCAGTCTTCATATAGATAAGAAAGCAGGTAACCTTCAGCTAGCCCACAAGAATTGAAGACCTGTAGGAATCAAATGTGAAAGAAAATAAAAAAAAACGGTGAATGACGATTCATGCAATCTTATACAAAGATGAGGAGGAATGATGGAATATTCAGGAGTCCTAAGGATAAAAGGAAAATTGAGAAGCATACGAAGTTGTTAGTGAAGAAAGCTTCAACACTTAAAAAGTCCTTTCTAAGTGGTTCTACAGACTGGGAGAAAGCATGACAATGAAAGTGGTTCCCCAGATTTGGGGAAAGCATGGCTACTGCTATTTGGGGAGATGGAATATGGAGACACCATCAGATAGTGCATGGTTGGGCATCAGTTGGTTTCTATTTTTAAAATGTAGATATTTCAATGGTAGCTTTTTGGGGATTTGGTAAGTGAAGCTATAGCTTTACATACTTCAAATTCATGTTTCTTTATTAATGTCATGTGTGACCATGCTTGATAGAAAATGAAACACGACTTTCATATACTCCAAGGGATCAAATGAACTCAGCATTGGCATATCCACCATCGAGGTAAAAAATATCAATCAATGTCTCGAGCTCTGCCAAACTGAAGTTGCTTCAACTGACATGTACAAGTTGTGTCCAACTGAATATCTGAGGGAAAAATTTCATGCATCTAGAATTCGGGTAATGACCCACAGAGGAAGTCGATTCAGTAATCACAGAAAAGAGCACGCAAATTAAGACCAATGCACATGGAGGGTCGGGAAACACATTTGGTAATTGTGTACCAAGATCGCCCATGGATACAAACCCTGATGGAAATTCACAGTGAATATCTTTGTAGAGTGTTATTTTAATGCAAAGGAAAAACTAAAAAAACACTGAATATGAGAAGCAATATAGTTCTAAACAATTCAGAGCCCAATTTTGGTGATGTAAAATTTTGATTAAAGGAAAGAGGAGAAATAAATCCGACAGAAGAAAAAGGGACATTTGAAAGCACATTGATTTTTATGGTTCAACAGTTATCCACTTTTTTGTTGCTGATTCCAATCCCAGCTTTGGCCTAGCCCAACTGCGTTTTCTATGCAATAGTTTCTTTAAAATTATTTGATCAAATCCATAATGAATATAGCATATCATAAAAAAATATTAATGCAAATGATAATTACAGAAATAGGTAGAAACGTCCTTTACCTAAAAAGCATGCCACTGAATCTGTATTATACGATAAGTATTTAACAGTTATGATTGTTAAATAAAGTGCCCCCACAATCTGTGACATAGTAATAACCGTCCCAAATCTAGTCCACCACAGCCATCGTTTGTACCTAACCTGATAAGAAAAGACAATACAGCCAGGTCTCATAACAATAGATGTGTAAAGATTCAAGAAAGAATTCGATAAAAACAAAATAACATAAAAGTGTAGCTTTTAGTATTATTTGGAAAGGATAATCCGACAGATATCTAGCAAAGGATTTGCACCATAGCCATTGTAAACAAACCGGTTCTTGATGACCCAACGATGAATAGTGTAGAAGGTAGTTACCATTGCCATATAAATGTTTTGGCCGTCTTGCTAAGGTACACAATGTTAAGAGATGGTATAGAAGTTATCAACATTTTGACAACCGTCTCTATCAAAGTGGCGATTTTTTTCCATGAAGGCGATATTTAAATAACGTACAAAATGGTTCATAACAATTGCTCTTTCTCCTAATGATTAAAATATGTATTCCAGATGCCGCATAGCAATCTCACCAACATTCTTCGAAACTCGGACAAAGGCATGTGAGCAATCAAGACACAGGGCCAGAGATGGCAAACAAGAATCAAGAAGGATATTATGATCCAAATGATTTATTGACACAATTTTCACCAATGAATATCACCACGTTACTGCATAACCAATCAATTCAGTTTCATAAAGTTCAACCACTGTGCTCAACCTATCAAGCATCCTCTATAACTCGCATAATCTGTATGTAGCAGCTCCATTTCTGTGTATTCTCTTAAGTTCTTCAAAGTGGCCCCATTGCATACATTGTTTGGAATAGCCATATCTTTAGACACCAATGTTGTTCAGAAGAAAGGGAAGTCATTTATTTCTGCTAATGAGGGAGTGGGTTACAACAAGGATGGACCTTTGGAGTGGGTCTAGATTAGTCTACATCAACTTGATGTAGACAGCAAAGACTTGTAAAAATGGCATTTTTTATTGCTCATTAGCAATGTACTCGTACATCCCCTTTTTTATATTTTACGCATATATCATACTCACTTTAAGAATAAAAGACATACCCCAGTTCCATTCACTCGATAGTTCCTTGGTATCATTGACAAAAGGGAAGCCGTCTATGGTTTTTTTTATATCTATACAATCAGGGTCGATATGGAATCTAAAAGTGTTCCAAAAAGTTAACCGAAAATACCTAGCAATCCAAGAAATGAGACATAATTGAATATATTTCTAATCACCATGGAAGCAAATATTGGATCTTATCGCATTTCCCTTTATCAAAATACTACAGACCTTTCCATCCATTAACTTTATTTCCCTTTTATTTTATTTTATTTTGATTTTTTATAGCAATAAGATGCTTAGAAACATGTCACCAAATACAGGATGTCACAAAAAAATTCAGTACCTAGTAGGAATTATTCAATAAGATAAAGACCTCAGCACCTCTTAATCTATAATCACCTTAAGGTGTGATTGCTTTCCATTTTGGATTAAAAAAATATACCGTTATGACCATTAAACCCCTTACTTCTCCAACAAATGTTATAGGCTTATCTTTTATTCCAACAAACTAGCTGCAACACCATGCCACTTTCAAGTTTGACGACGAGTGAGAGTGAAGCAGGCAAAACCTGCACGTGGCAGAGAGTAATATAGAACATTTTTTGAGTGTGTGACAGTGCTGCCCACTTCTTTCTAATTTTTTTATAATCACAAATAAATCCCATGATCTCAATTCCCTCTCATCTGGAGATGACACTCATACTTGAATCAGCCTGATTCAAAAGGAAGTTCATTGGAACAATTAATGTGCCCTTATTTTTCACAGTATTTCCATTGATTTGCCGTGTAGAGACTGATTCCACGCTCGTAATTGAAATAGTTAACTCCCTCTAAAACCAGCCATCAGTACCCCCGAAACTTAACCAAAGATGCAGTAAGAGGGTCAGATCACCTCACTGCTTCTTATGCCATATCGCCCTGCCTTATCAGCTCCCGAAATGCCCTCCAACGCTTCAAAGAACCTTCACCTAGTTGAAGGATCAGTTGATGCCTCAAAAAATCAAGACTACAATCCAAAACGCTAATCGCAGACCGAAAAGAATGCAATTCAAGCTGTCATGTCCGAGTTAGCCTTCTAATCCATTAGTTGATTATATTGGAATGGTGAGCGCAAATGTTAGGTTTCTGCAGCCTGTAACATGTCAGAATTCGATAGCGCATCCAGTTTAATTTTGACCAATATATTAGCTGGAAATCAGAAAGCACAGAGGACAGGAGCCGAAGGGAAGCCGGATTACCCGTCTCTCATGACGGACGACCGCATCGACAGCAATGGATCCCTCAGACAAGCAACTTGCAACACTAGCCGCCGTCTTCATCTGGGCAAATGCCGCGCCAACCATGGACATGATCCTTACGCCGGCGACGATGGTGGCCACGACAAATGGAAGCTTCTTCTCGACAGAACACTCGGAAGACATCGAAGCCAGCAGGTACACGCCGATCGAGGACACCCCCAAGTTCCCGATCCCCACGACCACGCTGATCCATCTGATGCTACGGAGCCTCGAGACCAACAACGCCCTCTCAGCGGCAAAATTCGCCATGAGACGAAGCAGGAAGCGGCTCCCCCCTCGATGATCCCAAGGCAGGAGCCTTGTAAGCAGCTGCCGTGTCCTGTAAAAGATGGGCGCCGCTCGCTTGGGCGAGTCAAGCATCTTGTACAGATCCTCCCATCCGCCCACAGAGAGAGAAAGAGAGAGAGAGAGACAGTCACAGAGAGACCAAGAGAGAGAGAGGAGAGAGAGAGAGAGAGCAAGAGAGCAAGAGAAAAGAGACAGAAAGAGAGAAAAAGAGCAAGAGAGAGAGAGAGGGAGAGAGAGAGAGAGAGAGAGAGAGAGAGAGAGAGAGAGAGAGAGGGAGAGAACAAGAGAGCAAGAGAAAAGAGACAGACAGAAAGAGAGAACAAGAGCAAGAGAGAGAGAGAGGGAGAGAGAAAGGGGGATTCCCCCGAAGAAAAGACAGGACTTTGGGGTGTGCTAAAGACACCAATCAGACGGTGCTAAGCCTAGCAGTGAGAACTGTTTGGCCGTTATCTTCCATCCAATCATCGATGAGATACAAGTTCGGGTTTTTCTTTATTTTTTGACGCTTCAAAAAATTAAAGAATAGAGCCCTAACAATTTTATTTCTTATAAAAAACTAAGGTCAATAATTTATTTTAAACATACCCCTCGCTTCGCGCCTTTTTGGCTTTACTTCAAAACACCGTGAGACTATATTTATATTTTTGAAACTCTCAAACTGCATAATTTGTTGTGCATAGCCCCTTATCTGTTGTCCCCCCAACACGGGCGAGTTCAGCTCGCCGCGGATGGCGTCATAGAAGGATCCCATGACACGTCTCTAGCCCATTAGTAGGACAGCATTACAGCCCAATAACCAATGTCCACCTGCTCTTGTTCCCATGGGCCCACCATAATAGGCCCATTATGGTGGCATGAAATAATTTCCTCACCTGCGCTACAACCATCAGGTAGACAACATTTTTTTCAAAAATAAAAAATAATAAGAAGAATAAACGAGCATTTCGCCATTTGGGGCGGTCGATGTCGTCAGGTTCACGCTGCAATTTTGTCCAGCTTGTCGGAGACCGTCCTCATCCTCGGCCGCGAGTTGGGTTCGAGCTCTGAGCAAATCAGGGCCAGATGAAGCATCGAAGCCACGGCCTTGCGGCTCTGCTGCGCCTCGCTGCGGATAGCCGGATCGACCAGCTCCGCCGGCGGCCGCCCTTCCTCAACCTCCTTCCTCGCCCACGTCGCTAGCTCGCCGGTTTCCATGGCCGTCACCGGCGAGGAGGAGGTCGCCGCCGCTGCCTGGTTCGAACCCCCGGGGGACCTCCCCGTCAGAAGCTCCAGCAGCACCACGCCGAAGGCGTACACGTCCCAGCTCTGGGAGGGGCGGCTCCCCGGAACCTGCGCTTCTGGAGGGAGGTAGCTGCTGGGAGGGGCGCCGCCACCGCCGCCGGCGGCGTGAGCGAGGCGGGCGAGACCCAGGTCGGAGATGTGGGGGTTGAGATCGCCGTCGAGGAGGATGTTGGAGGGCTTGACGCCGCCATGGACGAGCTTCCGAGGTCCACTTTCATGGATGTGGGCGAGCCCCCTCGCCGTCCCCTTGGCTATCCGCAACCGGTCCGGCCAGGAGAGGCTAGCCTCGCCGGGCTTCGCTGAAACGTCGAGCAGGAAACTCAGAGAGCGAGAGAGATGAAAGATGAAGATGGAGAGGAGGAACAAGGAGGAATAGGGAAGCTCACGGTGTAGAGCGGCGGCGAGGCAGCCATTGGAGATAAACTCGCTGACGAGGAGCTTCTCCTCTGGGGACCAGTAGTAGGCCTTGAGGCGGACGAGGTTCGGGTGTCTCACGCGAGCAACGGCCATCACTTCGGAGGCGAATTCCCTGCGCCTCTCGGCGGCGCCGCCGTCTCCCAGCCGCCGCACCGCCACCGGGACGCCATTCCCGAGCACCACCTTGTACATGATCCCCATCCCCCCCTTTCCCAGCACGTACGCTGACGCCCGCAGGAGCTCCTCCAGCTCGCAGGAGAACCCCTTGTCGATCGCCACCAGCGTCCCCTCGGCTCCGCCGCTGCCACCTCCTCCATCGCCGCCGCTCTCCTCCCCCTCGTCGGAGTCACTGCAGGAGCCCCCCTTCTTGCAGCAGATCGCCGGATTCCCCCTCCCGCCTCCTCCGCCCAACCTCGTCTTCCCCGTGCAGCTACAACCAGGGCGGCTGTTCTTCACCTTCCAGTAGGCGTAAACCAGGGCCAGGCCGATCAACGCCACCCCCACGGCGTCCGCCGCTGCGATCAGGATGATCGTCCCCAAGCGGAGCCCCTTCCTGGTCTCCTTCGCGCCGCCGCCGCCGCCCATCGAGATCTGTCCATCTGGAGACGCAGGCTGGCGGATCTCCTGGCAGGGACTGAGGAGGAGGTAGCCGCAGAGTCTGGGATTACCGGCGAAGGATTTAGGGCTCTGGTTGGATAGAGTTCCCTGCGTGGGGATCTCCCCGGAAAGGTTGTTGAATCGGAGATCCAGGCCCACGGCGGCCGGCAGATTCCCGAGGTCGTCGGGAATCTCGCCCGAGAATTGATTGTAGGAGAGATTGAGCGTCCCTGACAACGATCTGAGGGACCCTAGATCTGGCGGGAGAGTGCCGGTGAGGTTGTTCGAGGAGAGGTCGAGCTCCAGAAGGTTCTCCATCTGCTGCCAGATTCCGGCGGGCATCTCGCCGGAGAGGCGGTTTCCGGCGAGGTGAAGTCTCTGGAGTTGGCGGCAGCGGCGGAGCTCGCCGGGGATTGGGCCGGAGAGGGAGTTTCGGGAGAGATCGAGGTTCTGTAAACGGGGCAGGTCGCAGAGGGAGGGAGGAAGAGGACCAGAGAGGTTGTTCGAGTAGAGGAAGAGAGAGTGTAGAGACGAAGCATTGGACAGCTGAGGAGGAATGGCACCGGAGAGGTAATTTCCATGGAGGTTCAGACGGCGGAGGAAGACGAGGGATCCAAGCTCGGAGGGGATGTAGCCGGAGAGATTCTTGCCGGAGACGGTGAGCGCGACGACGCGAGGGTAGGAGAAGCCGCGTACATTGGTGCAGGAGACTCCAGGCCACCGGCAGGGGTCCTCGTCGGCCTCGTCCCAACCGGCGAGGCTGGCAGAGGGATCGCCGGAGACGGCGGATTTGAAAGCCAGCAGCGTGAGACCGTCTGGAGAAAGCGCCGCGCAGAAGGTAGAACCAGACGACCAAAAGAGGAGGAAGATCAGGACGAGGATCTTCATCTGCTCCGCCTACGCCGCCGCCGCTGCTTCTGCGGAAGGTTTTCCGGCGGGAGGATTCTTCTTCTCCGGCGCCGGTGAGTGTCTGTATATCTCTCAGCTTCGAGAGGGTATGTTACACCGCCGGAGTCTTATATCAGCAGTCAAAAGTCGGTAGTTTCCACTGTGGGCCCAATCTTTGTTCCTCTGTCCCATTGAATGGCACACCAATTAATATGGAGGGCTGGAGGAGTAGACAGGAAGCAGAGGGCCCACTGCGGGCCCCACACCCCTTCATCCGACCGTGCTATCCAGGATGCAGTTAAATGCGGCGGTGATTCCCAAATTTACCCCTTATGCCACTGGACTGGCCAAGACTGGCCAACAGTAGGGGAGAACGAAGATGGCGCGAAAGGCTAACGGTAACGGCCATCCACAGCACCCCGGTCGCGAGGATCCTTTTGGATCTCAACCGTTGACTACGTCCACCGTGTGATCTTAAAAAGCCCCTCCAGTTCACCGTGGGGGGGCTTCTTATATTTTAATTCCGAGGGAATAATACGATTATACAATATAAAACTCGGGAACTTTAAACAATCACCAGTAATAATTAATTAATCAGAAAATATACATTAAATACGAGAGAGTGGCTTTGGCATTATTATGTTCAAGGTTTAAGGATCGGAGTTCCAACGGCAAGTAGATTCTTAGGGTCCAAGGGAAGACAAAGTGGGCCCCTGACTCGACTAGTTGACTTTATTCTTCCCAGAATTGTGCCTTAAAAGAGACCTCTCCATCTTTCACTTATAATACTAGTTTGTAGTATTTATTTATCCTATTTAATGAATTTAGCTGTAACCCAAGACTGGATGTGAACACTCCCCTCCTCTACTGTTAAGACCGACAGCCGCAAAGTCAACCTCATCGCCTGTGCCTTGGTCCGGGCCGGTGGAGTGATGGGGGCCCGGGGCCCGAGCCCATTTACTCCCATGGCGACCGCCGACGCCATGGGCCCCACACCCACTCCCACGCGACCGTTTTAATTCCTCGTAGGATGGGCTGGACTCACCTGGCATGATAGTTTGGAGGTGCGCACTAAAGCGCGCTCATGAGTGGTGAAGGATAACGTGCGCGGCAAGAGATGTGAATCTGAAGCATTCCCCACAACTTCCCGTGGGCCCCGCCCTGTAATGAATCGCTCGTGTGGGCAGCTTGCTCGTGTGATGATTAGAGCCATAAATTGGAGCAATAGGGCTCTCTCGGGGCGCCCGCCTGAGATTTCTTTCTTTCCCTAGTTAAGCCCCTGAATTTTTGTTATTGGAAATATACCTTTCAAATCGTTCTCTCTCTCTCTTCTTTAATTATCTGTCTACTCTCAACCAATAGGGGAACCCGGTCCGGACCAATCCCGTCGTCCCGGGTCCAGACAGGACCCCAGTCCGGTTCCTGGCCCAACCCGGAGTTTTCTTTCATTCAAGTACTGTTTAGTACGAACGTTGAGTCTCAGCTGGCAGCAGGCGGCACGCCAATCATGGTCGTCCATCGAGCTATGGACGATCAGGATGATCTCTAGTCGTTTGAGAGAGAGAAGAGTGTCGGTGGGAATGGTCATCTTCTGCACGGGCGAATTGGGCCCATTTCTCGGATAGTCCTTATCTAGATCGCTTCTAAGAGACTCTCTCTCTCTCCCCCACCATCTCTCTCCCCTTAAGGAGCTGACAAGTGGAACAAAGCGTCATGGTCACGACATGTTGTTGATATTGATGGAGTTGGAGGGAGTCAGAGACTACCACTGAATGCATCCATAAACCGTCATCCCGGTGACCTTCGTAACCAAAGCGTAGCCTCAGGTTGGGAGTCTAATCTAAACCGGGACCATTGACGATCCGGAGACCACTTACCGGGTCCTTTTTTATTACACGTGGCAGTCGGACAACTCCCCTTGGTCCTAGCTCACTCCCACCGTGGCAGCCAGGTATCCCCTTACTTTTTGGCTTGTTAGAGTAGGCAAAATATGCAACTTTTTCTTGGGCAATAAACATGAGGGGTATCATATGTGTTTAAATATCATAAACAAACTTGAGATCCAAATTAAGAAAAGTCCAAATAATGATTTGCTTATAGTTTTAGTTCCAAGTTATGATTAAACATCAAAAAGTCATTAATGAAGAGTATTGACTTAAAATATGGTGAAAATCCTAATTTGGCATATCATGAAGCATAATAAGCAAACAAATGGTCAAGTGGATCATTTTCTATAAATAGAAGATAAAACTATTATGAAAAATTGCAACAACCAAGAGTATCTTGATCTTATGAACTAGACATGTCATTTTTCTTTTATGATTACTCTAATAAAATAATGTTATGGTCGTTATTTCTGACTATCAGATCTCTCTATTGATATTCCAGACTTCAAGTCTCTTACCTTGCTTTAAATATTTTTATGAAAATATTGCTCTCATTTTTACCATGATAGCAACATTTATTTATTTCATTTTTTTGAGTTGGCTAGTTTTAGTAGGTGATTTTTCTGAATTAAAAAAGAGATTTTTGGTGAAAGTATAGCATTTTCTTAGTAACCCTAGTGGTGATTGACCAACGTAAGACCGTTGACCACTCCGAGCCTAATTGCCTCTTCTCTACCTACAACACCCCTTCAAGAGCCCCCTCGCAGGCTAGTGCAATCTACTTTGACCTAATAAATTTCCAAAGCTAAAGTTATGTAGATTATGAAGATGAGTTCTTGGAACGAGCACCATCGTCCTTGTGTAGTGGAAGACGAATGTAAACATGAGAGAGAGAGAGAGAGAGAGAGAGAGAGAGCACATTCAATGCTTGTTGGCATCACACAATGCTCACTGATGCTTGCTTTAGTTGTTGTGTTAAAACAACTCAAACTTAAAACTCCGAGATTTGAGTCCACTTAAAATAATTAAATTAATTAAGCGGTAAAATCAGGTCAATCTTGATGGTAAATCCGTCGTGAGAAATTCCAACTAGTTCTTAAAGGTACTATGCAAAGGGAGTGAAAGGAGGAAGAAGAAAAAAGAAAGAGATGAGAGATAAACACTTGCAAAGTAAATTCTTTTTGTGTTGGATTTAAATTCCAAGATATTGAAATTGAAACCGGAACAAACTCCAAGATTTTTATAATTCCTAATGTGCAAGAACTGAAATGAAATAGAAAATCTCCCTCTTTGGCACCTGGGGAATATGTTGGCAAGGTGCAGGTTGCAACTTGATTCTTGGTTCCACCTCTTCAATCCACCATTCTTGGTTGCAACTTGGTGAATTGAGCTGTCTTGATGATGTCCTCGCCTGCCACCCGGGGAAGAAGAAGAGGAGACGTGTCCCATATGGCACTAGGGAAAAAGGAGTTTTGGTGAGTATGTTGTCTGTCACCCAATGAGGGTAGTAAGGAGTCCTATTCGCCGCCATTCACCGCCATTCACTGCTGTCTGCCCCCGTGCCTACCATTCGGCGCCGTGTGTCACTCAGCAGAAACCGTGGATGGGGGAGCTGTTCGCTGCCATGCACCACCGTTGCCCACGGTTCACTTCCATTCGCCACTGTCCGCTGCTTTGATGTGTCACTCGGCAGAAACCGTGGATGGGGGAGCCGTTCACCACCGTGTGCCGCCATTCGTCACTGTGTGCTGCCGTTCGCCGCTATCCATTGTTCTGTTGTGTCACTTAGCAGAAACCGCCGTTCGTCGCCATTGTCACACAGAGAGGTGGCCAACCGTCGCCGTTCGTGCTCCAACTTCTTCGTTGCTTTTACGAATTTATGTTAACCATAAAACATTAGTCATCTCTCCCCTCTCACCAAGAGTGAGTGAATCCATGTCAAAAATTCTGAGAAAATTTATCAAAAGTCCAAAAAAATCACGCCATTTTCAGCCAATAAACTTATTCTCTACCCAAAAATCGCAATTGAGACCATTATGTTATGCATATGACGCAGGTAGTCAATAATCCATAAAAAAACTACTTAAGACATAACAATTGACACTTAAGTCAAGTTTCTGGTTCTATAGATGATTTCGGGAATTAACATTATTTGCATACAATATTCACTAGATTAATACAACAAAAGTAATAATATTACATGGGTTCAAAGCATTAGCACACCCCTCCTCACAAATGGAGAGATTTCCCCATGCTATCACAGGGGTACATACATTACACACCATTCTGTTAGATTAGTCTTAGTTGGCGGCACAGAACGCACCGATCATGTTAACCCATCCAAATATCAATGATTAGGTGATCTCTTGTTTGAGAGAGAAAAGAGTCAGTGGGAAATGGTCATTCTTCTGCATGGCCTACTAGGGCCCGTTTCTCATACTAGTCCATATATTGGTTGCTTTCAAGACTTTCTCTCTATCTCTCCCCCTTAAGGAGTTGACACATGTGGTGCCTAAAGACGACTTATAGTTTTTTTCTTACACGATAATTTTGGACAAGTCCCTTTGGTCCTCCTTCACTCCCACATTGTTGCAAGCAGAAATCCTAACTCAAAGCTATGATTATATTCGTTTTAGCTTATTAGATTGGGCAACAATATGCTACCTATATTTTGGCCAATGTGTATTAAGGCTAATCATGTGGCAGCTGATGCCCTATCATAACACTCGGTAGAGTGTGGCTTCAAAATATAAAATTATACTAACTTGAATTATTAGACTTGGATCAAATCTCTCAAGAGATTTAGGTAGACCCTCAACTATGATGTATCAATCCTAAATAATTGCCAGATTACTCAATTTAGTAATGACAACTATTTTTCAAAGGATACTTAAAGATCTCCCAGAATTCAACCTTCATTCTAAGTCTCCTAAAGGAATCCCATGACTCAGCAATTGGGGGGCATTCAAGAATTTATGCACCTACATGTGTATCAGCAAGAATGTTTGTTGGTTGGGAATGAAAGCGTGTGAAGAATTATGTAGTTCTATCAGAAAAATGAATTAGAGGCATTGTGGCTGGTTGTAATGTTACAGGCCCTCCCCATCCTAGAGAGAATTTAGGCTGAAATAAATAGATTTCATAAAAAAAATACTGATTTCAAGAGGATTTAGCACATTCTTAGTTGTTGTGGATCGCTTGAGCAAGTATGCCTATTTTTCTTTTATTTATCATCCTTTTTAAGCATAAGATATCACTCATATCTTTATTTGAGATATTGTTTGATATTTTAAAATTTTAGAATCCCCCATCACAAACTAAGTGCATATTTTTATGAGCTCTTTCTAGTAGAAATTGTTTTGGCTCTAAGAGACAAACTTGTGATGAACTAGTTCCTAATGAAAAATAAATTTGATATGAGCATGATGGGAGAATTGAATTTCTTTGATGGAACTCTTATAGGTATAAACACAAAATTAGACTTTGATGAACATGAAAAAGAATTAGGTCGAATACATATAGAATAATTAATAAATTATTATTATATTTTACTATTAGCAGGCTTGACATGTTGTTTAGTGTTTTAGTTGTGTTCATCAAACCTAAGGCTAAACAATGTGTTTGTTGTCAAGCCTTAGATCTTGTTTAGTGTTTGGTTATTATACAAACCTAAGGCTTGACAATACAAGTGCCATCAACTTAGTCAAAAATTTGATTATACATTCTATATTCAAATTCACTGAAATCATGTATTATTTTATCATGGATCATATACGAAAAGAGAATATTAAATCACATTTCATTGAGATGTCAAAATAGTTGGTAGATATATTCAAAAAACCTCTCCTCGAGGATAATACCTTCGAGGATAGTTACTACTTCTCCACTTATGAAAACAACCATTTCTCCTCGTAAAATAATACCCTCATCTCTCAAACCCATTGAGCACAAGACACAAGAACCTACTAAAATCTCTTACATCAAGAAGAAAGCTAAATCCCTCTCTCAATCAATGTCCATTTCTTGAAATTAACTTTTTGTAGAGGATATTCCTCTTAAAGACCATTGAGTGAAAATTAGAAGAGAAATGATCACAAGGATAGTGAACACCCTCTTACATCTCTCAAAAATTACTCTTTATCATTCCCAACTACAGCTCTTAAGGTTAAATTCCACCAATCATTTAAGGAAAGAAATGTTATTTGGTGTAAAATTATTAACTTGAAATTATTTTAATGTTACAAAATTAATATGAATAATTTTTTGATGTCTTTGGACTTATAGATCTTGTCTCTATCATGTTTAAAACTATCATAGTCTAGTCAAACTATAGTATAGCAATACCAATGAAACTTCCCTTGATATCTCCACATATATCAAAGGGACACTCATTGAGATCATCTTCAAAAAAATTAATTTTATTCTCAACTTACCCTTAGGATCACTACTCAATGTTGGCAGAATCACTCTTGATATCTTCTTATCAATCTTAACTAACATGTAGAATACCATCGCACAAAACACAAAATATTTCACCTTCCCCTATCCCAACATGTCATTGTTTCTCAATTGGTCATCTTATATGCCACAAATTGATACCTTTGATTGAATTTTTGACAAATTACCTCTATTTTATACTAATATGTACATGTGATTTATATTGATTCCAGTGCCCTCTTCCTAGATCAAATGAAGACAACACTTAAATACGATCACTCTTCAATAGTGGTGTCTTTATGTATGGATAAATTTGATTTATATCTCATCTTTATTGAATGAGCTATCATATAAATAAAATTTCTCAATTGGGTTTTATAAGTATAAAAAAATAGAGATTATTGATGCCCTTGGTTTTGATACTAAAAGTGAAATTTTATTTATTGAATATTCAATAAATATCATGAGAGTTTGTGTTAGAAGTGTAATATTTTCAAGAATTATTGAACTCATATATTGATGGTCTATGTGTGATCTTATGGCTAACAAATGAATGCAATAAGTTATCCCTTGAGATATTTATATGTTGACATTAATACAATATCATAAACTTCAGATATAAGTACATAAATAAAGTGTCAAGGCATGTGATGAAGTAATTTGAAAATATCAAAATATCAGAGTTACTAGTAAGATCCTAAATAAGAACTTGAACAATAAGAAGTCAAAAGCCTCAGCAATACAAACACTCAAATATTAAGTTAGGTGTAGGACTATAACTTGGAACTAAAACGATGATGAGTTAGAAACCTCAATGAAAAATACAGAGATAATTAAAGTATCAAAGTCTCTATCAATTCTTGAACTTGAAATCTATATAGATGACATATTGAAGTCATGAGAAGACATCTGAAAAATAAGAAATGAGAGAAGTCATTGTCACTCATCCAAAAGAAGACACTGGCAAAATATATGGTGATAACAACTTATTAGGTGAGCTTATTTGGACTCAACCTCAACAACAAAAGTTATTAATAAGATACGAATTTCCTGACCAAGTACAACAGATGTGAAAATAATGAGATTTGAAGCAAGGAACAAGCAAAGGCCTTTGGTGCACATTCAGGGCAACATGAATATTATTGAATCTTCATGACTAGTTTTCAAAACATAAAATGGTAGAATAAGTTCATCACCACTAATGACATTAAGAAGTTTTATATTAGTTCACCCCGCACTCGAGACGAATTTATGAAGTAAAAAGGATTGTGAGAGAGAGAATTTTTAAAGGATTGTTTTGAATTTTTATACTAGTGCACCCGGCCCCCCTTTGACGTAAAAAGGGTTGTGGATAAAAAAGATAAGGTTGATGTGAATGAAATCAAAAGGCAGTTGAATAGATAAGAAGATACAATGGGCAAATGACCATGATGATAATATCTAGAAAGAAGTGTATAATGTTATACATCTAAAATTTGATTTCCATGGTTCATTCTATAAGCTCTCTATTTCTACTAAGAGACCAAGTTAATACCAATAGATAGGTTAGGAACTATCCAGAGGGATGCAGCTAAGACAACACCAAGGAAGGAAACAAAAGATAGATTAATAATTAAATTCAAGCACGATGTTTTAGAAGAGACTGGATCAATTTAAGAGGAAGATGATATCAAGGGGAGGCTCATATGACAAAATTGAAAGAAATCCTTAATAAAGAAAGGAGTTATTCAGTTTGAAGTTTCAAGAGATATGTGTTTGAAAGAGTGGAGATAGGTATGTTGCCCTGGCACATGATACTACCATGGAGGAAAATAAACTCCAAGAGACATCTTCTAGAGAGCAGGTCCTTTTGAAATTAGAGGACATTAAATAGTACACAACGTCATTCTACCTTAAGTTCTTCTTAGAGGAATGTAAATACAACCCCCAGAGGAGGTAATGAACCATTTTTTGAAGCTGATATGGGGAAAGCGACCAAATGATTTCGGTCTCAAATTGTCTTAGGAATCATGAGGAATTGTGAAAGAAAAAAAGATTAAGGGAGCATGGGAATATGTGGCAGGGCTCATTAACAAAGACTGATGATAACATTCTTTGTTTTAACCCAAGAAACTAGGAACAAGTGGGCTATATCACACCATTCAATCTCTATGCTATTTCATCTCACATTGACGATTCAGAAGTAACATGTTCTTCCTACATGAGCTTATCTTCTCCTTTGAAAATGAGGCTTCAATGTGATAGAATTCTCACAGGAGGCTACCCACGCATACTCGGCTTACTAACGTTTTACACAACTTTGAAGAAGAAACATTGGGTAACTAAAAATCTCCTTGGATTTTCTTTTCTTAAGAGTTATGATAAATGCCTTTTATACATACGAGACATTCAATAGTAGATCCCTAGCATAACGGAAGATTTTTAGAGTAGCAAGAACCAATAATTTTCACTCAAAGGAGACAGAGCAGCTTGGTAGCATGTCCTACATTTTACTCGTGTCATTTTTTGGAATGAGTGACAGATCAGTACTTTTTAGCCACTTGAACTATCTAGTAGAAAGTTGATGGTTGTATATTATTTTGGAGACTCGAATTTTATCACAAGAACCTTACTCAATCCTACGTGGGGTGAGGAACCTAATGTGTTCTATAACATCTTCAAGTAGAAGATGACTTATTGTTTAGAAATTTTTGGGTGGGCTTGTCAACCAAGCACCTGAACAAAATCCAGGTCTAATCTCTGGCCTTATGAACAATACATGGCATTTTTCTTTCATGAGTGATTTAAGAAAATGATGCTATTTTTGTTATCGCTGTCCTTCGTACCTTTCTATTAATATTCGATACTTCAAGTCTCTTACCTTGCTTTAAAGATTTTAATAGAAATATTGCTCTAATTTTTCCCATGATGGGAACATTTATCCTTTTTTTTTAGTCATCTCGATTTACTGAGAGATTTTTCTGAAACTAAAAACAGCTTTTTGATGAAAGTGTGAAATTCTCTTACTTTCGATTATCTAACAGTTTATGTACCGTCGGTGTGGTTCTAAGAATGTTTTTATGTCCACAGCTCAGCACACAATCCTCGTTAGCATCACACAATTATCGCATATCACAAATGGAGATGGCGGGTTTCCTCACAGGGTTAGAGAAATTACCTGATGACAAAGGACAATCCTGTCCTCAATACGGAATTGGCTATGAGTCCATGTCCTCACCGGCAGATAATGACTTTGAAGTAGTGATTGAAGGTATGTGTTGGATTTTGGGCCAGTCCTCTCCCTCCTTTTGAGTTCTAGAACAGATTGTAGGGGACATATTCCACAAAACGAGCTCCTTCAATGCAGCCATCTGTTGCAACCCTTCCGGAAGCATCGCCAACTTTCTGCAGTAGGTGATCTCCAACCTCCTCAGGCGGGGCATGGCCCCGGCCTCAATTACCCACCTCTCTAACTCGTCCAGTGTATTAAGTACGAGGGACTCCAGTTTCGGGAACCCGCCGCGGGAGCAAATCATCTCGTTCCCTTCGTAGGATCCAGCACCTAGATACAGATATGTAAGTTCAGGGAGCTTCTCGAGCGCCGCAATCGAGTCTTGACCCAGACTGGTTTTCCATAGTATGAGCTGGGTGAGATTGGGGGGCCACTGGTCGCCGCCAGCACTTGATTGTTTTGACCTCACTATCCCGTTCAGCCGTAAGACTTCAAGGGAAGAAAAGCTGGACGGTGTCCATAGACAATCTGGGATCGACGCGCCTTCCAAGACCAGTTTCTTTAGGCGTGGCAAATTCGGTAGCCAAGATGACAGTGCGGGATGATGTCGGTCTTCGATGCCTGTTATTTCCAGCTCCCGGAGACTGGTAAGGCTCCCAAGGCAGCCATCTATCCAGCTCCCGGCCCGGACGACCTTCAGTACCTGCAAGTTTCTTAAGTTTACCTCCACCATCTCCGGCTCCACTGTAAAGGGAACGAGGACCTGCCGTAAGGCCTCAATCTTCCAGACACGTCTCGGCATCGCTCTGATCCGTGTTCCTTCTACGTCCAAGCACTGTAGATGACGAAGTTTCCCCACTGAAGATGGAAGGCTGGTTATCCTTGTATATTTCAAGCCCAAGTATCGAAGATGGATCAAGTCTCCCAATTGTTCTGGCAGTTCGGCGATTGGTGTCCACTCCAAATCCACCACTCTGAGCAGTTTCAGACGTAGAAAGGGGAAGGTTCTACTTATATCAAATTCGCGACTGGTTCCGAACGACACCAAGGTGCGCAGTCTTGGGGTTGACTCCCAGTCCCAGCACCATGCTTTATCCCCCTGAAGAGAAAGACGCCGCACGGAGGAATCCAGTTGGGATGTGTCTCGGTCGTCTCGGATCCCGTCACAGACGAAGAAGCCCACATCCTTGGCCTCTGCACCGGTAAAATCGTGCAGCAAATCATGGATCCGACAACTTAGCTCGACTTTGAGTCTTGCTATGCCCCAGATGTCAAGATCTACATCTCGCACTACTATCACCATGCACCTCTGGATGAGCTCTTGCAGATAACCCTCCGCAGATTCTTCGAGTGTTTCACCAGCTCTGTGCTCGACGAACCCCTCCGCGATCCACAATCTGATCAGCTTGTCGACATCAATCTCGAAGTCTTCTGGAAGAGAACTGAAATAAAGAAAACAGCACTTTAGGTGACGGGGCAAGTCGTTGTAGCTCAGCGCCAGTATATCCAAGCACACTCGGCCTTCCTCGATAGTTTCCCAGACAAGTGTCTCCGAGGCAGGCCCCCGCAGACCGAAGTGACGGACCTTTCGTGGACAGCAGACCGCCGAGCACCACCAGCGCCAGAGGCAGGCCCCCGCATTTCCTCGCGATTTCTTTCTCGACTTTCCTTAACGGTTCTGAACAGATTCCTTCGATATCCTCCTGATTCGAGAACGCCTTCTTGGAGAGGAGCTCCCAGCTCTCCTCCTCGCTAAGTAGGCGCAACTCAAGGGGAGGGGTAGATGAGTCCGCAGATCTGGCAACGTCGAGGGACCGGGTGGTGATGAGCACCCGGCTTCCGTTCTCGGCGTCTGGGAGATGCGGCCTGAGGATTCTCCAGACCTCCTTGTCCCGCACGTCATCGATGACAATCAAGTAGTTCTCCGCCTCCAAGGTTTGGTAAAGCATCTTCTCTTGCCTGGGCCTCGTCATTTTCTGGAGTTCCTCTTCTCCAAGCTTCGTGACCTGCAGAAGAATGTCTCGAAGGGGATCCACAGCGGAGTACTGCTGGGAGACATCGATCCACACTGAGTGACCGAAATTGGCTCTTGCCTTGTTGAAGACTCTCTTAGCAAGAGTGGTCTTCCCGAGACCGCCCATCCCCACAATCGAGATCACCGACCGCTTCTTCCTGCTCCCGTCCAACAGATGTCCCAGGAGTTTGTTCTTCTCCTCGTCCATTCCGACCAGATCAGCATCTGCGGCATGGAGAACGACCCGCCTTCGTTCCTGCACTGTCTTGTTGATCTGCCTCTCTGGCTCTTCGCTCAGGTCCTTGATTCCGTAGGTGCTTCTTCGCTCACTGATGTCACGGATTTTGGCCCTTATGGCCTCGATCTCGTTACCGAATCGGTGGAGTACGATGAAGCCGTTGGGGGATGGAAGGCGGCAACACACAACGGTCTGGATGAAGTCCTTTCTCTGTCGTCGTCTCCGTTCGGCATGGAGGACGAAGGATTCGACGAGGTCCTCCGCCCGATAAGCGATTTCCCTCACATACCTCACCCAGCTCTTCACCCTTTCGTCCCCCTTGCTCTTCGCATCAGCGTCCTTTAGGAAGCACTCCATCACTCGGAGCTCGTCCTTGACCCACTCCACCTGATCTTTCACTGCGTACAGGAAGACCGCTTCATCGACGAGGAGGTCGCCGACCCGTTGTACGACGTAGCCGAGAACCGCATCCCCCATTCCTCTCCTCCTCTCTCCTCCTCTCAGCCAGATCAGAAATGCCTAGCCGAGCATACTTCACACTCAATGCAGGGTCGTCTTTTCAGACGCTGCATATAATGCAGGGTGTTAAATGCATTTATGGCCGCCGGATCTGAAACGGCACATCCCATTGGCCATCCATCGAGCTATCGACAATCAGGATGATCTCTTGTTTGAGAGACCAATTGGTGTTTGTGGGCACTGGTGAATCTTCCACCCGGCCGAATTGGGCCCATCTTCTCGGGCTAGATTTTTTCGGAGAGATCATCACATTGGATTACATTTACCGGGAATTTTGACACGTGGCGCTCGGAGAACTCCCCTTAGTACTAACGCGAGTGATCACATGAGCTCCCTCCCACACAGTGGAAGATGGAAATCCCTGGTAAATATAACTTCATTAAGTTAGGGGATCTCTCCAATTTATCTATCTATATTTCCCTTCCTATATAGTGAAAAGGGTCAACACATAATATAGCCCGAAACTATCATCTCTTCAGGTTAATTCTTCTTAAATCTACTTATTGTCCTCAATCCAATGCAGGAAAAAAGAGGAGAGGAGAGCAACCACAAATGATGACGATCATCCATCTGAAAACGAGTCGACTGCAATGCTAAGGGCAACTTAGGAAATCATAAGATGTTCTTCGTCTTCGATTTCCCTTCTAATATGATCTTGAGGGCTTAACCTCTCTATTTTACGCCCATGAACCATTGACTTCTGTAATGACAGGGGGGAAGAAGATGGAAAATGATGCAGAGGTTTTGAAATCCCTTCTTTGACATACGCCGTCATTCATCAGATCGTTTAGGTGTCTGGATTATTTAGCAAGGTATGGTGGATGGAGAATGAAGATACATTACCGCTAGCAACTCCACCAATAGCTCCATCTCGGAATGTGGCATGATAGATGGCCTGTCGAGCCAATTCCACAGCTTCCTCAATCGTCATGTCGTAGCGGTACCTCGTTCAAGCAAATAAATTGTCGATGGAGTTTGTATACATTGATACATAAAATCATATCAGTGGTAAGGACAGATAGAGGCATACCCAGAGCCCTCCAGGATGCCATATGCGTATGGTGATCTTGATCCAACAGAAATTACCGAAATTGCCAAAATTGTGGAAAGCATGTGTGAACTGATCTCTATAATTTTCTTAACAGATGAGAAGCTGAAGATAAGAGAAAAGCTGTCTGAAGCAGCCTCGAGAAACTATCACTAATAATATCACACGTCATCGGATGTCACATAAATAAACTCCACGGAACCAGAGCTACAAGTATATTCAAATTTGCCCATGGTCAACAGAATCAGCCAATGATTTGACCAGGTCAGGTTGATCCAGGCCCCCACTCGGATTTCCAGAGCCATGGCTTTGACATGAAATACGTACCAGAACGTTTCCACAAATCTGCTTCAGGAATAAAGTTAAAGCACGCCCCTTTATAATATCGGAAGTTCTATCGTTAAGTCCCAGATGATTGTGTAAGCACATAAAAAAATCACTAACGGATGATATAGGTCCGTAAGCTCGCTGAAGGATCATCTGTACTTCAACGGTATATTTACACAATTGATATTGTGGCATATTATTTTATTTGGGTTATGAAAGTGATGCCCATTTTGATGCATGCCCCATGTTCACAACATTTATGTGAAAGTACAACACATTGGTGCCGGAGACTCCAGGCCACCAGCAGAGATCCTCGTCGGCCTCGCCCCACCCCCGCGAGGCTGGCAGAGGGACCGCCGGAGACGGCGAATTTGAAAGCTACCAGCGTGAGACCGTCCGGCGACAGCGCCGCGCAGAGGCGAGAACCCGACGACCGGAAGAGGAGGAAGATCAGGACGATTATCTTCATCTGCTCCTCCTCCCCGCCCCCCGCTGCTTCTGCGGAAGGTTCTCCTGCGGGAGGAGTCTTCTTCTCCGGTGCCGGTGAGTGTCTGTATATCTATCTATCAACTTCCGTGGGGTACGTTACACCGCCGGAGTCTTATATCACCAGTCAAAAGCCACGTCTATCTCTCATTGAATGGCGCACCAATTAATATGGAGGGCCGGAGGAGCAGAGAGCAAGCAGAGGGCCCACCGGGCAGCCCCCACGACGCCTCATACACCCCTAATATTCGGTATGCCATTAAATGCGGCGGTGATTTCCCAATTTACCCCTTGTGCCACTGGACTGGCCAACAGTAGAGGAGAACGGCATCCCTTTCGCCACGTAACCCCCGACAAAGATGGCGTGGAAGGTGTAACAATAACTGCCGTCCACGCCACCCCCCAGGCGGCGTGGACCCTTTGAACCTCGACCGTTGAACTATGTCCACCCGTGTGATCTTAAGAAGCCCCTCGAGTCCACCGTGTGGGCCCCTCTTATATATTTTAATGCCGAAGGAATTAAGAAAATTCTACAATATATAATTCGGGAACTTTAAAAAATAACTGATAACAATGAATAAATCAGATAATATACATTAAATACGAGAGAGTGGCGACTTTGGCATTCTTATGTTCGAGGTTTAAGGATGGGAGTTCCAACGGTAAGTAGATTCTTGGGGTCCAAGGGAAGACAAAGTGGGCCCCTGACTCGATTAGTTGACATTATTCTTCCTAAAATTGTGCCTTAGAAGAGACCTCTCTATCTTTCTCTTATGATACTACTACTAGTATTTATTTATCCAATTTAATAAGTTGAACTGCAGCCCAAGACTGGAGGTTGATACTCACCTACTCTACGATAGGCCGACAGCCGCAAAGTCAACCTCTAAATGTGGACTCACTCAACCGGGGAGGGCTCTCATACCTTTGACTCATCTCCTGGCCTGGGTCTGAGCCTGTGTCCGGTCCCAGGCCGTTGATATGACGCCCATTTGCTCGCGTGGCGGGCGCCGACCAGGTCGCCGCCGCCACTCCTAGCACATGTTTTACTTCCTCATCGAATGGGATGGACACATCTGGCATGATAGTGTGGAGGTGCGCCATCAAGCGCGCTCATGAGTGGCGCAGGATAACGTGCGCGGGAAGGGAGGAGAGTCTCCCAATGCCCAAGAGCATGTTGATCTTATAACATATACATGGCATCGTTCTTTCATGGTTACTTTGTGTCTTTCTATTGATAGTCTAGTCTTCAAATCTCTTACCTTTCTTTAGATTTGTATGGAAATATTTACCTTATTTTTACTATGATAGAGACATTTATTCATTTTCGATATTTTTATGAATTTTAAAAGGGGCCGTTTGCTCAAGGTACTGTATCTTCTTAGTTTTTTTTTTTTAACAGTTCAAGTAGTGTGGGCGGTGATTTAGCAAAGTCAGAGCGTTGAGCAATCCGAGCCTAATCACCTCTTCTCTCCAGCCTGCAGCACTCTCCAAGAGCCCCCTCGCGGGCCCCCGCAATCTGCATGTGCCTGATAAATTTCCAAATCTGAATGTATGTGGGTTTCGAGGACGAGTTGTCGGAACGAGCGTCATCGTCCCTGCATAGAAGAGGACTAATGGAAACATAGGGGGGAGGGAGGGAGGGGGAGAGAGAGAGAGAGAGAGAGAGGGAGAGAGGAAACACAATTAAGAACACACGGGATATATGTGGTTCTAAGAATGCTTTTACGTCCATAGCTCGACATAAAATCCTCGTTGGCATCTCAAATGGAGACGGCGGGTTTCCCCATGCGATAACAGGATTAGAGATATTACATGCTATCACTGTCAAACGACTCTGCAAAGGTGATTGGAGCTATATCTGAAATGGTGATTGAACGTATGCGCTGGATTTTGGGCCGGTTCTCTCCCTCCTTTTGAGCTCTAGAACAGATTGTAGGAGACAGATCTAACAAAACGAGGTCCTTCAAGGCAACCATGCGTTCCAACCCTTCCGGAAGCACAGCCAACTTTTCGCAGTTGTCGATCTTCAAGCTCCTCAGGCGGGGCATGGTCCCGGCCTCAATTACCCACCTCTCTAACTCGGTCAGTTCAGAAAGCACGAGGGACTCCAGTTTCGGGAACCCGCCGCGGGAGCAGAGCATCTGCTTTCCTACGTAGGATCCACCATCTAGATACAGATATGTAAGTTCAGGGAGCTTCTCGAGCGCCGCAATCGAGTCTTGACCCAGACTGGTCCCCCGTAGTGTGACTTTGGTGAGATTGGCGGGCCACTGGTCGCCGCCAGAACTTGATTCTTGTGGCCTCCTCACTTCCCCAATCAGGGATAAGACCTGAAGGGAAGAAAAGCTGGACGATGTCTATAGACAATCCGGGATCGACGCGCCTTCCAAGACCAACTTCTTCAGGCGTGGCAACTTCGGTAGGCAAGATGACAGCGCGGGATGATGACAGTCGTCGATAAATGTTATTTGCAGCTCCCGGAGACTGGTAAGGCTCCCAAGGCAGCTATCTATCCAGCTCCCGGCCCGGACGACCTTCAGCACCCGCAAGTTTCTTAGGCCTGCCTCCACCATATTCAGCTCCACTAGTGAGGTAACGAGGACCTGCCGCAAGGCCTCGATCTTCCAGACACCTCTCGACATCGTTCTGATCCACGTCAACTCTGCGTCCAAGCACTGTAGGTGAAGAAGTTTCCCCACTGAAGACGGAAGACTCGTTATCCTTGTATTTTTCAAGCCCAAGTATCGAAGATGGATCAGGTCTCCAACTTGTTCTGGCAGTTTGGCGATTGGTGCCCCCTCCAGATAAATGACTCTGAGCAGTTTCAGGTTTGGAATGGGGAAGATTCTGTGTATAGAAACTTCGCCAAGGGTTCCGAAGGACAGCAAGGTGCGCAGTCTTGTGGTGGACTCCCAGTCCCAGCACCACGCTTTTTTCCCATGAACAGAAAGGCGGCGCACGGAGGAATCCAGTTGGGAGGCGCCTCGGTCGTCTCGGCTCCTGTGAGAGACGAGGAAGCTCACCTCCTTAGCTTCTGCAACGGTAAAATCGTGTAGCAGATCATGGATCCGGCATCTTAGCACCAATTTTGAACTTCTGTCCCAGGGATTAACGTGTACATCCCGCATAACAATCACCATGCACCTCTGGACGAGCTCTTCCAGGTAATCCTCCGCAGTTTCTTCGAGTGTTTCACCTGGTTTTTGCCCGACGAACTCCTCCGCGATCCATAATCTGATCAGCTTGTCGACTCTAATCTCGAGGTCCTCTGGAAGAGAACTAAAATAAAGGAAACAACACTTTAGGTGACGGGGCAAGTCCTCGTAGCTCAGCGCCAGTATATCCAAGCACACTCGGCCTTCCTCCATGTTTTCCCAGACGAGTGTATCCGCGAGCCTCTTCCACGCCCAGACTGACGGATCTTTCGTGGACAGCAGACCGCCGAGCACCACCAGAGCCAGAGGCAGGCCCCCGCATTTCCTCGCGATTTCTTTCCCCAAATTCCTCAGCGATTCTGAGCAGATTGCTTCGATATCCTCCTGATTCGGGAACGCCTTCTTGGAGGGGAGCTCCCAGCTCTCCTCCTTGCTAAGTGGCCGCAACTCAAGGGGAGGGGTAGATGGATCCGCAGCTCGGGCGACTTTTTTGTCGCGAGTGGTGATGAGCACCCGGCTTCCGTTCTGGGCGTCTGGGAGATGCCGACTGAGGATTTTCCAGACCTCGGTGTCCCACACGTCATCCATGACGATCAAGTAGTTCTCCGCCTCCAAGGTTTCGTAAAGCATCTTCTCTCGCCTGGGCCTCTTCATTTTCTCGAGGTACTCTTCTTTGAGATTTGTGACCTGCCGAAGAATGTCTCCAAGGAGATCCACAGCGGAGTACTGCTGGGAGATATCGATCCACGCCGAGTGACTGAAGTCGGCACTTGCTGCGTTGAAGACTCTCTTAGCAAGAGTGGTCTTCCCGAGGCCGCCCATCCCCACAATCGAGATCACAGACCGCCTATTCCTGCTCCCATCCAACAGATGCCTCAGAATCCTGTTCTTCTCCTCGTCCATGCCGACAAGGTCAGCATCTGGGGCATGGAGAACGACCCGCCTTCGTTCCCGCACTGTGTTGTCGATCTGCCTCTCCGGCTCTCCGCCCAGGTCCTGGATTCCGTAGGTGCTTTTTTGTCTACTGATTTGGTCGATTCTGCCCTGTATGGCCTCGATCTCATTACCGAATTCGCGTTGGGCGATGAAGTCGCGGAGAGGAAGGAAACGCACAGTGGGCCGGATGAACCCCTTTCTACGTCGTCGCCTCCGCTCGGTATCGAGGACGTAGGACTCGACGACTTCCTCCGCCTGATAAGAGATTTCTCTCACATCCCTCACCCAGTTCTTCACCCTTTCGTCCCCCTTGCTCTTCGTGTCGGCATCCTTCAGGAAGCACTCCATCGTCTTGAGCTCCTCCTTGACCCACTCCACCTGATCTTTCACTTCGTACAGGAAGACCGCCTCATTGATGAGGAGATTGCCTATCTGTTGCACGGCGTAGCCGAGAACAGCGTCCGCCATCCCTCTCCTCCTCTCGCCTCCTGCTCTCAGCCAGATCTGGAAATGCATATCCGAGTTAACGCTAAAGTTGATGATTAACCCAACAATTGTGATAAAACACGATTTATCGTACCCACTAATTTATGAAACAAATTACCAGATATTGAAAGCTGAATGGACTCATGAGGACCAATTACACGTCACGATCGTGGCACAATGGAAAAGCTTAGACCGAGGAACCTCGTAGGTGGAGAGTCCATCGCCAAGTAATACATCTCGTCACCCACCCGCGTGCCAACAAATTGGTCAACAAAGTCAACGCTTATTTTCCAACCCAACCCCGTCTATGACAAAAAAGAAAAATTATTTAAAATAATGCTCACGAAGAGAGGTGGTAAACTGTCCCAATCAAGCGCTCATACTTGACCACTATGGGCAATTATTAAATGAATAACAGTAAACAGCGAAAATCGAGCGCTTCTCCTGAATTAATATTATGATGGTTACATTATAATATAGACATTTAATCATCAATATATTATTATTTTGACATTAAAAATTGTCGTCCAAGCAAAAAGCAGCGACTCTCTCGCTCTCTCTCCCTTTTTCCGACACGCAAACCATGTCCGGCCTAGTCGACGGTCAACGGGGCGGCTTCCGATGCGGCGGGGGTCGCCGTCGATAATAATCATTATAATATTTCGGGTCATAATCATCATTATCGTCTAGATTATGGTGGGTTGGACAACCAAGCCGAGAAAAAATCCGAGCCGCTTGACCAGTTGAGTAAGATCTCTCTCTCTCTCTCTCTCTCTCTCTCCCCCCCCCTCTTCTCCCCTTTCCCGTTGGAAAGGATGACATTCTCCAGTGAGAGAGAGAGAGAGGGCTTTAGCCTTAAAATAAAAGGTGTTATTTTTGTATTATTTACGATAATAAATAAGATAGTTTCGTTTAAATAGGAAGGTATTCCGTTCGACCATCCATCGTGATTTGATGGTCGGAGATGTGACTGCCGTCAATCCCTCATAACGTCAACCGATTGACTTTTGCAAAGTCAATGCCTTAAAACAGTCGCCGCACCGTTCAGTGGGAGATCACTGGCGCGGTCCGTCCCGATCCGGCAATCCTTGATCCCAAGCCAACCTCTTGAACCATAGACAGTTAATGCTCTAATACCTTTATCCGTTCGGAAGTAATTCTATACGATGCCATAATTCTCTGGCAATGTGTACTGGCGCTACATCAAGCTGCAGCTGCTCTGCAGGTGCCATACAGCATTGGGGTAGAGCTTTTCATGGCTCTTATGTCACTCAAAAGCATCAATCTGAAAGTCAAACATTCTGGGCAGGGAGTTTTAGCCTTTTGTGGATGTGTGTGTGGGAGGAAAGGTGTAGCAGTATTGTCCATTGATTGCTTGAACGAGGAAGCAGAGGAGAGCAAAGCCTCTCAGCTGTCGCACAGGAGACCGTACAGAGAACAATATAATATCTTGGGCCTACATTCATATAATTGATCTCAAAAACTCCTGTTCCTGCTATGGGAAAATGACATATGACAGGAGCAATTTCTTTGTTCGGGAAGGCAATATGGAAATAAAATAAAGACAAACATTAAAAGGAGATAATATGCATAAGACTACTAATTTCCGAAACCTTCGTCATATCAAAGCAAAGTTGGAATTGAATAGAAAAGTTATCATTTTTAAAAGGTTTTACGATGGACTACCATGCAATCAAAATTGGCACAAGTTCTATAAAGTTAGGCTGTGTGGACTTTTGCCATCCATGTACATTATAAAACAGAGCAACTGACGATGATAATAGTATCCGAAGAGAAATGTGTCATGCTATACATCCAGAATTTGATCTGCACGGTTCATTCTATAAGCTGGATGTTTCTAATGGCACAGAGACCCAAGTTAATGCCAATAGACAGACCAAGAACTGTCCCAAGGGGGGCAAACTATGACAATGCCAGGGAAGGAAACAAAAGATAGATTATAAATAAATTCAGGGACGATTTTTTAGAAGAAAGTGGACCAATTTAAGAGGAAGATGATACATTCCAGAATTTGTCCTTGCTTTCTTCAATTTCATTAACCACATTTTTCTCAGGAACGACAGACAGTTCAGATTCTTCTTTTGAATAAAAAATTGTGCCTCTATTTTTCGCTTCTAAATCTTTCTGTTATACTAGATGATGGCTTCCTTTCATTTACAAATCTAGGGCTGAACCTCTCTATCGGCCGTATTAAATATCTTTCTAATGCGTGAAGATGAACTCACCTTCACGGTAGTAGCAATAGAAGCTGTATTCTGCTCCTTTGCTTCCCCCGCCCACTGCGGCAGGTGGTTTTGTGGGAGAAAACTGAACAGCAGCTTCTACCATCCTAAACCCACAATCACAAGGAATTCGTCTTCAGAAATCAAAGAACAGCAAGGTCACAGAACTAACAAAAATGAATAACGAAGAAACAATCTTATGAGCTGTGTGGGAGAATAAGATGAGGAATTTACGGCAGTTAAATAGGAAAACCCGAGGAACTCGCATTGATTCTTGGCGGAGATGGTGAGGACGACGACGCGAGAGTAGGCGAAGCCGGCGACATTGTTGTAGGAGACTCCAGGCCACCGGCAGGGATCCCCATCGCCCTCTTCCCAGCCGGTGAGGCTGGCGGAGGGATCACCAGAGGGAGGATTTGAAAGCAAGCAGCGTGAGACCGTTCGGCGACAGCGCCGCGAGGAGGTGAGAACCAGACGAGGTTAAGAGGAAGACGATCTTCATCTGCTCCGCCGCCGCCGCTGCCGCCGCCGCTGCCGCCGCTGCTGCTGCGGAAGGTTTTCCGGCGGCATGAGTCTTTTCCGGCGCCGGTAAGTACTCCATCTGTGAGTTTCGCCGGTGACTAGACTAGTTATCGTTATTCTTCCTAAAAATAGAAAATAAAATTCTTATGAACAATTGCAATGCCAAAGAGTATGGAGTACTTTAATGAGATAATGTTATGCTCGTTATTTCTGACATAAGCGAGAGAGAGAGAGAGAGAGAGAGAGAGAGAGAGAGAGAGAGAGTAACAGAGAGAGAGACGGACGGCGGCGGGTTTCCCCATGCAATCTATCTATCATAACGGTTTCCTATCTTGACTGAAGGTATGTGTTGGATTTTGGGCCAGTCCTCTCCCTCCTTTTCAGCTCTTGAAAGGATTTCAGGGGACATATTCCTTAAAACGAGCTCCTTCAATGCAGCCATCTGTTGCAACCCTTCCGGAAGCATCGCCAACTTTCTGCATGAGATGATCTCCAAGCTCCTCAGGCGGGGCATGGCCCCGGCCTCAATTACCCACCTCTCTAACTCGTCCAGTGCATTAAGTACGAGGGACTCCAGTTTCGGGAACCCGCCGCGGGAGCAAATCATCTCGTTCCCTTCGTAGGATCCAGCACCTAGATACAGATATGTAAGTTCAGGGAGCTTCTCGAGCGCCGCAATCGAGTCTTGACCCAGACTGGTTTTCCATAGTATGAGCTGGGTGAGATTGGGGGGCCACTGGTCGCCGCCAGAACTTGATTCTTGTGGTGGCCTCCTCACTTCCCCAATCAGGGTTAAAACTTCAAGGGAAGTAAAGCTGGGCGGTGTTGTCCATAGAAACTCTGGGACGGACTCGCCTTGTAAGGACAACTTCTTCAGGTGTCGCAACTCCGGTAGCCAAGATGACAGCGCGGGATGATGACAGTCTTCGATAAATGATATTTGCAGCTCCCGGAGACTGGTAAGGCTCCCTAGGCAGCTATCTATCCACCTCCCGGCCTGGACCTCCTTGAGCACCTGCAAGTTGCTTAGGCCTGCCACCAGCATCTCCGGCTCCATTCGAAAGGGAACGATGACCTGGCGTAAGGCCTCGATCTTCCAGAAACCTCTCGGCATCGTTTTGATTTGCGTCCACTCTGCGTCCAAGCACTGTAGATGACGAAGTTTCCCCACTGAAGACGGAAGACGCGTTATCTTTGTCGAGCTCATGCCCAAGTATCGAAGATGGATCAGGTCTCCAACTTGTTCTGGCAATTCGAAGATTAGTGCCCTCCCCAGATCGACGACTCTGAGCAGTTTCAGATCTGGAAAGTGGGGGAAGGTTCTCTTTATATCAGATTGGCGATCGAATCTGAAGGACAGCAAGGTGCGCAGACTTGGGGTGGTCTTCGAGTCCCAGTACGACGCTTTATTCCCCTGAAGAGAAAGGCGCCGCACGGAGGAATCCAGTGGGGAGGCGCCTCCGTCGTCTCGGATACGGTGACAGACGAGGAACCCCACCTCCTTAGCCTCTGCAACAGTAAAATCGTGCAGCACATCATGGATCCGGCACCGTAGCTCAGGTAAATCTCGCACAAGTATCACCATGCACCTCTGGACGAGCTCTTCCAGGTAATCCTCTGCAGTTTCTTCCAGTGTTTCACCTGCTCTTCGCTCGACGAACCCCTCCGCGACCCACAATGTGATCAGCTTGTCGACTTTAATCTCGAAGTCCTCTGGAAGAGAACTGAAATAAAGGAAACACCACTTTAGGCGACGGGGCAAGTCCTCGTAACTCAGCGCCAGTATATCCAAGCACATTCGGCCATCTTTGCTGGTTTCCCACACGAGTGTTTCCGCGACCCTCCTCCACGCCCGGAGTGACGGGCCTTTCGTCGACAGCAGACCCCCGAGCACCACCAGCGCCAGAGGCAGGCCCCCACATTTCCTCGCAATCTGTTTCCCCACATCCCTCAACGGTTCTGAACAGACTACTCCGATATCCTCCTCATTCGGGAACGCCTTCCTGGAGAGGAGCTCCCAGCTCTCCTCCTCGCTTAGAAATCCCAGCTTAAGGGGAGGGGTAGATGTATCCGCAGATCTGGCAACTTCGACGGACCGGGTGGTGATGAGAACCCGGCTTCCGTTCTCGGCGTCTGGGAGATGCGGACTGAGGATTCTCCAAACGTCGGTGTCCCACACGTCATCCATGACGATCAAGTAGTTATCCGCCAGCAAGGTCTGGTAAAGCATTTCCTCGCGCTTGGGCCTCGTCATTTTCTCGAGTTCCTCTTCTCCGGTCTTCTTGACCTGCAGAAGAATCTCTCCAAGGAGATCCTCAGCGGAATACTGCTGGGAGACATCGATCCAAACCGAGTGACTGAACCTGGCTTTTGCTTCGTTGAAGACTCTCTTAGCAAGAGTGGTCTTCCCGAGGCCGCCCATCCCCACAATCGAGATCACCGACCGCTTCTTCTTGCTCTTGTCCGACAGATGTTCCACGATTCTGTTCTTCTCCTCGTCCATGCCAACCAGATCAGCATATGTCGCATGGAGAACGACCCGCCTTCGTTCCCGCACTGTGTTGTCGATCTGCCTCCTAGGCTCTTCGCCCAGGTCCTGGATTCCGTAGGTGCTTCTTCGTCCATTGATTTCGTCGATTTTGGTCCGTATGGCCTCGATCTCGTCACCGAATTGGTGGAGTAGGATGATGTCGTTGGGGGACGGAAGGCGGCAACACAAAATGGTCCGGATGAAGCCCTTCCTCCTCCGACGTCTCCCATCGGCATCGAGGACGAAGGACTCGACGAGGTCCTCCGCCCGATAAGCGATTTCCCTCACTTGCCTCACCCAGTTCTTCACCCTTTCGTCCCCCTTGCTCTTCGAGTCGGCGTCCTTCAGGAAGCACTCCATCGCCTGGAGCTCTTCCTTGACCCATTCCACCTGATCTTTCACCGAGTACAGGAAGACCGCTTCATCGATGAGGAGGTCGCCGACCCGTTGCACGACGTAGCCGAGAGCCGCGTCCGCCATCCCTCTCCGCCTTTCGCCTCTTCTCAGGCAGATCTGGAAATGCTTATCCGATCAGGCTTCTCAACTATGTAAGAGCGAAGAACAATAAGAAAAAAAAATATAGCTTGATGTTTTATTTTGTTACTGGGAATAAAACGAAAGCGTGAGTTTAGGCTAAAACAGAAGATAATCCCAAAAAATGTGAGAAAACACGATTTCTCGTACCCACTAATTTAAGAAATAAATTCCAAGACACTGAAAACTGAATTGACTCGAGCAATTGGTGAGTGGGAAGTCGGCCATCGTTGATACATCTTGTCACCCACCCCACGTGCCAACAAATTGGTCAACAAGGTCAAATGCTTCTTTTCAACGCCACCATATCTTGCCCGTAACAAGCCCCACTGGAGATGGGGAGGGAGGCGGGCTCCGGCAGAGTCCCATGTGTGGTGGAGAGGTACCACGGGGGACTGAAATGGGGCTCCAGTGTTGGGCCACTGGAAAGTCTGAACCCTGCCCTGTTGGGGCAGATCCTTTTGACCCACGCCTAGAGAAAAAGATGGGCTGGGCTTGGACTTCAAAGCCGATGTTCCAGGCTAGCCTCGCAGTCAAGATACAGCCAATGAAAACAGATCAGCCTGAAATATCAGCTTGAGGTTTTTGCACAGTTGGGCCAACTCCAACTGTGCAGTCTGCCAATGAAAACAGATCAGCATACGCGTCTGACCGGACAGTTAAGGTACCCAAATTTCCGCTGCGATTGGAAGATAATATGTAAGAGCGAAGAACAATAAGAAAAAAAAAATATAGCTTGATGTTTTATTTTGTTACTGGGAATAAAACAGTTTGTAGGAGTGGCTCAAGAGGAAAGAGGAAAGTTATCGCTCATCCAGTGGCAGTACAACAAAAGAGGAAAGTTAGATAATATACAAGATAGCTAACAGGTCGATGAATATGAGAAATAAGATGGTGGTGTCCCACACTATAAATGGCATTGCATTTTCATACATGAGAAATTAGAATGCATCTTAAGATAATAACATACACCTAATATTGTCTCGTGCATAATTCAAATACTGCACCTGTTTTCCTTCATTTTTCAGAAAAATTTTAATGAAACAGCATCTGTGCTCATTATCCCAGGATAAGGACTGACTTTTACTGTATGTCCTAGATTTTGGGCTGGTTCTCTCCCTCCTTTTGAGCTCTAGAACAGTTTGTAGGAGACATATCCAACAAAACGAGGTCCTTCAAAGCAGCCATGCGTTCCAACCCTTCCGGAAGCACCGCCAACTTTTTCGCAGCTGTCAATCCTCAAGCTCCTCAGGCGGATTTTCCCTTTTTTTTCAATGTGTCACCTTTCAGGTATATCTCTCAGTTAAGGGGAACTTGTTGATGATTTTACAACAAGAATATAGATAAAACTTTTCTTAATGTTGTTGATGATAAATCCCAAATTCACTTCGGTATAATGTTGACTAAAGGTATGTGTTGGATTTTGGGCCAGTCCTTTCCCTCCTTCTCAGCTCTTGAACGGATTTCAGGGGACATATTCCACAAAACGAGCTCCTTCAATGCAGCCATCTGTTGCAACCCTTTCGGAAGCATCGCCAACCTTTTGCAGTCGAAGATCTCCAAGTTCCTCAGGCGGGGCATGGCCCGGGCCTCAATTACCCACCTCTCTAACTCGTCCAGTTCAAGTACGAGGGACTCCAGTTTCGGGAACCCGCCGCGGGAGCAGATCATCTCGTTCCCTTCGTAGGACCAAGGACCTAGAAGCAGATGTTTGAGTTCAGGGAGCTTCTCGAGCGCCGCAATCGAGTCTTGACCCAGACTGGTTTTCAATAGTCTGAGTCCGGTGAGATTGGGGGGCCACTGGTCGCTGCCAGAACTTGATTGTTGTGGTGGCCTCCTTACTTTCCCGGACAGCCATAAGACTTCAAGGGAAGGAAAGCTGGACGGTGTCGATAGACAATCTGGGATCGACTCGCCTCTCAAGCCCAACTTCTTCAGGCGTGGAAACTTCGGTAGCCAAGATGACAGCGCGGGGTGATGACAGTCTTTGATGCCTCTTATTTTCAGCTCCCGGAGACTGGTAAGGCTCCCTAGGCAGCTATCTATCCAGATCCCGGCCCGAACGTACTTGAGCACCTGCAAGTTTCTTAATAAGCCTCCCTCCACCATCTCCGGCTCCACTTTGTCGGGAACGATGACCTGGCGTAAGGCCTCGATCTGCCAGAAACCTGTCGGCATCGTTGTGATTACCGTGTACTCTGCGTCCAAGCACTGTAGATGACGAAGTTTCCCCACTGAAGATGGAAGACGCGTTATCTTTGTCCGGCTCATGCCCAAGTATCGAAGATGGATCAGGTCTCCAACCTGTTCTGGCAGTTCGGCGATTCGTGTCCTCTCCAGATCGACGACTCTGAGCAGTTTCAGATCGTGAATGGGGAAGGCTCTATTTTTATCAAATTTGAGACGGGCTCCGAACGTCAGCAAGGTGCGCAGTCTTGGGGTGGACAGCGAGTCCCAGCACCACGCTTTTTCCCCCTGAAGAGAAAGCCGCCGCACGGAGGAATCCAGTTGGGAGGCACCTCCGTCGTCTCGGATCCCGTGAGAGACGAGGAAGCCCACCTCCCTCGCCTCTGTAACGGTAAAATCGTGCAGCACATCATGGATCCGGCATCTTACCTTAACTTCTAGCAATCCCCATTCGTCAGCATCTCGCACAAGTATTACCATGCACCTCTGGACGAGCTCTTCCAGGTAATCCTCTGCAGTTTCTTCCAGTGTTTCACCTGCTCTTTGCTCGACGAACCCCTCCGCGATCCACAATCCAATCAGCTTGTCGATTTCAATCTCAAAGTCCTCTGGAAGAGAACTGAAATAAAGGAAACAACACTTTAGGTGACGGGGCAAGTCCTCGTAGCTCAGCGCCAGTATATCCAAGCACACTCGGCCATCTTTGCTGGTTTCCCACACGAGTGTTTCCGCGACCCTCCTCCACGCCCGGAGTGACGGACCTTTCGTCGACAGCAGACCCCCGAGCACCACCAGCGCCAGAGGCAGGCCCCCACATTTCCTCGCAATCTGTTTCCCCACATCCCTCAACGGTTCTGAACAGACTGCTCCGATATCCTCCTGATTCGGGAACGCCTTCCTGGAGAGGAGCTCCCAGCTCTCCTCCTCGCTTAGAAATCCCAGCTCAAGGGGAGGGTAGATGTATCCGCAGATCTGGCAACTTCGACGGACCGGGTGGTGATGAGAACCCGGCTTCCGTTCTCGGCGTCTGGGAGATGCGGACTGAGGATTCTCCAAACGTCGGTGTCCCACACGTCATCCATGACGATCAAGTAGTTATCCGCCAGCAAGGTCTGGTAAAGCATTTCCTCGCGCTTGGGCCTCGTCATTTTCTCGAGTTCCTCTTCTCCGGTCTTCTTGACCTGCAGAAGAATCTCTCCAAGGAGATCCACAGCGGAGTACTGCTGGGAGACATCGACCCAAACCGAGTGACTGAACCTGGCTTTTGCTTCGTTGAAGACTCTCTTAGCAAGAGTGGTCTTCCCGAGGCCGCCCATCCCCACAATCGAGATCACAGACCTCTTCTTCCTGCTCCCGTCCAACAGATGTTCCACGATTCTGTTCTTCTCCTCGTCCATGCCAACCAGATCAGCATATGTCGCATGGAGAACGACCCGCCTTCGTTCCCGCACTGTGTTGTCGATCTGCCTCTCCGGCTCTCCGCCCAGATCTTGGATTCCGTAGGTGCTTCTTCGTCCATTGATTTCGTCGATTTTGGTCCGTATGGCCTCGATCTCGTCACCGAATTGGTGGAGAACAATGATGCCGTTGGGGGATGGAAGGCGGCAACACAAAATGGTCCGGATGAAGCCCTTTCTTCTCCGTCGTCTCCCATCGGCATCGAGGACGAAGGACTCGACGAGGTCCTCCGCCTGGTAAGCGATTTCCCTCACATCCCTCACCCAGTTCTTCACGCTTTCGTCCCCCTTGCTCTTCGCGTCGGCATCCTTCAGGAAGCACTCCATCGCCCGGAGCTCCCTCTTGAGCCACTCCACCTGATCTTTCACCGAGTACAGGAAGACCGCTTCCTTGATGAGGAGGTCGCCGACCCGTTGCACGACGTAGCCGAGAGCCGCGTCCGCCATCCCTCTCCACCTTTCGCCTCCTCTCAGCCAGAGTTGGAAATGCTTATCCGATCAGGCATTCTCACCTATGTTCCTGTGCTCGGGGGATAATATCTTCGTCGACCGGGCTATTAATGTCAGAGCGAAGAACAATAAGAAAAATAAATATAGCTTGATGTTTTTTGTGTTTATTAGGAAAAAAACGAAAGGGTGAATTAAGGCCAAAGTAGAAGATAAAACCCAAAAAATGTGATAAAACACGATTTTTCGTACCCACTAATTTAAGAAATAAATTCCAAGACACTGAAAGCTGAATTGACTCGAGCAATTGGTGAGTGGGAAGTCGGTCATCGTTGATACATCTTGTCACCCACACGCGTGCCAAGAAATTGGTCAACAAGGTCAAACACTTCTTTTCAACGCCACCGTATCTTGACCATAACGAGAAACTAATGGAAAATAATTTCGTCAAGAGAGCTGGTTAACTGTCCCTATTAAATGCTCATACTTGCAGACTGTCGGCAATTATTGATGATTGAACCTTGACATTAGAGTGACTTTAAGTTTTTAATTTTTTTTTCAATTTCTACTGAAATCATTTTTTTTTGTGTAATGTTGACTAATTCACCTGAATGAAGTGATGGCCATATGTCATCATAAGGATTAGCTTATGACTATATTTTATTTCACAATAATTTCAAGGAATGTATCTAAAACTTAAAAAATCACGAAATTGAAAAAATGACACCCTCAATTGATCTGAAATCCCAAGCCTCACAACTGGGCCGGCGTGTCTTCGACTCTCTCTCTTAGCATTCTTCATGATTCAAGATTAAATCAGAAATTTCTATGAAGTTGTATAAAAACCCGATTTGTGTTGAATCTTAGAAAATGATAATTAGTAGATAATATCTTGTTTCTCTTGGCATCATAAAGAACGAAAATAAGAAACAATGATAATTGCCGACTAGAATTCAAATAGACGATGATAATTGACGCTGCTGTAAGTCAAACTCTGCTTTCGGATGTTCATGCTTCCAGTCGTCACTTGGAAGTGAAACTCTTTAAAAGGGATATCAAGTACTCGAGCAAAGCATGTAAATCATCCAAAGTATCAAATGTACACAAACAAGGAAATTAGAAAAGAGTTAAAAGGTCGGCCAGATTTCTAAGCGAAGAGCATGCCCATAAGAGGCGGTCAAGAGCCTCTCAAGAGACTGGAATCTCCACCATTTCCTGCTCCACTGGGCTTGGCACGACGGGATAGTACTTGTAATGCAGCTCCCCGACATCATCCCCAGAGAGCTTCTTCCATCCATCAGGCCCAACGTAATAAACTGAAGAACAAAGAATTTTAGGGAGCAGATATGATGTAAATTAATTAAATTTCAAATTAAAAACTATACGGCATAATTATATTATAGCCACAGGAATTATCTTCTCTTTTTTTGTAATGCAGGACTTATCAGGGGTTTCCCTCAGTTTGCAGGGGAACTTCTTCAGGATTTTGCAACACAGATTTAGAAATCATCACAAAGGAAATAAATCATCGGCACATAAAATCATCACGTGGTTTAGGTGTCTGCGTTATTCGGCAAGGAAGAGTGAATGGAGAATGAAGAAACATTACCGCTAGCAACTCCACCACTAGCTCCATCTCGGAATGTGGCATGATAAATGGCCCGTCGAGCCAATTCCGCAGCTTCTTCAATCGTCATGTCGTAGCGGTACCTAGCTCAAGCAGATAAATGTTTTATGGAATGCATATATTGATACATATAATCATATCAATGGAAAGGATATTTAGAGACATACCCACTGTCCAACACCCCATATGCGTACGGTGATCCTGATCCAACAGAAAACCTTTTACCTTTAAGCCTGCCTCCTTCGGCATCCACGTAGTATAGACCAGGGCCCTGTACGTTGTGGTGTAAATGATCAAATGGTCAGAAACAGAGGCAAGAAGGTGTAATGAGTTCAACGATTATACCGTTTCATCCCATCCAGCAATCATAGTTCCTATGGAAAGCCCCATTCCCCTGTAGGAATACAGAATATTGGCCAGCAGCTTTGAGGCACCTGTCACCGAAATTCTGCGCTTGTTCGCCAGTTCATGCAGACGACACTGAAAGGAATAGAGGAACAAAAAATAACGAAACTTAGAAACGTGTTGCATTATTCGAGGTCAGAATCAGCTTTACGTGAATAATTGTCATTCACTAAATGAACACTAGCAAAAAGGTGAGCTCATAGAGGATAATTAACAAGAAGTGTACCTTGATGCCCAGATTTCTGTGCCAAAATTGGCAATCTGCGGCCCCTCCAGCCATTGTCCCAAGCATGTATGGATTGATCTCTATGATTTTCTTCACAGATTGAGAAGCTAAAGATGGGAAAAAGAACTGTCATAAGCAGCAGTCTCAAGAAACAGTCACTTAAAAAAAATTACACGTCATTAAATGTTTGTTACAAAAATTAAACTCCATTCAAACAGAGCTACAAATATAGGTTGATCCAGGCAGCTAGTCAGACTTTCAGAGCCACGACTTTGACATCAAAATGTTATTAGTATGTTTTCCAACACTAATTCAGGAATAAAGCTAAAGTTCGTCATTCATAATATTGGGATATCTCCAGTTGATTCTCAAATGATTGTACAAGCACATAAAAATATCACTAGCAAGCAATATAGGCTGATACGTAATTGACGTTGTGACATATAATTTATTCTGGTTTCGAACATGACATGCATTATATGCATGCCTATTTATTCACAACACTCTTATGAAGGTTGAACACTTATTTTGCTGCTGCTTGCACATAAGACTGCGTGCCATACATGCCAGGTACCATTTGATAAGCATCAAACATGCATTCTCTTTATACTAAGCAAAGACAAAAGTAGCACATGTAAGACTCCCAACATAAACGCACAAGAACTATGCTGTATCATTCATACTTTAAAACCTCCATTTTAAAAGTAGTCAAAACCTTCCTGTTGGGAGAAACCTTTGGCTACTAGACGAGCTTTGCACCTATCAATGGTACCATTAGGTTTCTGTTTAATTTTATAGACCCATTTTCACCCAATAACATGAAGATTGGGTTGCCGGGGAATTAGAGACCAAGTATTATTCTTAACTAGGACATTAAATTCTAATTGCATGATTTGTCTCCATTCATGTAAGACTCCCAAAATAACATGTACGACTCCCAAAATAAAGGCACAAAAACTGTGCTGCATCATTCATACTGAAAAACCTCCATGCGGGTTTCCCCATGCCACTGTTAGTTGATGAGTGTGCAATGGTGATTGAAGGTATGTATGTGTTGGATCTTGGGCCAGTCCTCTCCTCCTTTTGAGCTCTCCAACAGATTTCAGGGGACATATCCAACAAAGCGAGGTCCTTCAAAGCAGCCATGTCTTGCAACCATTCCAGAAGCATCGCCAACCTTCCGCAGTCGAAGACCTTCAAGCTCCTCAGGCGGGACATGGCCCCAGTCTCAGCTACCCATCACTCTAACTCGTACAATGAATTAACTACGAGGGACTCCAGTTACGGGAACCCGTTGCGGGAGCGGCTCATCTCGGTTCCTACGTAGGACCAAGGACCTAGATACAGATATCTAAGTTTAGGGAGGTTCTCGAGCGCCGCAATCGAGTCTTGACCCAGTCTGGTGTTGTGTAGTACGAGTTCGGCGAGATAGGGGGCCCACTGGTGGCCGCCAGAACTTTGTCGCTGTGGTCTTGTCACTTCGCCATCCGACCTTGAGAGTCTGGGATGTCCATAGACAATCTGGGATGGACTCGGCGTCCGAGAACAACTTCTTCAGCCAAGGACACTTCGGTAGCCAAGATGACAGCACGGCATGATGACAGCCTTTGATGCCTGTTATTTGCAGCTCGCGGAGACCGGTAAGGCTCCCTAGGCAGTTATATATCCAGCTCCCGGCCCGAACGACCTTCAGCACTTCCAAGTTTCTTAAGCCTTCCTCAACCATATCTAGATCCATGTCTTTGTCAACCAGGACCTGTCCTAAGGTCTCGATCTTTCAGACGCCTTTCGGCATCGGTCTGATCCGCATCCCCTCAATGTCCAAGCATTGTAGATGACGAAGTTTCCCCACTGAAGACAGGAGACGCGTTTTCTTTGTCCAGCTCAAACCCAAGTATCGAAGATGGATCAGGTCTCCAACTTGTTTTGGCGGTTTGGGGTACCCTCTCCAGATCCACGACTCTAAACAGTTTCAGATGTAGAAAAGGGAAGGTCTATTTATATCAGAATTGCGACGGAATCCGAAGGACAATTGGGTGAGCAGTCTTAGGGTGTGTTAAAGAAGATGCAGCTAATCAGAAGCCGTTCTTGAACGTAACCCCCCGCGACTAAATATAATAATAGAGCTCAAGATAGAAAAGCCTACCCATTACACAATCGACACGCTTACACGTCACCTTGACACTTATAGCTCCAACAACTCAATTCGAGCCTATAAATGTAACCTAACTCTTATCGAATAAGGTTAATGGGTTTTCTTTTCTCTCTCATTCCGTTTCACTTTCTTCTCCAATCTCACACTTTCTCTCTAAGATTTTTATGAGCTTTCATGATATTAGAGTCTACAGGCACGGCATGATGACTCCTGCATCTTCTTTTCACATGATGAGTTAATTCATTCTGATTTATGAGGCCCCTCCCTAATTACTTCATTTTTCAATTTTAATTATTATGTTATATTTGTTGATGATTTTGGTAAGTTCACTTGGTTATATCCTCTTAAAACAAAAAATGAAGTTTTCCAAACATTTGTAGATTTTCAAAAAAAGGTCAAAATTTTGTTTTCTTTCAAAATCATTTATTTTCAATTTGACTGGAGTGGTGAGTTTCAGGCTCTTACCAAGTATTTTAAGGACCATGGTATTCATCATTGGATCTCATGTCCCCATACTCCACATCAAAATGGTATGGCTGAAAGGAAACATAGGCATCTCATAGCAACTGCCCTTAGCATCCTTAATCAAACCTCTCTACTCATACAATATTGGGATGAAGTTGTTTGTACAACCTTATACCTCATTAATCATATGCCCACCTCACCTGACTATGATTTCTTTAAATCTTTCAGGTGCCTCAATTACCCTTATATTAGACTCTATTCCCAAACTAAATTAGATAACCAAACTGAACCTTGTCTTTTTCTCGACTATGACATCAATCACCTAGGCTACTGATTTAAATCCCTCCTTACTGAAAAATTTCACATTTCTAGACATGTAATTTTCTATGAAACTATTTTTCCCCACTCCACAAAACCTTATAATTCTACTCCCTCGACACTTACTTCACTTCCTACCCCCTCCACTCAGAAAGGCATTTTAAGGGCATGTCTGGTTTACACTCCAACCCCTATCATCCTACCTTAGCCATCCTCATCCTCATCACTAGATTCAGCAGCTCCTCCTGCTCAGTCCTCATGAATTCACACCATCACCTACTTCTAATTCAACTCCTGCTCATCCGACCTTAGTTATTTTTGCTAGTACCCCTAGGTAATATAGATAGCACTCCTCACCAACAATCCACCCAATCTCATTCCACACCTTTGACCCCTCCTACCAAATTCCGAAGGATTAGATCTATTTATCGGAACACTACAACCATTCCTCTTCCTAGTGCTTATCTACCAAACATCATATTCCTAGTTATTTTTTCACAACCCTGTCCATAAGTAAACTTCCTAATTTTTCCATAGCATGGAAGAAACCTAAATGGAAACAAACCATGCAATTAGAATTTAATGTCCTAGTTAAAAATAATACTTGCTCTCTAATTCCCTGGGAACCCAATCTTCATGTTATTGGGTGAAAATGGGTCTATAAAATTAAATAGAAACCTAATGATACCATTGATGGGTGCAAAGCTCGTCTAGTAGCCAAAGGTTTCTCCCAACAAGGAGGTTTTGACTACTTTGACACCTTTTCACCAGTAATTAAGATCACCACTATTCGGATCCTTCTCTCTCTCGCGGTTAGTCTAAAATGGAATATCCATTAAATGGATATTTCTAATACATTTCTTCATGATGATCTCAAAGAAATCGTTTATATGGAGCAACCACAAGGTTTTGTTGACTCCCAATGCCCTAATTACATTTACAAATTACATAAATCCCTATATGGATTAAAGCAAGCTCCAAGAGCTTGGTTTTCAAAATTATTTCATTTCTTACTCTCAATTGGTTTCTCTAGATCCAAAACCTACACCTTTTTATTTTATTTTTCTAAAACCATTGAAATTCTTTTCATTTTGGTTTATATTGATGACTCATAAATCTTCACTATTATGAGTTAATAATTAGTAAATAATATAGTTTTAGCTTTAACTCATGATAAATAGACTTATATTTGTGTTAAAGTGTGAAAAGTGATTTTTAATTGATTAACATGATTTTCAATATAGTTTTTATGAATTTATATGATTTTTATAGTCTTATTTTTGAGATAAATAAAGAAAAAAAAAACAAAATGGAGGGGACTCGTCGGCTAGCCGATCAATCGGGCCTACAAGTGGGTTGGAAGTGCAATTAGAGGGAGCCGCGAACAGGGGCTCAAGCAACTAGGACTGATGAGTACACGTTTGCGCCACTCTCCTTCCACATCACTGGTGGCTAGCTAGTTGTGAGGCGAAGAGTAGTTGTATATGTGGGAGAAAGTGACTCATTGCTTGCAAATATGATATTACTATATATTTATTAAAACTTTGATGCACAAATGATGTGAGACTAAATCTGACTTCTCCTGAAAGGGTTCGATGATTTTAATACCTAAACTACTTCTTATTTATAACAAAGATATACTATGATGACATCACTTGATAAGGGCATTAGAGTACTTATTTCAAACTTTCTCATGCAGGCAGGCAACTAGCGTGACTTCGAATCCTCTCAGAGTCAAAACTTATTTTTTTATCTGATTATTGTGACTTTCTTGTAGATAGCCGATGAAGGATTAAGCTGCAAGAATCGTTAGATCATCAGCGAAAATCTTGTCAACGTGATTCATAAAACATTGTTGCTAAAATTACTGAACAATTCATAATAAAAGAATCATGAATCTATTGAGTAAATCCTCTCTAATCGATCAACAAACAAGCCTTCATCGAGAAGAGGATGATCCGTCGGGAGATGAGTCGCCACCTTTTGAAAGTGTACCAGATGAAATGAAGAGCCTTCTCTTGCTATGCAGACTTGAGGATGAAGCTCCCTAACATGTGCCCCATCTCTATTCAACTTCTCTTTGTTGGGTGACAGCCATCAAAGAGTTACAAAGTCACTATTTTTGTGCTTTGTGAGGTGACAGTCGTCAGAGACAATTTGATGACCCGTTTCATTGATTTCTAGACTTCGCAAAAAGATCTAGAGATTGACTACGTTGTCCTTGTTCAATGAGAGCCTTTAAAGTCGTGGACACTGTACGACGATTCTCTCGAATGCTCAAGATTCTGATACATCACTAACGTATCGTCGCCGCAATGTCGGAACTTTATTTTTCAACTTTCAACTTAATTTTTGACTTCATTTAGTGATAATTTATGTGATTTAAAATTTCTAAATTATATTTCATTCAATTACGATTCTTCTGACTTTTATAAATCTTAATTTGATCAATTAATTTTTCTATAATCATTTATGTAAGAATTGTTTGGTAGAACTCTATTTCTACTTAATTTACGTTCATCGGGGGCTGATGTCATCTTGACATCTGCACCCTTATTTCCCTTTTTCACAAATTTTAAATATATTTTATTTTTATTTCTTAGTATAAATTTTATAAAAACTCGTATTCATTGAAGAATATTCCGAAAGATTACCTGATATTATATTACATCCATGTGATTGATCTAAAAATTGTCACTATTTTTGAAAGTTTTATTGAATTATAATTGATATATTTGTTGAGAAATACTTTTAAATATCTAAAAATTGGTATTTTCTAATTTTATAAATTTTAAAATTTGCAAGATTTACTATACAATGATTAAGTCATGTCAATGCCTTACTCTTAATTGGTTCAAATCAAGCTTTTATTAACTCTATTATCCAGCTACTTTACAATAATTTTATTATTTGGAATCTAAGCAAGGCTGAATTCTTTCTTGGTGTTGAATTTGTATTGAATTTGGACAATTTTGTCTTATCCCAATGTTGATATCTTACAACTTTATTACATCGGACCCAATTGGATCATTGTAAGCCACTATCCGTTCCGTGGCCCACTTGTACTAACAAAATTGACAAGGACTCTACTCCCTAAGATCCAACAATGTCTTGAAGCCTCTTAGGAGCATTTCAATATCTAACCATTACAAGACCGGATATCTACTTTGCCATCAACAAAGCATGTTAGAAGATGCACTCTCCTACGACTATAGATTGGGCCAACCTTAAACACCTTCTTCATTACCTAAAGGCACCATCATGTTTGGTCTCCAACTCTATCAAACTTCTTCAACCCAATTGATTGCCTATAGTGATGTTGATTGGGCCAAATCATGGGAGGACCATCAGTCTATGGGAGGATACCTAATTTATCTCAGATGCAACCTCATTTCGTGGTTATCGAAGAAGCAATCAATGGTCGCCCACTCTAGCACTAAAGTTGAATACAAACTCACTGCCAACACCATTGCCGAAATCATTTGGATCCAATCACTACTCCAAGAGCTCTGCATCTACCTTCATGGAACACCTATCCTTTTTTGTGACAACATCAGAGTGACCTACCTTACTACTAATCCTCTGTTTCACGCATGAAATTGACTTTCATTTTGTGCGTGAGCAAGTTACCTACAAGCTTCTTTGAGTTTTATTCATGCAAAGCTCCCATCAACTTGGTGACATCTTGATGAAGCCCTTACTCAAATCCCGATTCTGCTGGCTACGAAACAAGCTTAATGTAGTTCCTACACTTAGCTTGCAGGAGGATGTTAAAGAAGATGCAACCAACCAGAGGTTGTTCTTAAACTGTCGACCAATCACAACTCATAGAACTTCAGAGGACACTATCGATGGACACGTGCCACTCTGTGACTAAACATAGTAATAGAGCTAAATATATAAAAGCCTACCCATTGGACAATCGGCACACTTACACGTCACCTTGACACTTATAACTCCAATGGCTCAGTTCGAGTCTATAAATGTAACCTAACTCCTATCCAATAAGGTTAATGGGTTACCTTTTCTCTCTCTTCCCATTTCACTTTCTTTTTTAATCTCACAATTATTCGATAGAAGAAGAAAGTGAAATAAGAAGAGAGGTAATTGAGGTAATTGATAAGTCTTCATTATCATGAGTTAATAATTAGTAAATAATATAGTTTTAGCCTTAACTCATGATAAATAGACTTATATTTGTGTTAAAGTGTGAAAAATGATTTTTAGTTGATTAACATGAATGTTTAGGTAATTATGTGATTTTATATGAATTTATATAATTTTTATAGTTTTACTTTTGAGATAAATGAAGGAAAAGAAATTAAAATAAAAATAACAAAATAGGGGGGACTCGCTAGCTAGTTAGGCCTACAAGCGGGTCGGAAGCACAGTCAGGGAGTAGCCGCAAGTAGGGACTCGAGCGGCTTGGATCGATGGGACATGTGTGCGCCACTCCTCTTCCACGTCACCAGTCGCCAGCTAGTTGTGGGGCAAGGAGTGGTCATACACGCGTGAGAAAGGGACTTGATTAGAAATGTAATATTATTATATATTCGTCAGAAACTTCAGCGCACAACCGATGTGGGACTAAACCCACGTCACACCTTCCCCAAAAAGGGGGTGGGCAACCAACGCGGGTTCGAATCCTCCTAGAGTCAAAATTCATATTTTTATTTGATTATCGTAACTTTCTTGCAGATCACTGGTGAAGAATTAAGCAATCAGAATCACTAGATCATCAATGAAAATCTCGTCAACATGAATCGCGGAGCATTGTTACTAAAATTACTGAACGATTTGTGATAAAAGGATCAAGAATCTATCAAGTAAAGTATCTCCGATTGATCGATGAACAAGCCGTCGTTAGGAAGAGGACGATCTACCGGGAGACGAGTCACCACCTCTTGAGAGCGTACCGGATGCGATGAAGAGCCTCCTCTTGCTGTGCGGACCTGAGGATGAAACTCTTTGACACGTGCCCCACCTCCATCCAGCTCCTCTCCGTCAGGTGACAGCCACCAAAGAGCCACAAAGTCGCCGTTTTTCCGCTCCACCGGGTGACAGCCACTAGAAAGGATTCAACGGCTCATTTCATTGATTTCTAGACTTCGCAAGGAGATCTAGAGATTGCCCATGTCATCTTTGTCCAAAAAGAGCCTTCGAGGCCGTGGACACTGCACGACGATCCTCCCAAATGCTCAAGATTCTGATGTATTGCCAACGCATCACCGCTGCGACGCCGAAACTCTGTTTTCCTACTTTCAACTTAATTTTCGTTTCATTTAATTATAATTTGTTGATTTTAAATTTACCAAGATATACTTCATTTCATTACGATTCTTTTGGTTTTTATTGATCTTAATTTGATCAATTAAATCGTCTGTAATCCCTTACATAAGAATCGCCGGGTAAAACTCTTTTTCTGTCTGATTCGCATTCGCCGGACGTGTCAGGATTCATATTTTTATCTGATTATTGCGACTTTCCTATAAATCGCGGTGAAGGATTAAGCAACCATAATCGCTAGATCATCGATGAAAATCTCGTCAATGCGATTCACGGAGCATTGTTACTAAAATTGTTAAACGATTTGTGCAAAAGAATCACAAATCCATCGAGTAAAGTATCTCTGATTGATTGACAGATAAGCCATTGTTAGGAAGAGGACGATTCGCTAGGAGACGAGTCGCCACCTCTTGAGAGTGTACTGGATGCGATGAAGAGCCTCCTCTTACTACATGAACTTGAGGATGAAGCTTCCTAACATGGGCCCCACCTCCATCCAGCTCCTCTCCGTTAGGTGACAGCCACTGGAGAGCCGCAAAGTCGCCGTTTTTCAGCTCCGTTAGGTGACAGCCGCCAGAGAGGATTCGACGACTTATTTCATTGATTTTTAGACTTCGCAAGGAGATTTAAAGATTGCCCACGTTGTCCTTATTCAAGAACAGTCTTCAAGGCTATGGACACTATATGATGATTGATGGCGAGCGGGACCTGTCTCCATTAGCTCAAGAAACACCGACGATTTGGCTTGCTGTGTGTGCCCGCTAGCATGCCCTTTGGCCCACTAGCGGGCCCACACCCACTAGCGTGCCCTTTGGGTCACCTGTAGGCCCACGCCTACGCTGACTGTGCCATGCCCAAAGACGACAACTTCCGTGACTCTTGACCTAGACCGACCGTTGACGCTGAGCATCACCTTTCATCGGACGTCCCTGCCTTTGTCGGATCTTCACTCCGTCATGACCCATAGGGCTACGTAGCCCTGAAGGTAAGCTTCGTACCCCTTCTTACTTAAGTTTACTTATCTTTCGAAGGGTTTTCTCGGCTCATCTCTACCACCATTAGGAGCACGTACATAGGATAGGACAGGTTATCGGATTGTGACTTCTAACTCTACACTAGACTCGTCATAGTTCGTGAGCTGTAGCCCTAGGCTACTTCACGGCGACAGTTCTGCCGTCTGTCTAGACGTGGACCGAGAGGGCCTCTCACTTACCATCATCAAGTGTTTCCCCGAGTTGTCCTAGGTTGATCATACATATTGGTATGCCTGCCAATGCTTAGGTTATGTGGTTAGACCTAGAGTCTAAGGTCTAAACATTCTTATCAGATCAGTCCGACTACTCTATCTCGGGACTCGAGTTTCATTGATCAGGTACAGGGGGTTCTCGCCCCGTCCTGCATCAACGATCCTCCCAAACACTTAGGATTCCAATGCACTGTTGACACATCACTATTGTGACGTCGGAACTCTATTTTCCTATTTTCAACTTAATTTTTGTTTCATTTAATAATAATTTGTTGATTTTATATTTACCAAGATATATTTCATTTTATTACGATTCTTTTAACTTTTACAGATCTTAATTTGATCAATTAAATTGTCTGTAATTATTTATGTAAGAATTGTCGGGTAGAACTTTATTTCTGCCCAATTCGCATTTGCGGGGCACGTCATGATTCATATTTTTATCAGATTATCTCAACTTTCCTGTAGATTGCCGATGAAAGATTAAGCAACCAAAATCACTAGATCATCCGTGAAAATCTCGTCAACACGATTCGCGGAGCATTGTTACAAAAATTATTGAACAATTTACGATAAAAAGATCGTGAATCCATCGAGTAAAGTATCTCTGATTGATCGACGAATAAATTATTGTTAGGAAAAGGATGATCTACTGGGAGACGAGTCGCCACCTCCTGAGAATGTACCGGATACGATGAAGAGCCTCCTCTTGCTACACGGACTTGAGGATGAAACTTCCTAACATATGCCCCACCTCTATCCAACTCCTCTCCGTCAGGTGATAGCCATTAGAGAGCCACAAAGTCACTGTTTTTCAGCTCCGTTAGGTGACAGCCACTACAGAGGATTCAATGACCCATTTCATTGATTTCTAGACTTCGTAAAGAGATCTAGAGATTGCCCATGTCGTCTTTGTCTAAGAAGAACCTTCAAAACTATAAACACTACATGACAATTCTCTTGAACATTCAAGATTCTGGTACATCATCGACGCATCATCGTCGCGACGCCGAAACTCTGTTTTCCTCTTTCAACTTAATTTCCATTTTATTTAGTGATAATTTGTTCATTTTAAATTTACCAAGATATACTTCATTTCACTATGATTCTTCGAGCTTTTACAGATCTTAATTTGATTAATTAAATCATTTGTAATCGCTTACGTAAGAATCGTCAAGCAGAACTCTTTTTCTACTTGATTTGCATTCGTCGGGCGTGTCAGGATTCGTATTTTTATTTGATTATCACAACTTTCTTGCAGATCACGGTGAAGGATTAAGCAACCAGAATTATTGGATCATCGACGAAAATCTCATCAACGTGATTCGTGGAGCATTGTTACTAAAATTGTTGAACGATTTGCGATAAAAGGATTGTGAATCCATCGCGTAAAGTATCTTCAATTGATCGACGAACAAGCCATCATCAGAAAGAGGACGATCTGCCGAGAGACAAGTCACCACCTCTTGAGAGCATACTGGATACAATGAAGAGCCTCCTCTTGCTGCATGGACTTGAGGATGACGCTCCCTAACACGTACCCCACCTCCATCTAACTCCTCTTTGTCGAGTGACAGCTACCGGAGAGGATTTGACGACCTATTTCATTGATCTCTAGACTTTGCAAGGAGATTCTCACATTGTTCTTGTCCAAGGAGAGCTTTTGAGGCCATGAACACTACACGATGATTCTCTTGAACGCTTAGGATTCTGGTGCATCACCGACACATCGCCACTACAACGTTGGAACTCTATTTTCCTACTTTCAACTTAATTTTCATTTTATTTAGTGATAATTTATTGATTTTAAATTTACCAAGATATACTTCATTTCATTACGATTTTTCTAGCTTTTACAGATCTTAATTTGATCAATTAAATCATCTGTAATCGCTTACATAAGAATCACGGGCGGAACTTTGTTTTCGCCAAATTTATGTTTGCTGGGCACTGACGTCATCCTGATGTCTGCACCCTTATTTCCTTTTTTTGTGAATTTTAAATATATTTTTTTTCATTTCCTAGTATTAAATTCATAGAAAATAGTATTCTTTGAGAAAAATTCTAAATAATTACCAGGTATTATATTACATCCTTGTGATCGACCTGAAAAATTATCACTATTTTTGAAAGTTTTATTAAATTATAATTGATATATTTTTTCACAAATACTTCTAAATATCTAAAACTTTATATTTTTTAGTTTTATAAATTTTAAATTTATATGATTTACTATTCAATGACTAAGTCATGTTAGTAATTAAGATACCGAATTAAGTGGAGGGTAGAATGATGGATGACCATGAAAGGAGACATTAAATATTTCCTTACACTCTCGAGCTAGGTGACCAAATTGAGAACATAATTGGCAACAGGATTGTCAATTAGTATTGTTGCGACCTCTTTTGCCTCTATAATTGTTGGAACCTTTATTCCCCTATCAATTGCGTTGTTGAGAGGTAGTGGTTTGGAAATTGGATTTGGAATTGTCTGAATTACTAGGCACTTGAGAGAGATGGACTCGTGGAGCTATGTTGACCGATCTAGGTGTAGAGGTTTGGGACATTTGTTTGTGATATACTAATGTGGCTTCATGTGTGTGAAGTTGGAAAATAATATTTTCAAACCTTAGGCAATCCAAATTGACTTAAATGGCGAGGTCAAATTGTAAATATTAGGGGCCAAGTCTTTTGAGGAAAGTGCAAGTTTGAGAGTCTTCATCAACAGATTTTCCTACTGTTGAAGATCCTCATCAACAGATCTTCAACTGAGGTGTCACCTTTGTAGGTATTATGGAGGCACTAATGGAGTTCCATAGTGTGGGAGCAACTACTGGAAGAATGTCTTTGCGATGGCATCCTAGAGGGCTTTTGCAGTGGTCTACTACACTAAATTAGAGAGGACAGATTTGGCAATCGAAGAGGAGATGAAGCTGAAAACTTGTTAACCATACTGCCACCAGAGTTGGTACTCGAGATTGGGTTTATCATTCAGCGTCACAGGTGGTAGATCTTGATCGACAAATTTTATGAGATTGTAGCCATGATTAAGGTTCTCCATACCGAATTATTGTTGCCGGTGAGCTTGATGAGAATGGCGAGGCCAGTGGAAATAGGCATGGAGATGAAAGGCATGGTTGCTGAGACAATGTGAGAAGAAGAAAATACGGGAGTCGTCATGCTGTGCCTATAGGCTTTGATACCATGAAAGCTCGTAAAAATCTTAGAGAGAAGGTGTGAGATTGGAGAAGAAAGTGAAATGGGAAGAGAGAGAAAAGAGAACCCGTTAACCTTATTTGATAGGGGTTAGGTTACATTTATAGGCTCGAATCGAGCCGTTGGAGTTATAAGTGTCAAGGTGACGTGTTAGTTGCCGATTGTCCAACGGGTAAGCTTTTCTATCTTTAGCTCTATTACTATATTTAGTCGCGGGGGGGGGGGGTATTTTTCCGCATGGAAGGTCTGGTAAAGCATCGCCTCACACTCGGTCCTCGTCGTTTGCTCGAGTTCCTTTACTATGAGAACCGTGACCTGCCGAAGAATGTCCGCAAGCAGAACCTCAACGGAATACTGCTGGGAGATAACGATCCACACCGGGAGACCCCCCATTACCACAGTGCATACCACCGACCGCTTTTTCCTGCCCTCATCCAACAGATGTCCCAGGATTCTGTTCTTCTCCTCGTCCATGCCCCACCAGCTCAGCATCTGGGCCACTGAGAATGACCCGCTTTACTTCCCGCAGTCTCCACCAGATGTCGCTGATTTTGGTTCTTAAGGCCTCGATCTTGTTACCGAATTGGAGTACGATGAAGTCAGTGGGGGATGGAAGGCGGCAACACAGAGTGGTCCGGATGAAGCCCTTTCTCCATCGTCATCGCTGCTCGGCATCGAGGACGAAGGACTCGACGAGGTCCTCCGCCCGATAAGCGATTTCCCTCACATCCCTCACCCAGTTCTTCACCCTTTCGTCCCCCTTGCTCTTGGCATCGGCTTCCTTCAGGAAGCACTCCATCGCCCGGAGCTAGTCCTTGATCCACTCCACCTGATCTCTCACTGTGTACAGGGATTTGGCTTCTTCGATGAGGAGGTCGCCGACCCGTTGCACGGCGTAGCCGAGAACAGCGTCCCCCATCCCTCTCCTCCCACTCCTGTGGTCGATCAGTACCGAGGGCTGAAGTACGGAATAATGCTACTTTCTCCTTTTTTCCATTAGGAATAAACCTACGTTCTGCTTTTTTCTTACTAGGAATAACGCTACTTTCTGCACGCGGATTTTTTATATTTTTATATTATTTACGATAATAAATGAGATAATTTCTTTCAAATTGGACAGTATCTCGTTCGCCCATCCGTCCTGATTTGATGGTCGGAGATGCGACTGCAGTCAAGTCCTTAAAGTTAAATAGTTGACTTTATGCAAAATTCAATATCTTAAACAGTCGCCGCACCGTTCAAGTGGCGCGGTCCGTCCCTATCTGGCCAGGCCCCCCTGTTGGCGGATTTAAAGAGGCGAGGTTGGGCACAGTCCTTCCCGTAAAAGTCAAAGGTTGACCTTCGAGTTTCTATCTTTAGCTGCCGACTTCCGAGTTCAAACATCGAGTTGTTACCGAATTTTCATCTTAAGAAGAAGAAGAAGGCGTGGACAACAGAACAGGGTTGACGTCCACGATGGCGGTGCCACCGTTCTAGATGTTTTAGCAGGATCGCAGGTCGACGAAGTTGTAGACGGTGGCTCCAGGTTCCCCGGTCAACTCCTACAAGCTCCTCCCACTGTCTTCCTTTCCCGCCTTGGTCACCGATTCCTCGGAATTCTTCGCATCGTCGGAGGTAAAGCAGTAAGTTAGATAGATAGAGAGAGAGATACATAGAGAGAGCGAGCGAGCGAGAGAGAGAGAGAGAGAGAGAGAGAGAGAGAGAGAGAGAGAGAGAGAGAGAGAGAAATTGTTTCTGCACACTTTCTTTTCCCTTTTTTCTATTTGAAGCTGGGGCCCAACCTGGTTGAAGTTTCAGTTTCCTTCAACAGAAGACTACCTTCTTTTCCATATGCTCTTCTATTTTCTCACTCTATGATATTTCTTCCTCTAATAAAAAGAAAAGATGTATCCAAAGGGATGGCTGTCAATAGCGAAGACACCGTGAAGCCTGGACTGGGCTTGGGACATTTTTTACAAGACTAGGGCCCAGCCTGACCCCAGATGCTCGGGGCCAGATAATATTTCTCAAGCGCAGAACCCAACCCACCGAGAAACAGCAAGCCACACTGGAGATGGGGAGGGAGGCGGGCTCCAGTGGAGTGCCATGTGTGGTGGAGAGGTGCCTCAGGGGACTGAAAGGAGGCTGCAGATGGGAGAGGCCTCAAACCACTACTGACTTTTGAGGTTTTCGGGCCACTGGAAAGTCTGAACCTGCCCAGTTGGATCGGATCCTTTCGACCCAAGCCCAGAAAAAAAAATCAGGTTGGGCTTGGACATTTTGGGCTCAGCCCAGGCCGATGTTCCAGGCAAGACTCGCAGTCAAGGTGCAACCAATGAAAACAGATCAGCCTGGAATATGTCTTGAGGTGTTTGAATAGTTGGGCCTACTCCAACTGTGCAATCGGCCAATGAAAACAGATTAGCATACATGTCTAACTGGACAGTTAAGATACCCAAATTAGAGCAATGATTAGATGATAATATGGGTGTGATGAAGACAAACCTCTCATCTGTCGATAACATTACCTAAGCATCCAAATCTGATTTTCATGAAAATATGGACTAACAGAGTAACAAACAAAGCTTATGTAAATACCAACTAGTTTCTAGAGCTCAAACTACAACTTTCTCAGCATCAATAAAGTTGATGCAGTACCTCTAAAGATATATGTTTGTTGTAAGTGAATAGTTTAGAAGCTTCTATAGTAAACACTATGATAGAAATGGGTTGAACAGTATAAATGACCCCTTATATGAATAAGAGCAGGGTATTGTGGTAAAAGTGACATGATAGAGGGAGAGTAAGAAATTCTCTTGAACTAATTTCCACCCATACATTGTTTTGTTTGTCTTCTTGAATCCAAGAGAGGAGAAGGGGATCATATCAATTGATGTTAGTGTCATGTCCTAGAAGCATGGGACAAAGAATTACATAAAACCGCTTAAAGCTAAGGCAAATGTAGAACATATCAAGAAAGAACAACGGGTGTACAAGGGAGGAACTAAATTGGTGGATCTGTTACAAAATTCTTTCCAACAGATAGATGAAAAGTTTGACAAATTCAAGAATTGTATTAGTGAAAAGCTCTTAACATCAGAAAAGAAAGATCCAACAAAAAGTATGGCCTCTTAATTGATCATAAATTCTTTGAAGAATGAGTAACATGAGAGAGTTAATCCACAACTAGAGATACAAACCTTCAAGCTAACTCCAAATCACATTTTAGATTAAAGTTGACAAACAAGGAAAAGAGATCTCATAATCTTTAAAGGAGGCAATCCTAAAAGATAGCTCTAATGTGCAAAATGATATTTTTAGATTAATAAAGTACAAAAGGAAGAATGAATGGAGGTAATTAGCTTACACTTGGGTGATATAGTATTGCATGGTACATATGGACGAAAGATCAATATCTATTTAATGATTGAGAAAAAAAATTGTGTTCAACTTGAGAGGCATGTTGGAACTTCTAAATTGAGAAACATGTATCAATGGTTTCTTGATATTAAGTAAGAATGATCAATATCTACTTATCGAGAAGAAATGGAAAGCTTCTTTATTGTATAATAAAATTAGTGGGCTTGCTAGAAATTATGGATGCCCTATTGGAAGTAGAAGAGTATGAAGTATGACATATTAATATGACTTAATCATTGTATAATAAATTATGTAAATTTAAAATGTATAAAATAAAAAATGTCAATTTTTAGATTTTTAAAAATAGTTCAGAACAAATAAATCAAATATAACTTGATAAGAGGTTTTAAAAATAAGAAGAATTTTCTAAGTCACTTAGAGAAGTATAAGATAATATCAAGTAATATTTCAAAAACTTTCTAAAAGAATATAATTTTTTATGAGTTTTAGACTAAATGATGAATATAAAATATATTTAAAAATTCTAAAAAGAGATAAATAAGGGTTCAGACATCAGAATGACAACAGTGCCCTAAAGAATACAATTCAAATATAAATAGAGTTTTGCTTGATAATTCTTATGTAAGCGATTATAGGTGATTTAATAGGTTAAATGAAGATTTATAAAAGTTAGAAGAATCATAATTAAATGACTTTTTTAGATCGTCAAAATTTTGTGTGTTTAGGAAGGTTATCGTATTATATTTATAGCCTTGAAGGCTCTCTTGGACATAGACGACGTGAATAATCTCCAGATCTTCTTGTAAAATCTAAAAATTAATGAAGTGGGTCATCGAATTGCCTCTAACAGTTATCACCTAATGGAGTAGAAAAATGATGACTTTGTAGTTCTTCGGTGGTTGTCACTTGGTGATGATGAGTTGGATGGAGGTGAGATGCATTTTAAGGAGCTTCATCCTTAGATCCACATAGCAAGAAAAGGTTTTTTATTACATCTGACATGCTCTCGGGAGGTAACGACTTGTCTCTTAGTAGATCATTTTCTTCTTGATGATTACTTGTTCGTCGATCAATCGGAGATGATTCACTTGATGGATTTTTTATCCTTTTATCATAAATCATTCAACAATTTTAGTAATGATGCTTCACGAATTATGTTGACAACATTTTTGTCGACGATTGAGTAATTCTAATAGCTTAATCCTTCACCGGTGATTTATAAGAAAATTGTGATTTAATCAGTTAAAAAATGAGTTTTGGCTCTAATCTAAACCTTCGTCACTTGCCTGTATGCATGAGAGAATAAAATAAGTACATGAATACCCTTAAAAAGTGATGTCATCAAGGTATCTCCTTTTGATAAATAAAAGGTATTTGAGATACAAAAATCATTAAAACATAGGGAAGGTTATATGCTGAATTTTGAGACAAATATATAGTAATATGAGATTTAGGAATTAATGAGTCTCTTTCTTACATGTGTACGACCACTCTTTACCCCATACTTGATTGGCCACTGATGATGTGGAAGGAGAGTGATGCACACATGTCTCCTATCAGTCAATCCTTAACCACTTGAGCCCCTGCTTGTGGCTCCACTTGACTATGCACACATGTCTCCTATCAATCAATCCTTTTTGTATCTTTTTATTTTATTTTATTTTTCTTTATTTATCTTAAAATATGATTATAAAAATAATATAAATTCACAAAAATATATAATTAACCAAAAATTCACATTATGCAACTAAAAATTACTCTTCATAATTTAACATAAATATAAGTCTATTTTTATAAATTAAATCTAAAAATATATTATTAATTAATTATTAACTCATGATAATGAAGATTTATCACATATTAATTTGCCCAAATAGAGAAAACAATAAATTTATCTTTGACAACAGGAAATCTTATATGAAATGATGAGAGACGATCTGATTTTCACCACAAGTCAATAGCTTAATATGAAACATAAAAAATAGGGGTGGACATCAAAACCTCTTACAAGGTAGATAGATGATAAATTCAATTAATAGATATTGAAGTTCATGAATGTAGGATCAAGGGCTTATGTTTCTATTGTAATGACAAATATAGACCTGGTCATCATTCTAAGAAGCTTTTTGACATCTTAATTGTTCATTCTGATGGTAAACTCACTCTACAAGAATTAGAAACTAATTAGGCTGATCTTGAAGAATCACACAATGAGGAAGAACCATTACTTACTACTCATGTATCATTGAATTATATGATTGGACTTGCACATCCAAGATTTGTGAAGCCAAAAGGGACCTTGTAAGGGCAGGATGTTACCGTTATAGTAGATTGTGGGGACACATAATTTCATATATGTGAGTCTTTTGAAGGAAATTAGATAATCTAGTCTAAATTGAGTAGATATTAGACAATCTCAAAATCTTTTCTTCCTTTAGCTAAACTAGGTAGTGCCAAACTCTAATACATGTTAATTAGATTAATTTTTTCACAATCATTTGCTCTATCAATTTATGTTATAAAGTACATTTCTAGGGCCATCATCTCAAGCATGAAAAGAACTTGCAATGTACTCACCACTATCCTCATCATCATTCAATGCAATTCTCTTCAAAAGACATGAGCCTAGTCCCCCAAGGGACTTAGAAATTTTTGAAAGAACACAAATAGTAGAAAAAGTAAGATAAGTAAGAGGACATAGCTATAATTTGAGAGATTTGAATAGGTAAAAGAAAAAAGAAAATATTAGAAACAACTAGAATATTATTTGCTTGAGGTATACTACAAACAAGTAACCCAAATAATCACAAGATACAAGACAAAAATCTAAAGAAATTTATAGTAAAAAAGATTCAAGTTTCAAAACAGAGTATATTTTCAAAAAGAAACTTGTCTATTATACATAACCATCATCTAAATATAGAATGCATAAAATAACCGTGCAACCACACACTAGGGGAGGGGGGATTAGGGGTGGAGCACGAGAGAGAAAATCTAATCACATATCTCATAATTCAATATTTTCAACAAATGCTTCACATCATATACAAAGAGCTCTTAAAGATTTCATAACTAACATCAAAAGTAATATTTTTCTTTCCACTATAAAATCCAGCCATTGACAAAGAGATGACATGATCTCCAAATCCCAACAAACACGGATCATTTGCCAACAATGTCAAATCAAATTCCTTTGCAAAATTCATGCCTACATTGGAATCTCAAATCCTTTGTCCACTTATTTATAAGAAATTTCTACCTCACAAGAACTGTTCTGAATCCTCACTTTTGTAAACAAAAGTTGATTGATGATGGTTTGATAGCCCACACTTGGAGCTGATTATATAGATAATCTCTTTGTGTCACTTTACTATTTGGTTGTCGATGGCATCATGTATTCATTAAATATCAAATTCAATGAGGAAAATTTAGGTCTATTGACATCAACTCTACTTATCCATTCCCTTGCAAGGAAAAAATTTACAATGTGATGTTACATACTAAATTAGAAACCCGAGGTTCTCAACATGAGAGAACCAACACTTCCTCCTAAACATCCTACTAGATCTCCTCAAGTTTTGAAAGAAAAAAATGGAGAAAAATAGGAGGGGGGCAAAGCAAATAAGAAGAAGGGGAAAAAAGCTACTACAAAGGAATGCATATGAATTATTATTCATACTCTAGTTCTCACTTGAATTTTTTCTTCTTATGTTTCAGCTAGTTTCATATTAATTTGGCTTCTATCAAATGGTCTTGAGTTGGCTTGCATGATTAAGGTTGGTCAATTCAGTGGTTCAATCTGATTTTTGGAACCTTCATCAAAGTACTGAATTTATAGATAGTTGAGAGGAAAAATATGAAATACTAATTTATTACTATTTATGGTGGATATTGACGAATTGGTAACTAGGGCATGATAAAGTATTGGCTCAATTACTTTTATTTTTTGTAAAGTACTTAGAGAATTCATAAAATATAAATAAATTCAGTTCATTCTGATGACACAATACAACTTTTCTAATTTGATGATGACAATGAAAGTGTTGAGGAGATGGAAGTACAATTTGCACATTTTGTTATGATAGTACCCACAAATAACAATCTATCATATAATAGTTCCTCATATCACACGTCCTAGAAAGGAAGTCACCTAGCTTTAAACTAAGAAAGTTGATCTTTTGAGATACATAATTAAAACAATGCATGATTGAACTGATTGTTGCAAGGTCTACTTTGATGGCATTGCACAATCATTTTATAGTAGATAGTACATTTTCTAGTAAAACATTTAAGCTCATAATCTAGATCACTAAATTGTTTGTCTCAATACAATCCCACATCTAGAATAACTTATAAAGAAATATCATGACATTTAAACTGATGTCTACAAAAAGACGAGGTGGTGTGAAGTGCAAGGGACTTAAATACTTGTCTCTTGTTTCATGTATTTTTTTCAACTTTCAATATTTTCAAGGTTATTGATGTGACTTAGTCGTTGTATAGTAAATCACGTAAATTTAAAATTTATAAAATTATAAAATACTAATTTTTGGATGTTTAGAAGTATTTCGGAAAAAGTATATCAATTATAATTTAATAAAATTTCTAAAAATAGTAAAAACTTTTAGAATTTTCTTCAAAGAATATATTTTTTTATGAATTTAAGATAAGAATATAAATAGAGTTCCACCTGATGATTCTTACTTAAGTAATTACATACAATTTATTTGATCAAATTAAGATCTGTAAAAGTCGAAAGAATCGTAATTTAATGAAGAATAGTTTGGTAAATTTAAATCACACAAATTATCACTAAATGAAGTAAAACTTAAGTTGAAAGTAAGAAAATAGAGTTTTGACGTCACGATGACGATGCCTCGGTGATGCACGGAATCTCAAGCATTTGAGAGGATTGTCGTGTAGTGTCCATTGCCTCAAAGGCTCTCTTTGGACAACAATGACATGGGTAATATCTAGATTTTCTTGCGAAGTCCAAAGATCGATGAAATGAGTCGTCAAATTGTCTCTAGTAGGTGTCACCTAGCGGAGTAGAAAAATGACAACTTTTCAACTCTTTATAGTTATCACCCGACGAAGAGGAGCTAAATGGAGGTGGGGTGCGTGTTAAGGAGCTTCATCTTCAAGTCCGTACAGTAAGAGGAGGCTCTTCATCAAATCTAGTACGCTCTTAGGAGGTGGCGACTCGTCTCTTGATGGATCATCCTCTTCTTGACGACGGCTTGTTTATTGAACAATCAGATATGCTTTACTCATAGATTCACGATCTTTTTATCGCAAATCGTTTAGCAATTTTAGTAACAATACTCCGCGAATCACGTTGACTAGATTTCGGTCGATGATCGAGCGATTCTGGTGGCTTAATCTTTCACCGGCAATCTGCAAAAATTATGATTTAATTAGATAAAAATACGAGTTTTTGGCTCTAATAGGATTCAAACCTACACCAATTGCCCGTCTACATGAGAGAGATTTACTTAAGTACTATAATACCCTTATATAGTGGCGTCATCATAGTATTATCTTTATTATAACTAAGGGGTAGTTTCGGTATTAAAATCTTCTAAATTATTCTGAGGAAAGGTGTGACGGGGGTTTAGTCCCACGTCAGTTGTGCATCAAAGTTTTGAGTGAATGCATAGTAACATTACATTTTCAAGTAATGAGTCTCTTACCCCACAACCACTCTTTGCCCCACAACCCACTGGCCACCAGTGACGTGGAAGGGGAGTGGCGCACGCCTACTCTCAACTGTCCATAGCTGCTTGATCCCTTACTTGCAACTCCCCCTAACTACGCTTTCGACTGGCTTGTGGACTCGGCTAGCAGACAAGTCCCCCCTTTTTCCTTTTTTTAATTTTAATTTCTTTTTCTTTATTTATCTCAAAAATAAGACTACAAAAATCATATAAATTTTTATAAAATCACATAATTAGAAAAAAAATCACATTAATTAATTAAAATTACTTTCACAATTTTCACATAAATATAAGTCTATTTATCATGAGTTAAGGCTAAAAACTATATTATTTATTAATTATTAATTCTTGATAATGAAGACTTATCAATTACCATAGACCTATATATAATAGATAGCACTATGTGAAAATAATTCTAAAATATCTTAACTATTAAATGTGATACTACAATAGATACATAATGTGTACTTATTGTTGTATTTAAATATCTATTATCTAATAATATTTATAACTAAGACATAATATATATATATATAAGTCTCAAGTTGAATATAGAGAGATTGATTAATCTGTTGTGAAAAATTAATTTTATTTATATATAGAGTGATTTTAATATTTTATCACTATTTAACATAAATAATAAAATAGAAGGATGAGGTGAGAAAAATAAAGGAACGAAAGTAGAGAAAAGAAAGAGAAAAAAAGAGAGAGAAGATAAACCTCTCACAAAAGTGACAGAAGAGATCTCTTGCGAAAGAGAGAGAAAGAGAGAGGAGTCGAGAAAGAGAGAGATCTCATGAGAGATGGAGAGAGAAGAAGAGGTCTCACGAGAGAGAGGGAGAGAGAAATAAAATGATAATAAAGATAGAGAAATATGATTAACGTAATTTAACAATGACCATAATTCTAAGATAAATGTGTGTTTAAGAATTCAAACACATGACATGAGATTTAACTATAAAAATCAATAGAAAATAAGTTGGATATGATCTTAGCTTGATTTCTAATGAGTTTCAAAAGATTTAGAAAAGGAGCAAAGAACATTTATCAGCATTTGAATTAGTTCTATTCATTTCAATATGAAGTAAGATAAACTTATCTTAAAATATAAATAAATGTTCAAAATATGTAAATAAATATTTAAAATATAAACAAAATTATTTCTCAAGTTGTCTTACCTCTTCTACAATTGGAGGGATCAGTGTGACAACTTGGTTTCGTTCAGATGTGCCACACCATGTTGGAAGTCATAGAAGTATCATTTGAAAGTATTGTACCACTTGCAAGAGAGATCCGTTAAAAAGAGGATCAACGATATTGTCACCATTGTCTAGGGAGAGAAAGGAAGAGTTGAACACTCGCCAAAGGCCTTAAGTATAATTAGGAGAGGAAGGAACAAGCTTATTGATCGCTGGAGGCATGATAGTATATCATGACACATTGGTTGCTACTAGATCAGATGTGTTTGGTCACATGACACATTGAACGATGTAAGATTAACCCGCCATGAACCATTGTTGATCAAGAACTTAAGTGCTTGATAGTATGGCACTTAATTAGTTGTTAGATCATCCTTTTTGGTCATGTGCATATTGAGTGATGTAAGATTGACAAACCGTTGATAGATGCCTTTACACTTTGGGTATTGTGGCAGTTCACTAGCTGCATGATCTCTCATTTTTAATAATGTGGGCCATTGAGTGCTGTTGGAGCAAACTGCTCTAGACCATTGCCTTGAAACACACAAGAAAATTTAATCCTACATTAGAAGTATTTGAGGAATTGAGCTGAATATATATATCAAAGCTAAGTTCCATGTTCAAAGATCCCTTCTCTTGAATAAAATAATACCTAAGACCATCTTGGGAAAAGGTACTAGGTGGTTCCCCCTCATGTGCACATATGTGTACACTTCTCTTTGCTCAAGAATCAGTTGGCCCTCAAGATGCTGTAGGAGAGTGACACACTTGTGTAGAGCAAGTCAGCCACTCAAGCCTAGCTCGTGGCTCCCCTAATCTGGGTCCACCCACTCAAGCACAATGTCCCTCTAGGTCAACTAATAGGTACCAACTTGCCAACAAGTGGTGATATTCTTTTCTTTTATCTTATATTTTTTAAAATAAAAAAATTACACTGTCTAGTTTTATTTAAATAAAATTAAGTAAAGTTATATTAATTTTGAAAAATTGACAATATATTGCTATAATTATTATGCAAGTTAGCCCACAAAAATAAATTAATGAAACTATTTAAAATTTAAAAAACTAACTTATTCAATACACGTCCAGATTTTCTATGTATACATGCCAACTAAAACATAGTTCTAAATATCTAAGGTAACCAATGGAATACTCATGCTTAGTTATGTAAAAACTCTACATGAAGTAATTGTTTTTGGAAATATTTTCTCATAGACTTGTGAGAAAAAAAATCTTTCACCCTAGAGAAGTATTGAGAAGGATATGACAAACCATTAAGAAATTGTCAAATCAATAAACTTGTTAGAAATTAACAGTTTTGTAACTATTTGTAGTTATCTTTAATAAAGTAGATGGCACAACATATCATAAACTAATATATATTCTACGAAATTCTCCATTGCCCTATAACCATAAAAACAAGAATATATATAATCATAACATGGAATTACTTAAGCACTAACATATAGTGCACATTGAGAAAGTTCTGAAATTAAGATCCTAGAGAAGACAACCTTTGTGAAAGCTATAGTGGTAAAAAAGCTCTAACATGAAGATACATATGTAGGGTATCTAGATGACCCCTCTCTAACACTGCTTCAAATTGCTTGGAATCCCTTGAAATGTTCATTTATTCCTTTCTCCCAAACACCTCAAAGATTAGTCGTAAAATATCATATCTTCATTATGCCATTTTGATTACCTACTTGTTCTTTGCATCCAATAATCTATTGACATCTATCTATTCAAGACAAATTGAGAATCATTTCCCCTAGTTATTACGATATGACATGATAGTGTTGGCTGATCTATCAGTTTTTATATCATGATTAACTTTATATTTCTGATCCACAATTAGGTTAGAGTATGGATTTTCAGTCCCCTTTATAGATGTACTTTGAATGGATATAATACTCTCTCAAATAATATCGCATCCTATGAGAATATGTTTGAACTGTCTAATTGTCTTTCTCTATTTTGTTTCCAATTGCAATGACCACATACAAATAGAACTATGCATAAGCATATCCAACATTTACTCAGATCCACTATTCTCTTTATTTTTATGACAATTCTTCTTGATTTTTAAAAGATTGTCTGTAATTCACACCTACACCCAAGGCACATAAAACACTTTCTTTCATGAGGTGCATATTATTTTTAAATATACATTTCCACCTCAATTATCTCAAGTACCATATTTTTAGCACATAATTTTCTACTTTAGGGCTCCAACACCTTTTGAGTCACCAATCAAGGAATAAGCAGTAGGCTACACAACAACTTGGCATAGGATCAGCAACGTGAATCATGCATAAATTCGATATGTAATGATTCTCATGTCTTTTGAGACTTCCATTAATATGTGTGGTCTTTAGTTGTAGTATTGTGTTTCCTTCACTTTATATCACTTTGTACCTCATAGTCAGTTTCTTGCATGCCTAAGTCCATATCTTCAACATCTTTCAAGAAAAAGGATGGAGGTAGAAGGACATCTGGTGAACAACATTAATAGATTTTTACCTTTGAAAATAACACAACTCCACAAGTATTTCTTTAGAGCATTCAAGATATTTCATGATGGATATCATGGAGATTCTTTCTTGCTCATGGAATGTTATAGAGTATTAGAAGAAGCTACTTGGTTGGAATTTAGTAAAGGCAAGAAATCCACTTGAAAGAAAAATTATGCACATCTCTCTTTTTTCCTCTCTCTCCCTCCCTCTCTCTCTCTCTCTGTGGTTAGTCAAAGTTTGGAGAGGAGGCAAGAGCAAAGATTTGTTGGAAAATGATAATACTTTGCAAATAAACTCAAACTTCTTTTTTAAAGACCATTGAAACCTTATATTAATAAACCTATTTCATATGAAAATGCATGGCTAAATCTCCACAGGCCTATTGTTACAGATGAATAATCTAGTTCCTTGTTTAACCACCCAACATCAGCCTTAATTTTTCTTTCATCAATGTCAAGCAGCCTCCACGTCACCTGCCAAACTCTCTAATACCTTACTGTGATAATAGAACATTGAGGTACTTGTGTTATCTTAAGAGGGGCATATAATAGGGGAGGAGAAGAGCCCAACATGACCACCCTTCTCACTTCCTGGCATCCAACTCTCCACAGCTCTCTATCGACTCCTCATTTGCTGCTGGCACACCACAGCAACCCCAACTCCCTCCAAGCACTCCCCAAGCTTGCTCTAGAGCTTCACCTCTGCTATAGATGAGACACACACACACTCTCACAATACAACTCGCTCTCTCTCTCTTCTTCCTCTCCTTCCCATTTCTTCACTAGCAAGTGGAGTTCCTACCTTTTATAGAGGGAGAGATCTAAAGAACCTTCTCTGTTTTGACCTAACTCATTCTTCCCCCTTCCTCATGTAGATGCCTTTCTCCATCTGTCACAAATCTCTCATAAATCTAGAGGAGCCATTCCAGATGTGGGAGACTCATGATATTCGAGTTTCCCTTGTTTGCTCGTACATTCTTGTGTGGCCCACTGCGCATGCGAGATGCCTGCCTACCTCTGTCTATGTGCATCTCACATGGCCTCTTGACCTTTAAACCACTCGGAAAGTTCTGAAAGTGTCACATCCTCCTCCACGTGATGAATCTGACATCCTCATTGGAGGGTGTTTGTCAAGATACTGATTAACCAATCTTTGACTACCATAGGTTGATATCATGGTCACATGTCTTGTCCTTGAGGGCTATACCCTACTACTTCACCAAAAAGTAGATGTGCTAGTGACATTTGAACTTGTCTCCTTGGTTGTCATCTTGCCAGTCCAATATAGCTTCAATCTTCTCGAAGCATTGAGCATGCACTATAAGTGGTGCTCAGTGTGATTGGTCGTGCTCCATGTTGTCTACATTGACCACATACTTTTTTAGAAGGGATACATGGAAGACCAACTAGATGACAAGTTGTCTTGACAAGTTGAGTTGATAGGCAAACCATCCTACCACTCTACAACCTCAAATGGGCCATTGAATTAAGGCACCAATCCATGACGTCACTTACTATACTTGATTGCTTGTACAATGTTGGCATCAGCTGAATTCAATCTGAAATAAATTAAAGAAAATAGAATTTTAGGAGCAGATACATTCTCCTAATTAATGTAGGTTTATAAAAATATACAACACAATAAAAACACAAGAATTCTGCTTTATATTTTCAATGTTGGATATTTCAGCCATATCCCCCTCAGTTTGCAATTGACTTGTTGATGACTTTGCATCAAAAATATAAATAATTAGGCTACCTAATGCAAAAAATAATGGATATATTAAGTGAACCTTTCTAACAGTAGATAAAATATGCAAGCAACTAACATGCATGTGGAGAAATATCAAAGGAACCAATTAGCAAGATAGGAATTAGATAAAAATTTATTTCTCAATAAAATCATCACATAGTTTAGGTGTCTACATATTCAGCGAGGAAGACTAGGTGGAGAATGAAGAAATATTACCACTAGCATCTCAACTACTAACTCCATCTAAAAATGTGGCATGATAGATGGCCTGTCAAGCCACTTCTACACTTCCTTCAATTGTCATGTCATAGTGGGATCTAGTTCAAGTAAATAACTGTTGATGGAGTGTATATATTGATAAATATAATCATATCAGTGGTAAGGGCAGCTAGAGGCATACCCATTGTTGTCCATGATGCCATATGTGTACAGTGATCCTGATCCTAAAAAACTTTTTCCTTTAAGCCTACCTCCTTCGACATCAGCCTAGTACAGATCAGGTCGTGTACATTGTAACTAAGTCGTTTTGTATATTTAACATTCTTAAAGTTCTTAGAGTAACACTTAAGATTCTATGTTCTAGAATTTGAATCAGAAATTTAGGCACAACTTAATTGAATGAAGTTATCTCCATTCAAATTATACAAATAAATCTAAAGAATAGACCTATCTTTATCCATCAAATAAAATGTGGAACACTAAGAATCAGACGAACTTTACATAATTTTGCACCATAATGTGAGAGAATTACTAGGCCAAGACTCACTCAACAAGACAAATTGGCATCATCATGATGAGGAACATGGACCATTCACCAAGTTAGGACAATGTTAAAATAGTGTGGTCGATACTATTATTTTTCTGAGGGATCTATGACCAGTTAACTCTCATATTCCCTTATCATGTGATGAAAGGAACATATCACATCAATTTGGCAGCCTATATCTAGTTTTCAAAAAAACATTTTCCACAAAAAAAAGGTATTATTACAAAGAGTCTAATTCAGAAATGGATTGGATGAATAGGATGGGAGACAGCTTTTTGATAAAGAGGATAATTCTTTCATATGAGGAACTTCATGTAATTACCATCACCTTCTCAATATTTGCAATAATTATTTGATTGGGTTATTTTGGTACCTTACACAATTAAATAGCCTACACTATAGGCATTGTATGTAGAGTTTTCTTAAAACAGACTGAAAATAAACCACATCACGTTTGTTAAGTCTCCTATTTATTGTATATGTACTAATATTTTTCTCTACATAAATGTAGATAAAAGAATATCAATACTCATACTTTATTATACAATGACTTAAGGAAATATTTTTCTGATTGTCAATGAGATGCATGAAAAGTTTTGAACTAATTTCTTCAGACTTCTAATTCACAGATCTTGATTTCAAGACATTTCAAATAATGTTAATCTAATATCCAAAAATAATTTTCATGTCGCTTGATCTGATTGATACCTAAGAAGCTTTCAAAACGTTTCAAATAGAGTTCTTCCTTTCCATCAAACACAATCAAGTAAGATGCAAACAAGAAAAATGTAGGGTTGCTATCATTCATACTTTCCTTTGGCATATTTAACTTTATTGGAATAGAAATTATCACAAATTCTTGCATGCTAGGACCTAGCATAATACTTTTGACAGCTGACCGTTCAAAACTAGGAAATTTTCTTTCATAAGGTAAAAAATAGCAGCCTTAGATTTTTCTCCTTATTTTTCTAAAAGAAGAATAATAATTACCACATGCATGTATTTCTAGTTTTTCTCATGAATTTGAATCTTGAAAATTCATTAAATAGACATGAAATTTTAAGGAAGAATTGTATTCCATGACCATCTATAAAAGCCCCTTCAACTTGTTGTCATAGTAGGCATAGAGCCTATGATTGGGTTCTTTTATGGGTTAACTTGCAGGCTCTGTCAGAAGATTACCAACTCTATGAGATCATGTTATGAATTCATTATGTGCCAAAAAAATCTGTGAAAGTTCTAAAAAAGTTGGACTGTGGACCCATTTTGTTACATTAGAGTTGCTTATGAGAGCAAAAAGATCTAAATGAGAGCACTTTTTAAGATGAGATTTTTGTTCTGATCAATCAGTTTCTCCTACCTCGTTCTAAAATGCCCAAATGGTTAGAAAACTTTTGAACTAAGCTAAGAAATAAGAGGTTGTATAATTAAAATGAATTAAATATTCAGCAATCAAGAGATAATAATAACCAATAAATTAATGATGATCCCCCAAGTTTTACAAACAAATAACTAGTATTCAACATGTGGATACATGCCTGAACAACATGAAGATAGTGGCTGTTAAATGCCCTCAGATTTTCACCACCAAAAAAGGGAGCATCCGTGCCAGATGCAAAGAAAAGGATTGCCCTTGCTTTCTTCAAGTCCATTCGCCACATTTTTTTCACGAGCAATAGACAGTTCAGAGTCTTCCTTTGAATCATTATAGACAGTTAAAAAATTTATATTATACTAGTTGATGACTTCCTTTCAGCAAGTTTGAGGCTTTCACTTACAAATCTAATCTTCGACCTATCTCCTCCCCATCGGCTGCAGTAGATATCTTTTTAATGCGTGAAGATGCACTCACCTTCACGGTCGCAGTAGAAGCTGGATTCTACTCCTTTGCTTCCCCCACCCACTGCGTCAGGTGGTTTTGTGGGAGAAAACTGAACAGCAAGGTCAAAGAACTAACAAAAACAAATAAACAAGAGACAATCTTATGAGCTGTATGGGGGAATGAGACAATACTTGCTTATGAAAGTAGTATCTTGTTGAAATTCGCTCATGAACATTAAGCGGGCTAAAAATGGAATAGAAATAGGTTTTAAGGAACTGATATTCGAAGGTAAACATGAAATTTTTTGGTCATAGATTTTGGTTGGAAAACGTTTTATGTGCATGTTGCTGGTTCAGAGTATTTCTGTTCTATAGCGTCTTCGAGTAGAAAGCTATTTATTGTTTAGAGTCCTTTGGGTGGGCTTGTGAACAGCATACTTGAACAATCCGTGTCTAGTGTTGATCTTATGAACTATGTACATGGCATTGTTCTTTTATGAACACTTTAATGAAATAAAGTGTCTTTGGTTATTCTTGTTATCTTATGACGCTTATATCTTTCTATTGATATTCTAGACTTCAAGTCTCTTACCTTGCTTTAAAGATTTTTATGGAAATATTTCTCTTATTTTTACCATGATAGAAACATTAATTCTTTTTTTTTTAGTCGTCTATATTTACTGTGAGATTTTTCTGCATTTAAAAAGTGTTTTTTGGTTAAATTTTGGACTTTTCTTAGTTTTTGATTTTCCGACAGTTCATATTGTATCGGCGGTGATTTACCGAAGTCAGACTGTTGACCAATCTGAGCCTAATCACCTCTTCTCTCCCGCCTTCGGCACCCCACCAAGAGCCGCCTTTTGAGGTGTTCGAGCTAGAGTCATCGTCCTTGCATAGTAGAAGACTAATGGAAACATGAGAGAGAGGAGAGGGAGAGAGAGAGAGACACACACACACACACACACAGAGAACACATTCAATCCTCGTCGACGTCACACAGTGCAACCTCCTCACAGATGGAGACGGCGGGTTTCCGCATGCTATCACTGGCTTATAGATACTATTCCATGATGACAACGGACAATCCTGCCCTTAATCCGAAATTCACTCCGAAGTCATATAATGGTGATTGAAGGTATGTGTTGGATTTTGGGGGCGTCCTCTCTTCCCTTTTCGGCTCTATAACAGATTTCAGGTGACAAACCCCACACATCGAGGTCCTTCAAAGCAGCCATGTGTTGCAACCCGTCCGGAACTTATCTCTTTCAGGCTCCTCAGGCGGGGCATGGCCCCAACCTCAACTGCCCAACTGCCCAACTGCCAAGCTCCTTGAGCACACAGTTAGGCCCCAGTGGGCCTAATTGCTATCGGCCTTGAAAAGAGGCCCAAAGGATCCCCAGCACCCCCTCTTGAAGGACCAAACAATCCCTTCCAAGTGAGGACTTTATGGAGGGTAGAATGGTTTTTCACTACTCAAGGAAAAGAGGATTAGGGCTTAGGTTTTAGAGGGGGAAGGGAATCGAGATATTATTGAACTGCAGCTGCGGCTGCAAGAGAGCGGGGGAACTCCCGAACGTCCCAAGCAACAACCACTAAAAAAACGCCACACGTCATCAGATGTCACAAAAATAAGCTCCATGCAACCAGAGTTACAAATATACTCAGATTTTTCCCATGGTGTGCACAATCAGCCGATTCCGGGACACATCATCCAAAGACAGATTTGATCAACTTCCGCTTATCCAGTTAGTCATTCTGACTTTCAGAGTTTTGAACATGCTCACAACATTCAAAGATGCTTGCACATAAGACTACGTGTGCTGGCCGTACACGACCGGTACCATCTGATAAGCATCAAAGATGCATTCTCTTTATACAAAGCAAAGACAAAAAGATCGTACATGCATTCTCCCTCAAAATCATTCATAGTGTAAAACCTATATTTTCTATCAGTGCGAAACAGTCAGGCGACTAAAAATAATTGGAAATTAGCAGTCTCTACCCATCTATTTAACCATTATTTCTCATGTGAGATAATTCTTTGACATGATCCCTCACGAGTAGTCATGCCATACAAACATTAGGAACGCAGTGCACACAACGAAAAGATCAAAATCTGGGTTTATGTTAACACATGTATAACCGACAAATCCAACTCAAACGGACTGTCAATCATGAAATTAGCTTTTATTATAGTATGGATCATTCTCGGACAATAATAAATTATTTCATCCCCAAATGCAAGAATTAGGATACATTACACGAAATATGAGGGAACAAAAACTCGTTTCTTCCTTGCACATCTAACGTTTAACCAGTGAAAGCTGTTGACCCACATCGACTAGGTAGATATAGTGAGGTTGGATGATCGAATTCAGAAGCAAATTCCATGGAATAAAAAACATGGACTTATTGGCTTTCTCTTGATTGTCACCCTTGATCCCAAGCTCACCTCTTCAACCATGGACAGTTATGCTCTAACACCTTTATCCATTCGGAAGTAATTCTATACAATGGCATTGTTCTCTAGCATGTGTACTGGCGCTACATCAAGCTGCAGCTGGTCCGCAGGTGCCGTACAGCATTGGGGTAGAGCTTTCATGGCTCTTGTGACACTCAAGAGCAATATGGAAATAAATTCAAGACGAACAAAGCGTATTTAAGGAAATCGTCCGCTTCAATGCATTTGTGACGCGGTGTGCTTGGTGGATGGCTAAGTCATCAATGAGATCCACGTCCTCCACGTCATGCCTCTCTAGTTATCCTGAACGGCTCCACGTTCTTCACTCAATGGCGAGTGGGATCGTGCTGCATCAATATGACAAATGGGTTTTCCCCATGTATCACAGATTTAGAGATATTACATTCTATCACTGTGACCCTGAAATGGTTATCGGATGTGTTGTATTATGTGCAAAGAAAAGTGGGGGAAAGGGGGTATCCACATGGTTAGTCCCATATCTGAGGTTTTCCCGAGAGTCTGCCCGTGGAATCGCCGGTCAGAGCAAATAAGGATTTATGGCTGAAATGGTGATTGAAGGTATGTGCTGGATTTTGGGCCAGTCCTCTCCCTCCTTTTCAGCTCTAGAACAGATGTCAGGGGACATATTCAACAACGTGAGGTCTTTCAAAGCAGCCATGCGTCGCAACCCTTCCGGCAGCATCTCCAACTTTGTGCAGTCGTAGATCTTCAAGCTCCTCAGGCGGGGCATGGCCCCGGCCTCAATTACCCACCTCTCTAACTTGTGCAGTGAATCAATTATGAGGGACTCCAGTTGTGGGAACCCGCCGCCGGAGCAGAGCATCTGCTTTCCTACGTAGGATCCATGACCAAGAAACAGATATGTAAGTTCAGGGAGCTTCTCGAGCGCCGCAATCGAGTCTTGACATAGACTGGTGTAGCTTAGTATGAGTTCGGTGAGACTGGGAAGCCACTGGTCGCCGCCAGAACTTGAATGTTGTGGTGGCCTCGTCACCGTCCCAATCAGGGATAAGACCTGAAGGGAAGAAAAGCCGGACGGTCTCCATAGACAATCCGGGATCGACGCGCCTTGCAATAGCAACTTCTTCAGGCGTGGCAACTTCGGTAGCCAAGATAAGAGCGCGGAATGATGACAACCTTCGATGCCTGTTATTTGCAGCTCCCGGAGACTGGTAAGGCTCCCTAGGCAACTATCTATCCACCTCCCGGCCCGGACGAGCTTGAGCACCTGCAAGCTTCTTAACCCTCCATCCACCATCTCCGGCTCCACTGTAAAGGGAACGAGGACCTTCCGTAAGGTCTCAATCTTCCAGACACCTTTCGGCATCGTTTTGATTCCCGTCCCCTCAACGTCCAAGCACTGTAGACGACGAAGTTGCCCCACTGAAGATGGAAGACTCGTTATCTTTGTATTTTTCAAGCCCAAGTATCGAAGATGGATCAGGTCTCCAACTTGCTTTGGCAGTTCGTCGATTGATGCCCACTCCAGATCGACGACTCTGAGCAGTTTCAGATCTGTAATGGGGAATGTTCTATTTATGTCAAAATTGCGATAGGTTCCGAACGAAAGCAAGGTGCGCAGTCTTGGGGTGGACTCCGAGTCCCAGCACCACGCTTTATCCCCGTGAAGAGAAAGGCGCCGCGCGGAGGAATCCAGTTGCGAGGCGCCCCCGTCGTCTCGGATCCCGTCGCAGACGAGGAAGCCCAGCTCCTTAGCCTCTGCAATTGTAAAATCGTGTAACAGATCATGGATCCGGCATCTTAGCACAAATTCTGGCATTCGTATTACCCAGGGGTCAACGTATACATCTCGCACAACTATCACCATGCACCTCTGGACGAGATCTTGCAGGTAACCCTCTGCAATTTCTTCCAGTGTTTCACCTGATCTCTTTTTGACGAACCCCTCCGCGATCCATAATCCGATAAGCCTGTCGATACCAATTTTGAAGTCCTCTGGAAGAGAACTGAAATAAAGGAAACAACACTTCAGGTGACGGGGCAAGTCGTCGAAGCTCAGCGCCAGTATATCCAAGCACATTCGGCCTTCCTCGATGTTTTCCCAGACGAGTGTCTCCGCGAGCCTCCTCCACGCCCGGATTGACGGACCTTTCGTCGACAGGAGACCGCCGAGCACCACCAGCGCCAGAGGCAGCCCCCCGCATTTCCTCGCGATCTGTTTCCCGACGTTCCTCAGCGGTTCTGTACAGACTGCTTCGATATCCCCCTGATTCGGAAACGCCTTCTTGGAGAGGAGCTCCCAGCTCTCCTCCTCGGTTAGAAATCGCAACTCGTAGTGTGGGGTAGATGTGCCCGCAGCTCGGGCAACGTCGACGGAGCGGGTGGTGATGAGCACCCGGCTTCCGTTCTGGACGTCTGGGAGATGCGGACTGAGGATTCTCCAAACCTCCTTGTCCCACACGTCATCCATGGCGATCAAGTATTTCTCCGCCTGCAAGGTCTGGTAAAGCATCTTCTGTCGCCTGGGCCTCTTCATTTTCTCGAGTTCCTCTTCTCCCAGCTTCGTGACCTGCCGAAGAATGTCTCCAAGGAGATCCTCAGTGGAATACTGCTGGGAGACATCGATCCACACCGAGTGACCGAAGTCGGCTCTTGCTTCGTTGAACACTCTCTTAGCAAGAGTGGTCTTCCCGAGGCCGCCCATCCCCACAATAGAGATCACCGACCGCTTCTTCCTGCTCCCGTCAAGCAGATGTCCCAGGATTTTGTTCTTCTCCGCGTCCATGCCGACCAGATCAGAATCTGAGGCATGGAGAACGACCCGCCTTCGTTCCCTCACTGTCTCGCCGATCTGCCTCCCCGGCTCTTCGCCCAGGTCCTTGATTCCGTAGGTGCTTCTTCGTTCATTGATTTCGCGGATTTTGGCCCTTAAGGCCTCGATCTCCTCACCGAACTGGTGGAGAATGATGAAGTCGTAGGGGGGTGGAATGCAGCAAGGCACAATTGTCCGGATGAAGCATTTTCTCCGTCGTCGCCTCCGATCGGCATCGAGGATGAAGGACTCGACAAGGTCCTCCGCCCGATAAGCGATTTCCCTTACTTGCCTCACCCAGTTCTGCACCCTTTCGTCCCCCTTGCTCTTCGCGTCGGCATCCTTCAGGAAGCACTCCATGGCCTGGAGCTCCTCCTTGACCCACTCCACCTGATCTTTCACTGAGTACAGGAAGACCGCTTCATCGATGAGGAGGTCGCCGACCCGTTCTACGGCGTAGCCGAGAACCGCGTTCGCCATCCCTTTCCTCCTCTCGCCTGCTCTCTGCCAGATCTGGAAATGCTTATCCGATCAGACTTCTCACCTATGCTCCTTCTGTGGTCGATGAGTGCCCGAAGGATAATATCTTGGTCAACTGGGCATAATGTAAGAGTGCAGAACAATAAGAAAAAGAATAGCTTCATGTTTTTTTTGTTATTATAAACTCAAAAATTGTGATAAAACACGATCTATCGGACCAATAATTTAAGAAATAAATTCCAAGACGCTGAAAACTGAATTGACTCAAGGAATTGGTGAATGGGAAGTCGGTTATCATTGATACACCTCATCCACCAACATCCCAACAAATTGGTCAACACTTATTTTCATAGCCAACATGCCTTGACCATAACAAAAAAATCGTTAGAAAGTAATTTCACCTTGAGAGCTGGTTTGCTTTCTCCTTCAAATGCTCATACTTGAAGATTGTGGGCAATTATTGATGATTAAACTTGCCCAGTAATTTTGTACTAAATCCAACAAGTTCCGTGAAAATGTATGACATTGTTGCCCTAAATGCAATGTTTTTTATAAATTTTTTACCGTTTAAATATTATTTACATGCTAGAAATGTTGAACTTGAGTTGTTAATTCCAACAAAATTAGCCAAAAAAAGTAGTGAACTCGGGGAGTTTTAGTAGCCTTGGCCTCATCACTTAGTTTGAAACAATACGCTCTCAGGCAACCAAATAATAAGCAGGTTTTTTTTTTTGCTAATAGTAAACGAATGATTCAGGCCAATATTTGAATGGATCTTTTGATAAAAAACATAAAACCTCCCAATGCAAGGTTATTTCGTTGTTAGCCAGTGTTAAGCTAGAAATTTTAACACGACTGGTCTAGCTGGAGCTTGACCAGTCGTGTTAAAATTAGGGAATGCAAAGTGACCTTGACGTGAGAGGGACTTTATGTTTTAAATATTTTTGTTCAATTTCCACTAAATCTCCATGGCATCACCTAACTAGACTGAAATCAAGTTTTTTGTGCAGTTTTAACTGATTCACCTGAATGAAGTAATGGTCATACGTTTCATAAGGATTACCTTATGGCTATCTTTTATTTCAAAATAATAAATAAAAATAATTTTAAGGAATGTATTTAAAAACTAACCGCCTCATCTAACATCTAAAATCGGTGAAGCCTCAATGGTCATGAATACAGCTGGGTAACAACAACATGCGATGGTGGTTTACTACCCAATGGTTGACTTTTTCTAAACCAAATTTATGTTGTGACTTTAATCAAGCAATGACTACTAGATCTGAGTCATAGATTGAAATCTCAACTTCTCCAATATGGAAAGATGTAGAGACTTAAGAGCACAAGTTGGTATACCATGCAATAGCCTATTAGATTGGCTAGTGACACACAAAGGAACTTAATGAATGGATGATTGACTATTCTTTTTCCTTAGAAAACTACATATTGTCAATAGACACCTTCATTGAAGTTGTCCTTCGCCACCTGTGCTCTGCATCGGGACTTAAGGACTTGAAGATGTCCTTCACTAATAAATGGTGTCTCCAACAACCCTCGTTTAGTTCTTCGTTCCTTCCTCTTTCATTCTCTTTGAGTCGCCATCTTTCAACAAGTTTTGGAACGCCCAAAGTTTTTCCGTTAAATTTGAATATGACTTCTCTAGTTTGGAGGATTTCCTTCGTGTCATAGATCTCTTTCTCTCACCTTCACTCAATCAGATCTAGAATGCTAAAGTGATCAGATTGGATTTCATGTCAATGCAAACATACATATTTATATCATGTAGATTAAGACATCATTAAACTTAATTTCCATTAAAATAATACATTAAGAAGTAAGTGTTTGAGATTAAGTTATTTCATACAAGTATGAGCTAGTATACAATTCTGTAGGGACGAGCCCAATAATATTGAAATGAGGCAGAGTCTATTATAAACATTGAAATGCTAGAGGACCATGAGCATATACACAAGAACACAGGCAAACAACAATCTTTGCATTGTGGATTGGTTTCAAGATGAATAAGATGCTTCTCAAAGCACTCACTGATAGGAGTTTAAAATGACAAAATGATGCATAAATCAAGGAAAAGAAAGGTGACAGCCCGAACAAATATCCGAGCCTTTGATCCGTGTTATTTGCAGCTATCTATCCAGCTCGCGGCCCCGACCTCCTTGAGGATACAGTTTGGCCCCAGTGGGCCTAATTGCTATCGGCCTTGAAAAGAGGCCCAAAGGACCCCCAGCACCCCATCTTGAAGGACCAAACAAACCCTTCCAGGTGGGGACTTTATAAAGGCTATCTTGGTCTTTTCTCTACTTAAGGAAAATAATATTAGGGCTTAGGTCGTAGAGGGGAAGGGCATCGAGATGATATTGGACAGCTGCGGCTGAGGGAGAGCGGGAGGGGAAACTCTCCAACTCCCCCAACCAACTCAAGGTTCTTCGGAGCCCAATCTATTTCTTACTTCTGTTTAATCTTCATTTTCTATCTCTATACTTTGTCCTACCTCTGGTTATCGTCTTCCTCCCTTCTCCACCTTCTGTCCATCCACCCGAGGTACCCATCAAGCATTGACAAGTTTCTTAAGCCTGCCTCCACCATATTCGGCTCCACTGGTTTCTCTACGAGGACCTGCCATAAGGCCTCAATCTTCCAGACACCTCTCGACATCATTTCGATTTCCGTAGGAGGAAGGAGGTTGACTCTTCTAAGAACCGGAAGAACTTTTCCACAGTAAAATGACAGAAGAAACGTAGCCGTTTTCTAATTTCTATCTTACGAAAGAGCGGACTAATGAGTCCCATTCACATATGGAACTGCGTACACACAAGGAAAAAAACAACTAAGTTTTATCATTAAATTGGTATAATAGTATTTCCAAAAGCCAACCCAATGCAACATAGTAGACGGAATTAAGAGAACAGTAAATGTTTGTGGCAAAAAATATTATTATTCAATTTTTTACAGCACATTTGGGTAATATGATTGATGTTAGAATAACAGTGAATGAACCATAATAAATGCATGAGTTTACGATCAACAGTGAAAATTCTAAGAAGTGAATAAAAGTTGTAGTGCCTTCAGTTCCAAACTTCTCGATCCTTTTGATCAAATTCATGCATTCTTGTTTTTCTGTCTTCCCTGCGTGCAGAGAGCATTATAAGTTTTCTCCCCGTCACAAAAATCTATTTCTCAAGACAAACTTGCCTTCAGCGCTGAAGCTTTTCACGTCTATGCATACCCTGAACCCTTGGTTCCTCTTCCTGTGTCACAGAACAAAACATAAAAATGGCAATCTCTCCCCATATAATAGAATTAAAATAACTTTCCAAGGACATACTAAGAATAACAACAACAGAGACATACAGGTTGCCAGTCTGGAAGTAAGAAACCCGTTTTGAATGGAGTTGTATAACTGAAAGACATGAAAACAGAGGGAAAGACGCTAGGAGCTAAACAGAAAATGTCTCAGATTCTGAAGAGACACTTATTTACCAAAACAAAAATCAAAAAACCCCCCACAAAAAAAAAAAATTGTGCTGTCCATGCAAGAATTTTACCAAGACAAACTCTAATTTCCCTGATTGTATGCAGAGGAAAACTGAAATTTCCAGCATTTGTATAAATATATATACAAATTATACAATTATAAGCTAGAATTTCGTTGTCTTCATATATAACACTTCAATTACCAGACTAACACTAAAGATTCTATTTTCTGGAATTTGAATCACAAAATTTAGACAGAACTGAATGGACGAAGTTATCTCCATTCAAGTAACAGATCTAATAATAAGTGCAAAGGATAGGCCTATCTTTATTCATCAAATAAAATGTGGAACACAAACTTTACATGATTTTGCATCGTCAATGAGAAATAATTAATAAACCAAGACTCATTCAACGAGATAAATTGGCATCATCATGACAGGCAACAGGGATCATTCACCAGGTCAGGACAATGTTAAAATGAGTATGGTCCATACTATTATTTTTCTCAAGGAGCTATGAATGACTATTTAACTCTCATGTACCCATTTCATGTAGTGGGAGGAACCGACCATATTAATTTCGCAGCCTAGATATAGTTTCCAGAAGAACACTACAAGAAAAAAAACATTATTGTCACAAAAGTATAATTCAGAAATGGATCGGATAAATAGGATGTGAGAAACTTCGTGTGATTAGCACATTATTTTCAAGGCATTTCAACATATTCCAAGTAGGTTTTTTCCTTTCCATCAAACACAATCAAATAAGATCGAGATTGCCGTCAAATCAAAATGAATATAACATTCAGCAATCATATAACCAATAAATTAAGGATGACCTCCCAAGTATTACAAACAAAGAGCTAGTATATTCAACATGTGGAAACATACCTGAACAGAGAGGGATTGCCGAATTCTCTCAGGCTTTCACCACCAAACAATGAGCATAGGTGCCAGATGCAATTGGAGTATGATTGCCCTTGCTTTCTTCAGTTCCATTCGACACTTTTTTTTTCATGAGCAATATATAGTTCAGATTCTTCCTTTGAATCATTATGCCTCCTTTTTCTCCTTCCAAATCTTTCTATTATACTAATTGATGACTTCATTTCAGCCAGTCCGAGGCTATCATTTACAAATCTAGGCGTGGACCTCCCCCCTCCATCGGCTACTCACCGTCACGGTAGCAATAGAAGCTGGATTCTGCTCCTTTGCTTCCCCCGCCAACTGCGCCAGATGGTTTCGTGCGACAAAACAGAAGAGCAGCTTCTACCATCCCGAGGAAAGAACAAGGAACTCTTATTTATAAATAAAAGAAGAACAAGGTCAATAAACCTAACAAAAACGAATAAGCAAGAGACAATCTTATGAGCTGTGTGGGGGGGGGATTGAGACAATACTTGCCTATCAAAGTAGTAGTATTCTGATGAGATTCTCTTGCAAGCACTGGGCGGGCTAGAAATGGAATAGAAATCAGTTTTAACCAACTGATGTTTGAAGGTAAACATGAAATAAGCACCGGCCCGGACCTCCTTGAGCACACAGTTGAGGCCCAGTGGGCCTAATTACTATCAGCCTTGAAAAGAGGCCCAAAGGACCCAGCACCCCTTCTTGAAGGACCAAACAAACCCTTCAAGTGAGGACTTTAGGAAGGGCAGCTGTGGCTGAGGGAGAGCGGGGCAACACTCGAACGCCCCCAACCAACTCAATGTTCTTCGGAGCCCAATCTACGTCCTATTTCTGTTTAATCTTCTTTTTCTATCTCTATCCTTCTTCCTTTCTGTGGTGATCGTCTTCCCTCCCTTCCCCACCTTCTGTCCATCGACCCTAGGTACCCATCAAGCATTTACAAGTTTCTTAAGCCTGCCTCCACCATATTCGGCTCACTGCTTCCTTACGGCAGGTGGAGCAGGCAGGCTTAAGAAACTTGCAGGTGTTCAAGGAGGTCCAGGCCGGGAGCTGGATAGGTAGCTGCGTAGGGAGCCTTACCATCACGGATCAAAGCCTGTCATCATCCCGCCATCTCCGCCTCATGTATGCATAGGCTAGTTTATAATTACGTCCACAAACCAGGCCCTAATCCTCCCCTCGTGTGGGCAGTTTGCTCGCGCGATGATTAGAGCCTTGAGAATTTTCGGTCCCTGGCCCAGCCCTGAGTTTTCTTTCATTCAAGTACTGTTGAGAATCGTGCTTGTCCATCGAGCTATCGACGAGCAGGATGATCACTCGTTTGCCAAGTGTCGTATCCGATTCTTACCGGGCCGTTTTTCCACACGTGGCAATCGGACAACTCCCCTTGGCCCTAATGCGAGTGAGGCCAGCAGCTCCCTCCCACAACACCATGGCAGATGGAAATTCCTAGTCAATATAACTTCAGCAAGCTGGAGGCCCTACGCGCAGGCAGCAGCAGCAGCACCGGCTGTACGAAATCCGAATCGAATCTTTCTGTTGACTTTCTCTTGAATAAGAATTGTCTCCAATGTTATCGATCTATTATTTATTGACATAGCAGTACATAGTTCAAGGAAATAATTGTTGATGGAGTGTAAAACCCACAACTTAAAAATAATTGGGAATGGGCATGTTTAATGTGAGATAATTCCTCGACATGCTCCCTCACGAGTAGCTATGTCATACAACCATTAGAAACCCAGTGCACACAGCGAAAATATCAAAATCTGGGTTTATGTTAACAGATGTATAACCAACAAATCCAACTCAAACGGACTGCCAATCATGAAATTGGCTTTTATTATAGTATATGGATCATTCTCTAACAATGATAAGTTATTTCATCTCGAAATCCAACAATCAGGACAGATTACGCGAATTATGAGGGGAAAAAAACTCGTTTCTTCCTGACAGTGAAAGTTGTTGACCCACATCAACTAGGCAGATATAGTGAGGTTGGATGATCGAATTCAGAAGCAAATGGAGAACACACGTTCAATCCTCGTTGACATCATACAATGCTCCCAAAGCACAAATGGAGAAGGCAGGTTTTCCCATGCTATCGCAGGTTTACAGATATTACATGATACGAAGGACAATCCTGCCCTTAATCCGAAATACGCTCGTATACGACCTCGCCGTCACTCGATATGACTGTAATGGTGATTGAAGGTATGTGTTGGATTTTGGGCCAGTCCTCTCCCTCCTTTTGAGCTCTCGAACGGATTTCAGGGGACATATCAGTCAAATCGAGCTCCTTCAATGCAGCCATCTGTTGCAACCCTTCCGGAAGCATCGCCAACTTTCTGCAGTAGGTGATCCACAAGCTCCTCAGGCGGGGCATGGCCCCGGCCTCAATTACCCACCTCTCTAACTTCTTCAGTGCAAAAAGTTCGAGGAACTCCAGTTTCGGGAACCCGCCGCGGGAGCAGATCATCTCGTTCCCTTCGTAGGATCCAGCACCTAGATACAGATATGTAAGTTCAGGGAGCTTCTCGAGCGCCGCAATCGAGTCCTGACTCAGACTGGCGTACTCTAGTGTGAGTTGGGTAAGATTGGGGGGCCACTGGTCGCCGCCAGAACTTGATTCTTGTGGTGGCCTCCTCACTTCCCCAGTCAGGGATAAGACCTGAAGGGAAGAAAAGCTGGACGATGTCCACAGACAATCTGGAATCGACTCGCCTCGCAAGCCCAACTTCTTCAGGCGTGGCAACTTCAGTAGCCAAGATGACAGCGCGGGATGATGACAGTCTTTGATGCCTCTTATTTGCAGCTCCCGGAGACTGGTAAGGCTCCCTAGGCAGCTATCTATCCACCTCCCGGCCCGGACCTTCTTGAGCACCTGCAAGTTGCTTAGGCCTGCCACCAGCATCTCCGGCTCCACTGGAAAGGGAACGATGACCTGGCGTAGGGCCTCGATCTTCCAGAAACCTCGGGGCATCGTTTTGATTTCCGTCCACTCCGCGTCCAAGCACTGTAGATGACGAAGTTTCCCCACTGAACACGGAAGACTCGTTATCTTTGTATTTTTCAAGCCCAAGTATCGAAGATGGATCAGGTCTCCAACCTGTTCTGGCAGTTTGGCGATTCGTGTCCTCCCCAGATCGACGACTCTGAGCAGTTTCAGATGTAGAAAGGGGAAGGTTCTATTTTTACCGAATTTGCGACGGGCTCCCAACGTCAGCAAGGTGCGCAGTCTTGGAGTGGACTGCGAGTCCCAGCACCACGCTTTTTCCCCTTGAAGAGAAAGCCGCCGCACGGAGGAATCCAGTTGGGAGGCCCCACGGTCGTCTCCAATCCCGTGAGAGACGAGGAACCCCACCTCCTTGGCCTCTGCAACAGTAAAATCGTGCAGCACATCGTGGATCCGGCATCGTAGCTCAGATACATCTCGCATCACCATGCACCTCTGGACGAGCTCTCCCAGGTAATCCTCTGCAGTTTCTTCCAGTGTTTCACCTGCTCTTTGCTCGACGAACCCCTCCGCGACCCACAATCCAATCAGCTTGTCGACTTCAATCTCGAAGTCCTCTGGAAGAGAACTGAAATAAAGGAAACACCACTTTAGGCGACGGGGCAAGTCCTCGTAGCTCAGCGCCAGTATATCCAAGCACACTCGGCCATCTTTGCTGGTTTCCCACACTAGTGTCTCCGCGACCCTCCTCCACGCCCGAAGTGACGGACCTTTCGTCGACAGCAGACCCCCGAGCACCACCAGCGCCAGAGGCAGGCCCCCACATTTCCTCGCAATCTGTTTCCCGACATCCCTCAACGGTTCTGAACAGACTACTCCGATATCCTCCTGATTCGGGAACGCCTTCCTGGAGAGGAGCTCCCAGCTCTCCTCCTCGGTTAGAAATCCCAGCTTAAGGGGAGGGGTAGATGTATCCGCAGATCTGGCAACTTCGACGGACCGGGTGGTGATGAGCACCCGGCTTCCGTTCTCGGTGTCTGGGAGATGCGGACTGAGGATTTTCCAAACGTCGGTGTCCCACACGTCATCCATGACGATCAAGTAGTTATCCGCCAGCAAGGTCTGGTAAAGCATTTCCTCGCGCTTGGGCCTCGTCATTTTCTCGAGTTCCCCTTCTCTGGTCTTCTTGACCTGCAGAAGAATCTCTCCAAGGAGATCCTCAGCGGAATACTGCTGGGAGACATCGATCCAAACCGAGTGACTGAACCTGGATTTTGCTTCGTTGAAGACTCTCTTAGCAAGAGTGGTCTTCCCGAGGCCGCCCATCCCCACAATCGAGATCACCGACCTCTTCTTCTTGCTCTTGTCCGACAGATGTTCCACGATTCTGTTCTTCTCCTCGTCCATGCCCACCAGATCAGCATATGTCGCATGGAGAACGACCCGCCTTCGTTCCCGCACTGTGTTGTCGATCTGCCTCCCCGGCTCTCCGCCCACGTCCTGGATTCCGTAGGTACCTCTTCGTCGATTGATTTCATCGATTTTGGCCCGTATGGCCTCGATCTCGTCACCGAATTGGTGGAGTAGGATGATGCCGTTGGGGGACGGAAGGCGGCAACACAAAATGGTCCGGATGAAGCCCTTCCTCCTCCGACGTCTCCCATCGGCATCGAGGACGAAGGACTCGACAAGGTCCTCCGCCCGATAAGCGATTTCCCTCACTTGCCTCACCCAGTTCTTCACCCTTTCATCCCCCTTGCTCTTCGAGTCGGCGTCCTTCAGGAAGCACTCCATCGCCTGGAGCTCCTCCTTGACCCATTCCACCTGATCTTTCACCGAGTACAGGAAGACGGCTTCATTGATGAGGAGGTCGCCGACCCGTTGCACGACGTAGCCGAGAGCCGCGTCCGCCATCCCTCTCCGCCTTTCGCCTCTTCTCAGGCAGATCTGGAAATGCTTATCCGATCAGGCTTCTCAACTATGTAAGAGCGAAGAACAATAAGAAAAAAAAATATAGCTTGATGTTTTATTTTGTTACTGGGAATAAAACGAAAGCGTGAGTTTAGGCTAAAACAGAAGATAATCCCAAAAAATGTGAGAAAACACGATTTCTCGTACCCACTAATTTAAGAAATAAATTCCAAGACACTGAAAACTGAATTGACTCGAGGAATTGGTGAGTGGGAAGTCGGCCATCGTTGATACATCTTGTCACCCACCCCACGTGCCAACAAATTGGTCAACAAGGTCAAACGCTTCTTTTCAACGCCACCATATCTTGACCATATCAAGAAACCAATAGAAAATAATTTCGTCAAGAGAGCTGGTTAGCTGTCCCCATCAAATGCTCCTACTTGAAGACTGTCGGCAATTATTGATGATTGAACCTTGACATGAGAGAGTGACTTTAAGCTTTTAATATTTCTTTTCAATTTCTACTAAGTCTCCAAGGTAGCCTCTCCTTATTTGATGTCCGAAAATTATTGATGATCTGAAAATAAAAATTACAAATGCTTCGATATCCTCCTTTTTCGGGAAAGCTTTCTTGGAGAGGAGCTCCCAGCTCTACTCGGTTAGAAATCGCAGCTCGTAGGGAGGGGTACATGTATCCGCAGATCTGGCAACTTCTACGGACAGGCTGGTGATGAGCACCCGGCTTCCGTTCTGGGCGTCTGGGAGATGCGGATTGAGCATTCTCCAAACGTCGGTATCCCACACGTCATCCATGACGATCAAGTATTTCTTCGCCCCCATGGTCTGGTAAAGCATCGCTTCATACTCGGCCCTCGTCATTTGCTCGAGTTTCTTTACGTTGAGCTTCGTGACCTCCGAAAGAATGTCTCCAAGGAGATCCACAGCGGAGTATTGCTGGGAGACGTCGATCCACACCGGGTGACCGAACTTGGCTCTTGCTTCGTTGAAGACTCTCTTAGCAATAGTGGTCTTCCCGAGGCCGCCCATCCCCACAATCGAGATCACCGACCGCTTCTTCCTGCTCCCGTCCAACAGATTTTCTAGGATTCTGTTCTTCTCCTCGTCCATACAGACAAGGTCAGGATCTGGGGCATGGAGAACGACCCGCCTTCGTTCCCGCACTGTGTTGTCGATCTGCCTCCCCGGCTCTCCGCCCAGGTCCTGGATTCCGTAGGTGCTTCGTCGTCGATTGATTTCGTCGATTTTGGCCATTATGGTCTCGATCTCGTTACCGAATTGGTGAAGTCCGCTGAAACAATGCAAGTTATTTGTTGCTGATAATACGTAACTAATTTGGGTCGTACATGTTTTTAGGAAGGCCAATACTTTAATAACATCTTCTGATGGAAAAAAACATAAAACCTCTCAATGCAAGGCTATTTTGTTGTTAGGTATTCTTAAGCTAGAAATTTTTACACAGCTGGTTCAGCTCTAGTAAGAGCAGGCGCAAGATAAACAATATAATTTCTTGACATGAGAGTGACTTTTAGTTTTAAATATATAATTTTCAATTTCCACTATATCTCCATGGTATCACTTAACTAGACTGAAATCAATTTTTTTGTGTAGTGTTAACTAACTCACTTAAATGAAGTAATGGTCATTTGTCATCACAGGGATTAGCTTAAGATTATCTTTTATTTGACAGCAATTTCAAGGAGTAATATCAGTTATTTAAAATATGTAAAACCTTAATTATCATGACTACAACTGAATAATATGCGTGTGATGATCCTGATCCAACAGAAAACCCATCACCTCTAAGCCTGGCTACTTCGGCATCAATGTAGTATGGACCACGGCCCTGTTCCTTGTGGTGCAAATGGTCAAATGGTGAGAAATAGAGGCAAGAGGGTGAAATGAATTAGAAACACCCTCGAACGATTATACCATTTCATCCTATCCACCAATCATAGTTCCTAGCGAAAGTCCCATCCGCTTGTAGGGATACAGAATATTAATGTCCAACAGCTTTGAGACACCTGTCACCGAAATTCTTCGCTTCTTTGCTAGTTCATGCAGACTACACTGAAAGGAATAGCATAACGAAAAACACAAGGAAATTTAGAAACATGATATAATCAGTTTTTCGTGAATAATAGTCATGCATTAAATGAACACTCGCAAAAAAGTAAGCTAATAAGAGTAATTAACAACAGTAGGTGTACCTTTGATGCCCAAATTTCTGTGCCAAAATTGGTATTCTGCAGCGCCTCCAGTCATGTATCGATTGATCTCTATGATTTTCTTCACAGATTGAGAAGTTCAAAATGGAAAAAAAAACCTGTCACTAGCAGCAGTCTCAAGAAACAATCACTAAAAAAGGATTACACGTCATCAAATGTTACCAAAATTAGACCCCATGCAAACACAGCTAGAAATCTATTCAGATTTGACCACCTTAGGCTGATCCAGGCAGCTACTCAGACTTTCAGAGCCACGAGTTTGACATCAAAACTTTACTAGTATGATTTCCAACACTAGTTCAGGAATAAAGCGAAAGTACGAACTATATAATAATGTCACTATCAAGCAATATCGATTCGTTAGCTCGCTGTATAACCGTGAGTAATTCAACAACAGTATGTTTATATAACTGATGTTGTAGCATATAATTCTGGTTTCGAAAGCGACACGCATTCTATGCATGTCCCATGTTTACATCATTCATATGAAGGTAGAACACTTATTTTACTGCTGCCTGCACATCAGGCTATGTGCTATACATGCCAGATATCGTCTGATAAGCATCAAAGATGCATTCTATTTATCCAATGCAAAGACCAAAGGTAGCACACGTAAGACTCCCAAAATAAATGTGCGAAAAAACTATGCTGGATCGTTCATACTATAAATCCTCCATTTTAAGAGTATGAAAAAATCAGGCCTCACAACTCAAAAATAATTGGGAATGAGTACTTTCTTCTCATGTATTTAACCATTATTTTCAATGTTAGATAATCCATTAGCATGCTCCATCACGAATAGTTATGTTATGTCATACAAACATTAGAAACGCAGTGTACATGACGAAAAGATCAAGATCTGAGGTTCTGATAACAGATGAATATAGAACCAACCTAGCCCTAATCAACTAGCAATCATGGAATTAGCTCTTATACGTGCATCATTCTCTGACAATAATAGATTATCTCATTCCCAAATGCCACAATTATGATACATTGCGCGAGACATGAGGGAACAAAAACTCGTTTTCCTCCTTACACATTCAACATTTAACTAGTGAAATCTGCTGACCCACATCCACTTGGTAGAACATGTTGAGATTGGACGATCCAATTCAGAAGCAAGTGTCAAGGAATGAAAACCATGGATTTATTGGCTTCCTTTTCCTTGTCACCGTTGATCGCAAGCCAACCTCTTCAGCCATTCGGAAGAAATTCTATAGAATGGCACCATTATCTGGCATGTGCAGTAGAGAGACATCATGCAGAAGTTGGGCAGCAGGTGCAGTACAGCACTGGGGTGGAGGTTTTCGAGGCTCTTGTGCTACTCAAAAGCATCAATGACAAAGTCAAACATTCTAGGCAGAGAGTTAGATTTTATTTTTTTCTTTTCTTCTTTTGTGGTGGGACGTGGAGGCCCCCCCACAAAAAGTGGATACGAACACTAAGAGACCTGATTTTATGAAGAATAAAATAGCAAAGATGGATATTTCTTCGGTCCTAATTAGGTGCATGATATCGAGTTGTTTCTCTCAGTAATCTTATGAAAATTTCCTTTCTGATGGAGTAAAATATAGCAAGTATGCAATGCATGATATTGGGGAGTATTAAATGATGACAAAGGACAATCTTCCCTCTAAATAATAAACATGCAAATTTCTGTTGACTTCAATTAGAGTCAGCTGGTGATTGAAGGTATGTGTTGGATTTTGGGCCAGTCCTTTCTCTCCTTTTTGAGTTCTAGAACAGAGTTCATGGGACATAAACATCAAAGCGAGTTCCTTCAAAGCAGCCATGTGTTGAAACCCTTCGGAATCATTGCCAAGTTTCTGCAGTTCTTGATCGTCAATCTCCTCAGGCGGGGCATGGCCCCCAGCCTCAGCTACCCACCTCTCTAACTCGTTTAGTGAAGCTGAGTAAGAGGGACTCCAGTTGCGGGAACCCGCCGCGGGAGCAGATCATCTCGTTCCCTTTGTAGGATCTGCGACCTAGATACAGGTATGGATCTAGAGCGCTGCAGTCGAGTCTTGACCCAGACCAGTGTCGTATAAGTACGAGTTCAGGGAGATTGAGGGGCCACTGGTCGCCGCCAGGACTTGATTGTTCTGGCCTCCTCACTTTCACTATCAAGGATAAGTTTTCAAGGGAAGAAGAGCTGGATGTTGTCCATAGCCAATCTGGGATCAGCGAGACGTTTTAGAGCAACTTCTTCAGGCTTAGCAACTTCGGTATGCCAATCTGGGATCAGCGAGCCGTTTAGGAACAACTTCTTCAGGCTTGGCAACTTCTTGAATAGAAAAGTTATCATTTTTAAAAGGTTTTACGATGGACTACCATGCAATCAAAATTGGCACAAGTTCTATAAAGTTAGGCTGTGTGGACTTTTGCCATCCATGTACATTATAAAACAGAGCAACTGACGATGATAATAGTATCCGAAGAGAAATGTGTCATGCTATACATCCAGAATTTGATCTGCACGGTTCATTCTATAAGCTGGATGTTTCTAATGGCACAGAGACCCAAGTTAATGCCAATAGACAGACCAAGAACTGTCCCAAGGGGGGCAAACTATGACAATGCCAGGGAAGGAAACAAAAGATAGATTATAAATAAATTCAGGGACGATGTTTTAGAAGAAAGTGGACCAATTTAAGAGGAAGATGATACATTCCAGAATTTGTCCTTGCTTTCTTCAATTTCATTAACCACATTTTTCTCAGGAACGACAGACAGTTCAGATTCTTCTTTTGAATAAAAAATTGTGCCTCTATTTTTCGCTTCTAAATCTTTCTGTTATACTAGATGATGGCTTCCTTTCATTTACAAATCTAGGGCTGAACCTCTCTATCGGCCGTATTAAATATCTTTCTAATGCGTGAAGATGAACTCACCTTCACGGTAGTAGCAATAGAAGCTGTATTCTGCTCCTTTGCTTCCCCCGCCCACTGCGGCAGGTGGTTTTGTGGGAGAAAACTGAACAGCAGCTTCTACCATCCTAAACCCACAATCACAAGGAATTCGTCTTCAGAAATAAAAGAACAGCAAGGTCACAGAACTAACAAAAACGAATAACGAAGAGACAATCTTATGAGCTGTGTGGGAGAATAAGATGAGGAATTTACGGCAGTTAAATAGGAAAACCCGAGGAACTCGCATTGATTCTTGGCGGAGATGGTGAGGACGACGACGCGAGAGTAGGCGAAGCCGGCGACATTGTTGTAGGAGACTCCAGGCCACCGGCAGGGATCCCCATCGCCCTCTTCCCAGCCGGCGAGGCTGGCGGAGGGATCACCAGAGGGAGGATTTGAAAGCAAGCAGCGTGAGACCGTTCGGCGACAACGCCGCGAGGAGGTGAGAACCAGACGAGGTTAAGAGGAGGACGATCTTCATCTGCTCCGCCGCCGCCGCTGCCGCCGCTGCTGCTGCGGAAGGTTTTCCGGCGGCATAAGTCTTTTCCGGCGCCGGTAAGTATTCCATCTGTGAGTTTCGCCGGTGACTAGACTAGTTATCGTTATTCATCCTAAAAATAGAAAATAAAATTCCTATGAACAATTGCAATGCCAAAGAGTATGGAGTACTTTAATGAGATAATGTTATGCTCGTTATTTCTGACATAACAGAGAGAGACACAGAGAGAGAGAGAGAGACGGACGGCGGCGGGTTTCCCCATGCAATCTATCTATCACAACGGTTCCATATCTTACATGAAAGACAATATACAATCCACTTGCCCTAAGTCCCAAATTCACTCCGAAGTCATCCAATGGTGATTGAAGGTATGTGTTGGATTTTGGGCCAGTCTTCTCCCTCCTTTTCGCCTCTTGAACGGATTTCAGGGGACGTATTCCACAAAACGAGCTCCTTCAATGCAGCCATCTGTTGCAACCCTTCCGGAAGCATCGCCAACTTTGTGCAGCCGTAGATCTCCAAGCTCCTCAGGCGGGGCATGGCCCCGGCCTCAATTACCCACCTCTCTAACTTCTTCAGTGAATTAAGTACGAGGGACTCCAGTTTCGGGAACCCGCCGGGGGAGCAGATCATCTCGTTCCCTTCGTAGGATCCAGCACCTAGATACAGATATGTAAGTTCAGGGAGCTTCTCGAGCGCCGCAATCGAGTCTTGACCCAGAAAGGTCCAGCTTAGTTTGACTTGGGTGAGATTGGGGGGCCACCGGTCGCCGACAGAACTTGATTGTTGTGGTGGCCTACTCACTCTCCCACCCAGGGATAAAACTTCAAGGGAAGGAAAGCTGGATGGTGTTGTCCATAGAAACTCTGGGACTGACTCGCCTCGTAAGCACAACTTCTTCAGGTGTCGCAACTCCGGTAGCCAAGATGACAGCGCGGGATGATGACAGTCTTTGATATCTTCTATTTCCAGCTCCCGGAGACTGGTAAGGCTCCCTAGGCAGCTATCGAACCAGCTCCCGGCGCGGACGCGCTTGAGCACCTGCAAGTTTCTTAACAAGCCTCCCTCCTCTATCTTCGGCTCCACATTGTCGGGAACGATGATCTGGCGTAAGGCTTCGATCTTCCAGACGCCTCTCGGCAACGTTCTGATCCACGTCCACTTTGCGTCTAAGCACTGTAGATGACGAAGTTTCCCCACTGAAGACGGAAGACTCGTTATCATTGTAGTTTTCAAGCCCAAGTATCGAAGATGGATCAGGTCTCCAACTTGTTCTGGCAGTTTGGCGATTCGTGTCCTCCCCAGATCGACGACTCTCAGCAGTTTCAGATGTAGAAAGGGGAAGGTTCTATTTTTACCGAATTTGCGACGGGCTCCCAACGTCAGCAAGGTGCGCAGTCTTGGAGTGGACAGCGAGTCCCAGCACCACGCTTTTTCCCCCTGAAGAGAAAGCCGCCGCACGGAGGAATCCAGTTGGGAGGCCCCACGGTCGTCTCCAATCCCGTGAGAGACGAGGAACCCCACCTCCTTAGCCTCTGCAACGGTAAAATCGTGCAGCACATCATGGATCCGGCATCGTAGCTCAGATACATCTCGCACAGGTATCACCATGCACCTCTGGACGAGCTCTTCCAGGTAATCCTCTGCAGTTTCTTCCAGTGTTTCACCTGCTCTTTGCTCGACGAACCCCTCCGCGACCCACAATCCAATCAGCTTGTCGACTTCAATCTCGAAGTCCTCTGGAAGAGAACTGAAATAAAGGAAACACCACTTTAGATGACGGGGCAAGTCCTCGTAGCTCAGCGCCAGTATATCCAAGCACACTCGGCCATCTTTGCTGGTTTCCCACACGAGTGTCTCCGCGACCCTCCTCCACGCCCGAAGTGACGGACCTTTCGTCGACAGCAAACCCCCGAGCACCACCAGCGCAAGAGGCAGGCCCCCGCATTTCCTCGCAATCTGTTTCCCCAGATCCCTCAACGGTGCTGAACAGACTACTCCGATATCCTCCTCATTCGGGAACGCCTTCCTGGAGAGGAGCTCCCAGCTCTCCTCCTCGGTTAGAAATCGCAGCTGGTAGGGAGGGGTAGATGTATCCGCAGATCTGGCAACTTCGACGGACCGGGTGGTGATGAGCACCCGACTTCCGTTCTCGGCGTCTGGGAGATGCGCACCGAGGATTCTCCAAACGTCGGTGTCCCACACGTCATCCATGACGATCAAGTAGTTATCCGCCAGCAAGGTCTGGTAAAGCATTTCCTCTCGCCTGGGCCTCGTCATTTTCTCGAGTTCCTCTTCTCCGGTCTTCTTGACCTGCAGAAGAATCTCTCCAAGGAGATCCTCAGCGGAATACTGCTGGGAGACATCGATCCAAACCGAGTGACTGAACCTGGATTTTGCTTCGTTGAAGACTCTCTTAGCAAGAGTGGTCTTCCCGAGGCCGCCCATCCCCACAATCGAGATCACCGACCTCTTCTTCTTGCTCTTGTCCGACAGATGTTCCACGATTCTGTTCTTCTCCTCGTCCATGCCAACCAGATCAGCATATGTCGCATGGAGAACGACCCGCCTTCGTTCCCGCACTGTGTTGTCGATCTGCCTCCTAGGCTCTTCGCCCAGGTCCTGGATTCCGTAGGTGCTTCTTCGTCCATTGATTTCGTCGATTTTGGTCCGTATGGCCTCGATCTCGTCACCGAATTGGTGGAGAACAATGATGCCGTTGGGGGATGGAAGGCGGCAACACAAAATGGTCCGGATGAAGCCCTTTCTCCTCCGACGTCTCCCATCGACATCGAGAGACGAAGGACTCGACAAGGTCCTCAGCCCGATAAGCGATTTCCCTCACATCCCTCACCCAGTTCTGCACCCTTTCGTCCCCCTTGCTCTTCGAGTCGGCGTCCTTCAGGAAGCACTCCATCGCCTGGAGCTCCTCCTTGACCCACTCCACCTGATCTTTCACCGAGTACAGGAAGACCGCTTCATCGATGAGGAGGTCGCCGACCCGTTGCACGACGTAGCCGAGAGCTGCGTCCGCCATCCCTCTCCGCGTTTCGCCTCCTCTCAGCCAGATTTGGAAATGCTTATCCGATCAGGCATTCTCACCTATGTTCCTATGCTCGAGGGATAATATCTTCGTCGACCGGGCTATTAATGTCAGAGCGAAAGAACAATAAGAAAAAAAATATAGCTTGATGTTTTGTTTTGTTTATCAGGAATAAAACGAAAGGGCGAGTTAAGGCCAAAGTAGAAAATAAACCCAAAAAATGTGATAAAACACGATTTCTCTTACCCAGTAATTGACTCGAAGAATCTGTGAGTGAGAGAAGTCCGTCATCGTTGATACATCTTGTCACCACCCTACGTGCCAAGAAATCGGTCAACAAGGTCAAACACTTCTTTTCAACGCCACCATATCTTGACCATAGCAAGAAACCAATAGAAAATAATTTCGCCAAGAGAGCTGGTTAGCTGTCCCCACCAAATGCTAATACTTGAAGACTGTCGGCAATTGTTGACATGATAGTGACTTTAAGTTTTTAATATATTTTTTCAATTTCTATTAAATCTCCAAGGCTGAAATCAATTTTTTTGGGTAATATTAACTAATTCACCTGAATGAAGTGATGGTCATATGTCATCATAAGGATTAGCTTATGACTGTATTTTATTTCACAATAATTTCAAGGAATGTATCTAAAAACTTAAAAAATCACGAAATTGAAAAAAAGATACCCTCAATTGATCTGAAATCCAAAGCCTCACAACTGGGCCGGCGTGTCTTCCACTCTCTCTCTCTCTCTCTCTCTCTCTCTCTCTCTCTCTCTCTCTCTCTCTCTCTTAGCATTCTTCATGGTTCAAGATTAAATCAAAAATTTTCCATGACGTTGTATAAAAGCCCAATTTGTGTTGAATCTTAGGAAATGAGATTTCGTATAGATAATAGATTGTTTCTCTTGGCATCATAAATAGTGACTAAGAATAAGAGTGAAAGGGGATGTAGAGCATGAACCACATGCCGAGCGAGCGTTGCTCCACGCAGCAGTGACTGAGGAGATACACCTGTACGCTTTACTCAATCCAATGCGGAAAAACAGAGGAGAGGGAAGCAAGTCGACTCCAATCCCGACTTTGGAAATCATGAGATGTTGTTATCCATCTTAGATTTTCCATTCTAACGTGATCTTCAGGGCTTAGCCTCTCTATGTTGTGCCCATGAGCCATTGACTTTTGCACTGACAGAGAAAGGAGGAGGAACCTGATGTTCAGCTGATGCCATCTATTCAAAGATTTTATTTTTATTTCTCATAACAGTTGATGGACAAATTCTCAAAACCCAAGTAAAAAAAATAAAAAATCCAAAGAAGGCTGGTGCCTTCATAACAGGTTGAGCAATGAAAAAGGACTAAAATAAGAAACAATGAAAATATAAATCACTTATTTACCGATTAAATTTCAAAGAGAGGATTAAAATCACTCTGCTTAGGGATTTTTATGCGGCTCATGTAGTCACTTGGAAGTGAAACTCTTTAAAATGGATATCAAGTACTCGAGCAAAGCATGTAAATCATCCAAAGTATCAAATGTACACAAACAAGGAAATTAGAAAAGAGTTAAAAGGCCGGCCAGATTTCTAAGCGAAGAGCATGCCCATAAGAGGCGGTCAAGAGCCTCTCAAGAGACTGGAATCTCCACCATTTCCTGCTCCACTGGGCTTGGCACGACGGGATAGTACTTGTAATGCAGCTCCCCGACATCATCCCCAGAGAGCTTCTTCCATCCATCAGGCCCAACGTAATAAACTGAAGAACAAAGAATTTTAGGGAGCAGATATGATGTAAATTAATTAAATTTCAAATTAAAAACTATACGGCATAATTATATTATAGCCACAGGAATTATCTTCTCTTTTTTTGTAATGCGGGACTTATCAGGGGTTTCCCTCAGTTTGCAGGGGAACTTCTTCAGGATTTTGCAACACAGATTTAGAAATCATCACAAAGGAAATAAATCATCGGCAGATAAAATCATCACGTGGTTTAGGTGTCTGCGTTATTCGGCAAGGAAGAGTGGATGGAGAATGAAGAAACATTACCGCTAGCAACTCCACCACTAGCTCCATCTCGGAATGTGGCATGATAGATGGCCCGTCGAGCCAATTCCGCAGCTTCTTCAATCGTCATGTCGTAGCGGTACCTAGCTCAAGCAGATAAATGTTTTATGGAATGCATATATTGATACATATAATCATATCAATGGAAAGGATAGTTAGCGACATACCCACTGTCCAACACCCCATATGCGTACGGTGATCCTGATCCAACAGAAAACCTTTTACCTTTAAGCCTCCCTCCTTCGGCATCCACGTAGTATAGACCAGGGCCCTGTACGTTGTGGTGTAAATGATCAAATGGTCAGAAACAGAGGCAAGAAGGTGAAATGAGTTAAAGACCCTTGAACGATTATACCGTTTCATCCCATCCAGCAATCATAGTTCCTATGGAAAGCCCCATTCCCCTGTAGGAATACAGAATATTGGCCAGCAGCTTTGAGGCACCTGTCACCGAAATTCTGCGCTTGTTTGCCAGTTCATGCAGACGACACTGAAAGGAATAGAGGAACAAAAAATAACGAAACTTAGAAACGTGTTGCATTATTCGAGGTCAGAATCAGCTTTACGTGAATAATTGTCATTCACTAAATGAACACTAGCAAAAAGGTGAGCTCATAGAGGATAATTAACAAGAAGTGTACCTTGATGCCCAGATTTCTGTGCCAAAATTGGCAATCTGCGGCCCCTCCAGCCATTGTCCCAAGCATGTATGGATTGATCTCTATGATTTTCTTCACAGATTGAGAAGCTAAAGATGGGAAAAAGAACTGTCATAAGCAGCAGTCTCAAGATACAGTCACTAAAAAAATAATTACACGTCATCAAATGTTTGTTACAAAAATTAAACTCCATTCAAACAGAGCTACAAATATATTCAGAGTTGCCCCTGGCCAATAGAATCAGCCAATTCCGGGCCACGCTACCCAAGGTCAGATTTGACCAACTTAGGCTGATCCAGGCAGCTACTCAGACTTTAAGAGCCACGACTTTGACATCAAAATGTTCTTAGTATGTTTTCTAACACTACTTCGGGAATAAAGCTAAAGTACGCCATTTATAATATTGGGATATCTCCCGTTGTTTCTCAAATGATTGTATAAGCACATAAAAATATCACTAGCAAGCAATATAGGCTGATGCGGCATGTTTATATAATTGACGTTGTGGCATATAATTTATTCTGGTTTCGAACATGACATGCATTGTATGCATGCCTATTTATTCACAACATTCTTATGAAGGTTGAACGCTTATTTTGCTGCTGCTTGCACATAAGACTGCGTGCCATACATGCCAGGTACCATTTGGTAAGCATCAAACATGCATTCTCTTTATACTAAGCAAAGACAAAAGTAGCACATGTAAGACTCCCAAAATAAACGCACAAGAACTATGCTGTATCATTCATACTTTAAAACCTCCATTTTAAAAGTATGAAATAATCAGGCCTCACAACTCAAAAACAATTGTGAATGAGAAACTTTCTACAAACGTATTTAACCATTATTTTCAATGTGAGATAATCCATTGACATGCTCCCCTCGTGAGTAGTTATGTCATACAAACATTTGAAGCGCAGTGCACATAACGAAAAGATCAAAATCTAAGGTTCTAATAACAGATGAATAAGAACCAATCTAACCCAAACCAACTGCCAATCATGGAATCGGCTCTTATACGTGGATCGATGTCTGACAATAATAAATTATCTCATTCCCAAATGCCACAATTATAATATATTGCACAAAACATGAGGAAACAAAAACTCGTTTCCTCCTTACACATCCAACATTTAACCAGTGAGATCTGCTGACCCACATCCACTAGGTAGAACATGTTGAGGTTGGATGATCCAATTCAGAAGCAAATGTCATGGAATGAAAACTGTTGGAAGTTCTAAGTCATATAGAAATACTGTTAAAGACTGAAGGTATTTTGAGAAAGTTGTGTAGGGCTTCTCCCTATATAATGGGCGAGAGAGGTGGATGAATCTTGAGGCTGTTGTCCGCCGTTCCTCCCCTCTTTCCTCTGTGGCAGAGGACATTCTCCCTTTGTTTATGTTTTCAACACAAAGCATGGACTTATTGGCTTCCTCTTCCTTGTCACCCTGATCACAAGCCAACCTCTTGAGCCATGACCAGTGATACTCTAACACCTTCCACTCGGAAGTAATTCTATACAATGGTACCATTATCTGGCTTGCACAGCAAGTGCAGTACTGCATTGGGGTGGAGCTCTTCAAGACTCTTGTGTTACTCAAAAGCATCAATATCAAAGTCAATAAGGTTGGACGATCCGACTCAGAGAGTCATAGGTTTTTTTTTCTGTGTTGGGATGTGAGGAGGCCCTATGGAGGGTGTAGTAGTATTGTCCATGGACTGCTTGAACAAGGCAGCAGCGGAGAACTAAGACTCTAAGCTGTCACCACGTGGTCCTCCCCACATCGTGACGGTCCGAGGAATAATTCAATATTTTATATGTAAATACTCATAAACAGTCAACTTAACTGGAAGAGCCAATAACTGATAGCCCAGAGAGAGGATATAATTGGGCTGGGCTACATTGGGTAGGATGTTGTTGGACCAGTGCGAGTTGGGCCCAATTAGCTTGTTAGATGAATATAACATCCTGGGCTTACATTCCAAGAATTGATCACAAAATTAATTTTATGTTACCGGAAAATGACATATGGTAGGAGTGGTTTCTTAGCTAAGGAAGGCTATATGGACATAAGCTAAAGACAAACACTAAAAGAAGAAAGTACGCATAAGATTACTAATTTCCGAAAATTTTGTCAGGTCAATAGTAGGGTTTCTTGCAAATGATCATCCGAAGCAGTTACTTGTTTAAAAACATCTATTATTTTTTAAAAGTTTTACTGTAGATTACCACGCAATCGAAAAAGGGCACAAGTTCTACAAAGTTGGGCTGTGTAGCCTTTAGTCATCTACATACATTACAAAAGAGAGCAAATGACGATGATGATAGCATACGAAGATAACTCTCTTATGCTTTACATAAAAATTTGATAGACCAGGAACCGTTCATTCGATAACCTTGCTGTTTCTAATGACAAAGAGACCAAGTTAATGCCAATAGATAGGCCAGGAACTGCCCCAATGAAGGCCAACGAAGGCAATACAAGGGAAGGAAACAAAAGATAGATTATAAATAAATTCAGGGACGATGTTTTAGAAGAAACTGGATCAATTAAAGACGAAGATGAGAGGCTCTTATTGGCAGAGTGGAATGAAATTCTTGAAAGAAAGGAGTTATTAGCTTCAAAGTTTCAAGAGATAAGTGCTTGAAATAGTGGAGATAAGTATGTTTTTCTTGCACATGATACTACCATGGCAGAGAAGAAACTCCAAGAAACGTCCTCTGAAAGGGGAGCAGGTCCTTTTGAAAGAAGAGGATATTAAAGAGTACTCAATGATGTTCTACCCGAACCTCTTATCAGAGGACTGTCAGGGATTCTCTACGACAGAAGACCTAGTGAATGAGACCCCAAGAGGAGGCAATGGACCGTTTCTTTGAAGCTGAGATGAGGAAAGCGACAAGATGGTTTCCCACTCAAATTCTCTCAGAAATCATGAGGTAATGTGAAGGAAGACAAGATTGGAGGAGGATTGGAATAGGCGGTCAGGCTCATTGACGAAGACTGATCAAAACCTTCGTGGTTTCAACCCATGAAAGCAGGAGCAGAAGGCCTATATCACCATTCAATCTCCAGGCTATTTCATCTCACACCGAGAATTCAGAAAGAATATGCTCCTCCTGCATGAGCTCATCCTCTCCTTTGAAACTGAAGATTTCAGTGTGAGAGAATTCTCACAGGAGGCTGCCAACATGTATCCGAATCACTAAATTTTTGCACCATGAAAATTTATTAATTTTTGTGTAGAGGAGAGTAAATATTGGGTAACTAATTCCTTGGATATTCTTTGATACCTACGAGACACTTGATGACAGATCCCTAGGATAATGGAAGATTTATAGAGCGGCAAGCGCCAACAATGGTCAGTCAAAGGCAATAAATAGAGCAGTCTGGTAGCATGTCCTACATGCTACTCTTTGTGTCATTTGGAACGAGCAACAGACCACAACTTTTAGCCATTTGAACTACCCAGAAGAGAATTGGTGCTTGTATATTATCTGGAGAGAAGTTTTGTAACAAGAACTTTACTCATTCGTGAGTGGGGTGAGGAACCTAATGCGTTCTATAACATCTTGGACTAGAACGCACTTAATTGTTTAGATGGTTTTTGGTGGCCTTCTCAACCATGTGGATATTCCTCTTTTGTCATACTAAAAGCATACTTGCCACCCATATCCCAAGCATTCCAGAGAAATATATCCGAATCTGTTCCAGAGAGCCAGCATAGACAGAGTCTGGTTTACATCAACCCTTCTTCTAAAACGAAGTGGTCACAATAGGAGTCCTAATTACCTTTTTAGTTTCCTTTAAGTGAAAAAAGTGCGATTTCCTAGGTAAATGATAATTGACCCTCTTTCTTCATAAGAAGCGATTTCACAACAGCATTTTACTAAAATTACAAGAAGAAACTATGATGGGCACTCCAGAAACCCAATAACGAGTACAAGAGGTCGCTGTAAACTATAGAGATGGCTCTTGCTTCACACAAATCCACTCTACCAATGAGTACACAAAGAAATGGCAAACTTATGAAAACTCATTTGGGGCCGATAAAGGTTATAAATTACAAGTCGCACAACTTAAGCTCCACTGATGGATTAGAAAACGGACAATGAAGAAAAGCGATTAAAAATAGTCAATTATATGCTTACAGATATATCCTCCCATGCTTGCCCGAGAATCAGCAGAAACTATAACACCCTCCTTGAAAATAAAGGCAAGAGTTGTCGTTCCCTTGGCTGGCTTCACCATCTCCACAGCTTTCTTCTGAAAGCCATCAAACTGACCAAAAAAGCGGAATATCGCCATATTTCAGTCATTCCCAGGTTACGACTGCACGAGACTTTCAAGAGGAAAGACAAGCATAGCAGCGGAAAAAACAAGTGGAGTTGATAAACAGCATAGAAACGATATCTAGACTCACATCAGTCGTTCTGGGAAGCTGAAAGGATGACACGGCTAAATGGATGTTCTCTTCAAGACCATCGTCTGTCCCAGAGAAGGGTACAATGGAATTTAGACCACTCGTGTCGAGCTTCATTTTCCCAACCTAATAAAATAAAACAGAACCAGATCAGCCACAAAAACAAGAGGGAGATTCGGCAGATCGAGGTCAGGAATTGCGGGAGAACTCACCAGCCGAATCGCCTGATCAGTACCTGGCGTCGACTTCCTCCGGTCCGACGGGCAAGGCAGCAGCAGACTCCCTAAGGTGACCGGGGGTGGAGTGAAGAAACAATCCCACCCTGAAACTTGGGCAGCAAGACAGTAACAAAATAGGTCTCCGAGGAGGGGGGGGGACGAGGAAGAGGCTTCTTGTTGAGATTGTCCTACTGACGTTTGGATTGGGGGAAAACGATTCCGGAAAACTCCGCCATCTCAACGGGCCAAGCCGAAAGCCCATCCCCATTGGGCCCGGGCTTCGTTGGGCCTGCTCTCCATCTTATTTTCGGGCTTTTTTCACAAGGCTTCCTAGGCCCGTACGCACCAAAAGGTTCAGTTAAACAGATAAATAAGATCCTCATTTACCTATGGCTTTCCATAAAGTTGCTCCACAGAAGTGGGGCGCCCCGAAAGCCCGTTTTAGGAGGCCTCGGGCTTCATTGGGTCCCTAGAGCTTTTTCTCTGGGTCTTGAGCAGGCTTAGAACAAGCCCATCGCATCAAATAAAACAGAAAGATAATACATTTATTTCCATGACATATCTAATATTTCGTATTTCTAGCTCGTCATAAATAGTCGAATTATCAGTCATAATTATATTGTAATCCTAGAGATTAAGAAACAAAACATTACACGACTGATTCACCCAGTCCTCTCAGATCAATGCAGGAAATATGGCCCAATGCTCTCTCTCTCTCTCTCTCTCTCTCTCTCTCTCTCTCTCAACCCCATAAAAAAAATGAAAAAACAATTTCCAGCTCAAAATTGGTTCTTGAAGAACCGGATAGGACAGAGAAATTAACTTTCCCAGATCATTCTCACTTGCATCCGGAGATTCCCAAACCCAGCTGAGCATATTCATAATCCTTTTCCCGAAGTCTGGATGAGGATGAGGAATCTCAGCCATTGGTGATCTCCTTCTCCTTAGCCTTGCACAGATCGTCCGCCGACTTGATGAACCGCTTGGTGATTTCCTCGATCTGCAAAAAGTCAACGGAGTTGGGCAACAAATGATCCACAACGGGGATGACCCAGAAGATTTGCCCGCCATACCTCCTTCTCAAGTCTCTTTACATCGTCCTTGGGGATGCTTGACGAAGCTTTCTTTATTGAATCCAATGCCTGAGGAATATAAAAGGTTCAGAGACTGATTAATGGCTTCATAACAAAGGGTAGTTTATGTTGGTACCTTTTGGCGGGCTCTTCGTATACTTTGCTTAACATCTTCAGCGGATCTAGCGACCACCTTGCATAGAGCCTGCAGATTAAATCAGTGATTATTAATAGGAGGAATATGGAAGTTAGACCACAGGAAGAGGAGCAGTTTGATGAGAATGGTCTCACCTGCACATTCTCCTTTGTTAATCTGCAGTGCGTAGGAGAGAAAACAGATGAGCTTGCTATAATCAGGGCACAATAAATGAAACTATGGAAGTAATTAACATGAACTTTGTTCAGAAGGCAAAGATATTTCTCCACCATGGCCAGAACCTATGATTTATGACCACATGGAGAAAACTTGGGCTTTGAAACAGATGGTGACGGAAATACTCACGGTGGTATGGCGACGATCAGCCTTTGCCCATCCACCGTCGGATTTAGGCCCAGTGGGGATGATACAATGGCACTTTCCAGCGTCTTCAATGCCTGTAATAAATACAAAGCACAAGAAATAACTTTTAGACTGATTTATTTTATTTTATTTTAATTTATCCAATAAATGCAATGACTCTTGGAGAGATGATTAATCAATAATCATTCCCCCTAATTTCTTCACTGTCACTTGCAGCTTACATCAGGGTTATATGGAGTCACTGAGAGAGTCTTGGAGTCCAAGACGGAAACGACTGCAACTCGACTCAAGGGCATCTTTGCACCGTTTGATTCAACCATGATGTGGTCCAGCATACCTGAACAATTCGCCAAAAAATATTAAGCAGGAACCATTTTCTTGATAAGGAAATTATAAGAGGTTGGCAAAGGAATTTTTCAGCATAGATATGATAATTTACCAGAGGATGCTCTTCCTGTTCTTAGTTTGGCCAGTTCTCGGGACAGAGCAACAATGGCAGAATCCATCAGTGAATTAGCTGTGGATTTCACTGTAGGCCCAACATCTGGAACAACCTGAACTGCGTCTCCATCATCTTCATCCCCTACAGAGATATGGAAGCCGGGGAGCTGAAAGTCAATATAGAGAGCGCTGAATGTATAATCAATGATCTTAGATCGGCCAGACACGTTGAATGGAGCCAGACTCAACCAACAAGACATTCTGATTCGACTATTTCAGGGCTGGTTCGGGGGCGACACAGGATCAGCTGGTTGCTTTTTTTTTATCTGAATCAAGAAAATTTCCATTCGAATTGGTCGATTCAGTCAGAATGAGCTGTTTCTGCAGACCCGAAAAAGAGAATCGAGGATAAGATGTTGAGAATACGAGTCTATAGATTCTGACCAAGGAATCACAAATTCATTGTAGTGTCCATAGCCAAGAACTCAGAGTCAAATCCAGTAGTGATCTTAGAGCGGCGCAGATTGTCATCGCGTTTAAAAACACATTGAAGGAAATAAAATCCAGCTACCTCAGAAAGGAAAATTCTGACCAAATACTTAAAAAGAAGGTCCCGAACCATATTTCCTCGGCACCGCAATCTGAATCACAAGCATGATATTGAAGAAATCAGCCGCCAACTGATGGGACTGAGCAAGTACTTTCTCCAGAAAAACAAAGCCTAATCAGATGCAGGTTTTGCTCTACGGCGACTCTTTCAGGCATTTCACCAAACGCCAAGTCACCTACCAAGACACCCCGAGGTCACACACCGAGGTTGCATTGAAGCAAATCTATAATCATCGAAATGCTTGAGAAGACAATGAAGCGAAGACACTACTCTCGTTCTCCAGATAGAGCGCTCAAATCCGAGATAACCCAATGCGAATCAAGAGCTCCTGCGTGAGATTCTGTCAAGAGTTCAACAACACAGTGATCCTTCAACTTACTCGATTTTCTCCCCTTCGCGAAGCTCCTAGGGCTTCCCAAGAGAAAGCTCCCTCCCACGCAATCGAGACCTTGCGATCCCCCTGCGGGGATTGGAGTTCTCTTCTCTTCTTTCCGAGGTGGGATGTAGGTCAGGTAGGAGATGCCGCAGGACTGGCGAGGGGCCCGGAGCAACCGAAGACTCCTCGCTGTGAGAGCTCGCCGGAGACAGGTGGCCATGGCCGAACGCCTGGGGGATCTCTCCGCCGCCTTATTGAACAGAAATGACGGACGAGTAGCTCCGGGAACTTGGTGTCGTCGGCGGCGGGCTACGGCCTTCAAAGGTAGAGACGACCCTTTCCCCCCCTCGTCGTAAAGGTGATCATTTGACTATCCTCACTCCAGTGACCGTAGTCCGCCCAAACCAACAACTTAAAATTGTGCTTCCTGGTAAAAGCCGTTCGTCTCTCGTCCTTTCCCGTTCGACGGCGTTCAGATTCACGAAGAGCACCGAGGGCGGCCGCGACGAAACTTTGCGTCGAGATTTCTGCGGATCATTCCACTTTTCGTGTTGAGATTTCACGTCTTGTTGTTGTAGGTTGCAGGTAAATTACTGCTTGTTGTGGAGATAGGCACCTGCAGGACACGGTATTAGGATAACTATTCTCGATTCGGCGACGAAGAATTATTGTGATCCAGATCTCAAAACCGCTGCTCCGCCATTGTCCTGCTCGGTTAGTCACCGGATTTCTTCCCTTCATCTAGGTGAACACTTTCGGATTTCCTCCCTCCAGATATATCAGTATGGGAATCAATCAACCTAGGCCGGGATGTTTTCGATCTTCTGATGCCCCAGTCGGTTGCACTGATGATAATAAATCACCAACCATCATTTTTCGTTTGATCACTGCATCGTCGAGCAAAATCTGGGATGATCTCTGCATTATTTCTAAAATCCATGAATCAGACAGTTCACATGGAAATCCTTTAAGCGCCTATTGAGACTTCCATAGTTGAGAAGGTTTTCGGTTTCCTCTTTCCCTAGTTGGAGATAAATTATTATATTATTTTCGGGAGAAAAATAAGCATCTATAACCCGATTTTGATGGTTCGTTCCGCTTCATCACTGCCAGAAATCATTTCTTATCATTAAATGTGTATATTCTTAGAAATTCGATCAGTCTATAAGAACCGGCAAATGCATCCACGTGGCAAAGGCACGTGTCGTTGAGAGGCTCTGCGAACTCCACTCACATCACTTTGTTTATTCGAAAAGGTATCGTTGAGTCTATCCGGCGCCGCAGTAAATGACATGACAACCCTTTTACCGTGTAACCGACCGTTGTTCCAGGATGTACCACAAATACCCCTTTTGTGAATACCATTTGGGGATAACAATCACCACATTAGTAAACAGGATATTATTAACCGATAATATCATGTGAACTAATGCACCACAAATACCCCCTTTTGCGCATTGCGGCCGTCGACAGCCACCTGTTACTCAGAACCCCTCCAAAAGATTTCTTTATCCTATAAACGCCTGTTTCCGAAAATACTGTTTTTTCCATACCTATTGTCAATGTATCCTACAACGGAATTTTCTCCCTGAAAATGTTGGCTTTGTTTTCGGTTACTATAAAGAGAATAATTATAATTATTAAACTAGAACCGTGTGCCCTATTCAATTAAAGGATATTTATTTATATTATTTTTTGATGATTGATGCAAATATTTTCCCCACATTAATTGTTCTAGTTTTTTTTTTTGAAAAGTCGGTGATGGTGGATTTAGATACTATAGATAGTCACTAGGTTGGGTACCAGTGTTGTGTCCTTATATCATAAAGTAATGTTCAAAATCACTTGAAATCGATTAATTATTTTGAAGAAAATACATATTTTATAAAAAAAATTGAATTTATGTTGTATAGGAAGGTGAACAAGAACAAAAAAATAATAAACATGAGAAATTAGAATATGTCAAATTACTTAGAAGACATAGAGAATGGATCAAATTACGGTTGGGTCTAGAAATTTTTTTATGATTTGAACTCTGCTAAAATATGTATCTTAATTACATTTTGGCGCATTTGCACCGAAGTAAGTAAAAAGTCAACGTGTATGTTTTTGGGAATACACAGACATATAATGGAGACACCAGTGATAGTTGACCAGAGCAGATAGAGATCACTTCCGGCTTAGAAGAAAAGTCAACGTCGTCACTTACCCCCCACCAGCTAACTGAGGCGTGGGGATTAATAACTGCACCATTTAACGCACCGTCTTTTCGAGAGGGGTAATTGGGTAATACCACACTGGGATTTTCCACTCTTGGGCCATAATTAATGATAATAATAAAATAGTACTGTTACTGTCAATGCTCGCGGCTTCCTTTTATTTCCCTCCCTCCCTCCAACGGGCAGGAAGGCTATTGCAGGTCCTTCCCGAGTCTGAGGCCAGAGGAGGAAGAAGAAAGGGGGCCATGTTCTATTCCCAGTCTCTGTTGTCGAGGAAAGGGCCGCTGGGCAACATTTGGGTAGCTGCCCACTGCTACAAGAGGCTGAGGAGGGAGCAAGTCACCGGGACCAACATCTCCTCTACCGTTGGTAGGCTCTCCGCCGCTTCCTCTTCTTCCCACTTCTTTTTATCCTCCGCGTTGAAGATTTCTGAGTCCGTCTGCCGTCTGCTTCCGCTTCCTCTATTTGATTTGGTTTGCGCCGTCTTTTTCCTCTGGGACACTCGAAGAATGCTTCTCAAACGGGTCCTCGTGTCTTTCATGGTTTCATGTAAATGCTCGGCGACTGATATTCGGTGAGAGTTCATGAGATATGGGTTTGGGCTGTTGAAACGTTTGCACCTGTCTGTGCTTTTGTTGTCCTGACGAATTGGAATTTTTTGGCCATGTATTATTTTTCTTTCGTACCAGGCGCTGGTTTTTATTTAAGATGAGCTTAATCGTAAAGCACGAAAATTCGACTCTATCCGCGTGCCTTCATATTTTGGCGGAAACTGCAGCGGGAGGGATTTTGTAAAAAGGTGTTTTATGTTTCAGTCATCAACTTTTATACTCTTTACCTTTTCTATTATTTATTTATTTGTCACACTAATTATTTGGTTATCTAGTCTTCCGAACATGGTAGCACGTTTTTTAGATTCTAAATTATTTGACGTTGTTTATGGCGTCATTTCATTCACTTCAGTGGGTTTTGTCTTCTTGCAGATACAATCATCCCAGATGTTGAACTTTCATACCGAGTGTTAGCTCATCTTCTTCTAGGTGTTGTCAGAATTTTCTCTAAGAAAGTTGATTACCTCTTCCACGACTGTAATGACGTTCTGATTAAGCTGGGGAAAATATTTCTTACCGTTCATAAGAATACATCCAACAGAGCAAAGGGAGAACATCGTCGCAAAGCCTTTCCTCCAAAAGAAGGAACACATGGAAAATCACTCAGTGTAGCATTGCGTGAGGAAGATTTCCATGGTTCCTCCGAAGTGATCCGTATAGCTCACCATGACACTACTTTCACTCTCCCCAAAACTTTTGAACTTGATTGTTTTGACTTAGAAGTCGCAGATGAAGAGTAAGTACCTCAGTTTCTTGGATTATTGTCTCTTCACAGCTCATTGGGATCATTTATTTTAATATGTTGCTCATCCTGCGTCTTTCTTAGTGAAAATCTCAGGACCCATGACCATTTCAGGCTAGAAGGTATGATTTGGGCAATTGAAACAGTCTGTGAAAATTAAAACCTTTTCCTCCTTTTTTAGGTTCCCTAACAATGTTTTTTCCACGTTATTGCAGTGGAAGATGAGTTTGAGAAAGTGGCCTATATGAACAAGGTAGAAAATACCTATCTACAAAAAATTCAATATCATCATTTTCAGTAAACCTCTACTTCGCATTAAATTGTTCTCTTTATGTCTCGTGGTCGGTGCAGTGAGTGCCAGTACTATTTGATTGCTCTCTCTGGAGCTCTGCCACAAATACAATTTGCTTGATCAAATTAAAACAACAGGGCATCTTTTTTTTTTTAAATTTCAGAGGCTTGACGATGAGATGATTGCTCGTTCTGACTTTTATTCTGGTTGTTTCACACCTGTGGAAGCCCGCTGTGACTTTTATTCCAGTTGCTTTACGCCTGTGGAAGAGTATGTCTGGGAAACTCTGCTGTTGAAAGACTTATTTTCTGGTAACAGACATGAAACTTAAGAAAAGAGTTTCATTTCAGTGTTAATTCATTTGGAATGATGGATTTTGACCTCGAAGACGGTGAATGGCAACACACAAGCGCGCCAAAAGAAAATCAGAAGCTTGAAGGAGGTCCTCCACATTTTGATGGTGGGAAGCGTTCCTGCGCCAGAAGATCACTTATCCTAGATGTACATCCTCAGGTATCAGACGATCGAGAAGAACCAAATGAATTGCAACTGGCTGAAGTGTCATATAAATCTCCTCCTGCTGAAGGATATGCAGAATTTCATACACCAGTAAAAAGATATACTAGTACGAAGTCGGCATCTGACTCAGGTAGATTGCTTTCCAATGACTTACCGCTTTCTTCTACATAAACAATGCAAACAAGTTATGCATGTATAGTTGTGTCTGTATATATGCGAATATGTGTATATCTTTGCATGACAAATTACCCTTAAACCTTATGTGACAGACTGGACTATTTTTCTTCAGGGTCTACTTCTCCTGAAATTGGAGTTTCTACTCCTGCCATAAAGGAACGTCAGCGAATATCTAGAAAAAGAAAATGCCTTTTTGACGACACCATTGTGTTATCTAACCAGTAAGTGGTATAAATTATCTTCGAAATTCTTTTGAAGGATTATAGTAACTGACGAAAATTTAATGTTAGTTCTTTTCTTGATTTAATGTTTTGATATTCTTTTTATTCGATTCTTCTATATATACTAAGTTTCACTGAATGAGTCTTCTAGAATATCTTTTGACCACTTAAAAGTGTTAAAAACGTATTCAGTCTTCTTTTATCTATGCTCCTAACTCTCTTATCAGTAAGGCGTAAATTTGGATTAAAATTCCAATACTAAATTATGCATGTTGTATCATTTGAGGTACTCGAGCGAAAGGTTCTGGGGGCCTGTTCCTCGGGTCACTTTGAAGCACAAAAGACACTGCTAGTTCTGGAGCCGCATTTTTATAAGTTCACAGGAGGAATACAGATGCTCTGTTTGTGCCTAAACAGCAGGATAAACTTGTAGAATGAAGGGTAGCTAGATTCTGGCTTTTTTAGATGAACTACATAAATATGAAATGCCATCATCTTTAGGTCATATGCCATTTGTTGGTGTTTTAGCTTTTGAATTGGCTGAAGAACAATCTACTTCCAATTGTTTCCCAAACTATCGTTCATTGTGGGTATATTTTTCTTACAGATTTGAAGTTTAATGGTTACGGGTTCAATCCTTAAAATGGATTTTATGGAGCCTTTTTTTCCTCTTCTAGGGTATTTCAGTTGTTTGAAGAGGAAATATATTTTCTCAGATTGTTTTACCTTGGCTTCCTGTGATGGGTGCTTGTGCATGTCTCTTGGTGAAGCTTTCGCTGCATTACAATGCTTGCTCACTGTCTCTCTTCAACTTGAAGTTCCTTGCTTAGTCAAAAGATCCCTTGTTTCTGATCGCCATCTCTGTTAGGGTGATAAATCCTTGGTTATATGTAGACGGGAACCTCCACTGATTACCAATGGTTTTAACTTGGTAGCAGAGCGAGTGGCTGCTCTATTATCTACATAAACAAGCTAAAATAATAGAAAATAAACCCATATTGAAAACAAAAAATAATACCTTCGGGTTATACAGATGTGTCGTATGGTTGTAATTGGGATCCTGCCTAGATATTTCAGCTAAGGTGCTATGTGTTTATCTATGAGCTTAGTATGATTCTTTAAATGTTTTCCGTTGGTTGCTGATGAAACTATGTTTTTGAATATTCAAGTCTGATGGTGTGGCCTACTGGGGTGGTCTTTCAGTTGGGTCCAACCCCTGTCTTAACTAGTCCAGGGCGCTAATCAGCCCCTATTTTCTCTCAAATTGAAGCACTTTAGAGCCTGAATACTTCAGTTCCATAATGTAGCAGTGACGTGGTTTTTTTATGCAACTGAGAGACACCTCTGGGCGCAGCTCTTTTCCGGGGTTTCCTATCTTTGATGTATATTTTCTAGCTTTCTCTTCTTCATTCTTCCATTTTCTTCTGTGTTAGGAATCTTAACATGAAGAGGCTCCCTAATTGCTTCTGTACTCCTCAGTATCCTTGGCTATCACCTCTCACTGTCGGTTTTATGGTTTCTGTGAACTCTAAACCTGTTCTGCGCAAATGTTTATTTATTTTGCCTCACTCAGAGGAGGATTTCATTCAGTTTCCCCTCTTCTCGGCAACCTCAGATAGAATGTTTAAGGCTTTGTTAAGTGCCACTGCAAGCATTTCGATTTGAGACTGCTACACGAGATGGCCATCTTCTGCCTTCTCGGTATGATACCTGAGATTTACAGTTTGAATATCTTATTATCTCTTCTCTTCCTTGGTTTATTGGAAAGGAGCTCAAATTATTCTACCTTTCGATTCTGAGTGGGCTTGTCGTCACAATTAAATAAATAAATACAAACAATGGCTTCCTACTGCCCTAAATGCGTACGATATATTTTCGGATATGTCCCTCATATTTTCGAGATGTCAGAGCTGTTTATCGTGCAAGAGGGGAGTGATCCGAGAGATAATGCCAGATAGTTGGACAGCAAGACCCTTTCTTACATCTTGTATGTTCACATAGAATAGAACAATCCTTTCAGAAAACTTAGATCTGTCATCTTCCTAGTTTATCAATTAATCCATGCGGTGAGACAGGCCATACTAATGCCCCTAGTGCTATAAATTCATTTCCTCTTTCTATTAGCATAATAGACATCACTGGTTAGACATAAGCATAAATTGCTTGGTAAAAGTTTTCCTTGATCATTGCGACTTCCAAGACTTTAGGACAGAGACAAATGGTTGGATGCACTTATTGTGTCGATACTTATAATGTATGGAGCTCATTTCTTCTGAGATATTTTCACCACATGTTTCATGATTAGTTGGTGAGGGGTCGACCTGTAAACATCTGGGGAGCAGAACCCCCCCCCCCCCCCCTCCCACTTCAGTATCATGTATCTCATTCAACTTAATAGACTCTGTGGCCCATAGATGTGGGGAATCATGTGTGATAATTTATCATCTTCTTTATTGACCTTTCTTTCTCATCCTCTCTGAAGGCTTGGAGGGTGTCGTTTCCTAACCTATTCCTCCGCAACAATGATCAATGGTGATGTTGACAGACCGAAAACTTTCCCTCCTTTTTTGCTTGAGTCAAAAGTTTAATTTTCCATGTCGTCTTTGGTTGCACACATTGTTACACTGATAAAACTTTCTATTTAAAATGATCAGACATAAAAATATGTGTTGAGAAATTAGAGGAAGAAGAGAAAGAGGTTGATGTAAGGGATTACAGAGAAATGCTAGTTTTGGCAGGCATTCAGTGGATAGAAGTTCTCACACCACAGCCAAAGTTGGGGGGTTTCCAATCTAGTGGAAAAAACTGCTAATTCATCCCAATTACACGAGAGGGCTCCTCAATTGATCCCCTGGATGATCCCTTCGTGAACTTGCGACTTTTCTTCTCAATTGAACAAATGAACTTCTGTACAATCTAGTTATGTTTTCTTGTGTCGTCGTGAACAGTAAAGGTAAGGGTGCACCCTGGAACCCTAATGCTGGTGTGCTCAGTGGAGAATTCCCACTCTGCCGACCATAATCATAAGAATTGGTGAAAATCCGCGTGCAAAAGACAGAAATACTCAAGTGCATGAGTGGGTTTGGGTAATTTGGTCATAAAGAGCCCGATAACTTAGCCTTATAATACGATAGCCCCTCAACAGTTTCCATTCTCAATACAGAAATAGCCCGATATGCTGACCATAAGAGACAACAAGGAAGAGATCAAACTCATGGTTGACGATTGACAGATTGGGTAAGGAATCTGAAATGACGGATTGTATGTGCTTGACTCTTTTTCTTTGAGTGCAGATGGCTTACTCTAACAAAGGAATATATATATATATATATATATATATATATATATAATATGTTACGGATTTTCAACAGAATGCAAATATGTTATACAAAGTTTAGAGTGGATGAGGGGGAAGCTATAGTCTGGTTTTGACGGATAGTAGTATGGAAAGTTACATTTGACCCTGTCTAGACTTGAGGCCGATTGTGTCAGTCAATGTCAATATGCACATACTTTAAGCATCTCATATATGAGGTCTGTTATCTCGCATATGAAAGGGTTTTTTTACAGTATAGTATGCCTGTTTAATGATTGAAACATGGGAGGATATGCAGACGCTATTTGTGGAGTCCTTCATTTTTCACTGGGCGCATCAATCCTTCTCCACATGCTAAGTGAAAGTCCAAAGGATGCCTTTCTTCTAATGAAAACACTTCTGAGGTGTGCAGCTGAGAAGTCCGCACCTCCGTTTCCTTTCTAGGGTCACCTTCTTCCATATTCTCCTTCTTCTTCTACTGCTACTGCTACTACATGTACTACTATGACTTTGCTTTCTCGATTGATGGCTTTCATGGGACACAATACCACATGGAAGAAGACAACTGGGTCCCCTATTTTTGGTCATGTTCTCATTGAATTTATTTGGTATACACCTCGTGGATGTGCCATTAATTTTCCCATCTTACCAAGATCTGTGCTTGCTAGTGATTTTAGCCCTTTTCTGCACTTGTTCCATACAGGATCCTAAGGCAGTGGATACGTAATAGCAGTGGCCTCGTGGGCAAGAGAAGGAAAGTACCTCACGCATCCCTAGATGTCTGGAAAGTCCAGAAAATTATGAACATCCGAACGAGTCTAATGGAACCTTTGATCCCTTGTGAGCGACACACTCCTTTGACCCTTTAATCATATGATCTGCTACCTTGCCCTCATCCGTTTTCTCTCTCATTCAGCCGTCGTTTTTTACCTGAAATCTGCGTTCATGGAGACCGGTTATGTTCCTTCGGCTCATAGACAGCCTGCAACTCCAGCTCGAAAATCAGATTTGGGAAAATCTGAGGCGATCACTGAACAAGAGCCTCCTGTTGAAGCTCTTCCAACAGCAAGTTCTGTAGATGTTCCTTCAGCTGGCAGAGCGGATGAAGAGATACCCGGAGAGCCATTCAGGACCGAAAATTTTGAGTCTGAGATTAGTCTCGAAGACATAGTAAGTACACCAGGCCACCAGAGCTGCATCATTTTTTTTCTGTCTTCTTTTATTCTTTGGGGGTTGGGGATTTGACTAATAGTAAGTACACCAGGCCACCAGAGCTGCATCATTTTTTTTCTCTGTCTTCTTTTATTCTTTGGGGGTTGGGGATTTGACTGATACATTCACCTCGCATTATTGTATGATTCTTCAGGAATTCAGCTACGCAGAAGGAGAAACAGACAACCAAGGTACTGAGGCTTTGATCATTCTGTCAATTTTAAGGCTTATATGCATACTGTGAGAAATTATTTCTCCTCTGAGATGGTCATCCTGTGCTGCAGATGGGTGGTCGGCCAGGACAAGGTGACTTTGGCTTTATTTTCTTCTACTTTGCTCATTGGGGTCTTCTTTTTATTTCGCTAACCGTATTCATTGGCAGCTTCTGTTTTTATCCGTTATTCTTAAATGTTCTTGAATGACTGCGATCTTCCAAGTCAGGTCAGTGGCCCGATATCTTTCTCGCTGCTTTGAGCAAGAGGGAGGAGTGTTGAGTACATCTAGGATCCTCGAAGGGAAGAGGAGAACAAGGTGTGCACAAGTATTCTATGAGACCCTGGTAAGTTCTCCATGAATATGCATTCATGAGAAATTTCTATTGCTTGCTTGATGTAAATCTAAGTGCCAGCATTGAGGATATCTTTTTACTTCAAAAGTTTAACGTGCAAAAATAAAAAAGAGGTGATTGAATGTAACAGAGTAGTGTACAAGCATGCTTGTCTATGTATATTCACCTATATGGCATGTTGACACTCAGCCAGTCACGAGCTTGGCTGCTCGTTCAAAGAGATAGAATAGTAGCAGTGTTTGACTTTTTTGTTTCAAGAAAATCTGCCCACATAGTAGTGGAACGGCTTACAAGTTCTCTAGGGCATTACCCACATAAAGTCAACCATGATTGGTTCACTCTCTAGAGATAATAAGCAGAGGTTATGTAGATATGACCTTTTTTTTTTTTTGCTATTTTGGTGCTTTGCACTTCGCTGATATTTTCAGCGAGAGAGTTTTCTATATAATTTGAGAAAAAAAGTTTACATATTTTTTTTTTGCTACAATTCATATGAGTTTGCCACCGCAGGTTCTAAAGAGCAGAGGATGTATAGATGCCAAACAAGAGTCCCCATACGGTGACATCACTCTCTCAGCGACGCCTGCATTGAAAGCAATCTTCATATCTAGCGGCGTCTGAAGGCCATTTTGGAGCTGAAGGTTCGTAGGTCCACGCTGAAACCCCACGCTCTGTAAATAGCCTTGTAGATTTTTGGTCTCATCCCAGTTTTTGCAGCTGTGGGGGGGGGGGGGGGGGGATTGAGCCCAGGAATCCATATCCATTTCTAGAAAAGGGGTTTCTTGCGATGCATGTGCCCTTGAGACGCTCTCTACAAGGAGAGTGATGAACCAGTATAGGAACCCTAGTCTCCCTCTAATCCACCATCTTTTGCTAGGCTGATGTGGGGAGGTACTTCTGTGAACTAACATGTATTAATGTATAATATATATAACTGCATTTGGTTTATTATTTATCGAGTTCTATCTATCTCTGTACTTTGTTTCTTGAGGTCGGCCGGGTTTTTCAAGGGCTGGACTGAACAAAAGCCCACATAGAGATAGAGAGAGAGAGAGTCATGGCTTGGGTCATCAATCCTTCAAAGTGTAGATAGTGGGCAAAAATCAATAAGACTAAAGGAATATCATGTGATTCACGTACTTGTGAACTAAAATATGTCACAATATGTTATAAGATCTGGAACATACAGCACGGTGAATTTTACTTTATATAGTAGATTTTGGCTACCTCCTTGCATTAAGATCAAATCAATGATTCAGCTTTCATAGGTTTTCTCTTCACTATAAAGTGCAGATCAACTCTTTGAATACTCGTTCAAATACTGAGTTCCAATAAAAAAAATCTATTTCAAAGAGTTTATTCTGCAATTGAACGAGTATTCTACATGCTGAATCAGATATATTTCAGAAAGGAACTGGTGAATTGAACATATAAGCCCATGATTTTTAAAACTGCACTTGAACGAGTATTCTACATGCTGAGATTAGATCTATTTCAGAAAGAAACTTGTGAATTGAACATATAAGTCCATGATTTTCAGACTGCACTTGAACGAGTATTCTAAATGCTGAAATTAGATAACACCATGATAAGAGAGAAGAAGAATCAGCTATGGTACTTGGTCACATTGCCCATAATAACTTTAAATCACCAGCAGGAATAATCCGATCATTCGCATATTATTCAACATTGGAAGATCATAACTCACAGTTATCATCGCACTTGAGCGAAAAACCCTAATTATTCATTCACAGCGTCTGAGTCTTTGAAACTTGGGAATTGGATGAGTAAGCTTGGGAAATCTCACATGTCCACTGAAATCTTCTCAGCGAGCTGGGTGAATTCTTCATAAAAGGCCTTAAAATGCTTGTACGCATGGCTCACATCATCAACTGCGCACATTTCCCTGATACTATGCATGGACAACTGAGGAATGCCAACATCAACGGTACGGATTCCGACGCCACTAGCAAGTATGGGCCCAATAGTTGATCCGCATGGCATGTCATTGCGAACGACAAAGTCCTGTACGAAGGAAATTTTAAACATTTGGAATAGAGTGCCCAGATAAGTCGAAAAGTTTTATATCGGCATGTATAATTAGAAAATATTATGCAATAAATTATTAAGGCCCATGGTTAGGACAGACGAAGGTAAACTATAATATGATGTTCCAATATAAAAATTATAATTACTAAAGCAAAAATAGAAACACTCGACCCAAATCAGAGCAGACGATATTGCTCAAAATACTGATTCAATTCATTCATTCCATCCACATATTAGGGATGATTCCGAGTCGAATCCAAAAGCGCCAGCTCGAGTATTTAGTGTGCTGTATGTTTTTCCAAAATTGAAAAAGAAGAATCATTTCATCATTTTTTTTTTGAAAAAAGGAGAAAAAATAATGTCCCCCGAGTAATTAAAAAAAGTCAACGTTCTAAAGAATTGCCGATATTGGCTCCTATTGAATAACTCGAAGTCAACAGTGTAGCATAACATGAAAGAACGGGCTGGACTTTCTTTCAAGAACCTTAGATCTACCATCTCAGAACTAGGGTAAGAGGAATTATCTACACTGTAACATAACATCAAAGAATGTGCTTGACTTTCTTTCATGAATTGTAAATCAAAAGACCACGAATGGCCAAGTCAGAAATGTATGGTTTGAAAGAAGATCTATAAATGCCAATAATGCGCAGTCAACAAATTATAAATATGAAGAGAAGACCCCATATTTACTGGCCCATACTTAATGATGCCATTGTGTACAGGTAAATAAAAGTTGATTCCCAAGGGAAGGAAAACAACAGTGACTATCAGATCAGATGACTTGAATAGTGATAATCCGAAATGGTCTTAAATCAATTGATTTGTTAATCAGTGGATCTCCCCCGGTGGTTTCTTAAACGGTTTTAGAACCAGTGTTGGCTAACAGAAGCATTGGCTTTTGGGTCTCAGTGGGTTCAGGCCTATCGCTCAAATCAACTCAATAGAAAGCTCACATTTTCGATCATTCCTTTAGTTAAACGGCAAAATGGCAAAATGGACTTCTTTTCCATTCAATTAGACCGTCCAACACCATACAACACACGTTATGGAGCTACAATGACCGTCGGTCATTGCCATGTTGTTTTCTGCCCAGCCCTTTTGGCTAGGGCACCGGCTGACTACAAGGATACCATAACCCTTTTACATCACCACATGTCCACCTTCTTGTACTGCTGCTTGAATGAAGGATCTCAAATCTCTTGGTATTGAGCTCTCCTTAGAATAGCCGAAAGAACAGTAATGACTAATGGATTCTCTGTTAGTATTCCTTTTGTCTCGGTGTGTTACTGGACAAGAGTTGGTTGACAAGACTTTCAAGTTAGATTCCATTGATGGAGTTGTAACTAATAGTTGTTTTAGGTCACTGATACATCCCAGCATGATATAACTTTAGCCCAAAATCTTTCCTCATCTGTTTTCGTCCTTCAAGTTATTTTATGCACTATATATTTCAATGTAATTGCTAGCTACTTTAACAAATCAATATACGTAGCGAACAGAAAAACAAATTCTAGCCAAATAGAATATTTTCACTTTAAAGTGATAAGGGTTATAGTGGAATCCAGCTTAAGAAGGAAACGCACCTGAACAGGCAAGTTATGCTTTCCTGCAATCTCTCGAAATATAAACGAAGTAACAGCATTGGTGGCATAGCGCTGATTTGCATTGTGTTTAATAACAAGGCCTCCGTGCAATCTAGGTTGATGATTTTCTTCATGCTTATCCTGAAGCAATATATCAAAATAAACCAATAGAGGACATATTTAAGGGACCGTTGCTACAATATAATTGATTAGACAGTTACTAAGAAATTAATATTACCAAAAAAACTCACGCTTGTGTCTGTGGAAATAAGGAAAGAAATATTTGAGCAAGTTCCCAAAAAGCTAGCAGTTGCTTGCTCTTTTTCGATACTTGCCTCACACGTACTGGAACAAATGATTCAAATAATAACAAGTGAATAGGACATTGCATACCATATAATTAGGATGTAAGGCATGAGCCATGTCAGCAGACACGAGAAAACTCTTCTGTACAGCCTTTTCAAGAAACTGTAAATAATTGAAAGAAATATATCAGAAAAGGTCGAATGTAGTACGCTGAATCAATCAGTATACACAGTGCAAGTTAAACTATAAAACGTTTTCTATGCTTTCTACAGGCATCAATTAGACCCCTTTTAAAGTGAGTTGGATGGATCCCGATCATATATTTGAGCGGATTTTCAGAATCTATAGATTTAAAGATGCTTCTCCATATCTCGGAACTTTAAAGAGACAAAACAAATACTTAAGATCTCGATGATATGAAAGAAACGCTCAAAAATAGAAACTCACAAATCATCCATAGAAAATGGAAAGGGTTTCCTTTACCTTGTAATCAGAAGACCTGAATGATTCCGTTATTCTTGACAGAGCATCAAACATAACGGGAGAGCCGGCTCCCTGTGCCGAATTTGATCCAATTTCCTCATGATCAAATAACGCAAGCATCCTCACACCAGATTCATCATCAAGAGCACTTTCAGAAGATGTTGAGTCTATCAATGCCTGAAATTGAGTTGACACGATTCACATATAAATATATACTTTGAATACCTCGTCCGTTACAAGTTTATTGAAAATTTCCTTTCGGTTCTTTATTCCCCTCATTATAGCAAAAATTTATGCGCGAAAAAAATTCCACATTCAGTTTGTGCCATCTTGTCTTAGCAAAACATACAGGAAATAATGTGCTCTTGTCATCTTCATATCGCACTGGGATTGACTGAAGCAGTGTTCTCCAAGGCAGCGCAGTACTAAAAAGCACTGTGGAGGTTCCCCCACAAATATTCTTTATTTCAAGATGGGCAGTTCGCTTATAAGAGACGGTGCTCATAATTGGCAAAAGACAAACATATGTACGATTAGAATCGGGACGTTCTTCTAAAAGAATATTGACAGCACAGGAAAGACTGTGGTGGACATTTTTGATGAATACACTTTTGGGCCCCTGAACTATCTACAATCAGTTCACCGGGAAGAAAGAAACATCCAATCTAACAGCGTGATAGCCATCCCCATGCAGAAAGAAAAATGGTGTGCCGTCCTTACAATCCCAAGGAGCACAACAACTAACATGGGCTCTTGTAGAATTTTGACCATATGCAGATAACTAGAAGATGGCTGTCTACTGGGGTCTGTTTTGCATATTTAGAAAGTCCAGATGAAAGGTACCAACCTTTAATGAGCAAAATGACATGCAAAGGTTGTCAAGCCTCCCTGAGAATATAAACTCTCTCATAGCACCACCAATAATGCTAGGTTGAGTATCGCAAAGCTGCAGCTCAAAGTCACATACATTATCCACCTCACAGCAGGCCTGACTTGCGATAAGCTGGTGCAATCATGAAAATGCATAAAACAACAGTCAGCATCAGATCATAAACAGGAAAAATCAATAAATCAATGTACAAGGCACTACTGGGAATAATAAAAGTAACCGCGTGCTTATGCAGCCGTGACAGCTTCTATCTGAAAATCATGAAACTAACTCAAAAAAAATATCACAAGTGATAGGTAACTAAAACGGAGTAGGGTCGTGCTTTCTCCCCTGAGACCATGACACGTTCTACAATTGCCAGTCAGTATATGAGGCATTTATCAACATAAATCAGGATGATTCAACTGTAGATGGTATCATAGTCTTCAATATCAGAAAAAAAAGACGGACAAACATGAATGTGGATCCGGCAACCAAGTACCTCTAGTAGGACAGAATGGTGCTTTCTGTTATCGTTGGTACTTTTTTCATTTGAGTTTTTTCCATCAGTAGACAATGCGGTCTTTGAATTGCCAGTGTCTGCAACTTTCTTCTGAAGCTCAGCCTGCAAAAGGACCTTTTTAGATACAAGAGGAATAGGCAGAAAACTCCTAAAAGAAGCAGTCTCGAATAATGAAAATCCTGCATAATGATGCTTGCAGCTCGAAAACATATAAAAGATTCCATGGTGTAATAATGAATAGCCAAAAGGAATACTGTAGCCTTGGAGGAAATGCAAGATCTAAAACTATATTAATGATTGCACCAAACATGTATCGTATTTTCATCTTCCATTTCCAACAGAAATCACAATTAAACCACTGAGATGACTGGTATACCGTGGAAAGCATCTTCATAGCCTTTCTTAGTCTTCCCAAGTTCCTACAGATCTCTGCTCCTGTATATGTGGAATAACCTTAGACAATAACTTTGGTAGTCACCGGAGAAGCTTTAACCCTTTAAAGAACCGGTAGAAGTTTATTCCAAACCAAATCCAGTACCAGTGTAACAGTAACGGAATGATAAGAACAATAGTATTGGCTTGGATGTTTCATAAGCCTCAAATAACTGACGTTTCTAAACAAGCTCTTGTATATTCGTTCATAGTGTGAGAGTTTCTTTTGTAAGGGAGAAGATAGTTAAAAACCGCAAAAGAAGGAATGCATCTCCATCAAGAGAGAAACTATGATGGTAGAGCCTGTTCCAACCAGCTATAGATAGAAATATAATGTGAGAAAGAGACAATAAGCTCTAAGGAAAACAAAGGACTGCTTTGGAGATTATTCAGGCTTCAAATTCGCTTTGGACAGATAAGCGAATTCATGCAGCTACCCATAAAAAGTATCAATGGATCTAGAGAGAAGCTCAGACCGTTGAGCTTGATCCTAGCAGCTTTTCCGAGAATTATCTCTTTGCAGCGAAAACGTATGCTCTTTAGGAAACATGTCTGTCCTAGAGATTATTCAGGCTTCAGGTTCACTCCTCATAGATTGGTTCATCCATTAAGAATACGACAACCCAGTGCTCTTGTTTGTTAGTCAGCATTCTTTCTTCTTCTTGATGTAGCTCATTAGCTGTGTTTATTGGCCACTTTCTAAACAAGATAGTTCTGTTTTGCGCCTGCTTTACCACCCTGTCTTAACTGCCATGTAACAATGCGTACACTAATGGTTCCGAAAGATGACTTACGCCAGTTTATTTCATCACATTGATAGAGCAAACACGTATCTAACCTTGAAAACATCATCATGTGATGTGAGCAAAAAAGAAAAAGACAAATGTCAGACAAGGTTGTGTATTCATAATGGCTTGGGAATCACGTTATATGACTTGAGCATGTTTTTGTCATGCCACTGACAATCAATATACATATCTTACTTGCAAGAAGCGTTGCATGACGTAAGCATATATTTTCATCAATATAATGTAAATTTCGAGCCTTAGTTGACATTATTTGCACGATGGACAATGTATATATAGTTATTTTTCCCGCATGTTTCCGCTAACAAAAACTTTGACCATTACTTCCTGTAACATTAGAAGCGGCATGCATATTAATTACTTGGTAATCGTGCTGATGACTTCAAGAAATGTTTAGTAAAATAATATCATGTAATTGTTTTATATACCAATAAATTCCTGCATGCAAAGATTGCCAAATCATGACCTCTTACTTATATGAAAGGTTCGCGACTTAAACCAGCAGATTTACAGAAAAGTAGAGGGGACAAAAGAATTGACCTCTTACTTATAAGAGCAAACGGCTCTACAAACAGATGATGAGAAATGTGAAAACAACCACTGAAAAAACATAGCCGAACATCCTCTGAAGGATAAAATCACCTTAACTAATGTTGCCAGAACAGGGACAAGGTGACTTTGTGTATTGACCTTGAATCCCTCAGAAACGCCCCTGAAAGTAAGACAGGAACAGAACATTATTGGATGGAACCAAAAAATAAAGCAATTTTACTTACAGGTCACGATGAAGTCATACCATTGTTTTCTGATGTATGTTATAAGGAACTACTTTGAAATAAACCAGTTTGCCAATAGCCAGTAAAAAAAAAACCCAATTGTATAACCTCAATTAATCCAGCTCCTCTTCCAAAAAAAATGGAGATGACTACAAGTATTTATGTAGACTAGAAGCATGTTGAAGGAAGAGGAAATGTCCTTCTCAACGGTTCTCACTAAATTGCGTCAGAGTTAAGCATTCCCATCTTGCATGCAGAATCCTTGAAACCCAGTAGAAAGCTACTTTTTATTTTCCTTTTCTTCTTTTTACTGTTCATGCAATGGTTTTACTCTGAGACTAGAAAAAATGGCAATATCGTCTAACCAAATTTATTTTTATTTTGACTTTTGTGCACATGAAGCTATCTATCTAGCCGATTCCCTAAAAAAAGGGGTACCATGAAGCACTCTGAACAATTTGAGAATGATAACGGCAGGATTACAATGGCACATATCCTCAAGAACCAAAAAATCTCACTCCATCGCAGTGGTTTTCCCAAATCAAGTCCGATAATAATTTGAGTCATAATAATCAAACAATCGCTACACATACCATGATCCCCCCAAAAAAGAGCACATTGATACACTCCAATTATTTAAAAGCATGGTATACTGTGCGACATCATTTGTCAGAGCAAAAGGCAATTCACAAGGCACACGCAAAGGAGATCTAATTTTTTTCCCACCAAGTTGACAGAGCTTTGTGGTAGACAGAGCAAAGATTTCATTAGTTTTGGCAGTGGATTCCACAACTCATTTATTTTTCTAGATGTGGTGCACATAGTCCCTTCTGATAGCCCACCTGCTAAATTTTCTACGTAAATTTAGGGCGGAAAAGGATAAGAACAATCATTGCTCCAGTTGTGTTAGAACAGAAAAATGGCACGTGGTATGCACATAGTAAGGAGCATACTTTAACGCAACAAAGCATCACAGAAAAACGAGGCAGACCAGAAATAGATATAACGGAAAACAAATGCTAGAATACAACAGACCCAAACATGAAAGGGCTAAGGTCCTGAAGCCTGACCTGTCAAGATGAATAGCCAATGTTGGTATCCTCATTATGGGCTCCTCAACACGAACAAGTTTATGAGAGTAGCAGACAGATGCATCTTTTCCTTCCTTTACAATTACACGCCCCGCAATGGTTAAATCACGATCAAACCAGGTATGCCACAATCCGCCCCCATACGTCTGGACGCCCACTTCGAGGTATCCACCTTTAGATACCTAACAAAAAGCCGCAATCTGCATGAGATCAATCATACTACCACAATCGTCTTAACATAACGTACATCCATGAGAACCACAGAAATTAAAGTTTCCGGTTCCACTCTAATCCCTGAAACCAGTACTAGACGAGTAATCCATATCCACTACACTGACTTCGAGAGCTAAAAAGGGAGCGCCACCTCGTCCATGCAAGCATCAGAACGTGAAAACATCCTTTCCTCCAGGGAAAGAAACAGGTTAAAATACGTCACTTCGACATAAAAAATAAACGAGAGGATTCTTACACGAAGGAATAGTAGGTTGACAACAACAACAACAACAACAAAGATAAAGGTATAAGAAAAATGAAAGCTGGAACAGTTTCAGTATCCGACCTTCGAGGTGGGCTTCACTTTGAGGCAAGGGCTATCAGTGTGCGCTCCAACGATGTGGAAGCCGTTCCCTGCAACGTATCTAGCCGAAAGGGAGGGAAGACCACATTCATCGTTACCACAATTCGCTACGAGAGAGTTCAATTACTTGCGGTCACTGACCTCTAAAGAAATTAGACGCACCTTTTCCCGATGGCAAAGGCGACGACAGTGGAATAGTTCCGAGTGAAGAAGTACTTCTTCCCGGCCTCGAGCTTCCAGTCCTCCTTCTCAGACAGGTGCTCGAATCCCTCCGTCTTCAGACGCCTCTTCGCCTCGTCTACACAGAAACATCAATGAAAATCCAGATAGAGAAATAAATCCACATTGAAATGATGCCAGGGGATCGGAAACAGGACGATCTGAAGAAGCGGGAATCCTGAGATATCGACACAGATTGACGATCCCCACCGACGGCGTGGAAAGCAGTAGGAGAGGCGTTGAGGAAGTCGATCAGCTCGGAAACCACGGAGGTGGTCCCGTTGTCCGCCATGAGAACGATGCCTTCTCCTCTCCCTGGCCCGCCGGTGAACTGTAGAACTAAGACCACCTGAAGCCGGTCTTCTCTCCTTGTTCTCCCCTCCCCCTCTAGTGTCGCATAAAACCTCGTCGCCGTGCATTCTGAGAATGCATTTCTACGCAGACATTGTAAGAATATATTAAAGCGCGGAACGGATTAATCGCTACGGAATGAGGAAATTTCCCCACACTAAATCCACCTTCTGGCATTAAGATGAGAAAGAATGGCTCTTTCTACTCTTTCTCGGAACCAATTCCATTCCTTTTTTTTAGGATTTTTTCGGGTAATTCCTGGCAAGGAAGCAGTTCCCTTTTCCATGGCAGAATTATTTCTCAGATTTTTCAAGAGAAATTAATTAAATACACTAAATTAAATAAAGTAAAGAAAAAAATAATTTCGAGTTACTGTTTGACCTCCGTTAAATTCAGTCAATCGTCGGGCCACGTACGTTGACCATGATTGATTCGCACCAGAGCTCATTAATCCCGTGAAGAAGCCGAATTAGATTGGGAACCGAAAGTGCGGGGTTGCAAATTAAGATAAATTGAGGGATATTTTAATACATTAAGTCCTCTTCTGGGTTTTAAATTAATTTGGATAATTTATGGGGGCTGTCATTTTGACTCCCAATCTAATTCGCAAAAGAACGGCCAGCGTGGCGCGTTGAAGTGTGGTCCGTCAAGTTTTGCTGATGTGAACGCCGTTCGGTGCAAAAAAGATGGCGTTGCGCTGAGGTCGACCGGCGGGCCTTCGGGAGGGGAGAGAGCGAGAGAGAGAGGGCAGAGAGAGGGGAGGGAGAGAAAGAGAGTTAGAGATTTAGCGAGGGAGAAAGAGAGAGATGGGGGGAAAGGGGAAAGAGGAAGGGTGAGAAGAGAGTTAGAGAGAGAGGGGGGAGAGAGGAAGAGAAAGAGAGTTAGATGGAGAGAGGGAGAGAGAGATGAAGGCAGAGAAAGAGAGAGAAAGACACACGTCATGGCTGCCTTGGCAGAAGGAAGGTTTTTTACGAAACTTAGAACGTTTCTGGTGCATGAATGCTCTCAAAATGAATCGAAGAGAACAAAAAAGCAGCGTAGAAAGATCTGCACGCCTTCTCTCTCCCTCTCTCTCTCTCTCTCTCTCTCCCCCACTCGGAGAAGAACGAACGGAGACCCTCTTCCAACGAGTCCCGGGAATGACATCCGCATCGTCCTCCGCACTAACCGTTACCTCTTCCCCTTCGGAACCCCCTCCCTCAGAGGGCCAACAGCAGATAAAATTGATAGTTCGGTAGATAAATAGATAGAGGTAGAGAGAGAGGGAGAGAGACGTCATGGCTTTGAATGAATGTTAGAACTAATTCTGATGCATGAATCCTCTCACAAGAATGGAGTCTCTCTTCCAACGAGGCTCGCTACCTCTTCCCCTTATTAAGCGACACCTTGAGAGGACACCGCAGCGCGGCCGCCGCCGCCTTGCCGGTGCATGACGACGCCCCGACGGACTTCTTGCTTCCCTTCGGCAGCGCCGCCAGCAGCTCCGCCGCAGCCCCTCCCCGCGCCGCCTGCCGGAGCGCCCGTGCCGCTGATGCCTCAGGCCAGTGGAGGAAGAGGAAGAGGAAGAAGAAGAAAACCAGGAGAACCAATCTCTGCGGCAATGCCATCTCCGTTTCTCTATGATGGAGAGCCACCGAGGAGAGATTTATAGCCATGAGGGAGGTTGATAGTCTTCTATCCACCTCGTCGGGTCGAAGAGCTGACTTGTTACCAGCCGCAGTCGCCGCCGTTGAAGAGACGTCGGTGGCCGGCGGAGAAGAGGAAGCGGTGGTAGCTGTGGGAAGTCGCGTGGGGCGTACATCCATACCAGAGTGGGGTTAAAGTACCACTCCGATAGCAATAACCAATCGCGGGAAGTAGTGGTAAGGAGGCCAGAAGCTGCTATCGTTACCCCCGCCGACGGGACAGGCGCCACCGGGATGGATCAAAAGGTGGCAGACGACGTCTCTTGTAATTATGTCTAAGGGCGAGTTGACTTCTAGGCACGAAGTGACTTTTGCGTATTACCATAATTTCACATAAATCCCATTTTATTTATATTACACTTGTATCCTTATAAATTAAAGCAGAGCATAAATTTATTACTTTTTGTAATTATGTTAATATCCTCATCAACAAAATCGATTTGGACAACGTACCTGGAGGTTTGGTAAGGCAGGGGAAGGAAGAGACAAAGTCAAAGGAGATTTACGTCACGACCTGCCCCGTTTCAAAAAGAGGTGGAGGGCAAAAAGGCTGCGCCGTCGCAGCCAAACCCCACCTATGAAATCACGTACGGCGCCTTCCTCCTGATGACTGATGCAAGAACACCCCGCCCATCTCAATGGACACGAGTTTGACTTTTATCCCTTGACCGAAATCAGGCAGAGGCCCACCGACAAAATCCCGTCCCCATTTTCACATTGAGAGAGAAGCCCAACTTGAACAAGTCAACGCCCCCCATCCCCACGATCTTCAGAACAAAACCACAAACAAAAGAAGAGGGAGATCACACTGGTCAATGAGACCCAGAAGAATTTATCCAACACGAGCCACAAATTAATAAAAAAAAATATTTTTCTAACACTCAGAAAATTGAAGAACAGAAAGGGAGGGCAGATCCTGTCGATGTCTTGTGGGCCCTCGAGAGAGTCCACCATGATGAGCTGTCCACCGCAGCAACATTGCCAGCTCTCAATGAATCACGACCAAAGTTCCAATTTTCATGCGCATTAATATGTGTATAAATATTGGGATTCTTTTACTATATGAGGGTGAAGGTTGCTGAGACCAGTGAGGCAGTCTGAATAAGTGGAGAAGATGGGGAGTCTGAACCATGGCATCGAGATGCCAAATCGGGAAATGAACCTGGGGATTGAGAGAAGGCAGAGCTTTTCTGCTTGCAAGCATCGAAGCAATTCAAGCAAAATACGGCGAAGAACATGGTATGAGATGTTAGACAGGCGGCGAGATAAGGCATCAGCAGTTCATTTGAGGAGAAACTTTTAGGACACCAAATATGGCATGCCCGAGAAATATATGTAATAATGGATGACGCCTGTCAGTTCCATGTAATCATGGATATCAATTTAAACATGTGGACGAGAAATATATCTGACCAAGAACAAAGTTATTATGTACGAGAACCAAAACATATCTGAAAAATTTTAGTCTTCCTAATCAAAACAGGAATCTGCATGTCATATCCAACTCAAGATTCCGATCAAACAGCCGGACTTGAAGGAAAAAAATAAATAAATGGATCAAGAAGGTTTTATCTTGACATATTTTTCAGTGAAAAAAGCTCACAAGTCGGTGAATACTCTAATATGGCAAAAGCGAACTACACATTGATTATGAATTGTATTAAATTTTTTCTTCTGATTATCATCTGTTTTTAGGCATAAGAACCCTAAACGTTTCCATAAGATTCCATGGTTTAAAATAATTCCATGCAGTTTAATTACGGTGGTTAACTTAATCATAAGTAACCAATCATTTGGGCTAGAAAAATTCAAGTAAATCTATGGCCTTTGGAATCTTGCTGCTATAAACCCTACTTGTCCTTCTGCATAGAACCCCCCCCCCCGCTCAACACACATCCGGTGTGTCCAACAGCTAGATGAACTTATACATCTGGAGAAACCATGTTGCTACAGTTGACACACTGAAGATCTAACCAATTTTCTCTAGAGAGAGTCTGCCATTTTGTGGCAGCTGGGAATCAACATATGGTGTGACAACCAAAGAAGGGGAATCCTGTCCACAAAGAGTTTCCATGGATGCCCTCTCGTCAACCCTAAGTCCACTGCATGGCCGCCAAAGACTGCATCAAAGAAAGGCTATTGCCACCATACTGAGCATGTGGGACAAGGTGAAGTTCCATGATAAACTGTGAGACACCCACAGTCTTCCCAGTTTGTGTTTTTCCAACTACCTAGTTATAAGGCGACAAATCTGAAGCGGTCTCAGTGGCTGCAAACTCCTACCACAGAGGTGAAGCAGGATTCGCACACAAAGCCCACTAAGAAAAGAAAGCAGGAGACACCCCTGTACCAAAATATATCCAAGTGCATGAGGTTGTACCATCAAAACAGCCTCATGAGCCCCCGATGAAAAGACATAAGTTGTCAGAGTTCACAGGAGCGGACTACTAAAAGCATGGTTGTGGCCATACTACAAAAATTGGTCTAAACCCATCAAGCTAAACCTAACCCCCCCTCACTCCCCACAAAAATAAATAATAATAAATAAATAAACCGACAGAAGTAGAATTTGGCCATAACAAACAGAAATAGCACAGTGGTATTCCTCTTTCTGAATGGTGTGACATTGATTTAGCAGTCAACGTGAAAGATCGAAATTTATAATAAATCTACGATGCATCTAAAGAGGGATGATTGACTAGTTTCTCATAAAAAAACCCATATGGACACATCAAGAAAAGCATCTTGGCATCAAAATCCATGGTATCTCAAAAACATTTTAAAAAGATCAATTCGTCGAAAAAGAGTCCCCACTGACTTCATTATCCGAATCATGCCTTATTTGCAATTTCGTACTCGGATCTCACATTTCTTAGCTTAAATTGTGGTAGGAATCCCAAGCTACGCATGTAAGAAGACACGTGGTTCAGGGAAATTTTTATTTCACGTTATAAAGGTTCACGACTGAAATTTCATAAATGCATATAAGCCTGCCAGCCATAGAGGTAAAGCCGATAACGATTTCTTTTTCGACATGGCTCCCCCTTCCTTGTGGGATGCCCGCCCATCTGAGCCAGCTAGCAATCAGCCGAATATGCGCTCACAGAGTTAACCACTAAGCCACGCAGAAGAGAATATGATCTTCTGCCATTTGAAAATTGTATCAACAAAAACCATGATACTTTTTTGGAGTTATAACCACAATATTAAAACAGGGGTCTGTCATTCAGGGTGTTTGTTGGGGGCTATAACAGATATTTCCAGTAATGCGAATATGCTCAGTATTCATGCTGTTTGTTTAGAATACCGAAAATTGACAATACTAAGGCCAGCATGCCAAACCGTCTTAATGTGCTTGAATGCATTGGGGACATGGATATACCTTGCCCATATCTTCAATATGAAATTTAAGCGTTCAATAGTTGTGTAGGATATAAAATTCTGGACATAAATTTTCAGAAATAGTATATCTATCCGAGTAATAGTACAACCAAATCATTAAGAATGGAAAACAAGAAACGGTATATAAACATCTAAGCATTCAGATCCCAAAGACGCGTACAAAGCAAAAAATTAAACTATTATGGTGCATACTATTACGAATATCTAAAATTCTAAAAATGGAAGAATCATCTCCTTGCACATGAGCATGCTCACTCTTTCCCTCGAGCAAACCATAAAACTATTTCACTCCTTCCAAGTGGTCTAAAGGATCGGATTAATATTCGTTATCAAACCACTCTTCTATGATAGCTCCGATCTAATTCAAACGTAGCCATGCTTGCCTCTTAATTGAGTGAATGTCTTATCTAATGCCTATAAAGCTGAGGATCCTTTGCCATATTTGCCACTAAATTTCAAATGAGATTCGCAGCAAATTATCTTGACATCTTACGTTCTACTACGATTTGCTTTAAAAGTGAAAAATAGTTGATTCGTTTTGCAAGTAGTACATCTAGTGAACTGTCATATCAATTCATGAGAATTCTGCTAATTCCAAGTACTCCATCTCCATCATTGCATATGGCAATATAAAAAGTAAAGAGAAGGCGTAACCAGAAGAATTGTGTGAAATAAGTAAATTTATCCAGTTGAGGCATTATAAATTCATAAAAAAAGATTCTCTCCCAACAGAAAGAGACCCCTTCATGTACGAGTAATGAAGAACTATAAAGAAAAATAAAATTTAAGGATATGTAATTGAGTGAACCTTTTTAAGGGAATTTTTGACTAACACGTACTTATTCAAAATTGCACACAGATACGTCTAAGATATGAATAGATGATTGATGCCTTTTATTTATGGTCGACTCCTTTCTGCCTACAAGCTAACATGGCAACCATGCTCGCATCTTACTTACTTTTTCCAAGTTATCAGTGCTCGTTCCAAAGAGAAACACCAAGAGAATGGATCAAAGAATCGGTGCACAAAGTACTTGGAAGCCTTTTATTTTATTTTTCATGCCTCCATAACACTTCCATTTTGTTATTTAAATAAAAGAAATATATATATTTGTAAAGAGAAAAACGTTTTTAACATTTAGATATGCGCATTTAGAATTAATGACTTGTACATAGGATAACCGATGGTAGGCCAATTCAGAGTCCTTCACTGAGTCCCTAATCCCAAAGTCAAGCCTAATCAGGGATATAGATGTAATCCTCATGTTTGCAAGAAGTAAAGCCTAATCCACGGACATGCATTCTTCAATAAACTGACTGAAAAAGACGTTTACAAGAGTTTTTGGATCTAAAATACAAACTTTGAAATAAACCTGGGCCATTACAATTTCAAAAGAGAATACTGAATCCACCATGAAACTGAAAAGAAAAAGAAACCCGCCAGATCGACCTATCACAGGGTTTTTAAACTATTGGGGATGGTTAAGAAGATTGTGTATTTCTGACACTTATCCCCACAGTAGCAGTTCAGATACAAAAAATAGAAGGAAAAACCAAAAGTACCCCTCCTGCAGCACACCAACATCAACAGTAGTCTTTTCTTAATTTTAATCCTCTACTTTTTGCTCCAACCCCTCCTGCTCCTTAATCAACGAAAACAAATTACACCCAAAGCACTCAAAAATATGGAAAAATAGAGGAAGGATTCAACAAACTCATTCTCCTTGGCTTTTCTTTCAGTCAGCAGAGAATGGGAACAGAGGATCTTGGAGTGGATTAAAGCCGAAAAATAAATGTTTGTACATTTTATGCATTCACATCGTCGGAAGCATACAAGATTTTCATTTTTTTCCTCATGAGGCATAGTCAAATGAAGATCACCGAAAAAGACAAATAAAACAACAATGCAGAAGCAAAAATCCCAGATTAAAACAAGAATAGGCATCCAACTAAAGGACAGGCAGACAAACGCACACAAAACTTCCATCTGTGAGTCTTTCTTCTATTTCTCTTCTTGCAATAGTGTCTGTGTGCAAGTCAGTACAGGAGGAAACACTATCAATAGTGTTTACTGTTTTCAGTCGATCCAATCACGGTAATGAAGTCCATTAAGTCTTAAAGAAAATATATAATAAATGGAAGCAATCATTAACCCAAAATAGCACTGACTCGTGACTAGATGCATATACGTCACGAATCACACTTCGTTGAAAGGTAAAACAGACCAAGGATCATATAGTACCTTGATAGAGAGAGAGTCCCACTCTGGGAGGATGTATACCTACAATCAGATTTTATAAATTCCTGAAAGACTGCATTTTCATCCCCACCGTCAAAGTGCTTTCAGAATACTGCAGCGACATTTCAAGACGAAATAACATGAAAATTTTCTCCATATAAATCCTACAATCATTAGCAGCACTAAACAATGAAACAGGGGACTACAATGTAAACGTGAAGGCATAAGACATAAGATGTGTTACTATATCCCACGGTTACAAGGATGAGTAAGAACCAGCAAGAGTCTCACCGCGTGAAGAAAAAATACAGAGGAAAGTGGATGGATACTGACCAACAGGAAATCTCTGGGTAGAAAAGATGTATGTTCAAGATCAAGGTCGCCTTAAAGATAGAACAAAGGGATAACATTTTCCTAAGATGTATAGAAGCCATTACTTTAACTGCGGACGGACACGGATTTCTTAGATCAGCTCCTACAATGGAAATGAAATGGTGCTGATAATAAATTGTGGCATCCTCAATCATTGAAAACGGCTATGAGACTAAAAGATAGGAATTAACCTAAGATGAACATCCATATACAAGATTTAGGCGAGCACACACCAGAGAAAATGAAGAGAATAAATGAAATGCTATCCTACAAACAATCTAACCGGACAAACTAATTTTTCATACTTTGAATTCCACCCCGTGTTCTTGATACTGAATTTCGTCTGATAACGAACTGACTTAGATTGCTTGCTGGAATGGATACTTGGATAAAATTCCAATCTCGAAAGGAGGAACCGAAGGTTAAAGAAGTAGGAAAAAATAAAAACTCAAAATAAGGATGTAGACCGTGATATCCAGCACATCGAGACAAGCTGTCAGGAGAGATTGGTACAATTTTCCCATACAGAAATACACCACTCGCACTGGCATCAAAGTGCCGTCTTGAATGAGAAAAATCTCCCCTTAATCACATGTACTTGTGCTTAGTTTTGTGACAGATTAAATGAAAATTCGTTCAACAAGATATTTCGCTACTTGGCATACGTGGGTCCCATTAAGGTTATTACACGAGATTAATGACCAGTTTTATACAAAGCTACCGATGATCGACGCTGCATGGAGAAAATGCACATGTTATACTGCCATTAAATTACCATCTTGAATGTGGTACAAATTACGTATCACTAACCACGTGAAAAATAAATTACATATGATTATGTTTGGTTTGGTGATGAATAAAAAGGAAATATTTGTTAAACAAGATACTCTGCTGCTCCGAATAGCCAGGTCTTATTCGTTTTATTACGCATGAACTATGATCAGTTTGCCATGAAGCTATGGATGCACCCGCACTGCATGGAGAAAATGTAACTTAATATTCCCAAGCAGTTCCCAATCCGTGTATCAATTATTAATTACCTCTGTTTTGGAATGTATTCCGTGTATATCTTCGAGCACGAAAAGCTGAGAACGTCTCTTCAGCTTCATACCCCATCGCCTCTTGCAAACACAATGTAACAATCAAAAGAAAATGCACGCTTAAATAGCGTAACTATAAAACTCTGATATTCAAAGCCAGGTTTAAGTGCATCGTTTACAGAGGTCAAATGAAGTATTTTACATATACAAGTTTCAGATGAACCTGTTTTTCACCGAAATAAAAAGCCAATATGCCAAACCTTCAACCAGGCTGCATAAAGGGTGCACGTTTATGATCATCGATGAAGAAGAAACAATGTATCCTGCAATGGAATTTTTCTGCAGAAGAAAAAAGGAAATCTCTCTCCTTCATCCAAGCAAACTGGAAGTTCCTGCTAGAGAACGGTATCAATTGTCGTCTGGCACAAACACAGGTCGCAGAACTTCGCAGCAATGCACCTCTCACCTCATACAGGTCCAGGTCAGGGCAAAATATCCTGCCAAGCATGAACAGACTCCGAGCACGTTCCATCTGCAGAGTTCAATTCGTATGACTTAGGAAAACAAACTCCCAGTACCAATTTCCCCTTGCTGCAATTCCTTCATCCTCTGCTCTTTAAGTGGATCTGGGCTCTTCATTACTCTTCGAAGACGCCTAAAGAATCCATAGTTGGTCAATACGAAGATGAACAAGGTCAAACATTTAGATTGATGCATTCCAAATAATGAGCACAAGTACCTGTCGTGAGCGTGTTGCGCGGGAAATGTTGGCATGAATGATTTTGATTTTGGCAATGGAACTTCACGAAACCATTCGTGGTTAAGAGCGTCTTCTGCTGCTATTCTCTGCAAAGGAAAAGAGAAAAAAAAATAAGAGATAATTGAAAGTTAGAAACAAAAGTAAAGATTCATCAGGAATAACAACATTCATGGTTAAAGGGATCTTCTGCTGATATGCTCTGCATTTTGGGAGAGAGACATGTATCAGGAGGATAGAAAAGTAGAATATACAAATGACGTGGTGGCAACTTTTATGACGGTACCTTCTCAGGGTCATAAGTTAAGAGCTTGTTAAGCAAATCAAATCCAGCCTCAGACAAGGTGGGGCGTCCAGAGAAGGAAGTGGGTGGAAATTTTTCCCGCAATTTATTATACCTGTTCAAAAAGTAGAAAAAAAAATGTGAGATCGAACTCATGCTAAAATTGTTACAAACCAAGACCCAGGAATGACCAAGATCTCATTTAAAGGATACTGCCAACAGAAGATCGTAACAATGGGAAAGAAGTGGCTTACGGTTGTTTGACAAAGTTGACCTTAACACCAGGTAGTTTTGGAAAGCCTGGCCAAATTTTCTCATTGGGAGTACCAAGAATCCTGAATATCTGAGCGAATAAGATTAAATTAGTATAAAATAAATCAATCAAAAGATTAGTATAATCAGGGCGGGCAGTATGAGGAAAACAAGGTACCTTATCAAGCTGATCGAATTCAGTTTTCCCATTAAATAATGGCTCCTTTGCTAAAAGCTCAGCCATTATGCATCCCAAGGACCACATGTCTATGGCAGTTGAATATTCCTTTGCTCCTAGTAGGAGTTCGGGAGCTCTGCCAACATGACAGTAAAATGAGTACGTCAGTATATTGGATCCTCTACAACGAGAAATAGATATGAAACACGAAAGAAAGAGACAGCACAGAAAAGCATTTTAAAAGAGTAGAATCTTATGCAACTATTAACGATAAGAAAACAACAACACAGAAAATATAGTGCAGTCTACAACACACCTGTACCATAACGTAACCACTAAATGAGTGTAAGGCTTCAAAGGGCTGCCATACTGGCGGGATAATCCGAAATCACATATCTTCAACTCTCCACGATTATTTAACAGAATATTTGATGTCTTTAAATCCCTGAGAAAAACACCAGCTCCATGCGTCAGAAAAGCTTGGATGTCCAAACAGAAGACAGAGAAAAGCATAAGGCAGCCTTTTACGGGTCATAAGTACCTGTGAAGTACCCAGTTATCATGAAGATATTTGACACCCTCTAGCAACTGCATCATTAAGCACTTGACCTCACTCTGGCTAAATGGCTGCTTCATTGTCTCCATAAGCCCCTTAAGATCATGCTCCATATATTCCATTACCATAAAAATACTATCAAGACTGCTACCTACGACAACTTCCTTAACATCTACAATGGAGGGGTGATGAAGAGACAACAAGATGTTTATCTCCCTAAGAGACGTAAGTGGAAAGCCTTCTCTCTCTTTTTCCATTTTTATCTTCTTCAATGCTACTACATCCCCTGTCTTTTTGTCCTTTGCCCGGTACACAACACCATAAGTCCCTTCGTCTATCTTGTTCATCCTTTCAAACTCATCAACACTTCTACAACCTTGTAGCATGTTTATACTCCGTTGTGGAGGCTGAATCGGTTCTGGAGTTCTCATAGAATCACTCTTCTCTTCGGAATCTGTGTCTGACTCTAGATTTTCGGCAGCCTTATGCAAATCTGCAGAATCCAAATCCATATAATTATTCTTATCTGCATCACTCTCCTGATACTTGTCTCCCAGTTCTCTTGAATCAGAAGATCTTGAAGCAGCACCTTCAGAACCTTCCCTGACTATGACTTCTCCAAGTTCAGGAGTGGGAACCTTCTTCTGAAACATTGTGGCAAGAGCTTCAGTTTTTGGAGTATTTTTCCTTCTGTCAGGCAAAACACCCTCACCAAAAACTTCAGATTCGTCATCCTCGAAAGTATTATTCCCATCTGCCCACCGTGATGCAGAAATATTTCTCGCAGGGTAGTAGTCCTCATCCTCATCTAACTGAGTATGTTCAATATTATTGCCATAGTGCTGTTCTGAAGGTGATGGAGAGGAAACATCAGCATCAACGGGATACAATTTTTCTACAGCGTTTGTCACCTCGATCTTGTTCAACGGGACAAACCCTTGTGGTAGCGGTGGGGGTGGAGGTAGAGGAACATCAATCAATGTGTCCTTACTTCGTGATGGATCGCACCTAGGTGGCTTTCCATCATCCCTATCCCACACAATAGGAGAGAATTTTCTCTTCTTGGCAGGAGACTGCTTCCCGTTTTCCAAGCCTGGTACACCGCAACTTCGGGACTCAGACTGGATGGCATCAGGGTCATCGGATCCACTTCCACTGGACAACTCCCCAGGTTCCCTGTCTGCTGATTTACCAGAAGGCCGCCTCCTACTGTCTCCGTTCACACCCGCACTGCCGGAACTAGAATTGCTGGTGCTGGATGCCGATCTGTTGGAACCATTCTCAGATGCTCTCTCCTGGGCGTGCCAATGACGATCAAGAGACCGGTCAGGGCGATCACGATCACCCTGTTCCCTTCTCTGATCACGCCCTTCCCAAAATCGATCCTTGATTATTCCTTTCTTCCTAGAAATCTCGAGATGGACCTCCCTCTCCCTGGACTCACGTTCGCGATAGCCGCCCTGATTTCCCCCCGCCATGAATTTTTTTGAAAACGATAATCTTAAAATAAAATTTCAACCTACACTCCGGCCACAACGGACGAAACCCTAGAATTCCAGGACACCAACAAGGAAACCCTAGAACACAGGTCTAAATTCGGGCAAACCCCTCGAAACAACGCACTTCGGGACACAGACGAGGGAAATAAACAACAGACGAGTACTCCATTCAGCAATCCAGCATCTCGAAAAACCAAGAAATAGAGACACCGCCAAGGAGAAGCCCCACAGTCGGCACAGACGGCAGAGTAATACGCCTCCGGCGAGTGCAAACCAGGAAAGAGATAGATGGGAACCGGAGGACCAGACCTGGAAGCTGCCACTCAGCGGAGAAGGACGAGGTAGCGCCGCCACAACCGCCGGAAGACAATGGAAACCAGAGGCGGCCGCCCTCGACAAAAAGGATCGACGAGTTGCGATCAGATTTCCTTTTAAATCAGATAATTTCGCAGGAAGTCCCCCGTAAAAAGATGCCTTCGGCAGTTTTATTGGGCCGCGCTTAATAATATCGGCCCATTTTTATCCGGCCCGTATTTTTGAGCCCAGTCTCCCCTGAACCAGGTTCCCAAGCCTCCAACCTGGGTTAATTACATGTGGAGATCATTTTTATTTATTGGGCCTATATATGAAGAAATCGGCCCAAAAAATCGATGTGGTCCGGCCAAGTAACCAGAACGGCCCGTTTATTCCTCCCAACATGAGGCCCATATGGACCTAATTTATTATCTGCCTTTCGTTCGCCTTTTATTGGGCTGTGTATGAGAAAATGGGCCCGGATGCCCAACCTGGGCCAGTTGTTTTTTTCTCAGGAGGGATAAGTGCTGCGCAGGAATTGATTAGGGTTTTTAACAAAAAATAAAACATAATGAAATATAAATATTAAAAAAATTAAAAGGTGAGGACTGTCTTAAAATGATAGAAAATATTTTCCATTTTATGAGGTGGAGTTTAGCGAGTAGGCATAAACATTATTCCACAAATGGTTAATTTTGGTATGAAATAACAAGTTTTCATTAGTTTTTTATTGTTGCACATCTCATCATTGGAATTTTGAAAATCATGTAGACGTAATAATTATGATGATGTTTAATAAAATGATCATTGGAATGATTGATTCACTACTAAACTGCATAGTTCAAGGGCTTTCATTTGAGCATCAACTTTGTGGGATCTAAAGGAATAACAAAGTTCAACATGATTCAAAAATTATATTATTAAAGTTATTTAATAATAGTATTAAAGGCAATTGTTGTATAAAATTTATGTACATTTTTTTATAAATATCCATCACATATAGAAGCCTTGTTTATAGTTATTGTAAAGTTTTGAAGTTAATTGATTGTTGACACTAAAATTAATTGCTTGTCTATTCAAATTATTATTTTTATTATTTTTCTATTTTACCAAAAAAACCATCATAAGTCCTTTAAACACATTTAAATGTATTTTCAAACTTTATTTGATTATAAATGTCTTTAAATTTTGTCATTGTACACCTTATAATTCAACATGGAGAACTTTTCTTTATAGATTTTAATGTTGATAATTCATTACATAAAGATAAAAGTAGAAATTACTCATAAGTATGTATTTACTAATTTATAAACAAGATTTGTAATGTTAGATTCAGTTTCCTTTGTTGTCAAAACATGTTGTTTACTTGTCATGTGAACATGAAGTAAAAATAAAGAGAAATAAAGGATATAAATAAAACATAAATCAAGAAAAATATGAGAGTAAATAAAATATGACAATTGACAGGATAATTATGTCAATGGTGAAACATGAAGATAATTCAAGTCAGACCTTTATACAAGGTCATTAATATTTCAAGTGGGTTTTAAAAAGTTAGCTTTAACTATGAAAATAAAATAAAAAATGAATTATTGAATGTGAAAATAGAATAGGAAATTTCCAACTTGTTAAAATGATTGTTGATATTGAAATGTTAAACTAGTTTTAAGTAAAATCCTTACAAAATTTGATTGATCTTTTAAACAAAATGAAGTTAGATTTCATCGTAAAACTTAAAAATATAGGAAGAACCACTAAAAAAGTGAAATCAAAACACAAACTATCGTAGTATGCCACATATGAATAAAGTATTATTGTGGATGGAAATTTATTGCAAAATTGATTGAAAAAGTGATAAAAGAGTGGATTGAAATGCTTAATCCCTTTATTTTCTTGTCACCTAGACAATATAACAAGACAAAATGAAAATAAAACGCATTAAATAAAAATCAGATTCATAAGCACCTAGCATTGCTTTGCTCTGGTTGTGACTTGGAGAATACTCAGCCAAAAATCATAAAAAATTCATCAACTCACTACCTCTTCTCCATCTCAACATCTTCTTTCACCTTCCTTCAAGTTTCCTTCAGATCTTTATCTAAGGAATTTTTCATATTTCATCTCACAATCCATAATAGAGTAAGAATACTAAGATATACATGGATGATGTGACTTAAAATGTTGACATCTTGTTAAGTTATTGAGAAAATAATCCATAAATCTCTTGACATGTCCTCTTGCTTATGTGGCCATGAATCATTATATAAAACATGATTTTAAAACTAGTTTATCTCTCATTAAGTTGTTTCTAATCTTATAAAAATACTTTCTAATTACTAGCATAGTCATGAATATACATTGATTTTAATAGAATAAATTGTTCAGATCACATAAGTTTACCTCCATATACACCCAGCCCCTCTTGGGTCAATTATGACTACACTTTGTGTTTTTGTCAAATCTACTCTCTTCTCACCATTCATTTTCTTTAGATATTGATGGAGACTAATGATCATAATAGATAAATTGATTTAGATATTGAAGCTTCTTTGTTTGTTGTTAATGCATGAAATATAAAGAGCTTAACAATGAGGGCTGAAACTAAGTGTATTCATTGATTTTTTTATCTAAAACTATTATGTAATAAATAAGTTCATTATTTAATAGTTTTCTTTGTTTATCAAACCTCCAATGTAAGAAATACCTATTAAAAAACTTGTCATTTTTTAAAATGTTAATTAACTATGTTTAACCTTCCAAGCTTTAAGTGTCCTTATTTTAGTAATCTTTTGAATTGAAATTTCTGTGGAAGCTTCGCAACTTGATGAAGAACAGTTGATATCAAAATCAGATCTATATCATCAATTTTTTCTTTTTTTTTTGTCCACATAAATATCTAGCATGCTACCTGCAAGATATTATTTCTAAACTTGAATATTTGAGCCATTCTTTGTTCTATTGTTGATTTAATACACTTGATAACTTATATTATGTATAAATAAAATATATAATAGATAAATATTACATTACTACAATAACATGTGTTGAGTCATACCATAAGACCATACACTTAATATTTTGTGTATATATCTTTCTTCACTTTATATATTTTTATCTTCAAATATTCTTAAAATATAAACTGACTTTATTTCAAGGGCTAAAAACTTCGATTTTAATTGTTAGTAATGAATCCGTAGTCATTTAACTAAATAATAATAAAATAAATGACATGAACATATTAAGCATTTAAATCATATAAGTGAAGTATATAAATAAGCATCAATATTAGATAATAATTTATCAATTAACTTTTATCTATAATTATCAAAACAAAGGGTATCAACAAACCCAAAACAATCTATGCCAACATAAAGAAATATATGTCAACCAAAAAACTTTTATGTTAACCTATGTTTCACTATGTCAAGCATTGAATTTAAAATTCATAAAAATAATTAGAAAACATACAAAATACTCAAACTCATTAGAAAGCTAATTCACCTCCCCTCTTTGTATGTAATCCATCACATATTTGAACCAATAGGTCCAAACATACTTCAGTTTGGGCTACACAAGACCTAAGATTATTGCATCATATTTAGAACCCAAGACATTTTTATAGCAAATATATAATGTTCTACAAATGTAAAATAATCACATCGATTATTTCTTAAAGGTCTCCAAAAATATATTTATCATGTAAGTTACTGAAAATACTTAAATATAATACTATGCAAGACTTACAAAAATAGGATTTTTGTACTAATTATTAAGCCCTATAAGAGCCCATTATATTTATTCCAATTGATTCAAAATTACATAATATGTCAAAAAAAGTCTTAACAAGATATGGAGGTGCCGTGTAAGGCACAAGTTGTTGCTGCACATTATTAAAGTTATTCTTTCTATACACCGAAAATATTGCTCCATGCTCAACTTCACAAAACATTTACAAGAAGTGAGATTTTTAAAATAGTGGCGTAGTTGGTCACCCTTCTCGGACGTTCTCAGAGTCAAAGGTGTTGCTTGGTAAAGCCGCCACGCACCGCCGGCTCGTCACAACGGATAAGATGATGGGCATCGCAGTCGACTGGTATCAGCTGGTCACAACTGCTGCTGACTCTGTAAACCACACGGCTCTCCCAGGTGAGGATGGCGCTGCCATGCAGCCACCGCCGCTCTCCTCATCCTTTCCATGTCCCGAGAAGCGATGACGCGCAAAACTCCACCCTCCACCGCCTCATCTTCATCTCCTCCGTCGCCGGCGATATATATATACTCTCGAGGGAGGAGGGAGTAGCTCGCAGTGCGGAAGACGATCGCCATGGCGAGCGGGTACGACGTCCCCGAGGGGGTAGAGATCAGGGGGAGATACGACGGTGAGTTCGCCGGAATCCTCACCCGGGAGGCGCTGCAGTTCGTCGCCGACCTGCAGCGCGAGTTCCGCGGGCGGGTTCGCTACGCCATGGACCGCCGGCGGGAGGCGCAGAAGAGCTACGACGCCGGCGGGAGCATCGGGTTCGACCCGGCGACGAGGCGCGTGAGGGAGAGCGACTGGGTCTGCGCGCCGGTGCCGCCTCCGGTGGCCGACAGGACGGTGGAGATCACTGGGCCCGTCGAGCGGAAGATGATCATCAACGCGCTCAACTCCGGCGCGAAGGTCTTCATGGTAAGCGAAGCCCGGCAGCGGCGGTGGCGCCGCCGGCGTGAGGCGGAGGGGTGGGATGGGATGTGACGGTGGGGGCTGGTGGTGGTGTTGTTTTTTGCAGGCGGACTTTGAGGACGCGCTGTCGCCGACATGGGAGAACCTGATGAGGGGGCAGGTGAACTTACGGGACGCCGTGAATGGGACCATAAGCTTCAGAGACGAGGGAAGAAAGAGGGTGTACGAGTTGAAGGCGGAGACGGCCAAGCTCTTCGTGCGACCTCGCGGATGGCATCTCCCGGAGGCCCACGTCCTCATCGACGGCGAGCCCGCCATTGCCTGCCTCCTCGACTTCGGCCTCTACTTCTTCCACAACCACGCCGCGTTCCGCGCCAGCCACGGCGCCGGCTTCGGGCCCTTCTTCTACCTCCCCAAGATGGAGCACTCCAGGTCTCTCTCTCTCTCCAAAGGTCTCTCTGTATCTCCCTCCACAACGTTCCTTCTTTGTCTCCGGCTTCTTCTCGAGTATCTCTCTCCTTCCCTTTCCACTCTCCCTCTCTCTCTCTCTCTCTCTCTCTCTCTCGCTAATACTAGTAGTGGGCAGGGAGGCGAAGATATGGGACGACGTGTTCAACAGGGCGGAGAAGTTCGCCGGGATCGAGAAGGGAAGCATAAGGGCGACGGTGCTGATAGAGACGCTCCCCGCGGCGTTCCAGATGGACGAGATCCTCTACGAGCTGCGAGACCACTCCCTGGGCCTCAACTGCGGTCGATGGGACTACATCTTCAGCTACGTCAAGACCTTCCGCTCCCACCCCTCCCGCCTTCTCCCCGACCGCGTCCTAGTCTCCATGTCCCAGCACTTCATGAGGAGCTACTCCGACCTCCTCATCTTCACTTGCCACCGCCGCGGCGTCCACGCTATGGGCGGCATGGCCGCACAGATCCCGATCAGGGACGACGCGGCGGCGAATGAGGCGGCGCTGCAGCTCGTGCGCAGCGACAAGGCGAGGGAGGTCCGGGCGGGGCACGACGGCACCTGGGCGGCGCACCCCGGGCTGATCCCCGCCATCGCGCAAGCCTTCGACATGGGCGGCCGGCCCAACCAGATTGCCACGGCGAAGAGGGAGGACGCCGCGGCGCTCACGGCGGAGGATCTGCTGCAGCCGCCGCGGGGCAAGCGGACGATGGAGGGGCTGCGGCTGAATACCCGCGTGGGGATACAGTACCTGGCGGCGTGGCTTGCCGGCACGGGGTCGGTGCCGCTGTACAACCTCATGGAGGACGCCGCCACGGCGGAGATCAGCCGGGTGCAGAACTGGCAGTGGCTGCGGCACGGGGCGGCCCTGGACGGGGAGGCGGTGGCGGTGAGGGTCACGCCGGAGCTCTTCGCCCGGGTGGTGGAGGAGGAGCTGGCCAGGATCGAGAGGGAGGTGGGGGCGGAGAGGTTCGCCAGAGGTAGATACGCCGAGGCCTGCCGGATCTTCACGAGGCAGTGCACCGCTACGGAGCTGGACGAGTTCCTCACGCTGGACGCTTACGGTCAGATCGTCGTCCTCCACCCTAAGAGCGCCCTCTAGGCCAGCCAAGCCGCCACGCCAGAGCCCACTGCACCAAAATAAAAAAAGGAAAGCTTTTCCACCTTCTTTTCCTCCTGCCCTGAAATAATAATCCTTCTTTTCTTGTCAAATACAAAGGCTCACTGGGCTGGAACTCTCCAAGCCCAGACGGAAGCCCGTCTCAGAGAGACCATAGAGGGGCTGAGGAACGTGGGGAAAAGAGGTTGAAAACAGAGGCCACAGAGTCATGAAATGATATACAATTAATAATCATATTAAATGATCAACCTGGAATGAAGAGACGCAATATTTTCCCAGTTAATCGCACAAATGACATTCCAAACAAAACCTGTCTGCCCTCCAACATGAGCGCCGGACTCAGCTCCCAATTTTGTTGATCAAGTAAGCAATGATGGCGATCACAAACCCCAGCAGTGCACCAGCGATAACCTGGGATGGGTTTTGAGAGAGAGATTGGTTCTCTGAGTTCACGAGGAAGTAAAATGCAGGATTAATTTGTTCTTTTTTTCAATATTGATTTGAAAACCCTCTTTAATTCAGTACATTATTAATCCAGCAACCAAATAACCGAAACTGAGACATATTCTGGAGTTTTTAATATGGATAGACAGACGGGAAATAAGCTTATCTATTAAAACCCATTGCAAGAGAGACTCGTGCATAAGGCAAAATACCATCTTGTGCCCAGAAGATTCACTGGGTTGGAGGAATTCCTTCTTCTTCTTTTGTTTTAATAAAACACTTCGAGCAGCACGAGTGACCGAGATATCTCAATAAGAAATAGTTTCTATCTTGGGAATTCAAGTTTTAAGTCAGAAAAAAACCTGAAGAGGAGTGTGACCGAGAAGTTCATGCAGCGGCCTCGTATTGGCCAGAGGGTGCTCGATGGGAAGTTCAAACACAATCTGATTCAGTACCTACGGAAGCAAAGATTTAAGACCAATTATGAATAAAGTTAGACTTCAACCAGTAAAATGAGAGGATCTTAAATAGTCAATAGTTCGGTGTAGCATTGCACACAGAAAACTTTAGTCCAAATTTTAATTCTAAGTACATTTTAATCCACTTTAATCCTAGAAAGCGAAATCATCTCAGCACTGGGAAGAAGTGAGAGGAAAGAAGCCTAAAAAGCTGAGACCAGACAGTGAATTTTTTTTATAAGTACCCAAAGTAAGAGATAATACCTCAGCTTGGCGGCCAGCATGCAATCTCACACCAAAAGCATCATGCATCACCTGTGAGTGAATCTCACATGAGAGAGCGTCGAGAGGTAATTCCAAGATGGCCGAGATATGTGGCATGCACCAGAAAAAGCATACTACATTTCTATAATAAAATTCATGATACTCACATTCAACTCACAGGAACCTGGAGAAATAACTACAGCTGAGGGATATTGGAATAGCCATAACTACGGTCTATATTTTTTTTAATTTTTTTCTTGCGAGCTTTCCTCAAACTTATTGCGGTCAAAGATGGGCAAAGAGAACGAAAAGAGATGGAACGTAAAAGTTTCACTTTTAATGCAGATCATTAAAGATAATTATAGAGAAGGGTGTTCGCACAAAAATCATTCTGATCAGGAGGATTAGTTTCTGCTTTGGAGGGTCAAGCACTTCTCTATTTTCCAATTTAAAACTGAAGGGTTTCTCGACTTAGAGCAGAATGCTTAGAAAACCGAGATAAAGGTATCCATCCCAAGACCATGTCGCAAGACGACCTTACAAAAATGGTACATATAACCCAGTACTGAACGGAACAGAAGCAGCAGAAGACGATCTTTGTTAGAAAAAAAATGGTAAAAAAGTTGGCATAATATTCACAAAAGATATGGCACAATCACACATGACATAATAGTGAGATTTTGAGCTTACAACGCACGCTACTATCATTGCTGTAGCAAAGATCGAACCACCGAAGCCATCTTTCAATCCAATGGAGACAGCAAGAGCTGTAACAGTGGCAGAGTGGGAAGATGGCATTCCACCAGATCCAATAAGTTGCTTGAGATCCCAGCGTCTTTCTTTGTACCTGCAAATCTAAAAGAAATTAAAAATCTCAGGAAAAGGAAAGTATAAATAAGCCCATGACTATGTAAGTTATCTAGCTTGATTCAGAAAAGGGAGAAAAAAAATGTGAACAAGAGGCAGAAAAAGGAAACAATCTGAGGGTTCCTAGCATCAATTAAAAATGAACTTTATTTGCTCCATTAATTTTATTCATATATGCCATCATATTACTCGAGGGTGCTGTTCAACCGTCAATGAAAGCAGACAAGATAGTCTCACTAGAGAGAGAAAAATTTCCATTAAATTGAATAAAGGAGCTTGGAACTGCGATGGCAGGAAATAATACTTGTACATGGGATTCCTGGATGAAAGGTTGAAACCCAAAGAAAACAGACTTCATTTACTTAGCACCTTCAGTGAAACAATGTCTGGATGAGTTATAGTTCTCTAATGAAACTATGAAGTAGAGGTGTATACACCTTGTTTTTTTCAGATCTGTGCGTAAAACAACATATGAATGAGTTTTAACACCAAAGGATTTGAGTGTGGAAAACAACCTACAAGAGAAGATAAAATTCTAGAGAACATGATTCCATACTTCTCTAGCAATTTACTTTTGGTTTTTCTTTTTAACAGATGAAATAGATGATTTCATGACCATGAAATGGGATAGCAGCCTTCCTTCGGGCTTTGCCTGCCCTTTTTTATAATAAAGAATATTTCATTTGTAAAGAAAATGTTGATCCCAGTCCAAGTTTTGAACGCATGTTATTATTTCCAGGCATAAGACAACACAGATATGTGCCTATTGCAAACTTTACAATGCCTTGAGCTAAATCCTTGCAGAATTTAGCGTGAAGAGATACCATTTCATCAAGAATGTTAAATGATTACAATCACCATACACACAGAAGGCAATCCTAATCTTTGGAAAATGTCATCCATCTTCCTCAGACACATGACAATAGAGGTAAGATTTATGACCATCCCAACCTTTGAGAACGGATTTTTAAAGATTCAAGGAAATGAATGATCTGCAAACTGAGAGGTTGGAACAGCAAGGCATGAAAGATAAATGAAAATAGAACTCGTCTTCTTTATGCTCATTTAAAGAGTCTGTGAGAAAAATGGGAAAATATGAATTTTATGCAAACAAATACTGCCAGGTTAACTAGTTCTTCCGATTTCAACACTCAGTTACAAGCCAATGCGGACTGCCTGCATGTGGACAGAGACCCTATGAAGGATTACAATTCCCTGGGATTGGTTTTGGGCTTAAGACATTAGAAAGCATCTGTCTCGGTGAATTTGTTTTTTGCTGATATCATAGATATAGTCACTCTTTGTAGGCAATAACTGAGGTCCAAGTTGTAGAGCGGAATTTAAAATAAAACGACACTCCTTCCTTGAGATGTGGAGAAGGTGTCAACATCCTTTTGAAAGACAAAGACAAGGGTTTGACGGAGAGAACGTTACTCGAAAATGACAAATATAATTTGAATGCATACTCTAACAATAATATGAGCAAAAAAAATGATTGAAAGATTGGTGCCAAGGATAAACTGTCATATAAGTCCAAATCGTAGAGTTTTCTGAACAACCTGCTTTTTTTGTGGGTTCAGCAGGTTCAAGGGATAAACCATAGTGACCTACGAAGACGTCTACGGAAAAAACATTCTTGGAGAGTAGGCTATTCAATGATGAAAATTAATTAGATAACGTATTAAAAATAGTTAGAGATTTTTTTTGGCATTACTGCCTTCAGGATTTTCTTTATTTCATAACATTTTAAAATAATTTTGAGGATATCATACAATAATTAACCTGAACTTCACATCAACGTGAAGCAATCACTTCGGGAAAGCAATTGGCAGCCAATTTTATATCCACCCAAAATTTTAACTTAAACGAGCGCAGACAATAATACAAATGGAAGGTACCTAGAGAGAACCCTTGTTGGACACGTATACAGGAATGAGGGAAACAGAAAGACGCTAGGAAACGGCAGGACAAAAGCAATCGTCGACGAATTCGAAGCAAACACTATTCCAGAAAAGTAAAAAGAAGAAAAGCGGATCCAGCAGCGTCTGAATTGCACAACCAAGGAGAAGGATCGCAGCTGTGTACCAGGTGGTAAGAAACTTAGCGAGCTGCGCCAGCGCAAAGGCGATGAGAGCTGATACGAGCGGGTAGTTCTGTAAGACGGAAGAAGAATACGATGCAGCATCTCCGCCATGAACCGAGGATGAGGAAGACGTGATTCCTTGCACATGATCCATCGCGACAATATAGAAAACCTCAACTACAGATGACCTCTCCCTCCTCTGCCGCTACAGCTGCAGATTCTTCCGGGGAACAAGATGTAGAGACAGAGCACCAGTAGGAAGATTTCCACCCCGCAGCGAGATCTCCAACGTTTCCGCCCGGGGGCAAATCCGCCGGTTTCTCAACTTTAACGGAGAGACAACAAACGGTCGTACTTGAGATCCCCCTTCCCCAGCTCCCCGCCAACGGTTCATAGGGTTGCATATATGGGCCGGGCTTTCGGCTGGCCCACATTTACAACTCGCCCCAGCTAGCGGGGCCATCGCGGAGTTCAGGTGGGGCCTAATTTTTGCCACATGGCCGTCTCACAATCAACCGCGTGACACTCTCCAAGTGGCCTCCGGGTTTATAGGGTCGGAGTCAAAAAGCCCATTTCTAGCCTTTCTATATCACAAATATATAGAAATTATTAAAGTTGTGTTACACCCAATAAAGTTTATTTACTATTTTAAAATAAATTTGCCGGGGGCCGATCCGACCGTCCATCCATTTAATATAGTCCGGCGTACGGACGGTGTAATAGGATCGAGATGTACGGCGTAGTGTCGTCCTTCGGAAAGAGCGACGGATGAACAGGGAAGAGATTAGATGAACGCCCAAATAATTTCAGATAACATAGTAAATATAGTACATAATTTAATCATAATTTAATCATACTTTACGTAAAATAATAATTTTCATTTACTCTACAACGACCACGGAATGTTCGCATTGAATGGAAGGACGTGATTTATAAATACTTATAGAGTTTTTTTCAAAAAATAATTTCAGTTTTTAATTTTTTATGAGTCGAAAATATGATTTTATAATATTAATGCTAATTAATTCATTGTATTATTTAAATCTAAAAAATTACAGAAAAAACTTTATCCATTGGTTCTGTATACAAATAATTTATGAATATTTTATTGAATACTATGCGAATGGATTAGTTTGACTCGTGTACCACAGGAATGACGTGTAATCTTGCTCCGTTGGAAGGATTGAGCTTTTTCTAAACCTTCATTGGAAGCTTATTGTGGTTAGGTACGTTGTGTACGGTCGGCTTGTGATTTTGGGGGTACTAAGAAAAACTAAATAAGTGGATGCCCTATGGAATAATTTTCCCGGTTTAGGGATGAGAACCATTAATTCCCAACCGGCCGGACAAGTTCCACGCGGCCGAACCGGATAGTGGCCGGTTCGTAATTTTAGGAAGATGACCCCCCGGTCGTGAGGTCGTCACCCTCGTCGTCTGTAGACGCAAGCAAGGAAGGAGCAGGGAGATTCAGACCGTCTTCTCCGCAGTGTCCTCCGGCGAACTATGCTCAGTTCTCTTGCCTGCACCGGCGCCGGCGGTACCTTCGTGTCGCTTCTGCCGCCTGAGGTCCGGCGCCCGTAGAGACCCGTTGAAATCCAGACGTTGTCTGCGACTCCCACCCTGGGGTTTTGTAAACCCTAGCCCCAAATCCAGAACGAAGCGGGACGAAGAAGGGGGAGCAGAATACGGTCGAGATGATGCTCGATGAATCAATCTCCCGGCAGCGTGCCTTCGCGGCGACCTCCATGAGCGCCCCCGCGTTCCCCACCTTCGCCAGCCGCGATTCCGATCAGAACCTCAGTTCGGGGGCCGGATGGCCCTCCCCACCATCCTCGTCCTCATCCTCCTCCAGGAATCCTTCTTCCCGCCTCCAGGCCCCAAATTCATTCTCTCACAATGGCAGGATCGCCATAGCCCTCGTCCCCGCTGCCGCCTTCCTCCTGGATCTCGGCGGCTCCGTTGTCTTGTATCTGCTCATCGTGGGCCTCATGATCTCTTACATCCTGGACTCTCTCCGTCTTAAGATGGCCTCATTCTTCGCTGTCTGGTTTTCGCTTCTCATTTCGCAGATTGCTTTCTTCTTCGCTTCCTCCGTTTCCTTTCCTTCTCTGCCCCTCACTGGCCTCGCGCTGTTCTTATGCGCGGAGACCAACTTCCTCATTGGCGTATGGGCATCGCTCCAATTTCGGTGGATCCAGATCGAGAATCCTTCGATCGTTATCGCCCTCGAGCGCCTGTTGTTTTCTTGCGTGCCAATCGTAGCCCCTGCTCTCTTCAGCTGGGCCGTGGTGTCCGCTGTCGGAATGTCGAATGCCGCCTTTTATTACATGATTTTTGCGTGCCTCTTCTACTGGATCTTTTCCCTGCCCAGGCCATCTTCCTTCAAGACGAAACATGAAGCTGAAAATCAGATCATTGGATCCCTCGAGTCTTGCCTTCACACGCTGCACCTCCTTTTTGTGCCTCTCTGTTTCCGCATTGCATCCCACTACTCTATAGCGTTTTCTTCCTTTTCATCCGTGTGTGACCTGCTGCTGCTCTTCTTCATCCCTTTCTTATTCCAGCTTTATGCCTCCACAAGAGGGGCGCTCTGGTGGGTTACTAAGGACGATTATCAGTTGCATAGTATACGGGTGGTGAATGGTGCAGTTGCAATGGTTGTGGTCACAGTTTGCCTTGAAATCAGGGTTGTTTTTCATTCATTTGGGAGGTATTTGCATGCGCCTCCGCCACTAAACTATATCCTTGTGACCGTAGTAATGCTTGGTAGCTCATCGGCTGGGGGAGCCTATATCCTTGGTTTGGTTGGTGATGCATTCAGCTCTATGGCCTTCACGGTCTTGTTGGTTCTAATAAGCGGAGCTGGTGCTATTGTCATTGGTTTCCCCAAACTTGTACGTGGCGTTTTTTTTCAAAGATCATATTTGTTTTACTTTATAATTTTCAGAATGCTATTAATTTTTGTTTAATGTCGATATGGGTTTGATCTTTGTGAATGATTTTTTCCCCATCACAACATACACAGATGTGGGATGACCAAGTTCTATTTCTCCACGGTACTTGATCCCTAACATGCATAATCAATCTCGTCAGTGCTTCCCTGTGGGAAATCTATGAATTTACTAATCATTGAACGGATGCATATCAGTGATGACCTAACCAGTATGTATTTATCTTGCATACAAATGTGTGAACTACTGATAGGACTCCGGATTGTACCTATCAGCTACATACGCAGAATAGCCAAAAAATCTGACGCTAGAACATGTATCAATATTGTCTATATATTAAATTCCACCTGATAGTGACCCTTGTATATGTTCAAAGAGACAGATATAGCAGTTTTAACGTTAGACCAAGTTAGAATAATAAGACTTGACCAAAAATTAACTGGACATTGATAGGATGCAAATATTTCTTAATTTAGTGGGGAATGATGAGTGCTCATGTCAGAAAAGGAAAGTCATCTACATTCTATAGTCAATTACAATGAGGTGATTTATGTAGCTTGTGTAATCAGTTGAATGTAAGTACATTTGAAAAGTCCTGGGCTAAAAGCTCACGGTCTCCATGAACATGAGCTGGTGAACCATAGACCTGCCAGTCCCTCCAACGTTTCGCAGGTCACGGTGATCTTTTCTCTCTTTCAAAGGAATGTAATGATGATATTTGTTATCTAGTGCAAACGTTGACCTGAATAACATAGACTATGGATTTGGAATGTAAGACAAGTCCAAGATGTGTTCTTGTGGTTTGGAATCATGCTCCTTAATGGTGAAATATTTCTACTTGTGGCATTTTATGTTGCCTTTCTAGTGAAGAGGAACGTTTTGCAGGAGCAAACATGAAGTGATGTTAAAAAGAAGAGTCTGAAGTGTGAGAAGCTCAGCCAAATGTTAAGATTGGAGCTGGTCTTTGGGAGTATCTCGGAAAAGTGAAGTGCTGGGGTGAGGAAAAATGTTTGATATTAACTTTCTGCATCAGCCAATGTTCGCTTTATTGGAAGACCTGAAAATTCAAGAAAATCTGTGACTTTTAAGAATGAGAATTTTGGTTTCATTGGAGTTCTTTTGAAGTGATTTTCTCTGTCTAATAATATCCCTCACTGAAAGACATCCTGAAGGCAGACAATTAATTGGATGGTTGGGACGTTGAGGCATGGTGACTGAAGTTTCATTGTTTTCAACAGGAAAGTTAGGAATGTTCTTACACCATACCTGAGATAAAGAGGTTAGGAATATTTACTGGTTCTGCAGTTGCTTTTAATTGGTACAAAATTCGTGACCGTTATTTCTTATTTTTCAGTCTGAACTTAATGTGGACACCTTGCTAGTTGTAAGAACCCTAGTGACTTTCGCCTGGACTCTGTGAGAACCTACCCGAGTGACCTTCAGGAACCTGATCACTCGATGATACACTATTAGTGTCTGATGTCTTTTGCCTATTGGATAATGACTACGTGAAATAAGAAGGCATTTACTGATGATGAGTGACAAAGACGTTTTCACACAGGGTTTGTCCGTGTTACTTGAAAGTATTGGGGATATCATATGCATATATGGCTAATATAATATCATCAGTGTAGGACTGTTGCGACCATAAGGAGGCATTATTTTGTGCCACTCTAATTTTATAGCAGAAAATGTGGACTTATTATATATATATATTTGTCTGCTTACGTGTTTCTTTGATAGAACGTGTGAGGAGCAGTAAACAAGTTTGGGTGCAACTTTTATTGGTCATATTTGGCTTTTTTCTTTGTTTTGGAGGATATCCTTGGCATATGTATCTTTCCCCTCATTTGGCTATAAATGCAATTATGATGCAATTACTACAACTATGATGCAAAATGCTCTCGTTCACATTTTGGACGGGAAAAATGTAATCTTGATAAACATACTTTTGTGCATTAAAATCTCTTCTTATATTACCCATCTCGCATTAGTCTTTTTATGTTTCTCTTTCTTAGATTCACTCTCACCTTATTTGCAACCTTTCTTAGGATTGTCTTCAGTGGTCTAAATACCTTATTTGCAGCTTGTTCGTTAGGTTCAAAATAGTTACATTTCTGTGTAAAATTTGCTGCAATCCTGACACCTTTCCATAAAGGGCCACGGGATGGCCCCCCTCTCTCCAATTAACTTCTGATGTAAATTAGGGAATATGATATGTCTAGCATGAAATATAAAAGAATGTGTTGTCTCAGTGAAATTAACTTTTGTCTATCAATCTAGACAGCAGGTAAATATCTTACGTTGATTTTTCTTTTCCCGTAATTTGGGGAGCTTACATTAATTCATCAATCGCAAGTGGTTCTTAGGAATTTCAAAAGTAAAATGTTATGGAAGCGTACTAAATGTGTGAACGATTTTGGTAAATGAAAAGTAGGCGATTTAAGCACATCCCTTCTTTCATGGATAAAACATGTAATCAACTTTTTGAAGGTATAAAAGTGTATTCATTACTGATCTTTTTGTTGACCACCTTGCTGGTGCTCAATGTTTGGAGTTGGCGAAACCTTTTTGTGTCACATTTCCCCTTTTTTTGACCCATGGTGATACATAATAGTTTTCTTTCCAAAAGCCTCTAAAAATTATTTTCTCACTAATCCTGGTTAGAAAATTTCACTAAATGGGTTTCTTGTTTCAGAAGTTATTCTACTGGTAAGTTTTTTAAACTCACTCTTCTAATATTCCGTGCAGAATAAGCCAAAGAATAAATCCTTTTTTGGTATGCGGAGATGGAATGGTGTCGTTATAATTCATGATTTAGAATTCATGTCAGCGTTCGGATTTTATGCCATTGTGACCATTATTCATTGTTTTGCAGTTCATTGCTGTTCCTCTGATCTCTGGGTACTATCTGGGACGATTTTTCACGAAAAAGAGTTTACCATCTTATTTTACATTTGTCGCATTAGCAAGTCTAATGACAGCATGGTTTGTTGTCCACAACTATTGGGATCTCAATATCTGGATGGCCGGTATGCCACTGAAATCTTTCTGCAAGTTGATAATTGCAAGTGTATCACTAGCTATGTCTATTCCTGGTTTGGTCCTTTTGCCATCAAAACTACGGTTCTTGAGCGAACTCGGTCTTATAGCCCATGCTTTGTTGCTCTGCTACATAGAGGACCGCTTTTATAATTATACAAATATGTATTGGTTTGGGTTTGATGATGAGGTGATGTATCCCAGTTACATGGTTATGACAACAACATTCTTGGGTCTAGCTTTGGTGAGGAGACTGGTTGTGGATTGCCGAATAGGGCAGAAGACTGTCTGGATTCTGACCTGTTTATATTCGTCGAAGCTATCAATGCTTTTTATTACGTCAACGTCTGTTCTGTGGGTATCAGCTCTTCTGTTGCTGGCTGTTTCTCCTCCTCTGCTTCTTTACAAGTACGTCCTAAACTGTATTTCCTTCAATCAGCATTACATTCGTACTTATATTTCTCCTGTCCTTATGTGTAAGTTACACTTGTGTACTCATTTGTGTACATGGTTGCACATATATGATATATGTGCAACGTTGGCTGGACGTGACTTAACTGACTTGCTTTAGCCAACATGAGACTAAGTCTAGGTTTATAACCCTGTTAAAGCAATGTCCTTCCTTTCAATACTTTAAAGTTATGTCTTGTCTAATCTTAAAGCATCAGGGATTGAGACGATGAAAGCCCTGTTGGGGAGGGGAGTGTATAATGATGATGTCTCGTTTTCTAATTTATTTCAGCGTACAGTTACTGGAATCTCAGTGTTATCAGGCACCGAGTGAATGCTATAGGAAACACTGTACAACCAATCAACTCATGTACTTCATGCTTATTTTTTCCGTTATGGCTATCATACCGTGAAATTTCTCTCCGACTTTGGGTCTCCAGCCGTTTTCTTTCTGATTTAGAAAAAAAATTCATTGTCAAAAAGTCGCCTAGTGCCAGAGAACTTATCCTTTTCTTTATATTATGAAACATTATTTGCTGAATTATCACACATTTTGAATATTAGCTAAATGGATGTTAGTGCATGTATATATCACTGGTATGGAGGATTTGTGCTCATGTCAACTTTTCTCATTGTCTTCTTTTTGAGGTTCCCCAGAAACAAAACGAAAACTACATCAAAAATGAAGGTGTGGCAGGGTATCACGCATGCTGGTGTTATAGCTTTTTCTGCCTGGTTATGCCGGGAAACAATATTTGAAGCTCTCCAGTGGTTGAATGGAAGGCCTCCATCAGATGGCCTGCTTTTGGGATCTTATTTACTCCTAACTGGGCTTGCTTGCACACCAATTGTTGCTCTTCACTTCTCCCATGTTCAGGTATGAACCTGTTGCGGCTAATACATACAGCATTCTTAAAGGAGTGATGCTTTAAATTGTTTCACGTTTTATGCTCAATAGTCTGCATTGCTGCAAAAAAATTGATTTTTGTGCCCATTATCTATTCAGATTAGTGGGTGAACGTTTTGTTTTTGCCTGCTGGTCTGGTTTACAGCGAAAAAGAAGTGATTTTGATGCCCAGTCGTATGATCTACTGTTATACGAATCTTTGTAGTTTGAATCAAATTGTAGGATTATATGTGGAATGAGCTTTTACTTGAAAAAAAATAATTCTTGACCTAATTTTGTAAAGGACTGTTAAATACAAGGTTTTTAAGGTCACCAAGTTGATGATTCCCCTCTATCGCTTAGGCAGCAGGGTGAGGTGCTTAGTCAATGCCTTTTAAAGTTGAATGGAAGGTTTTTATATGTAAAACATATAGTCGAAAAATACAACCCATTCGTGGACGTTGCATCCTTGAATGGTGTTGTTTGTGAATGGGAATTTACCCTAACCTGTTTGCGAAAGCCACTTGTGCGAATGTAGCTGTTCGCTTATGGGTTTGTCTTAGTGACTCTTTGAAACCTATTGTTGAAGATGTGCGGATAGTTTTGATAATACTTTATGACATGACATATCATTGGGCTAGTCATATCTATGGTTTCCTACGGATTTTCTTCGTCTATTTGCATTACAATTGGTTGTAGGTTTTGTGTTTAAGAATTTAAGTCTCTCTTATATCAAAATAAATTGCTCTAGGCTCATTTGTGCAACTAAAGACCTGTATGTGTGCAAAGTTTTACTAGATGTTGTAGTGAAAGGGTCTCCATGGCATACTTCAATCCAATTTTCCTGTTTTTGTGATGAGGCCTAGTGATCCCGCCTCAGTATATTCCAGATTCATTAAAGAAAGAACTTTGTGTGTTAATCATGCTCTGATCTTTCGAAGCTGATGACCACTGCTTTGGTAAGTGCTTGACATGGTCAGGATGTTTTTTTGTTTTTTTGGCTTCTTCTTGAGAAATTGGTTCGGCTTGGCAATTCCTTTTCAGTTGGAAGATGACCCTATCTCATTTATCAATCCTATATTTCGTGAATTGACATCTGATGCATTTTCTAATGCTTCCTGAGAAAGCAAGTGCGGCTTTCTAAAGCAAAACAAGTATCATCATTTGACTTTTGTACTGTGAGCCTTCAGTTCTTCTTGCAGAGAAACTCTTGAACCGTAGCAAAACTGTCAAAGAAAATCTTGATATCATCCTTGATGTGGGCCCTCGTTAGTATAAGATAATTGACAGAATTGAACAAAAGTCATACAGAGGAATGCACAACTGATAGTGGATCCCAATTAAGAGAGTGGAAAGGCCTTCAGTAGATCCATCATCTGTGTATGTCTGATCGAGTTAACTTCAGATTACCTTTCAAAGCCTTAACTTTGTTTGGTTCTTCATACATTGTAGAGAGGGCCATGTAAGGAGTCCTTTGAGACACTTTAGAGACCTGGATAAGGATTTGATTTTTTCACTTGGAATAAGACACCTGTGGGCATGGCTGCACCAATTGTCTGTCACAATAGAAACAAACCGTAAAAGGTTCATATCATCCAAAAATTAGCTTAGAAACAGAATGATTGTTTCGAGATTGAAGGTGTTAATTCTCGCCTTCCTTGGTCGCTTAGATAACGTGAGACAATGATCTACCGCAAAAGACAGAAAAAAACAGAAATTCTTGTCAAAGTCTGCTTCTTTCTACTGATTCCTCTTTCTTCTTTTAGGAACTAGGCTTACATACTGTCTATCTTGATGATTTCAATTCTAGTTCATTGTTTTGTTTTCGTTTTGCTTGTGTTCTATTAACAATTGATTCACTTTTCAGTGCCGGGTTCATTTTACTTGGAAGAATTTAGATTTGGGTTATGTTTTAACTCTTGCATTCCTTTGTGCAGTCTGCGAAGAGAGCTCTTGTACTGTTGGTGTCTGCAGGTCTGCTTTTCGTTCTTTTGCAGCCGCCTGTTCCACTATCATGGGCTTATCGGTCGGAGTTGATTAAGGCAGCTCATCAGTCCGCTGATGACATATCCATATATGGCTTTGTAGTTTCAAAGCCTTTATGGCCATCATGGTTACTCATAATCACCATCTTATTGACATTATCGGCAGTCACATCCGCCATCCCTATCAAGTATGTGGTTGAGCTAAGAGCGTTATATGCAATTGGAGCCGGATTCACATTGGGGATTTACATCTGTGCAGAATATTTTTTCCAGTCTCTGATGTTGTTCCCTCTTCTGGTTACCACCATCGTCTGTGCTTCTGTCTTCATGGTCTTCACACACCTCCCATCTGCCTCAAGCACGAGGATACTTCCCTGGGTATTTGCTCTATTGGTGGCTCTCTTCCCTGTGACATACCTTCTGGAGGGCCAGCTGAGGGCCAGGGCCCTTGGAGAAGGCGAACAAGCAGACAAGTTCACTACTTTGCTCGTGGTCGAAGGGGCAAGGATGTCTCTTCTGGGTCTCTACGCCATGCTGTTCTTGCTGATTGCTCTGCAGATCAAATTTGAGCTGGCATCGCTGATGAGGGATAAAGTAGCCGACAGAGGCGGCATGCACCACAATCAAGCCGGCAGGCACTCCGGGTTTCCCCCAAAACTGAGGTTCGCTCAGCAAAGGAGAGCATCTGCCGCCCCATCGTTCACAATCAAGAGGCTGGCGGCAGAGGCGGCGTGGATGCCTGCCGTCGGCAATGTCTCCACATTCCTGTGCTTCATCATCTGCTTGATTTTAAACATAACCCTCACCGGCGGCTCCAACCGGGCCATCTTCTTCCTGGCCCCAATCCTTTTGCTTCTCAACCAGGACTCGGATATCTTTGCGGGCTTCGGCGACAGGCAGAGATACTTCCCTGTGGTGCTTGCCATATCTGTTTACTTGTTCTTGGCAGCCATTCAGAGGATATGGGCGGAGGTATGGCAGGGAGACTCCGGATGGGGCTTGGAGATTGGTGGGCCCGGTTGGGTGTTCGTCGTTAAAAATGTTGGCCTGCTGATCCTCACCTTGCCCAACCACATCCTCTTCAGCCGTTTTATGTGGGATTATGTGAAGCAGACGGATGCGATGCTGCTCCTCACAATGCCCCTCAATCTACCGTCGATTGTGATCACAGATGTGAGCACCATAAGGGTCTTGGGTTTGCTGGGGATGGCCTACTCTCTGGCCCAATACTTGATATCAAGGCGCACGAGGATTGCTGGTATGAAGTTCATCTGAGATCACAAGGTACGCCTTATTCACATTTCTATCAGATTATAGGGGGGCTTTGTCTAATCTTCCGACGATCACTGTGAGTGTTATCTCCACTGCAGCATGTTTCATTGTTTTGATCTCCTGGCTATGGGATCGGACGGCTGTGCTTGGAATGTTCCTTTGAAATCTGTAAGTTATGATCAGATGGGTATTGAAGGAAGGCTGGGGGGATGCCGTTGACTTGGGCGTAATCTATTTGACAGAGGTCTGCCCTGGAACAGTTCAGTTAGTCTCTGACGCTGTAGATTTCTCCTGCTCATCTGGTGTCTTCTTCCTGGTCTGCCCCATGTACTGAGAAGCCTAGCATGAAGGTAGAGGCTCAACTCCATCCCCACCCCTCCCCTAACTAAAGGACAGGGGGAGGGGAGGGGGGGGGTGGGGGTTGGTGAATTAGTCAGCTGCTAGGATTTCTGCTGAATTTTTGCCTTTTATTAATTTTCAGGTTAATTTATATGATGGGTTTTTGAGCGCCGATTAATATATTTTATTGTATTTCTCTGAGCAAGTTCTTCTTAGAAAGTATTTTTAATGAAAAAAATACAAGAAAATAAAATATATCAATCATGAGGTTTCTAACTAGGTGTTCTGCGCGCCACTTGTCACACTTTGCAGAGCTTAGTTGGATTTTTTAAAAATATTTCCACTTGTTCACTGAGTTGAGTAATGATATTATTGCATTACATAGCAATAGTAATACGATCTGGAGCCTATGATGATATGTTGAAATATAATAATAGCAATATAATAATACGATAGAGTTTTCTAGGGTTGAGCCTACTAGTCAATGCGACAAGAATGAACTATACTCAGATCAATGTGAACACATAGAAAAAGCTTTCCTTAAATAGCCGAAATTATTATATATTTTTTACAGTTGACCTTTTTTTTGTTATCTCAGGTTTAATTATTATATTTTCTTAGCCATTCTATTAAATAGTTACAGAACTAATTGCTCAATTATTATCAGGGCATGTGGAAAAATTACGATTCAATCTGCCAGTGTATGAGGGGACACATGGGAGAGGGCTGGGAGAATGCCACGTGTCTAGAAAACGCTGGCCGAAAGGTCGTGGTCGGACCCACTATGGGCCAGAAGACAGATGTGGCTATTTAGCGAATTTTTTTATAGTAAACTTTTTAATAAAGACGACCGGCTTCCGTCGGCGATTTGATATTATGATATCGATTAAGTTAAATATTTAGAATTATCTGATCTGGTGATGTGGTGAGTGGACGGGTGCCGGGGCTTCTTCTCTCCTGACAGCATCCGGCCTGCTGTTGGCGCCTCTGGGTTCTCCGGCGGAACTTCTCCCCTTCTCACTAAAAGTTCGATTTTTTTCGGTGGGTCTCTCTCTCTCTCTCTCTCTCTCTCTCTCTCTCTCTCTCGCTATCTATCTCTATCTCTTGCGCGTGCTCGTGGGGAAAAAATCGCCATTACTTGGTCAACCCGCCCTACTTGCTGGGGTTCTTATTAGCGTGGGATTCCGCAGTTATTCTTTCCCGTTTAGGGCAATCACGTCGATGGCGGGAGAGAGCTGCAATCTGGAGGAGGAGGAGGCGGAGCTTCTCAAGGCGACGCCTTCCTCTCCGCCCCCGGCGTATCTCTCGCAGCCGCAGAGGCCCGGAAAGATGGGGGACCCCTGCAGCGCCTCCTCGAGGGACGGGGAGGGGAAGCCGGAGCGAGGGGCGGCGACGGCGGCGACGGCGACGCCGCCGCGTGTGGCGTTGCGGTGCTCCAGCTGCCGGCGGAGGGTCGAGCTGACCGGGTTCCGGTGCCGCTGCGGCGAGCTCTTCTGCTGCCGCCACCGGCACTCCGCCGCCCACGACTGCTCCTTCGACTACAAGGCCGCCGCTCGGGAGGATATCTCCAGGGCGAATCCGGTGATCAGATGCGCCAAGATCATAAAAATATGAGCTGTTTCTGCGAATTTTTCTTTCTTCTAGAACCATGACGGTGTACTTTTTCTCCGAGAAGATTGATCTTCGGGGGCTCCATTTCTGCTCTGAATCTCGTAGATCGGGATCAAATTCCGACGGATCGCCCGCGCCATTATTGTTCGATGCTTGCTCTAATCCGAGGCCCTCTTCGGCCTGGGCATTTATGAATTATTATTTCTGCCGGAATTTCGATTGGTTGGGAGGCGCTGCTGTGGATGCGGTCTTGGTTGGGATCACGCCATCGAAGGGGAGAGGGAGGGTGGGAGGTGCAGCCCAGGCTGGAGGTGTTTGTTTTAATGCGGTTCCTTGTCGACGCCTTCACCATCCCTGCGCGCTCCGCCTCTTGATTTGAACGGTCTCCATCGGGGCCATCTCTCCCTCTCTCTCTTTGTATTTATTTCCATATCACTTTTCTTTGTCTCTATTTCTTCGTGCGCTCTCTATTTTCTATTCAACTGTCGCCGTCTCTCTCTCTCTCCTTCACCCTTCCCCACACACCATCTCTGTCCATCTCTACTTCTCTACTCCCTCTCTAGGTTCTCTCTCCCTCTCTCCCTCCTCTCTCTACATTTATACCACGCTCGCCATATTCTCTATACGTCCACCGCCTCGCTCGGTCACAAGTCACCACGCCGTTCAGACACAGGAGACGACATTTTCTGGCGGACTCATTTCGATGGTCTTAATTTGTAATATTTTATTCAAGATGAGTTTCACTAAAATATCTTCACGTCAATGAAGATTTTGGAATTAATAAAATATAAAATAATTAATCGCTAGAATCAACGGGGTACGCCCAAAGAGGAGTCCAGAAAAGGAGCTCAAACGTCTATGAGCTTCATCTGAGCATACATGCACAGAAGGGGAGAGAGAGAGCTTTTCTCAGTTGTCATTCATTTTCTTAAGGGCAATCTTTACCCTGTACTTGTTTCTGGCCTAAAGAGAACTAATATGAAGCGTCCAATATAGAAGAGTGTTAACCACTTCTATGCTAGGTGGGCAATGTGGAAATAAAATAAAAAAAATCTAAACCCATTTCCAAATGATTTGATAATAATAGGTTGCTACACCATGAAAGCTTCTAAACTTCATGAATGCTCTTAAATTTATTATGCCTCCACAATGTTTGTAACTTTTTAAAAGGAATAGTAGATATATCTATAGAAAATTTCACAAACGATTGGAAGATGAAGAGGTCAATGATAAATGTGCACTTATGAAGAACTGAAAGTTCATACTCTTCCCGTATGATCAAATAAATTTGATATACTTGACTGATATATTTTAGTTATATAGTTTTAAAATAAAAGTATCATCCAAGTATATGCCATAAAGGATGATTAAAAGTGTATGATACTTGCCTCATCAATCACATTTTGTTCAAGAGCTTTGGATAATTTAGAAGGCATTACTACGACTCATATAGCCCCTCTTTGGTATCAAGATTTTTTCTCACTCATATGTAATTTCAATGGTATCCACTCTTTTGGTCAATGTTCGCTAGAATCAATAGGGTACTCCCAAAGAGGAGTCCAGAAAAGGAGCTCAAATGTCTATGAGCTTCATCTGAGCATACATCACAAAAGGGGAGAGAGAGAGCTTTTCTCAGTTGTCATTCATTTTCTAAAAGAAAAAACACCATCGACAAGTGAAATTAAGCTCTTAACACCTCATGTCTTAGCCATACTTTTTATCGACTCACCACATAGGTTACCTTTGGGCATGATGGATAACGACAACCTTCAATGTAGTTGTTTGGTTCATATGTTGTCGCAGATGATTGGATATGATAAAGTTTTGATTTCTTGTTTGCAGCTCGTAGTCATTTTATTGTAGAGTTTTGAATTGACCTTTTTCTTAGGCTCATGTAATATGATGAAATGTTTCTTCATTTAGTGATAACTTCATTTGTTCCCAACTCACTCTTCTTATACCCCTAATGGATTCATATAATTTCAACTTCTAAAAATGATTATCTAAACATTTCATAGTTGATTGTGTCAATTATTTTGTGTTAATTAGACTTTGAGGTAATTAACTCAACATCTATCGAAGTAATTTGTTGATCATTGATTAATGGTCAAAGGGTTGTTGTAGATTTGCTGAATAGGTCATGGAGATTCTAATGGGGGATGAGAAGAAAAGAAAAAGTACATATCTTTTCTTTTATTGTGTCATTTTCTTTATTTGAAAATTATAATAATGTTGAAAATAGAGATAATATTAAAATTGACAATCATCCTTGTAAATCAACTTGAATTCACCAAAATACATATTTTTTAAATCTAAAAATCAATTATATTTTTTTCAAAATTTGATTGTATTATTAATTATGACAATAATAACATCAAATTTCTAGTGTTGTTACTTGGGATGACTTGTTCCATATGGTCTCATCTATATATTCTCATACTAAATTAATCGCTAGTTTTTCTTTCTTTATTTCACTTTCAAACATATATATATATATATATATATATATATATATATATATATATATATATATATGTAGAATAGAGCAAGATCAATTGTGAGAGGAATAGTAGAATCACATAAATATTTTGATTAAATGAAACTTTGTTGACCTATTTCTATAATGTTTTGAAAAGATTTTGTGTTGAGTTATTTTCATTGATGTTAACTCTTGGTCAATGCTTTGAATTTTAGGTTGTAGTTTGCATCTTTTCCCTTTGAACTATATCTTATTTAGTTGATTTTTAGTTTAATGTTCTATGTTTTGATCTTGTTTCTGAAAAGAATAACTAAAAAAGCAATATAAGTGGTGCATTTATGGTAGGAGATCTTTGAATCTATCTTTGAAATTGAACATTTTATGCACTCTTATAATGAAGTACCTATTCTTGAAAATAGAAAATAATGGGGTAGTACATCCTGCTAAACAATTAAGAGACTACTTTAATCCACATGCAAGAATTCATTTTCTACAACATCTATAGGCATGATATTAAACCTTACATTTTCTAAATGCTAACTACATTCTACGACCATGATCATGAAGAGCCCTATGAACATCTATAACAACTTTTACGAGTCTATAGAATGATAAAGGATGTCATTGATGCTTTGGCATTAGAACTATTTCCAAAATGAAAACATTTTTTTAAAAAATTATCATAAAGGGAAAAACTAATGCCATATAATGATGAGCTGTGACATGAAGCATAGAGTAGATTTAAGAAATTATTGAGAAAATGTCCTCACCACAAGGTAACAAAATGACAAATAATTCAGATCTTTTACGATGGATTTGATATAATAGCATAAAAAAATGATAAATATCTAATGTGGAGGAACTTTTCATGAACAAGTACCAAGCTAAAACACATCAATTTCTTGAAGATCTTAGTGAAAATTATTTGAACTATAATTCATCATCATCTTATGATAGAAATGGTGTACCTCTTAGAAAAGTGAAAGTTTATGAAATGAAAAAACTCAAAGATAAGGAGTTAAGATCTAAAGTTAATGAAATTAATAAAAAATTAGCACATATAGATTATTTAGCAGAATAAAGTAAAGCATACCTACGGATTATGACAAAGAAAAATGTCACCTTAATTTCCTCCTAATTATTTGGTGTGCACTCTTTGCTTTAACCCCAATTATGTTGAAAACAAATATCCTACCTTAGTATAATTTCTAACATCTTTTCATTAGCAAGTGTAAGCTGCTCAAGATTATTCTAAACTGAATTATAATCTTTATTCCAACTCCTACAATCTTAGGTAGATAATTCACATCAACTTTTCATGTGAAAATTAACAAACATCACCTCCACACCAAGTAGCATATCAGATCTATAATTATAAAAAATATACCACCCAAATCTCATATAGGTTCAATTTCAACAACATAACCATTTGAAGTCACCTAGGTTCAATTTGGATCAATGAGCTCACAAGTTCCATAGCAAAATCAACAGAATTTAGATCAATCTAATTTTCGTGACATGATTAATTTATTTCAACAACTGATGTCATAACATCAAAAAATGATGCGTCAATAGTAAGTTATGATGCAACAATTAATAGAATAGCCTATTTCACAAGGGGGGGCAACTAGCAAAAATCAATACGAAGAGAAAGGTAGAACAGCTCCCAAGCCAATCTTTAGCCAACTTGAGACATTATTTTCCACCTAGATTTCCCCTTGAGGTCCCCACTGTAGCTGAAACTAGTCACAAAGTCCACTGTAGGTATTATGATTGGAAAATGTTAAAACTATAGTTAATTTATGATACTCATAACTAGAAGAAGTTCTTCCTTGATCAAATAGGCATTTGGAGACACTCAAGTGGAAGAGATGTAGGATGATAGGGGGATGGAAAGGGGTGGAAGAGGGGAGTTAGGACAAAAAAAAAGTGCTAAAAGGGTAGGGAGGATGGGAAGAGGAAGATGAGGTGATGATATGAGCCTCTAACCTTGTGTTTAGGCTTCTCACTCATACTTTAATCCAACAACCAAGGCAAAGCTCAAAAAAATGTTATCCTTTCTTAACTAAAGGTTAAGATAGAGTATCTACGTAGTTCAGAATACCTAGAATGCAAAAGCTGAGCCCTGACCACAATATTGGGCCATAAAGTAGAAAATGTGAAAATATGGTCTAAATACTTATTGGTCCTTAATAAAGCAAGAGAAGTCTGGTCCAAGTTTTTTTTTAGAATCGATTTTCATTTTGAAGGTGTCCCCACCTCCTTCAGAAGTTTATATAAAGGCCCTCCATAACCTTAATACATTCAGTATAATTATTTTGAGTTTGTCTCCTATGAGTTCCTTTGTTTCCTTTGCTTGTGGATTCAAGCACCTCTCCTGAACTCAAGGGTTAAAGTTTTGTGAATTCACAGTCATCTTTCTTGTGGATTTGTGGCTTTAATAGCCCAATTCTATGGAGTCATGACTTAGTGTTTTTTTGAATGATTGATTTTTTAAATTCAAACCCTGATCTTGTCATCTTCCATAATAGTGCTATGTAAGATACCTCCAATCTATATTGTTGTTGAGATAATTCTTCCTTGAAGTTGATACTCCTAAGGGATGTCATGCTAGGAGTTGGAGTTTGTGTCTGCCCTATCATTACTCCATTGACTTTATGACTATAGCTTACTAGGCTTTTTATTTAGTAAGTAATAAAACATGAGATTTTTGAGAGAGAATGTGAGATGCAGATAAGTATAAATAGATAGAAATATAGAATTATATATATGTGGATATCCTTAGGGTGAGAGACAATGTAAGAACCCATCAACATAATGTGGGACTGAAGATTTTACTTAAATGAATATAATATGGGAATTGTCTTTGGGTTTTAATAAAAAAATATTATTCATCTAAAAAAAAGAGGAAATAATACATGATTAATTATCATAAACCCTAGGCTAGGGTCTTCATTCCCTTGGCACCTGGTAATGATAATATATCAAGAACTATCCAGTAATCTTGTCTCACTAGAAAAATACTCATTGTTCAAATAAGATAGACACCCAAAAGGTTTTAGTTCTCAGAGTTATTGGTCAAATATGTGGGAAATTGTGTAGCCCGACACTTATACTAGTTTGATAACCAATTAGGACTATGTTTGATATCCCCTACATTAACCTTGCATCACTTCTTGATTCTAGTTTATTTGACTTTGGATGACTTTGTTCTCAGTTGAGTTGACTTGAAATTCATAATCCGTCTTGGTTCTCATCATTCAACTCTGTATCAAATAACTTAAGATCCTTTATCCGAGCTTACCTCTAACCCCGCCTCACCGGACGCACTCACCCATCCGAGATTATTAAGCCCGGATGGTGGGTTATCTCCGAGAAACTTATATAACGGAGCGTATTCATGTTTTAACCGTTTATGAAACGGCAGAGAGAGAGAGAGAGAGAGAGAGGGAGGGAGAGCGGGAGAGAGAGAGAGAGTTAAAAGCGGGGCGGGGCTTACGCGCAGCCCTTTGACACCCCTACAAAAACGTATGGTTTATTCAAATTTACACGAGGCGTTGCCCAGAATTCAATCAGTTTGAAGCCGTCCAAAATCCACAGCGAAAGTCGACCGCTGTTTCCCAGGACTTCAGAGGCATTCTGATAAGAAAATGGATTTAGTATCGCGTTTAATTCTGAAGAAACGAGATAAAACCAGGTGATAGAAATGCTTCTCCAGTCTATGCATCGTTCCAGACGGAGAAGATCGGTGGTCCATAGCAGACGGTGGCGCTTCCTGGCCTCTGTGGAGCCGCATGCACTGAATTGATCATGAAGCCATTGGATTCGCCGCCCCGTTCATACCCATCCGCACCGTTCGGAGATTGTTCGGAGAGATTGTAGACGTTGCGGCAGGAGTAGGGCCCGGCAGCGGGCACTACCAGCTCATGCTCCGGCAGAAACCCGTCACTACCGCTTCCGTAGATGGTGTTGCCAGAACCAGAGCTGTTATCCATGGACGAGGATTCAAGGCTCACGGCGGTGTGGAACGGCGGCGGGAGGAACCTGTGGGCGGCGCCGCCTGAGTGGGAATGGTGGAGATCCTGATCTTGCTTGCACCAGCCTTGGAGGTGGCCGTACGAATAGTTGACCACCGCCGGTTGCAGCGGCGGATGGAAGGGGATTGCAGGCCAGGCATGATTGTACGGCCCGTAGATGCCATTGACTCCGCCGGCGAGAAAGGTGGCGTTGTCATCTTCATTGGACCTCCGGATGCTGATAGCAGGGTCCTCCTTGAGCCGCTTCGCCGCGACGCCAATTGGAAGAGTGTTGCTTTCCATGATGGTCTTCACGTCGTACCTGTGAAAGAATTACTCCGTTTAACTCAGAACATAGAAAAATGTTTCCAAACATGCGATAATATGTCCAGCCCCGGGCAAGATTCCGGGAAAAAAAGCTTCAGGCTGAAACCATTTGAAGCACCTTAGCTGAGATAGGGAGGGGGAGAGAGAGAGAGAGAGTAGGGTTTTGAACGCACCGATTCATATCGAAGTTTGTGACGGCATTGAGACCCCGGAATTTGATAGCGGCGATATCGTACGCCTCTGCAGCTTCTTCTTGGGTGCCTGCAAGATAGATAGATAGATAGATGGAGGGGGGGAAGAGAGAGAGAGCTTAGGCAAAGGCAACTATTTTATGCGACAATTCTTACAATTTTTGAATATTCAATTTTTTTTCTGATAAAATAGTCATGAAAGCTTACTGAATGTGCCCAAGTAGAGATCCTTGTTCCCTGCAACTCTTCCGATTCTCGCCTGCCATCTCCCTTGTTGGTGATGCCTGTTGTTCAGAAGAAACCGGCTTACATCATACTTGGATGAAGGAATGAACAACGACACTCATCCAGGTCGTGGGGTGTGTGTGTGTGTGTGTGTGTGTGAGAGAGAGAGAGAGAGAGAGAGAGAGAGGACGGAAGAAACAATGATATTTATGCCGAAGGGATCAACTAGAGAAGAAAGTGCGGCCAGGCATTATCAGGAGAGAGATGAAACCCTGATACTTCTGCCGAAAAGCAAATAAAAAAGAATGCGTAGCCATGCATCGAGATAATCATGAGGAGAGAGAGAGAGGGCCCTGATATATGTCGGAAATCTGAGTTCAAGAAGAAAGGATGGCCGCCTTGATCTGCTCATCGGGGAATCAACGATATTACGAGAGGAATGGGTATAGAGAGAGAGAGAGAGAGAGAGAGAGAGAGAGAGAGAGAGAGAGAGAGAGAGAGAGAGAGAGAAGCACCAAATCACTGACGAAACCGATATGGAGACAAGAACAGGTTTCCAGACTCCTGTTCTTGGCGTCTGAAGAACCGTATTCATACCTTGTCACTCCTCGGTAAATAGACGCTCCTCGAGAGAACCCGCTGCTCTTCCTGCATCAGAATAAGAACTCCAAAAGCTGTGAAGTGCATGCTCTTTCCTCAGACCTAATCTAGACAGAGAAAATCTAACACTTCCTGAGGGGGAAGGAAAGGATCTATCTAACCTTCTAAGAGAGGCAACATACTCCTGCCTGGTCATCTGCCTCATCTCCTCCAGCTCCTTCTCATAGTTACTAATCTGAGATGAGGAAGAAGAAGAGGTATTAGATGCTGCAATGGAGTATAGGATAGATTATTAATTACCACAATTAGCTTCTCACAGGGAAGTTGGTCGTGGTCGCTGACCCCCAGTACTTGAGAGCAGCAAGATCGTAAGCTCTTGCTGCTTTCTCTTCCTTGTCATATCCACCTGGGAAATTGGAGAAGGATTACCGGCTTCATCCATAAATACAATAAAATCCGTTACATAGGAAGGCCCAAAATCTATTCTCTTACCCAAGTAGACTGTTTTTAGGAAGATGAGCCGAGATCGACCAGCAGATAACGCCCATGGATGTAGACAAGGGAAACGTCACAATAATGGGTAGTTATGATGAAAACAATGCGAGAGAAAGAGAGAGAGAGAGTCATACCTTGCCTCCCCTTGCGAGTTTGTCCCTCTCTTCTGCAGCTGTTGTCCCATAGATGAGCTTCATACCTTCCTGTCCATCTGTGCCTGGGGAGAGAAAAATTCCAGGATGAAATAAACCCTAGGAGCGCTTGAAGAACGAAAGGACCGTTAAAAAGAAAGATTGAGAGAGAGGATTGCTGCTAGACGTAAAAAGACTATAGAATGTTACGGATGGTGTATATTTATTTTGCGATAAAAGGAGACGGGGGCAGAGAATCTTCATCAACCGAAGCTACAGGACGAATGAGTGTTGATAGAACATTGGAGCAGACACAATCTTTGATGATCCAGAAGTTTCTTTACTTAAAGTTCTAGAGAGAAAAATTTCGGGATAATGACATGAAGGCCGGGCAAAAACAGACGGGTGTTAAACTGAATGGTTACTCTTTTCATCGCATGGCTGGGAAATATCGTCAGAGAAATATAGAAAAATAAGGCAAAACAGGATATGGGGGCGATCATCGATGGGTTGTCTTCAGATGATGATTTTAGAAAAAGGAATTAGGGTTCCTCATTAGGGGACGGCATTCATTAATGGGAAGGACCTTGTTACACCGCGATATATTGAAGTCCGATGGCCAAATGTATCGACGCTTCTTCGTGGACCAACTTCCGTTGAATTGTTCTGACAATCGCCGCCACCGCCGGCGCTCGAGCTCTTATCCTCCGCTGAGGATGAACTCTCGCCCCCGCCGCCCCCCCCGCCGGTTTCAACCGTCGCCTGCGGCCGCAAGGAAGGACTCGATCGAGACCCGGTGCTCATCGACAAGGACAGGCTCTGCGCGTTCGCCGCTAAAGCCGATGCGATTCCGCCACCGCCGCCAGTCCCCGGCGGCGCCGGTTGGGTCCTCAACCACGTCTTGATCATGGAAAGCCCAATAGAGCAGTTACTGCCGTTATGACAACCATCTCCAACATCAGACACCGAGACTTCTGCCGCCACCGCCGGCGGTGGCGGTGCAGGGATGTGAAGAGAATAGTTAGAGAAGACGTAGTCGCCGGTATTATCGAACGTCCACGTCATGGATTTGCACCCAGGAGGAAGCTCCTGGGCATGGCCGGAGAAGGAGATCCCTCCCAGGAAATCCTCCAGTTTTGGCTCTGGACTCTTCACGTTGTTCTGTCTGCTTCCGACGACCATCGACAGCTCCGATGAGCTCCCTTTGAAATCCACACTCTTCGCATTCCAATCTGCTATAGAAAGAAATAAATATTGGTGTAGAAATAATCATCGACAAGAAACAAAAGATGAAGGAATTGTCATAGGTCGTTGCACCAGCGACCGGACCTTCGAGGATACCAAAACTTCCATCGGGCGTCAGGTTGGGAAAGCCGAGAGTCGCCGCAGAGTGGTTTCCGGCGGCAAGGTTTAAGCAGTCGCGGTCGGCGGTGAGATCGGGGTGCTGTGTCGGGTGGCGGGGTGGCGGCGGTGGGTGATGCTCCTGCTGGGAGAGAGAGAAGCCAAGCCAGTTGCTACCGGAAGCCATGGACTGGATTGTTTTGGCGTAATGGAATTGAGGCGGTGGAGGGTTGTCGTCTTTTGGAGGCCTGATAATTACGGCTGGGTTGGGGAGGAGCAAAGATAAGCCATTAGTGAGAGAAGTCCCCGCAGATTATGTACCGATCAAGAGAGAAAGAGAGAGAGATCAGAATGAAAGAAGTCTGGCACAACATTCTTAAATATACCATCCTCAGGAAAACCTGTAAGTCAGTTTATTTGTTAAAGTGGAACCTCATTACTTGACAGAGACCCATTTGGTATCAACAGTCAAATGACCGAGATCTTGTAAGTATTCTCCGATCCAAAGGATATTTGGAAGCCCGAGCCAGCTTTTGAAATTTTGGGTTTCAACACTATTATTTTCATCGGAAAATGATCATATGTGAATATTTATTATTTTATAAAAATTTGGATATCATAACACATAATTAGGGCACGAGTTTAAATCAGAGATTTCAACCAATATTATCGAGCCACGTTCTTGCAAAGATCGGTCCGAATCTGGATCGGCTTATTGAACTCCGAATCAGATTTCTGTCTAAAAAATGTCAAGAAGGTTGCTTCCGGAAGCTATCATTTCTAATCCTACGACAGCTGCACCCCTCAGTATGAGACTACGAGAGAGAGAGAGAGAGAGAGAGAGAGAGAGAGAGAGAGAGAGAGAGAGAGAGAGCCCTAACAGGCACATGTATAACTATAGCATGTCTGGTTCTAACTCTCCTCATGCTCTGCTCCCCTTCTCTTCCCTTTCTGTGGCTGTTCTACTGTTTTGTCTCCACTTCTCGGTTGTTGCCTTTCCGAGTCCGGCATCATCTCCCACACATGAACTCAAAAACCCAACCTGGGAACTCTCCCCGGAGGGGGGGAGAGAAGGTACTAGTGTTTAAAAAAAGAAACCCTAGGCACCTGGAATTTAACGAGGACACGAGTCCTTGTCTTCTGGGTCTCGGCCTCAAAGATCCCCCGTCCCCACAAGTTGAGTTCTAGAGAGAGAGAGAGAGAGGGAGAGAGGGAGAGAGAGAGGAGGGGGAAGTAGGAGAGGAAGTATAGGGCAATAGAGAAGCTCTTTGTCTTCTTCTTCTTCTTCACCTCGGAGGAACAACTGGGACACTGAAATGGATCTTTCTGGCGTATAACACATGGCCTCGGCCATTGTTTACTTCAGCGAAGCACAAATGATCTCGTTAATCTAAGACCCTAATCTTCCCGCCCAAAGAAAAGGGAGTCTCGGAGGGTAGGGCGGCCCTTTATGGAGAGACCGCTGCGACTCCTCACCGGGGCATGCAGTCCGCAGAACTTTTACGAGCGGGGCGGCGGCGGCAGCGCGGCGCCGCCGCGCACGGCCTCTCTACTGCCGCCGCGTGGGGCTGCCGACGACGGAGTACATGCATAAGCTGGGCCATGACAGAAAAACTCAAGGGATTTGTTGAGTCACGACTCTTCTTTGTGCGTCATTTTAAGCTTCATTTTTAATTTTCAGTTTAAAAGTTGTTGAAATCATATTAATACGAGAAACACGTATAATTTTACTGTGCTTGCTTCCTTCATTTAAAATAATTAATTTTGTCAAATATATAATGGTTGAAAATTAATTTTAAGATGTATAAATTCGTAATTAAGTAGATTCACCCATCCTCCTTATCCCCCAGCGGCGCTCTCTCCCGAAGAAGATTTTCCAGGCCTTTCCATAGGAGAGAGACCTGTCAAGCGACTTTAGGGCTCGGGTCGATCTTAAGTAAAAATCGGGCCCGGCCCGGTCCGTTGGCGACGGGCATAGGGGTATATTCGTAATTAAAATGTTTGATAATGTTTTGTCAATAAAAATGGTTTGTAATGACTTATCGGGAGGGGACAAATCTGAACGGCGGCGCCGACCACGTGTTGGCTGGTTGCAACCACGAGTGGCCAATCGCCGGGCGGCGTTTCCCCGCGGCAGAGTGCAACCCAAGGAAAACAAGCCGTAAACATGGCCGCTCCCCCAGCCCGAGGCCTTTCGAAAGTAGAAAGGGACTCCCCGATTCAGGGACGAAGGTCCCGTAGAGAGAGAGATAGAGAGATTAGAGAGACAAACAAGAGATAAACTGAGAGAGAGAGAGAGAGAGAGAGAGAGAGAGAAAGAGAGAGAGTGCTCTTTAATGGACGGAGGGTTTGGGTTGTCGCGGTCAGAAGCTTCGGTTTTCCAAATGGAATCCTTATAATTGGAATGTAAAACTTCCCCCATTGTTTAATTCCCCCTTTGCGTTCTAAAGAAGTAGGCTTAGCCGTATAAAGAGTGATCATAGGTCTCTAGCCCCTTAACCAACCTTTGACCCTGACTGCCGCCCTCACAAGATAGAGCGTCCTCTCCCTCTCTCTCTGTCTATCGATGCCTCTCTCTGTCTCTCTATATGTCTACCTACATCTATCTACGCCACACTTTCTCTCTCTATATTCAACATATCTGTACCTCTGCATGTACCAATCCCTTGACCCTGACCACCGCACTCCTCACAAGATAGAGCCACCTCTCCCTCCTCTCTCTCTCTCTCTCTCTCTCTCTCGCTATGTCGCTATGTCTACTACATTATCTATGCCACACGTTCTCTCTCTATATTCAACATCTCTACACCTCTGCACGTAATAACCCTTAGACCCCGACCACCATCCTCACAAGATAGAGCCACCTTTCTCTCTCACTCTCTCTCTGTCACCATATCTATATACCTCTGCATGTACCTATCTATCTATGCATGAACCGTTCACACGTGTGAGCTCACGTCGCGTCTTGTTTTTGCTAAAAAATGGCAAAGCTTCCGCAATCCTCCTCGGCAACCATTCTGGCCTAGGTCTCCGACTGGAGATGGGTCGAGTGCCAACCTCGGGTTGAGTCAGGTTAACCAGAACTTCCCTACTTGCAGCTAAAATATGCAGGAATAATATCTTAGTCGGGTTAACTCGGGTTAAGCGCAAATGCCCACATGGATTTAACCCTGGTTAAGGTGAGGGATGCACCAAGTGGGGTTTATAATATGGCCCAATGACTGACTAAGTTGGAACCCCAAAAGTCGCCACATGCTCCATACGTGTGTATTAAGCGAAGGTCAGCCTCATTTGATGGACGCACGTCGACTAAACGCCACGTATTTGAAGAGGACGTGACTTCTGGAGCTGATGTCGATACGTCTTAATGGGCCGTCAAAAGGCCCATTAATATTCTCAAAAGTGATTTGGGCCTCGATATTAGATATTTTTATCCAGAGGGTAATGGGTATGGGTGTAGAAAAATGGGCTGGGCTCCCGTGGCGCCCAATTAAAGGTCTTGCCTTTACTGCACAGAGACCGTCTTGACTGCCTCTCTCCGATCCCCGGCGGGGCGGATCCGGTTGTTGCGAAGTGGGCGGGCGGAATCGGAGGGGCGGGCTCAGATCTGGGTGTAGAAGGCGCAGATTCGACCCCTTTCCTACGTTCCATCTCTTCCGCTTCCTGACCTTCTCCCCACACGTACCCTTCTACCTCTCTCCGACCCAGGTACGGCCCCGATGTCATGTACTCATATATTCTCAATGACATTCATATTTTACTTGTTCATCATACTCTTATTACTATTAGCGGCACATAATTTAGTGTTTTAAATTTTATATATTGATTGCGTGGTTGAAGTTTTTGAAATTAGTAAAGAAACGAGATCCCAATCCAACAAAGGAGCTACTTCGATACTCAAAGCGCTTCCCTTCTGTGGCTCATAATCATATGAAAATTATACGAGAGTTATTTTGATGATTCTTGCTTCTTTCCAACGCAGAAGAACAATAAGAAAGTAAACCAAAAACCTAGTAAATTTCTTGTAGTTTATTCAGAAGTGGGCAGTGGGAAAGGTCCGACGGAAACATTTTCAGTGCCTAGTGAGATGTTCGAGGGTACCCTGCACTAAGGCTATCCAATGTTACCGGGGCTATCCAGATACGGTGAAAAAGGAGATCATCCCCACTATATAAGTTGCCAACATTAGAGGATCCTTGTGTACCTGATTTAGAGTAGAGCTGCAGCCATTTAGTGTTCGTAATCCTCAAAATGGGATTGGATCAGCAGCTATGTATTGGTTCCAATTCAGACAATTTATGCTCCGATTTGGAGAAATTTGAATAATTTCTTGTATCGTGCAATCGGGGCTTATTTGTGTGCAATTTTTCAGTATAATGTGATCGATTTCGCTCTAATATGAATTTATTTTTTTAATATTATTTTCTTCATACAGGGAAGGGCAATTCATCCTAAGACAAGATGAAACATATTTTAAAGATTCTTGGATTGCTTGCCGCATTATCAGCTGTCTGGGCTGGCCTTCTGGAAACATCACTGATCCCCTACAACTATGTCTGGTTGGTGAGTTCTCTTGTCGTGCTACTGATCATAAATCTTAAGATGGATTTTTAATAATCTGCAGTTCCTTTGCAGCTTCCCATCTACTTGATTGTGTCTCTTGGTTGCTATGGTCTGCTAATGGTTGGGGTGGGTTTAATGGTGTTCCCGACTTGTCCTCAAGAAGCAACGCTGCTGCAGAAGGTTTTTGCTCTTTTCCTGGCCGTTTATTTTTATTTATTGTGCACATAGATGCCGTCATGTGAGCATTAAGAAGCTTATAATCCTCTGCAAATCCTTACCTATTTGTTAGCTTTTCATTACTTTAGGAACAACAACTTGGGCACTTGTTATGCAATTGGAATTAGGAAATAATTTTATTACACTTATGAATCGTTGATAAACCTTAAAAATACATTACTTGACATTGTCCATTCCAGTTTGGCTATGAAACTTTATTTTGTATTCTTTATCAGTTTATTTAAAGATTGGGGAAATGATTACATACGCGAGATGCTATTTCAGTGACTCAATTTATGGCCCCAGCAGTGTTTTCAAATGTTTTGTAATAGATTCTCAGGAACTTCAATTCCCAAGGATTTAGGGAGTGTGGATCCACGGTTGCAATATTTCCTCATTTTAATTGAGTCCCAATCTTTCGGTCAATGCTGATCTATAGTTTTTCTTCATAGAATTGGGGCATGGGACAAATAAAAACCTTACCAATGTATAAATAAAAGTTTTCTTCTCAAGTAAATAGTTTGATAATTATTTCTGTGATGAAAATCGTCTGTTTAATCTGCTCTTGAGGAACTCTCCAGCCAAAAACTGTAGATTCTTCAATTCTTGGGGGTTTTCCACTGTTGCAGATCTCTGAAAATTGTAGAACCATCTCATTGTTCTTACTTCACCTTACTCCTTTATTATCACAGAAATAAATAGAAGTTTATCAGTCAATAGTGTCTCTTGTTTTGTTGTTTTGATTATGCCACTTATTCTCGATGACCTAAAGAATCATAAGGATGGTGAACCCCAATAAATTTCTGTGTCCCTTTTTATAGTCCTGTTTATGGGAAAGAGAGACAGAGAGGCAGAGGCAGAGACAGAGACAGAGAGGGAGGGAGGGAGGAAGGGTGACATCCCAGATAGCATTTGAGTCTCTCAAGAACTCTAGTTGAAATTTTATGGTGTAATTGGTCTCCACATCAAGGTCCTCACTTTCAAAGGGGATGTGTACCTCCAATTCTGGTGCTTGAGTCGTTCATATCCGATGATGAAGTAGGCTGGTCTAATCGAGATGGCTATACCAAGGTTTCTACTTCCTTCTATACTAGAGGTCCTCCCTAGTTAAAAGGTGATCGGATGACTATTGCTTCACTTTTATTGAGATATGCTTCTTCTTAGTAAAATTGATATTTTTTATAGCTACTATGGCTTTTCAGTCAAAAAGCCTTTAAAAGAGGCAATAATAAATCCAACCTTGCTGGACTTTATCCGGGCCAGAACAGGGCTTCAAAGGGATCCGGGTTCTATTCTGTCAAACATCAGTTTGGATTGTTTTATATGCAGTCTATTGATGAATGTTCTTCGCCATGCAGGATATATTAGAAGCCAAGGATTTCTTGATGAGAAAGGGCATTGACGTGGGAGCCGCATAAGTTGACTAATTTCTTCACTTGCAGTCACACTCCTCACACTGCATCTGGATGAGAGCTGCTAGAAAACTGATCAGAAGAGGGGAGCTTCCTCAGACCCCTCGGAACCTATTCCTTCAAATTTTTCTTTTTTCTTTTTACATGTACAGCCTTATAAAATTCACTGCTTCTTTGCCGATATCTCGTTTATTTTTCATCAAGTTTTCAATTAATGGTTGTCTGATGAAATCTGGTGAGTTTTCATAAATTTTAATCTCATAAATTTGAAAGCTGTGTTGTGGCAATCTGTTCAAAGTTTAGTAAGTAAATAAATGGCATTATGCTTCCAATATTATTATATATATAGTTACATCAAAACTAGAGGAGTAAAACACAGTTGATATAGCCCAGAAGTTTGACTGTCCCAGTGATCAGAGAGACGACGAAAGGTCGGAGACAAAGAAGCTGAGATACCCTTCATGGCGATTGTACCCCCCATCTTCTGTGTTTTTTCCCCTTCACCCTTGTCTTCTTCTTCTTCTTCTCTCCTCTGATCATGAGGAAGGCTCACCTGCGATCTGAGCGGCGCTGCCATGGAAAGTTGCTGCAAGGGGAAAAACTAAGTGGAAAACTGGTCTGGATCCTCCCTCTTCCGCCAGTTCGGTATGCCTCTCCTTGGTTCGTCTCCCTCGGTTCATCCCCATCATAAAATGACCTAATGGCTGGCACGCTGCCCACTTTCTAGGTAGACCTCAGCGCCTTCGGAGCTGCAGGAATTGATTAGAGGAGAAGAACCTCATAGGTATCAAAGAATAGGGCTCTCACGGAAGAGAAATGACTTGTGGGTATGGATGGCGGACACTGGATATCGAGGGAATATGAAGATTATAGAGAGGGGTCAAGGTTTAAATGGAAGGGGCACGAGAGTATTATTGGTAGAAAGTAGTTGGTATCGGACCGCATTATCTCTCTCTCCTTCATACTTTCTCTCTCCCACTTATTATTATTATCTTTATTTCCTTCTCTCATCGTACTCTCCCTCTCTCTCTCTACTCTCTCTCTCTCTCCTACCTCCTATCAGGGCACTCTATTATTGCGATCAGCTTCTGACTTTCGTAGCGATATCTCTTCTGATCCAAGCTCCAGCAGATAATCTCACAAGAAAGAGTCAGCACTCGCCTAGGACTAGAGTGAGGGAAAGGGGAGGGGGACCTATCAAACCAGTATCAGACCCACTCAAGTCTAACAGCGCACAAATTAAGCTCGTCAAGAAACAACAAGAAGAATTCGGCCAAGATCTTCCTACCCCTCTGAAGGATGTTAATACCCTCGCTAACAATGAGACACTGGGCGATATCTCAGCGATCAAAACAACAACTAGAGTACCTGACCTAAAACCTCAAAGATCAACGTAATCCTACACATGTCCTTTCCGAGAACAGCTTGCATGAGAGGAATCAAGTTGGCTAACCCAATGACCGGGCTTTGGTTAAAATTAGTTGTGACCTGGTTGAAGCTGGTGACTGGGGCCCAAACATCTAGAGATATAACTTGCAAATGGACCAGCACAAGTTGGGAAGGACTGCCATCAACCCTCTACCAGCACAAGGGAGCTTAGCAAGGCGGCCAAAACCTAGCAAGACGATAGTGACCCAGAAGGAAGACACTAGCATGGTACAAGTAGCCTACTTCTTCATGTGCATGCTCTCATGTAAGAAAACACACACCACTATTAGCCTCAACTTAGAATAGAAGGAAGACACTAGCATGGTACAAGTAGATGGATGTACATGAGCCATTCAAAGGATGAGAAGATTTCCAACATCAACTGCTACAAAATTTCAGCCCAAACCACTCCGCGACTCCCTCTACTAAAACTTTTTGAGGATTAGACAACGAGGGACTGTAGTTGAATACAGAGAGGAATTCGAGCTGATGATAGCTATAATTAAAGATATTCTTCAATACATTTTAGAAAATATGTTCCTCAAAGGGTGCACATGAAATTTAGGAAGAGGTAACTCTCTTCAAGCACATGGGCCTAAAAGTCATTATCTGCACAACTTAGAAGGTTTAAATGAAACACTTGGCCATCAAAGAGCTTATCAGACCAAGCATACCTTATAAGAATAATTTTTTCATGATTGTTAGAGAATATCACAACTTTCGATAAAGAAAAGGGCCTAATTGTCTCTCCTAAGTGAGAGAACCTCAAAAGCAATCCTAGCAAAGATAATGAACAAGTGAAACCATCTACAAACGTGCCAACAAAAGGTCGGAATAGAAAAATATAACTTGCACCATTGAAATTTCATGCACAAGCTTGTGTTTCTCATGCAACAAGAAATACTTCCTAAGTGGCTTATGTAGTCAGAAATTACAAATCATGGTCATTGAAAAAAAAGATTATCTATTGAAGACAACAAGGGAAAGACAAGAGAGACTCTCATGGAAGAAACATTGCTAACATAGAGGTCTCACTCAACTCCTTGAAACAAATTTCAGGAATATGTGCTTGTAGGAGCCCTGAAATTTCAAGGAGCCATCAAAGAATTATTGGTCACCATTCTCATTGGCACAAACACCTCTTGTAATTTTATCTCACAGCAAGTAACATAAGAACTAAAACTTGCATCGACTACAACATTGTAATTTCAAGTCATGATCATAATTGAGAAAGAGTTCCAAGCATTCTCATTTGTCACAATACTACCATAGAACACTAGTCATTGATGATAAATGAAGACGTGCTTGTGCTTCTTTTGGCAAACATGAATGTGGTTTTGGGGTTCATGGTGGGATCAAATCAAATTATGATTCAGGATGATGTTCAAATAATGAAGATAATCATTTCCTTCAAGGCTCTATCCAGAATCATAAAAAAGAGAGAACTTGTGATCAAACTCTTCTTACTATCTCACAATCAGTTGACCTCAACAATGAAATTGGCCCTCAATGACCATGTACACAATTATTTTTCAACCTCAAGGACTATCTTCCATGTTCAACTCAAAAGTTAGATTGATACCAACTTGAGTCATCGTCACTCTCAAATTGAACTCTAAATTTGTTAAGACCAGACCTTTTAGGTAGCCTTATTTTTAGAAGATAGAGATTGAAAAGTATGTTAGCAAGATGCTATCCACATGGATTATCCAACACTCAACCAACCCCTACTCTAACCCTAACTTTTTAGTGAGGAAGAAAGATAGAACCAAGTGATTCTGCATGGACTACCGTGTTATCAACAAGATCACCATCTCTGATAGGTTCCTCATTTCGATTGTCGAAGAGCTCCCAAACGAACTACATGACATCACAATCTTTGGTAAGCTAGATCTTAGATCTGACTATCACAAATATATGTCAAAGGAGAGGACATCACTCCCCACCCATATGGACCATTACGAGTTTCTTGTTGTGTCTTTCAGACTTACCAACATGTTATCAGCCTTTAAGCTTTGATGAATTAAGTATTCAACTAGTTCCTTAGAAGGTATGGATTAATCTTCTTTGATGTCATCCTTATTTATAGTTTAAGTCAAAAGTCACATGAGGGATACCTCGCTCAAATGTTTGTTGTCTTCTAAATGAATGACTTGCACATCAACTCGAAAAAAGTATTCCTTTACAAAGATGGCTTACCTTGACCACTAGTTTATGATCAACTAGGAGAAGATCACAACCATCATCCACTGTCCCATATCAAAAATCCTTTACAAACTTCATGACTTCTTAAGGTTAACATGTCATTACCTTCATTTCATTGTGAATTATGGCACAATAATATTGCCTCTCACCCAACAGCTCAAGAAGGATGTGTTCTCTTGGGGTATCAAGGTGGAAACATCATTCAAATACCTCAAGATAGCTTTGGCTAGCATAGTAGTACTTGCTCTATTGAATTTTATCATTTTATTTGAACTAAAAGTTGATGCTTTAGGTAAAGGTATCACGGCTGAGCTCATGTAACAACACAAATTGATTGCACATTTAGTCAAGTTCTCTCATCCATCAACAAGCTCCAGTTAGTATTTGAGTGTACACTTATGACCATCATGTTTGTGACATTGAAATGAAAACTTACCTACTTGGAAAAAAGTTCTTCATCTTCACTAATCAATGCAACCTCAAGTTTATCTTGAAGTAGTGGAAAGTCTTATCAAATTATTAAAATTTCTCTCCAACATCATTAACTTCTACTTTGAGATCTGATACAAAGTCCGCATTGAGAACAAAACTAGTAGTGTCTTACTAAGCTTGAATTGACCACCTTAAACAACTATGATGTTCATTGACCTGAATTGCTAGACAGCTCTCATAGTATGATAGTATCATGCTGACCTAAGGAGGTTGGTTATCCAAGAGTGATTATGCTCTCATTTAGAGTAGTGACCTAAGTACATCAACTGCCATGGATGCCCTTTTCATTGTGGCCAGATTGTGTTGGCTAGACACTTAGCAAACATCTCAAAGATGCTCCATGAGTTCCTCAATTTGAGATTTTTGTGGAGTCAAACATAATGTTGTCTGGGCTGGACAAAAGAAGGATGTTTCAAATTATGTGGCAGGATATTATGTTTACTAGAAAAATAAATCTGAATCTCTTAAGCTTGCTAGTCTCCTACTAGAACCCATTCTCACATGAATCTACATACTTCACTGAGGGTCTTCCAAAGTCAAATGACTTTAGTAGTATTATTGTGGTCACTAATTTTCTTTGCAAGTACAATCATGTCTTCTCATAAGAACACCCTTCCACAGTCAAAGATATTGTTCATATCTTCCTACATGATATCATCCGATTAATAGTATTCTAGCATCAATATTGAGCAACTATGATCAGATCCTCATGAGTGCTTTATGTTGAGAGCTCTTCATGTTGCAAGGCTCCACACTCTACCAAATCAATATTTATCATCCACATATCAATAGGCAATGTGGAAGTGGTCATCTGCATATTAGAAACTTATCTCTACTACTTCTTTGGCAATCGCTTTTGGTAGTAGAGTAGGTAGATTGATTAAGCATAATACTTGTATAATACTAACTTTCTCAACATCTCTACTCTAGTCCTCAACTATGAAGCAAACACAATGCGGATGGACGACGTCAATAAGCTACTTTAGAAGTGTGATGACATGCTTTGTCAACTCAAGAAACATCTTAGCCTGAACATAGGCTTGGATGAAGGCATACACAAACCACCACCAATGAGAGCTCGAGTTCATGGTCGTTGACCATATGTATCTCTGTTACCAACCATATTACCAAAAGTCTCTAGCAAGGTGTTCATACAAGAAGCTCATGACTCTATTCTTCAGGCCATTTGAAGTCATTGCATGTGTGGGATCAGTGACTTAGCGACTCGCTCTACCCTCCACCGTAGGTATCCACCTGGTCTTCCACATGTCCCAATTAAAATGTGTCATTGATCCATCACCCCTGCAGGCCGTTGACCTCACTCTCCATGGCTAATAATCTTACATGGACAAGTAGAACCATATGACATCCTTGATTCCCGTCAGAGTCCTCACATTGTGGAGGTCCTTGTCAAGTGGAAAATCTTGATAGTAAACAAAGTGAAAGTCCTAGTGGGGGAATATTAATGGGATACTCGTTGACCTATCACATCCCCGCCGTAAACCTAACGGCTGCCACGTGCCCCCGGTAGACACCAGTCTCACAGAACTACAAAGGAACTGGTCAAAGGAGAAGAACCTCATAGGTATCGAAGAGTAGGCCCACACAGAATGAGAAGGAGGCTCATAGATATTAATAATGGATATCGGATCGTGAAGGAATATGAAAATTATAATGAGGGGGGTGAGGGCTAAGTCGAAGGGGACCACTTCGAAGTGGTCTGTATGTCCCCACTCTCTCTCCCTGTTATCGTCCTCGTTATTTACTTCTCTCTCTCTCTCTCTCTCTCTCTCTCTCTCCATGGCTCTGTGGTATCGCGATCAGCCTCAAATGGTCTCACGAGAAATTGTCAGCGCTCGCACTGATCAGAGGACCGCAGCTGACGGAAGACAGAGATGAGGTCATCTGACGGCGCCGCCTCTTACCACGGGCGCGGCGATGCCGGCGGCCGGTGCGGGGAAGGAGAATCTGAGTATCAAACCTGGGGGTGAACATCTGTTGGAGACAGAAGAAGGTCCATATCCCCTGAATTAACTGCCCCCACATGCCTGGTCTTGGCGGCTGGATGCCGTCTCTGATGGCTTCGTCGGCGTCTCCCTCTGTTGGAGACATGGCTGTTCGTTGTGGGGCACCTCGGCCATGTGCCCTCCTACGGTGATCTGCTCTGAAAATTTCTCCTCTCGTTCTTCCTCTCTGAGGTAGGCATCCGTCTTTCCAGATCCAGAAACCCAGGAAGCGGTGAGATGGAGGTGGAGAAGAATTCTGCAGTAGGGATTCCAGAGAAGTTGAATTTTGCATCATCCATGAATGGAAGGAAATCCAGGTTGGGGACCGAGGGAGAAGCACTGGTTTAGATCACGAGAGCAGACCAAATCATTGATACTCCCCCTTCCCCGTCATTCATCTCCATCTGACCCACCGACAGGAGGAAGAGGAGTAAAAGCAGGGATCAAAGATGTTCAGGTTTAATCTGTCGCTGCTGCCGAATCCCAACAGGAAAACCCTAGCGAGGATCTTTCTGCTCTCCATCCTCTGCATCCTTTCGTACCTCTTCGGCGTGTACCTGAACTCGCGGTCCTTGTTCCCGAACTCCGTCTCCAATCTGACCGACAATTGCATCCACGAGCCCAATTTCACCGCCAAAGTCTCTCCCTCCGCCGCCGCCGGTGGAGCGCCTCTCAACTTCGAGGCTCGCCACTCCGCTGCCTCCTCCCTGCAGCTCCTCCCCCTCCCCCCGATCGAGTTCTGCGAAGGCAACTCCACCGACTACTGTCCCTGCCAGGATCCCCAGCGGGAGCGCCGGTTCCACACGCAGGACCTCTTCCATCGAGAGCGTCATTGCCCGGGGCCGGAGGAGAGGCGGCGCTGCCGCGTGCCTAGGCCGGAGGGCTACCGCACGCCCGTCAGATGGCCGGAGAGCAGGGACAGCGTCTGGTTCGCCAATGTTCCGTCCACAAGGCTGACAGTCGCGAAGAAGGACCAGAATTGGGTGAAGGTGGAGGGCGACCGGCTGATCTTCCCTGGGGGTGGAACATCGTTCCCCGCTGGTGTGAAGGGCTACGTCGCAGACATGGCGGACCTTGTGCCCTTGAAGACCGGAGAGATCCGCACAGTCCTGGACATCGGCTGTGGGGTGAGTGGAAGATGATTATAGTCTTCAGTAATCTTATCTTCCATTCTTTGGTCGTAAACTCCATTTTTTCATGGTAGAATTCTCATCAGTTCCCCCAACAGTTCTAATTACGACGAGATAACATCAAGAATACACGCTCTTGCCCTTTTATTGAGCATTCGTTCTTCCTGAATTGCTCAGTTTATTGCTGCTCATGCATATTTTCTCATCAGCAGTCTTCTACCTGTGAAACGTTTTCGCTCTGGATTCTAATTTTTTTCCCAAGTTTACATCTGGGGTGACTGCTATTGGAGCTAGTGAATACCCTTCTTAATTGATCCACTATTGAGTGCTTTCATGGGTGTTTATTCGCAGTACATAGTGTTTATTCACCCTATGTTTCTATTGTTATCAAGTTGGAGTTCACCACCATTAGGTAGCTGTTTTCATTAACCTTCTGTAACGTCTCTCTCTCTCTCTCTCTCTATGACACATACAGATTCTTCACACCATTCCCCCTTAGATGAAAATCACAAAGGGAGGAACATGCAAGAGGATAAAGAGATAGACACCACACTGCGGAGTGTTAATGCTTCAAGATTGGCATTCTTTTCTCCCTCTGTCTTGACTATTTCATGCAGAAGGGAGATTGGTGGCCATATGACGCTGACTTAATGCCGGTCCCATATTCCTAAAAATGTATTTGTCGTCTGAATTTTGGAGATAATTTGGCAACATATGCCTATTTGAAGAGCATAATCGTCCTTGACATGAACACGTTGATCTTGCACAGGTTGCCAGCTTTGGAGGTCGTTTACTGGACTTTAACATCATGACGCTGTCAGTTGCACCCAGAGATGTACATGAGGCTCAGGTACAATTCGCATTGGAACGGGGTCTGCCAGCCATGCTTGGTGTCTTAAGCACCCTCAGGTTACCCCACCCTTCGAGATCCTTTGATATGGCCCACTGTGCCCGATGTCTGATTCCATGGACTGCTCATGGTACGTTCTCATGAAACCCCTTTGTTTCATCTAGATGACGCATCTTTGAATGATTAAAGACCAGAAAAATGTGCTGGCCATCATTCCTCAGTCCGGGGATGAATAAACTCGATTATACATTTTCTCACTTTGTTCTTGCGTTTATTTCATCAAATCTTTTTCGTGTATTTCTTCTTGCCTTTTGCTGGTTCCACTCGAGAAAGAAACTCCTTAGAAAATTTCATTTCCGATCTGCAGACAGATGTTTAGGAAATCTAATTATGAAACAAACTTATACCCGAATCATTATGAATACAAGAGAAATCCCTCTCAATGATAATGAAGTTGGGCTTTTGAGAACTTGTGCCAAGCATGTACTTGATCTTCATGTACCATTCCACACTTCTGGTGTGATGTGCAAAATGGGTCCCATGGCATAGTCCTTCATGTCAGCCACCAGGCTCAATCCCACCCCCAATAGTTTCCCATATATGCTGCTGTTTTCCTCATAAAAGATACCCTTCTTCTCTCCTCTGGGCTATGTGACCAACTGGAGCTCAATTCCAAGAGTTCCCTTAAGTTGTTTGACCTAGTCAAAACACGAACCTTGTGGTCAACGAGGACACTTACCGCCAGTGACAACCCTTAAGTTGTTTGACATGTAGTCATGTACGAAGTTTGGTTACTTCATTGGAAGGACAGCTCAATCAAGGCTAAACTGACAAAGAATTGAAGCTGATCCTCATGCACTTTACTTTTTCGATTGCAGAGCCTTGAGATCCTACATTAGTGGGTAGGTCAATGGCAATTTATTGCGCCAATCACGAATGGATTTCAACACTAGATATTTTCGGTATATAGTAGCAATGATATCTGGATATTTCAGAAGTATACCCGTGCATACAATGCTCATTTGGGTTCTGCTACATCGAAACGCATATCACAGCATAACATAGAGACGGGCAATGCTCGTTTTGGGCAGGTCAGGAAAAATATTCCGTTCGTGATTACTTTTGGGCAAGGAGAAAAATCTCATGCAGATATCAAGTTTTTTTTTTATGATTGCCCGTCCATATTACTTGAAAAAAGATATATTATTTCTATTTTTATTTTTATGGTAAGCCCCTTGTTGACATGAATGCTTATGATGTTACTGATAATATGTAAATAGTTGGTGAATTTCTCCTCATTGTGAGTGTGAAGTGCCGCAGCCTGACTTTGTGCCCACATGTTTTCAGACGGACTTTACCTTCTGGAAATTGATAGAGTTCTTCGACCTGGTGGCTATTGGGTTTTATCTGGGCCACCGATCAACTGGAAATCTATGTATCAGGGTTGGAAGAGGACTCCGCAGGACCTGCAAGCAGAGCAGGCTGCTATAGATGATCTTGCCAGACGCCTTTGTTGGGAGAAGGTCGTAGAGAAGGGTCCCATTGCTGTTTGGAGGAAGCCCAGAAATCATGTTCTTTGCAGGAAGAGCTCGCAATCTACAAAGTTTGTACCATTATGTGAGGGAAGAGATCCTGATGCCGCATGGTGATTCTCCCCTTCTCTCTTATCTTATCATTTGCACTGAGCATATTCCTTACCATTATTGGATAACCCATCCTTCACCCATAATCAACAACGGCAATCTGAAGAAATGGAAGCTTCACATCCAAGATCAGCTAGCCATAGTCTCCTTTGGATTTCGGATCTGTATTTTTGTCTCCTGCAAAATTTCTTTTTTTGAGTTCTAACTCTGTCAGATCAGAGCATTACCGGTTTTGGATTGCATGCGAACCTCACTAAGGAAAGTTTTCCTTCTTTACCTTACAACAGGTACGAGAAAATGGGCACCTGCACGACTCCTCTTCCAATAGCAAAAGCCACCAATGAGGTCGCCGGGGGTTCTCTGAAGCTCTGGCCTGAAAGATTATGGGCCACTCCACCCCGGATAACAAGTGGGAGTTTGAAGGGGATTACAGTTGATGCCTTCAATCATGACACTAAGATTTGGGAGGAAAGGGTTTCATATTACAACAGCTATATATCCTTGGAATCCTCTGGGAGGTTCAGGAACATCATGGATATGAATGCCGACCTGGGCGGCTTTGCTGCCGCACTGTCAGAATATCCAGTTTGGGTAATGAATGTCGTTCCTTCAGATGCCAAGGATGACACGCTGGGCGTCATCTTTGAACGGGGTCTCATTGGGACCTACATGGACTGGTACTCTCCCCGATCTTGCCCACTACTTTCTTTCTGCGATCTCTGATAAAGCTCATGCATTTATTACTTTAAAAAATTTTAATTGAGATGGGTTCGGTATTTGATCATCTCATTCCCTTTTTTGTGTTAGATATTTGATTATCCAATACACTGTTACGAGGGCGAATGATTAGCAGAAAAGCTAATCTGCCTGTCCAATTTGCACCTAGAGCGATCGAATGAGTGACATTCTGGGCAGTTTCCATCTGCCGAGGGCTGACAGTGTGAGAATCTCTAACTCACTTGCAGGTGTGAGGCTTTCTCGACGTATCCTCGCACATATGATCTCATTCACGCAGCCGGATTGCTCAGCCTCTACATGGACAGGTGACCCTTCTTTCATGATCATCTTTATATCCACGTGAATTTGCTGTGAATTTGCTGTGATTTTGCAATTATCTGGTGGAAAAGGAAGCAGATGATGAGGCTAATCTTGGTTGTGCAGGTGCGATATCCTGGACATTTTGTTGGAGATTGACAGAATCCTGCGCCCTGCGGGAGTAGTGATAATCCGAGACCATGTTGATGTGGTCGCCAAGGCCAAGACAGCGGCTGACCGCCTGAACTGGCAGAGCCGCATCGTCCACACCCAGCTGGGACCATTCCATGCTGAGAAAATCCTCATTGTTGACAACTCGTTAGGACCCGGCTCCAGATGACCATAGGGACAATGGCGCTCTCTCTCTCTCTGTGGATAAGCTGCGCCCTGTGCAAAGTGTTTGTGGGAAATCATGGTGGGAATTTTATTTTTTTTCTTCTGAGCAGATGAAAATCACAGCCTTCGGAAGAACAGACGATACAATATCATTATATAGAAAAGGGAATGTGGGCCTTTGCCGAAATTAGTATTAGATGAGCTCATCTCATTGGTTCTTCACCTGGTTCTTTTGTTTTCTCTGTTCATCCTGAGGGTTTTCTTCTGACTTGCTTTCTTCCCGGGTAGGGGAAGTCTAGCCAAGTCAAACTGCTGACTATGATTGGCTTGTAGACTGTTGCGGCAAGCCCAGAACTTTTACCCTTATTTATTTTGCACTTTAGTCAACTTAATCTACTCAGGGTCAACTCTGAGAGGCTTGCACAACGAAGACATCTGAATTAAGTGGGGAAATGGGACCGGTCAGGCCTGGCCCTTGTCCAGCAAATGTCCGTCTCTTTTATTGGCTCAACCCTCCGCACGCATTCACCGTAGAGAGAGAGAGAGAGAGAGAGAGAGAGAGAGAGATGAAAATCTAGCCGTGGGCATTTTGGGGCGGATTCTGAGGTTTGCAAGGAAGACTGGATTTTTATTTTTTACAGTTTTTTTTGTCCGGTAGAGTGCAACCTTCTGCAGGTCCCTATGGACTCGGAGACTCGTCTAGGGTTTAAGCCGTGGGTTTTAACACGGGCAGAAGCGCCAACTCAAGCTCTTCGCTATGGCGCCCCGAGCCCTTCTCCCCCCAGAGCCCGGCTTCGGCCTGGGGCTCCTCCGACTGCCTTTTCACTCCTATCTCAACTTGCTGGAGCACCACCCTCACCTTAGTTTCTCCGCGGCAGAATGAGCAGACGAGGGGCGGCGATTGCGGTGTCCCAGTCTCTCGGCTACCTCGTTTCTCCAAAGGCCAGAAGCGGCCGCGCCCATCTGCTTCCCCCGTCTGCGCTGGGGCACCGCCTCTACTTCTTCAGCAGCAGCTGCGCCGACGACGATCTCTCTGGTTTGAATGAGGCCGACTTCGCCTTCCCACCGGAGGGACGGCGGCTCAGGCGACATGGGCAGTGCCAAGGGGGCTTGTCGGCCAAGGACTTCGCCTTTCTGCACGATACTGTTAAGGACGTCGGGGGGAAGGCCTCCAGATCCCCGTCCATTGATCCAGGAGGCTCGAGGGAGGCCGCCATTGCCATTTCCGAGGTTATCAGGTCCGCGCGCGACGTGTTCGACGATAAGACCCAGAGCTTTCTCCGCCAATTCAGAGGAAAGCTCGACGGGCCTTTGGTGTCTGAGGTTCTAAGACTTGTTGAGGATCCTGAATTGGCGGTAAGATTCTTCATATGGGCTGGTCGGCAGATTGGGTACCAACATAACCATGGTACCTGCGAATTGCTGTTGGAGATATTAGGATCCCGGAGAAGCAGTAGAATCCCTGAAAAATTTCTCAGGGAAGTGGGAGAAGACGACAGAGAAGTCCTCGGCAGGCTGCTCAATGTTCTAGTCCTCAAGTGTTGTAGGAGAGGACTCTGGAATGAAGCCCTGGAGGAACTGGGGAGGCTCAAGGACTGGGGGTATAAGCCCACAAGGACGACATATAACGCCCTGATTCAGGTCCTTTTGAAGGCCGAAAGGTTAGATTCAGCTTTCCTGGTTCACTTGGAGATGTCGAGGTCGGGTTTGTTCATGGACAGCGTAACTATGGGTTATTTTGCCTGCTCTCTGTGCAAGGAGGGGAGGTGGGTCGAGGCTCTGAATATCATAGAGAAGGAAGATTTCACACCAGACACCGATCTATACACCAAAATGATCCAGGGGCTAGTTGAAGCTTCTCTATTTGAGGAAGCTATGGGCTTCTTGGACAGGATGAGGTCCGTCTCATGTCTCCCTAATGTGGGGACTTACAGGACTCTGCTCTCGGGATTCCTGAGAAAAGGGCAACTCGGTTGGTGTAAGAGGATAATTAAGATGATGATGATGGAAGGATGCCATCCCAGTTCATCTTTATTCAATTCCCTTGTTCATGCATACTGCAGCTCGGGGGATTACTCGTATGCATATAAACTGTTTAAAAAAATGTCTTCTTGTGCTTGTGGACCTGGCTACATTACGTACAATATATTCATCGGATCAATTTGCAGCAGTGGCGATTCACCAAGCTCTGAGAAGTTTGAAATGGCGGAGAAAGCTTACAAGGAGATGCTGGATGCGGGCTTCGTGCTTAATAAGGTAAATGCCGGCAACTATGCACAATGCCTCTGTGCCTTTGGTAAGTTTCGAGCGGCCTTTTCGGTCATCAAGGAGATGATGAACAAGGGATTTGTGCCTGATGCTGGCACCTATGGAAGGGTGATTGAATTCCTCTGCCAGGCCCACAAGGTTGAGGAGGCCTTGCTCCTGTTTGAGGAGATGAAGGAGAATGGCGTTACTCCTGATGTCTACACCTACACAATCTTAATTGACAGCTTCTGTAAGGTGGGCTTGATTCAGCAGGCCCGGGATTGGTTTGATGGGATGATGAGAGATGGCTGCACTCCAAATGTGGTCACTTATACTGCGCTTCTCCATGGTTATCTGAAGTCCATGCGCTTGGTGGAGGCAAATGAGCTCTTTCAGGCCATGGTTAGTGCAGGATGCGAGCCAAATGTGGTCACTTACACCGCCCTTATTGATGGGCTTTGTAAAGCAGGCGAGATTGATAAGGCTTGCCAAGTTTATACGAGGATGAGGGGAAATGGTGGTGTTAAGGGGGATGATGTATTCGTTGGAGGCGATGCCCACAAAATAAAACCAAATGTCTTCACCTACGGGGCTCTGGTTGATGGTCTCTGCAAGGCCAACAAGGTAGCTGAGGCTCATGAGCTCCTGGACGCCATGTCCCTCTCTGGCTGTGAGCCAAATCATGAGGTCTATGATGCGCTAATAGATGGCTTCTGCAAGATTGGGAAGCTGGACAAAGCCCAGGAGGTTTTCACAAAGATGGCAGCCCGTGGATACACCCCAAATGTGTACACTTACAGCTCTTTGATCGACAGGCTGTTCAAGGATGGAAGGCTCGATCTTGTGCTGAAGGTTCTGTCCAGCATGTTGGAGGAGTCTTGCCCTCCAAACGTCGTCACCTACACTGAGATGATTGATGGGCTCTGTAAATTGGGGAAGGTTGAGGAGGCTCACAGGCTGCTGCTGATGATGGAGGAGAAAGGGTGTGACCCGAATGTGGTAACCTATACTGCCATGATCAACGGATTTGGCAAAGCTGGTCTAGTCAAGAGGTCGCTCGAACTCCTGACCCAGATGACTGCAAAGGGCTGTGCCCCCAATTTTGTCACTTACAGGGTTCTGATAAGCCATTGCTGTGCTTCTGGGCTTCTGGACGAAGCCCGTGGATTTCTAGAGGAGATGAAGCAGACCCACTGGCCGAGATATGTGTCGGGGTACAAGAAGGTGATCCAAGGATTCAGCAGGGAGTTTCTCAGCCTGCATGGGCTCATGGAAGAGATGCCGGCCAGTGGGCCCGTACCCCTTTTGCCTGCCTACTGCTTGCTCATTGATAGGCTTAACAAGGCTGGAAGGCTGGAGGCAGCCTTGGAGCTGCACAGGGAATTGCTGAGCAGCTCGTCGATTTATACCGGTTATAGAAATAAGGATTTATATTGTTCTTTGATCGAAGCCCTCTGCATGACATTCAAGCTGGAGGAGGCTCTTCGATTGTATGCCGAGGTCACAAGGAGTGGTGCTGTTCCTGAATTTTCGGTCTTCTTTGGGATCATCAAAGGGCTCTTTATGGCCAACAAATGGGACGAAGCTCTTCAAATTTCTTACAGCTTATGCTACATGGTACGTTGCAACTCTCTCTCTCTCTCTCTACGTCTAACGTCTCTCTCATAAAATCTTGAAATTTATAGCCTTTGGTCTCAATTTTTTTTTGTTTTTTTTTGTTCTCCAGTGACCAATTTATCCTTCATCTTGGTTGTATGAACAGGATATTGACTGGCATAATCCCAAAGAAGAAGAATCCAACAGACCTAAGGAATTTTGATGAATGTCCATCCTAAATACCGGGATCTGGTGCTCCTCAAACCAAAAATCAGCTGCTGATTACTGAAATCAACGGTCAGCTGAATTGGAGACTGAGATGATAGAAACTTTTCTAGCTCCTGACTAGAACTCCTTGAAGCATGAGAGGCCCATTGCAGGTAGCTCCTTAGTCGCCCCCAAAAATATATTTTTTTTCCTATATTTGATATTTTTCATTAAAATAGCTACAGCGGGCTGCAGGTTCCCGCTGATGGGTTGATGGATATTCATACTCCTTCCCGAACCGAGTTTTCTAATTAAATTTTGTGATGAAGGCTGATGTACTATAGAAAATTAGTTTAAATTAGTTTATCACTAAAGTACTGTCAGTGGGTTGCAGAATTCTGCTTGTGGGTTGATGGGCATTAATATTCCCCAGTCGACCCCAGTTTTCTAATTAAATTCTGGGGGGGACAACCAATGAAGCTCCAACGAGCTCCGCTGCAGTGGGTATGTTCTCATCTCCTTTTGGCTCTATTTCTCTCCTCTTTCACCCCAAAATTCTGAGCAATCATTCAACGACGGTTTCATTTTCTCTCTTCTTGCAGGATCCCACTGCTGATCTCATTGCTATTTCTGGCAAAAATATTCTGGGTATATCCTCAGTCAACAGGCTTCTTTAAGGATCTTCGCCGTATTATTATTACCAACATTGGATTTGGGAAGATGCCTCCATAAATTGGGCAAAACCCCAATTCCATAGGTGAACCGGGTGACAGCAGATTCTGAAACGTCGTTGTGACCGTCATCATCATCATCTTGATTGGAAACAGATGGTGAGGAGATCGAACGAATGTATTCAATTCGATTGTGCCCATTTGAAGAGAATCTCCGGCCGATTGCCTGGCCCATAGAATTTATTGATAACTTCCAGAGCGTGAAGGGATGCCAAGATTGCTTCTTGGCGATGATATTCGTCTGTTTTTAGTCAAACCTTCCGAGGAACTGTCGTCTCTTTTTTCCATCCCTCTATTTTCCTTCTTCCCCTCCATCTCTAAGAGAGAGTACATCATCTTATGTCTTTGTATAATCATCTGCCATCATCTTATTCAAAGGTCTTCAAGGGAGTCTTGCTCATGTTGGTTTCTCTCTTGCTTCGTTGATTAGCAATGGCAGCGCTTTGAAGCTGGAGGGCTTCTCAGTATTTCAATGGGGATTTATGGATTCTTAAGGTTGTCTTTGAATGCGGCGATGGTTGACCTGGAGCTGTCTTCGGTTCTTCCCTTTTCTTCTCTCCTTTATTAGAGACAGAGATGTTCCAATGTGATTTAGGGATTCTTTCTTTCCTTCTCCCCGAGAAGGATTGCCTGCTTCAGCCCACAGGTTTAAAGATATGGGGTTTGGACCAGATTATTCCGGTCGCGTGTGTGTAGTCGCTACTGAGGGGAAGAGGAAGCCACAGAAGGAAGGCAGGAAGGGGTTGCGCCGGCGATTCTCGACGCCTGTGTCACTGTCGCTCCTCTCTTTCGGCATCTCTGATCGACCTCTGTTCCTGCTGCAACGGTTGTGGATGATGACGACGACGATCGAGACGAGCGCCTGCTCTGTATCGCAGTTTCCCATTTACGCCCTCATTTCTTCGGCCTAATTACTTCTCCTTCCTATAAACCCTGCTCAAAGCCCTAGTCTCTGGCCTCCCTCAACCTTCCTTTCCTCTCCTTCCGATCCGCTCGCCTCCTCTTCCACGGGCCTCCTCCCACACGTCCGGTTGCGGCGACGAACCCTAATATCATCGATCATCCTCCTGTAGAGCTTCCCGTCGAGCTTTCTCAAGCTCGTTCCTCGACGAGATGGGAGCGGGCGCCGAGGAGGTTGGGGATGTCCCTGCGGGCGAAGGAACGGAGGTCTCTGAAGTGAAGGCCTCCTACCAGGAAGGATTCCCATCGAGTTGCCCGAGAGATGGCTCCATCGACGATTCGGAGCTGATTGAAATGAAGGAAAACATCTCCACCTGCGAGCTCAACGCAGCGGAGGGCGAGTTCTCCGTCTTGACCTCGGCGACTGCCGATCATCACGCCGAGTGCGGAACCTCCGGTGAAGGAATGGTGACTAGATATCCGAGGGGCGACCTGGAAGCTCTGAGATTTGCCGATGTCGATGAGCAGCAGAGAAAGTGGCATCAAGTATACCAGGGCCTCGATTCTGGAGTTTCCCAAGAATACGATAAACTGGCAGAGGACGGTCAGAAGAAGATGAACAGGAATCAAGAACAGCCGAGGCGCTGGGAGAGGAGGAAGGAGCCCATTTGTGGTAAGAGTAAGCTCATAACTCCTTCCATTCTAGAATAAATGTGGCATTTTTTCTCTTCAGACCTGTTCCTGGGTTTCAGATAGAACGTAAGCTGACTTCCATTTTTGGGTACAAGAAGAAGAAAAACTCTGTAAACAAGGAAGAGAGAAATCAACATGCTTCTACCCAATCTAGCAAGAAAGTTGGCAACTGATTAAAGCTGCTCAATAGTTGCTTTACCTCGTATTTATGATGATTTTTCCTCTGGTAATCTAGTCCAATCGACCCGATTTGATGGGCTTCTGTCTCTACATTCCATTGGTGAAGAAGCTATGAACAAGGACATCATTTCTTGCAAGCAAACATGCGTTGTACCTGTGATTGGGAGAAAGTAGCTGTTTATCTACTAGTGATTGATAAAATCTCTTAGATAACATTAATGGGCATTGATTAATAATCAGGAATAATAATGTTTGTGCATCCAAATGGAGAATTCTATAGTTTCCTCTTATCTTGTTCATTTCAGGTGAGCTGTTTGTGGAGCAAATGGGAGAAGCTTTCGGTGCATCAGATCTGTCAGGACTTCTGCATGGCAGGAACTGGAATGAGGAGAGCTGGGCAGCTGAGGAACTAGAAGCATGCGATGAGTACGACAGCGACGACGAAGACGGCAGCTTCCAGCACCTTGCATTTGCCGTTCAAGGGGAGCCTGATTTTGAGTCTGGCCCCCCTCAAGATGGCTTGGAGTACCTCCGGCGTGTGAGGTAATCCTTGAGGACAGAGATTAACTTGAAAATAAATTAATTTCCTTTTTTCTTGGAGGGTTTGATGATCTCAAGATAGCCATCATTCATGAGCAAACGTTGTTTTGATGAGATCATGGAAGATCTTAGCCTTGCCATTTTTCTTGGATGAATAAAAAAACTAAAAGAATGAGGTAAATAGTTCCCAAATATTGCATTAGAAGAAGACATTGGCATGGAAAACAAAATAAATTAGAATATATCTGCTTTTTCTTTTTTTCGAAGAACAGAGCTAGCTAGGAGGCAATATGATAATGTTTTGATAGCTGAGAGGAGGGTGTGGGGAAAAAACTTCTAGAAACCATTAAAGTCAACTCTGTTGAGTGTTTGTTCATCCATCCGCTGCCTCTGTAGGTGGGAAGCTGCCCAGATGCCCAGAGTGAGGGTCGCCAAGGTAGACAAGAGCAAATGGAGTGATAAACAGACGCCCTACATGCCCAAGATTCCCGAAATCGCCAAGTGTCCGGATAATCTGAGGCCGTCGAGAATATGGGTGGACCAATTTCTCGCCGAGTTTTCCGATCTCAGAAAGGTATCATCTTCCATTCTGTTTTGATGTCCATAATTCATAAAAAAACAAGATGATATCTTATGAATGTGTATGAATATTTGGTCCTTATGTTAGAGTTTGGCTAAGGATTGGTCCAGAATCAGCCGGATGATGAGATTTTATGCGGGAATTAGTCTGTGATCCATGAATCAGTCTAGAAATATGAACATGATCAGATTCTGTTCGGGGATTGCAGTTCATCTACAGTTTTATGTTCATGGCTGGGAATCTGCAAGGATCACGCCTGTTCATTTAAGTATAGCGTCTGGTTTTCTCGTGGGATCAGGTCTTCTCGGAGCTCGAGAGCTCTCCCAACTGCGAGCTCGCGATGGCGGCGGTCGACGGAGGAACCGGCGGAGGGGATCCGGAAGGGCTCGAGGATAGGAAGACCTGCCCGACGCTGTCCTCAATCTTGAGGATGCCACCCGTCGGCAGAGCGGCGAAGCTGAGGAGCCACGTGAGGATCTTGGAGACCACCGGATCTCTGTCGAGGGACGAATGCCTGTGGATCTTCGCTCTCTGCGCGGCGGTGGACTCGCCGTTCGACGCCGAGATGAGCTCCTGCATGCGGCGCCTGCTTAGGAGGAGCTCCGCACTCCTCGCGAGGAAGACGGATCCGGCCGACGAAGAGGTCGCCAGGCTGAACATCCTCATCGCCATCTCCGGGAGGTTCTTCGGGCAGTCGGAGGACTGATCCTTGCCGCATGACAGATCAGATATGCTCTTCTGCTCCATCTCGGAGGGATGAATAGAGGCCTCTTTTTGGATCAGAACCGCCGTCGCTGGAGATGGAGCGGCCCCGCCCTCCGGTGAGCGGCGGCGGCGCCGCTGTCCGACATGACAGGAATTAAAAGACGACAGTGCTGCGTTTGGTAATCCCCCATGAGTGACCAATGAGCGTCATATATGTATTTTATTATCAAATGAGTTGGATATTATTATTTAAAATAATTTGGATAGTATTTATTTAAAATACATGCATTATTGCTGAAAAGGAAAAACTAGTAGCGTCCTTTAAATCCTGCGAACCTCAGAGACAAGAAGTCCTTCTGCACTCTAAATCTGGGGCCCAAAAATTAGGATTCATTTCTTGTCTCAAATATTCGCTGGTAGCATACCATATTTCAATGGATTGACGTAATTTTTCTACCGCGTGTACATTTCCATAATGATGGTGTTTTTCCAAAATTAAACTAAAAAACTAGAAAAATACGTGTCGGGTCAGGGTTGGACCACGTTCGCCGGCGGATAGCTCGACTCGCGCCTGACCCGGTCCCGAGTCGGGACCCCCCGAGGCGGCGATTCGGCTCCGTTCTCCTTCCCCCCCCCCCACCGGCTTCGCTTTATACGAGAGGAAGACGGAAGACGTAGAGAGAGAGAGAGAGAGAGAGAGAAGGCGTGGGGTGGGAGAGATGAGCAGGGACAACGTGAACAAGGTTTTCTACGCTGAGTCATACCATCCGATTCAGGCGGGGAGCATCGACGGGACCGATGTCCTCCCCCATGACAACGCCATCTACAGGGCCCTCTTGTGCTCATCTGCGGGTTTATGTATGTGTTCACCAGCGGCAGCCCAGAAGAAGGTTTCCTATTTCTTCTGAGAAATTCAATTGATTCCTTGCATTCCTGTTCTTCTTCCAGACGACCCATTTGGCGACTCGAAGGTTATCGGCGATCCCTACCGCACTCTCTTCGTTGGTCACCTCTCGCATTTTACCACTGAAGATACCCTGAGAAAGGTTAAACTAACCCCTCTCTCTCTCTCTCTCTCTCTCTCTCTCTCTCTCTCTCTCCCCGTTTGAGGGTTCTGAGCAGTGGCCGCTTACATTGGTCGAGTTCTTCTTGCCAGGCGATGAAAAGGTATGGAAGAGTGAAGAACCTGCGACTGGTCAGGCACATAGGTATGCCTTCTGAATGACTGATTTACATAATTCCACAGTTCCTTGGTTATCTTAGATGCTACTAAATATTTCGCATAAAGCTAATGTGAGTATCTAAGCTGAACCTGTAAAGAACCTTATTGGACAGTACCAGATATCTGTAACTGATACAAAATCATACATTCTCAAAGTATGTTCTTAGCCATCAAAAGTTGCAAAGCATGTCAATGGAAAAATATTGGCCGGTAATGTACCTTCTATATTTGACCTCAATAGCCCAACCTCATTAGTTCTAAAAACTTGTATTGACACAAATGGATTCAAGAACTGGGGTTACGATGCTTTCAACCAGTCCTAGTTCATAAACTATGGTACCATCGTACTTTCATGAACTCGGTCAAATCTTAGGTACTATCACCTTCTTTTTTTTGGTTATTTAGTTCATCCCTCAAGATAGTTTGACCGAGTTCTTTATATAGATGGTCTCCATCACAGTAGACACTATATTTCCCTTAATTTATCGTTCACTGCTGTCTGACGTGAGCTGAAGAACTGAGCTTCTCTAGATTAAGCTTCAACCATAATGAATTATATTCCCACAGATAAAGATATAACCTTGTCAGGGCCTCAAGCAAACTCTGTTTTCGCATATGATATCTATATATTCTTCTTCTCAAAAACTTATTTGGAGACTGAGAGATCAAAATATTGGGTGTGAAGGTTGAATGTGTTTCCTTAGAAAATAACGAAATGAAGAAAAAAGAATAATTAAATCCATCATATTTGTGAGTAGACAAAAGGGTCTGTATTTTGCTGAAGAACAGACCAAGTTTTTAAGATGCTAGACTGTTATCATTGATTGATCCGAATTTGGGTGTCTTTTGGAAGATCCAAGTCCGAAACATCCGCATTTTTTGTTTGGGTTATATATATATAGGGTTTTGTGTTGATTTTTACTTTGCCCTCGATCAGCTAGTAAAATTCCTTTTTCTTATGGGAAAAACTAATATCAGGGTCCCTCATTAGTATTATTATAGGCGTTCGATTCATCAAAATCAACCTGGTTGAGAGTTTGAGGGTAAGTTAAGAGTGAAATGATAAAAAAATTCCTTTTTATAATGCATCATAGTTTCTGCTACTTGGCTACTCTTCTGAGGCATCAACTTCGTTGAGTGGATCGATATCCGTTCCATAGATAGGCTGTTGCTTACCACATCCTTGGCATATTAGTTATAGTTTTATCAGCAAGATTGTACTAGAAAGATCATCAAAGCAAAACAGTTAGAAACTCACCTTCTGGGCTGTAAGTCAACCCAAATCCATGCAACAACAACTCTACAATGGCCTGCATCCCCTCCCATCTGTGGATCGTATGCTATCTTTCTCCAAACGTTGTGGCATGCATCTGAGATGGTCCTGGCTTCTTCCTGCAGTCACTGGTGCCTCCCGAGGTTATGCCTTTATCGAGTTTGAAACAGACCAAGAGATGCGCCGCGCCTACAAGGTATTCATATCCTTTCATGGTTTTCTTTTTTCCCTTTGAATCCATAGCATCTCCATCCATCTGCTTGGTTCATTTCAATGGCTCTGGTAATGAGTTCGTTTCATCTTGGAACGCCATGCAGGAAGCCCACCACTCCTTCGTCGATGACAGCGAGATCATCGTAGATTATAGCCGCCAGCAGCTGATGCCCGGATGGATCCCCAGGAGATTAGGTCTTCTGATCTGCTGATTAATTCATCTGGGTTGAATTAAATCATAGTAAATTAGTTTTCTTTGTCCACAGGAGGGGGATTAGGAGGGAAAAAAGAGTCTGGGCAGCTTCGGTTTGGGGGACGAGAGAGGCCTTTCCGTGCCCCTTTGTATGGTTCCTCTTCCTCTGTCTCCGATTCATTGCTTCAGTCTGCTTCAAGTGTTCTTCCTTGGCGAAAAGTTTCTATATTTTGATGTCTTCTGTCAATCAGGCGACCCATTCCTTTTGATGACCTGAAACGACTGGGCATCCCGCTTCCCCCGGAGGGCAGATACCTCTCACGCTACGAGGTAACGTAATCTCTCTGTCTGTCTGTCTCTCTCTCTCTCTCTCTCTCTCTCCCTCTCATTGCTCGTCTCAGGTACCTTCGCCCCCGAGACGCAGCGCTATCGACGGAGAGGACATCCATCCTAGAGAGAGAATGCGAGGGGAGAGGGATGACTCGCCTCCAGCGCGCAGGAAGGCCCCTGCAGAGAGAGAAGAAACGTCGAAGAGGGGAAGACGGGAAGAGAGAGAAAGGTCCCCCACAAGGCGGGCTGGCTCGCACCGCAGAGAGTCTGACTCCTACGAGCCTCGGCGACACCATCACAGGAGGCACTCCAGCAGCAGAGACTACAGCTCCAGAGACCTACCGAGGGATTAAACAGTACATTTTTTATACTAAAATACTGAGCCTTTTTGAACCTCGTAAATTAGAGGACGGTTATTTTCACTTAAATTCAGAGAAAAATTAGTGAGCGGAGGAGATAGAGAGAGAGAGAGAGAGAGTGCAGACATGGTTACCTTTGTACGAACATGGATTAATTTTTTTTATTAATCCAGTGAATTTGAATCTTTTGTAGAAACTGCACAATATTTCCCATGTGGGTTCAATTCAACAAGCTAGAAAGCTGCAATCTTGAACCTCTCAGCTCGTAGACAAAGCATAGGATACTATAAATGGATGGAATTCTTATTAATCCAGCAAATATAAATCTGTTGGAAGAAGTGGCACGGGATTCCCCACGTGCATCTGATCCAACACCTTCGAAAGCTGCATTCTAGAATCCCTCTGCGCTCTTGGTCAAAGGCCCCATTAGAGTCAACTGCTGCGCTAAGGAGATCACAACTGGCGCTATACACTGGGACTATCTGTCCTTCCTTGTTCCTCTACAACACCTGTAATTGCAAAGAATCTTCTTCAGGATGTTGATAGATGTTTAAAAGGAAAGCCCATTGAAGGAAAAGGAACCGCTTAATGGGTAGTACCCAGATTTAGAAGGGATGCTCGAGTTGAAGCCATTCTGATCTGATCCTGAGATGTCAACGTCAAACGAGCCTTCTTCAGTCATCACCAGACAATTCCTCAACATCGGCAGCTTCTTCTTCATCTAGAGCCCTTTGTGCTTCTCTTCGTTTGGCCTGGATCTGGCGGACACATTCGGCTATTATAACGTTGATCCTTGGAGGAGGCCTGCTAGAATTATGGAACAGCCCTGCTCTTTTCAGTGCCTGTGACACATTCTTCTGAGCTTTCTGAACGTGGGTGGGGCAATACGAGAGTTGAGGAGCACAGAGAATCGGCTTCCCACAGATTACTGGGCCAGAGTGAGAGCTGAAATTAAGAAGATATTATAGCGATCGTTAGTCCTGACGCTAAGAGGTATGATCTCTTCTGAGTAGCAATAACAAATAATCTTGATCTACTGAGACGGATGAGATGAATAAAATAAGTTGACACGGGTCAAAACTGGAAAAAATAAAGAATAAATTGGATTAAATTAAATTGGATTTAAACATTCAATAAATAAAAATTGATGGGATTAAAGCAAGCATAGTCCATCCATTTCATAGACGATCCTAATGGGCCAAAGGGATTAATAAAAAGGTATCGATAGATGACTTTCAGGGTCTCAAGACGTTAGAAGAGACGATACAAGCGGAGACACAGTGAAAGGAGGTGGTGTAAGAGAATCCGAGAGAGAGAGAGAGAGAGAGAAGGGAAGAAGAGGCTGCAACTTGGATGGAAACAACTTGGTTGAGGAACATATAAAAGCATACCCTCGGGTTCTTGTATAATGCACCAAAAATAGAAAAAACCAGCCGAAATTCATATACGAAGACAGGTGCCTGTTCAACGCCGGAAAAACTAAAAAGCCTGAGGATGGACCCAAAAGACATCTACAGAAGAAGCAATGTTCCTCGAGCTAGAGCCCAAAAGCCACAAGAAAACGCAGTAAAACAAACAAATAAGTAAGCATATCAGAATCCACATTGCGATGTATCTATATCTGTAGGTATATGTCTCACATTTACAAAGGGTGAGCGAGGCATACCTTTTGATGGGGAAAGAGCAGGGTTTATACAGTTTCTGTCTTGGGTCAGAGAGGATGTGGGGGTGGCAGTACATCGTCAATGCCATCGGCTTCGTTTTACACCCAGGAAAAGCACACCGATCTTTGTCCCTCTTTCTGCTGCCCCCGACTTCGCCCGCCCTCCCGCTCTCACCCATTCCTTCGCCATCCATCGTTCCTGACGCGAATCCACCATTATCCTCCCCCTCCCCTTCCGATCCGCTCTCCTCCTCTTCCACAGGGCTCCTCCCATACTGCCAGTAGTAATTCCGATAACGAACCCTAACCTCCTCAATCAAGCCCCAGTACAGCCTCTTGTAGAGCTTCATCAGCTGCCTCCCCCGCCGCAACCGGCGCCGCGCCACCTCGTTCCTCGACAGGTACTCCGCTCCCTGGAGAGCAGCATCCTCCTCGGATCCGTCCAAGGAGATGGGGCGCATTGTCGACGACGACGCCGATGAACCAGGGTTGTTGCCGTCGGAGTCGCCGCCGGCGTTAAAACTCCTGAAGCCCTGGCCATTCCTAGCGCCCTCCGCCGGCGGTACGGGCCCGAGAACGGCGGCGGCTGCGGCGGCGTCCCCGCCGCCGCCTCTACGGGTGGGCTTCGCCGGCAACCCGGGCCTGGTCTCAGTGGCAGAGCCCATGACGAAGACGGAACGAGGTAGAGAGAGAAAGGGATCGCGTGGGGACGGAGAGGGAGTTTTGAGCATTTATAGCCCAGTTTGAATCCCACCGTCCGTCACAGAATGCGAGTTCAATAATCGGACGGTCATGGTTACGTGATTAATGACGTGGCTTCATCTCACACGGTTGGCGATATTGGTAACTTTTATACGGGAAGGCGAATAATCCGGAAGTTATTAAAAATAATTTAGTACTATTTTTTGTACTCATCTAATCAGAAAGGTCGGTGGAATCAAAACCGGTATCTAACAGAACGAGCCCGGCCGGGCCGGATCTGGTCCGAGCCTTGGCAAGCCCTGAACCAGGCCCGAGTTCTGTTTAATCGGGCTGACTTTGGGCCCGGATTTGACCCCGTCAGCTGGAGACAGATGGGTGGAGGGAACGTAAGGCCCGAGTTCGGGACCAGGGCTACTATTATTTTCGGGCTTTATGAAGGCCCGAGTTCAGATCAAGGCTCGGGATGGGATCAATGGGTCCACTGTCGGCAAAGTGGATCCACCGATCCGGTCCGCTTAAGAATGATTCGTGCGGACCTGATGTGATATGTTCAGAGGCCCATCCGGTCATTCAAGAGAAATCTCTCTCCCTCCCTCTCTCTCTCTCTCTCTCTCTCTCTCCTCCCTCCCTTCTCTCTCTCCTCTCTCTATCCTCCCTCTCCTTCTCTCTCTCTCTCTCTTCTCTCCCAGAACAGTACTTTCTTACTTATTTTTTCCGATTATCTTTTTTTTAGTTAGAAAAAGAAGATTACTGAATATAACGGCTTCGAATTCGAAAGCAGGGGAACAGCACGCACACCCAATCTCTACTCTTAGTTGCTCTGGTGGTGCTGCTGCCACTACTCTTTCTCTCTCTCTAATCTCTCTCTATCTCGCTCTGGGCCTCGGGTGTAACGCCACGCTTATTCTGCGAAGATACGGGAGAAGATCAGACACGCCGGATTGGAAGATGCTCCTGATCCGGTCTCTCCGCTCGCGCCTCCAACGCTCGTCCTCTAGCTATGCCTTCTCCACCGCCGCCGCCGCATCGGCAGCGGCCGTTCAGTCGGAAAGAACGATAAGGGAGGGGCCGAGGAACGACTGGAGCAGGGACGAGGTTAAGGGGATTTACGATTCTCCCGTCCTCGATCTACTCTTCCATGGCGTGAGTTTCCTGCTCCTTCCGTGGTTCACTTCGTGATGCTTTGCTAAAAGTGTGTTAAGCATTGGCTTGTGGCTCCCGAGGAATCTGACATGTGTCATTCTAGGAGACATTCATCAGAGTTTTTATATGCACTGTCCCCGCATGGATCTCCCTCATCTTTAATCTCCGCATGTATCCTCTCTCTTGCCAAATGAAGGTTGAAACCCATACTAGACGTTACCGGGATTCCGCTTAAGATACCACACTGCCTCCGTTTCTAGTAACCCGCCAAATTCTGTGGACATGATCTGTAAACCTGTGTGTTTGGCTCGTTGCTTGAGTTCTACAAGCAGGAAGATGATTCCCGTGCTGAGAATCATTGGACCCTGTGCATTTGCGGATACTTGTTGCGCACCTCAAAGGTTTTCTAGTATCTAATTCAGTTTTTGCTAAGGGATGTATATTCATGGCTCCAACATTTTGTTATAAAAAATCCAACATTATCTCGATCACTAGTGCATCTTTTCCACATACTCCAACTCAAAGATAAGACATCATGTCTAATGTAGAAATTAGTGAACCGTGTGTAGATTTTCAAGAGAATCATAAATATTTCGAATCTGTATTTAGTTACTGGTTGGCGAAACGACCCATGGGGAGTGGTAATTCTTCTGCCGGCGCCAAACTATGTAAAGCCTAGCCTCACAAGATACCTGAGAGAAATATCTCTACTCGACTGTAGTTGTCCATTGGCTAAGAAAGTTTCTTCGGATTGTTGCTTTAATTTTCTTTTCATTAAAAAAAATATATCCGTTGTTTTCTTTACCAGTCTTTGACTTCTACTACGTGCTGCTTCTTTTAGGCTCAAGTCCATAGGCACGTACACAAGTTTCGAGAAGTGCAACAGTGTACTCTTCTCTCCATTAAGACAGGTGGATGTAGTGAAGATTGTTCATATTGTCCACAATCGTCCCGATATGATACAGGATTGAAGGCTCAAAGGCTTATGAGCAAGGATGATGTTCTACAAGCAGCAAAAAAGGTATTGATAATTACAATGACCATGCTGATCTCAGATTATGGGTGGATGTCTGTTTACACAATGGAACTGAACCATGGTGCCCAAAAGTCAAGGACATGTTCTTTTCGGTGTATGTCCCTCTGATGTTTCAGCATTTACGTGACTCAATCTTGCTGGCTATTTAAACAATTTCTTGTAGTTTCTTCCAGTCTCTCATTTTTTAATCTGTAGCCACCTCTATTGCCACATTACGTTCGTCTGTAAACTACTGCACTCTTATACATGCCTTTTAGGACCGATAATGTCTGATAGATGATATTCTAAAAGTAACCGATAAGATCTAGATTTTTCATACATTTTAGAGATCATCGTATGCCACGCTCACTCAGCCATTCTTTGCTCTATTTGATGGATGATAGAGTGTGTGGGTCATCGTTTTCAGTGGATGAGACTACTCTTCGCTGTGAGCAAGAAGTGGCTTATCTTCCGGTTGACTTTGGTATACCAATAAAGCGATTGTGGCACATAACCTACTTTCTAGTTGTGCAAGCTGTTGTTGGAGGGAAATATGTTTTGGTTCCTAGATGCACCAGCCAACGGGATCTTGACTACTATAGTCTCTGGTATCCGTTTTGGTTGCTTTCCTAACTCTGCTGGTAACCTTATTCAAAAAAAGTATATATAAAAGAACTATCATCAAATTTTGCACTCCTAAAAAATGTTTTTCATATAGGAAATTTGTACATAAAACAAAGGATGTGAATAAATACGACCCCAAAAAGGTTTGTTGAAATCAGGTTTAAGCTCACATATTGAAAGCAATTTGACTATTGCGATCAAGCTTACAACATATGCTTCTTAGGCTCACCACAAACTGTACCACGGAGCTCGATAAATCTCTCTTCACTTCCGGTCCTTGTTTTATTTTTTTCACTACTACCCTATTCAGAGAGAGATGCACGATGGGATCCCTAATTCATTTGTGGGACTGACACTGGCTTCCGTCTGCAGTGTCCCATCTGCCATTAAGATTGGTATGCTATTGGTGTGCTGGCAACGTTTAAGCTCCTCCCTCTTCATCTGCCCCATCACTTTCTTGAAAGGGAAGTAGAGTAAGATATAAGGACCAAAGGACACTTCCACGTTTCTTATAGACTACGAATTCTGATCCATCACCGATTATAGTGGGCCAATTAGGGACCACGAAACCACCAAAGCCCCGTAAAGCCATAATTCTAACTTATGTTTTTCACTTTCCTTTACCCTCCTGCATCCAATCATTTTACCTTCATCCAACAAATATTGACCTATGGTGTTAATCCGTTACAGTTAGAACAACGCCGCAATGTTAGTTGACCAAGTAACCACTGAAGTAGATTTTGGATATGACCAATAACCTTCAGAATCTGATTTCAGCCTTAAATTATATATTTTTATCGGATAGTACCTAGTTGCTTTGCTTTACTCATTGATTCAACTTTTATTTTTTCGTGTAATCTTTTCATTTTATTTTCTTAGATACATCTTGGATATAGCTCTGTCGCATGATGTTATGTTCCAATTCACCTTACAGTGAGGAATCTCATCTCATGTTACACAGGCGAAAGATGCTGGCAGCACACGTTTTTGCATGGGAGCTGCGTGGCGAGACACAGTTGGCAGGAAAACCAATTTCAACCAGATCCTTGACTATGTCAAAGAAATAAGGTACGTTTAGGCCTACTTAGCTTCTCTATGCCTGTTGCAGTATATAGCATTGTTTCCTTTCATGGAGGAGCCTCCAAGATGACCATAGCTTTCCTGTGCACTGTGCTGCATAATTCTCTAAACGTCAAAAGTGACACAGGGAGATGGGCATGGAGGTTTGTTGCACTCTGGGCATGCTAGAAAAGCAGCAAGCTACGGAACTTAAGAAAGCGGGGCTCACAGCATACAATCACAACCTTGACACCTCGAGGGAGTATTATCCCAACATTATAACCACAAGGTCCTATGATGAGAGGCTGGAAACTCTCCAGTTTGTTCGTGAGGCGGGAATAAGCATCTGTTCAGGTAGATTTCTTGAGCTTATTCTCCTTACTGAAGAACCCTGACCGGGACTTTGGGAACCATCTCTCTCCTGTTATTCATACTTTTTCCTTTTTCTCGTATTTATTTAGCAAAGTTGTGGGTCTAGAATCATTTTAATTTTCGTTGACTGGGCCTATTGTCCAGGTCAACCCAGTGAATGTGCTTCTCTTCTTCCAGGTCAAACTTTCAGGTTGTTGGTTCATACAGTGAAAAACACTAGTGTTTTCATAAAGTCAACAAGTTGCTATATACGTTCATGTTCTCAACAGGGGATATATTCAAGTCATAAAACCTGGGAATTTGACCGGGAAACAGAATTGGAATGAATCGTTTCAGTTTTCTACATGGAATGACCCGCAACTCGGCCTCTACAGGGGGAATAATCGGTCTCGGAGAAGCAGAAGAAGACCGGGTTGGACTTCTGCACACACTGGCCACCCTCCCTGCTCATCCGGAGAGCGTTCCCATCAATGCACTCGTACCAGTTAAGGGCACTCCCCTTCAAGATCAGAAGGTAACCTCTCTCTCTCTCTCTCTCTCTCTCTCCCCAGCCACCAAGAAAATTCCTGGAATATGTTCAATTCCTGACATCATAAACCATATATTGATCCCTAAAATATTTATTACTTCCCCTTCAAGATTAGAAGGTAACTTCTCTCTCCTCTCTCTCTCTCTCTCCAGCCAGCAAGAAAATTCCGGGAATACGTTCAATTCCTGACATCCTAAAGCATAGATTGATCCCTAAAAGATTTATTATTCTATAAATTATAGTTTTCTTTCTGAACCGGCTTCATTCAGACCCCGTATTGTTGGCGATCGACCCTCTATTCTTTGTCTTAAGAGCCATAAATCTAACACAAATTCTCCTTGGAAAAATGTGTAATTAATTTTGATTTCAGCCGGTTGAAATCTGGGAGATGATCCGGATGATCGCCACGGCGCGCATCGTGATGCCACAGGCGATGGTGCGACTCTCTGCGGGCCGCGTGCGCTTCTCCATGCCCGAGCAGGCCCTGTGCTTCTTGGCGGGCGCCAACTCCATCTTTACGGGAGAGAAGCTGCTCACCACCGCCAACAATGACTTCGACGCTGACCGGCTGATGTTCAAGGTCCTCGGGCTTACCCCAAAAGCCCCCAGCTTCTCGGAGCAGCCACCGGAGATGGCGGCGGAGAGTCAAGAGCTGGCGGTGGCTTCCAGCTCTGGTTAAGACCCTCCAAGGTAGGCTGTGAACCTCACAATAAACGTACTTGGCGGGAGAGCGGGGAGGGGAAGCACTTACTAGAATAGGCAGGAAAACCCGGTGATCATTTTCTCCTGTTATCTTCTAAATTTGGTCTAATAGTTTATTAGAATGCTAACAAACTATTATCGCCACAGTTACTCTCTTACGGGCGGTTAAGTGCCTCAAGTAGGGGTATCGGGCTAGCCAGGCCCGTTATTCCCAGAGGAGTTAATGTTATGGGCATTGGCCAGTGCCGAATCTCTGGGCCCGACTATATGTCAGCCCTAATGGTGGGCCCCGCTAGGATTAATGGGCACTCGCACAAATTGGTCCAAGTGGGCCCTATTGGCGCATCGGTTCTCTGTGGGGCCCACAGCGGTCAAACTCAACAGTGGCGGCTGGGATTTCTCCGGTGCGTGCATTTTCTCATTATTCGTTCTTTCCGGGTCTTCTGCAACTCGTCTGACGGCTTCCGGTTCGTCTACGTCTCTACTTCTGCCCCCACACAAAGCAGCGGGATCGTCTCCCACTAGGCATCAAATTGCAGTAGATTACCCTTGCCGGCAGCTACAAACCTCCTGTGCAAATGCCCGGACTCCACAGTCTTTTCTATTCCTCCCTGTTTCTGAGCCTCGCTGTTCTCCTCTTCCACTGCCAGAGCCTGATTTCGCTTCCTGGGGGTGAAATGGCGGAGGGACTGCCCAGCAGCATCTACGACCTCACCGTTAAGGTATTCTCCCTTGTTCTGGTCCTCGATTTGCTGCTTTTTCTCCCCATCCCCGTAATCGGTCATGGAGTTCCACAGGTCCTGCTGTAATTACTAATGGATGTTCTTCGCGGAAAGTTTGAAAACGTCCGCAGATTTCTTGGATCCTAGTTTCACGATTGCGGAACCCTAGTTAATGGTGCTATGGCCTTCGGGTTGAGACGAAGATCTTTTATACGAATCGAATCATGGTTGTTCGCAGGACATTCGTGGCGAGGATGTGAGCCTTGGCACCTACAGCGGAAAGGTTCTCCTCATTGTCAACGTCGCATCTAAATGGTACTCCGTTCACTGAGGAAATTACATTTTTAAGGGACCAGAATTTGATCTCGTCCTAGAATTGGCTTCTTGATTGTGTTTCTACTTAAAATAGATGGCATCATATGTGAACTCTGCCTCATTTTTCTCTCTGATCAATTGTAGACGCTCATAATTGAAATCATCCCCGTTAGAAGGATCCCCTCTTTAAATGTGGTTATCTGCTAAGAGTTTCTTTTTGGTTTGGCAGTGGATTGACCCATTCGAACTACAAGGAATTGAACGTTTTGTATAAAACTTATAAAGATCAAGGTTCGTGCTATGATCTTTCTTATTGTTTCCCACGTTGGCCGCCTTCATTTTTATTTTATGATCGATCATAATAACTAATTCCCATAAAAAAATTTTAGGGCTTGAAATATTGGCATTCCCTTGCAACCAATTCGGGAGTCAAGAATCGGGAAGCAATGAGGAAATCCAGGAAACAGTCTGTACAATATTCAAAGCGGAATTCCCCATCTTTGACAAAGTAAGTAGCGATTTACAACTCTTTTTAAGTGGCGACAACATCCAGAAAAGAAAAAAAGAGAGAATAAACTCTTTTTAAGAATATTTCAACCTCTTTTTAAGAACATGTCTTTGAGATTCTTTGACTTTCCACTTTAAAAGGTCTATGTTTGATCAAATCATCAAGATCATCTTTCCTGGGCGGTCCCGTTGATACCCATATTCTATCCATTGTTTATCACAGGTTTTAGTGATACCCCATGACTGTATAAGACCAATCTAGGGGGTGAAGCCTAGATTGGTCTTTGAACGTTATTGAAGGTTTTTTTTGTGTGCAATGATGTTCAAACCCATTTACCCGCCATTGAAGCTTCAGCCTCTAGTTGACCAATGTGATATTTCCTCTTGAGATGATGGCTCTGAAAGTATTTCAGCTTCACGTAACACTGATCCTAATTGATGGACACGGAGAGAGAGGAGCTGATTAGAGACATCAAAGAGCCTGATCTCTCTGGTTTCAATTTCTTGGCCGGTTTTGAGATCGAAATGGAAATTCTCATATTGGATGGCTCACATATACAGGTTGAAGTGAACGGCAAGAACGCAACTCCCCTCTACAAGTTCTTGAAATTCCAGAAGGGCGGGCTCCTCGGCGACAGCATCAAGTGGAACTTCACCAAGTTCCTGGTCGACAAGACGGGCAAGGTAGAGATACGCCCCTATCCTCTCTCTCTCTCTCTCTCTCTCTCTCTCTCTCTTTCTCTCTCTCTCCCTCTCTCCCTCTCTCCCGCTCTCCCTCTCTCTATGATCTCTATGTATATATCTGTGTCCGAATTTGATCGGTGCTGTTCGTGTTGTTCGTCTTGCAGAAGGACATCAAGAGACTTCTGGAGGCGTGATGACGGCTGGGTGAGAAGTCCAGAGGAATAGTCGCTTGTCTGCTTGAATAAAGGGTTTCTTCTCCATGAAGAGTCCGACCAGTGTGTATGTACGAAGAAGCTTCAATGATCCCTTGGGAATCACTTCTCTACCCTTCCCACCCCCCCGAAGGATGGTCAAGGTTTCCTCGAACCTTGACCATAACATGCCGACGCCTGGTTGCCTCTCCACCTGGGAAACTCTTACCCGCTGTGCCCCATCCAGACGCGCACCATGCCGCCAACACACCACACTTAACGTGAGCGGCTACGCGCAGCGCGGCACCGTGGCGCGCGCGGCAGTGGCCAACGTGGACGGGCGCCACGCCGCCATGCACAACGTTGGTGGCAACGCGCAGCGCAGCACCGTGGTGCTTTTCGGTTCCTTCTTCCATAACCCAAGCTCGAAGAAGGAAGAGATAATCCATAGTACAGTCCAACTATAACAACGGAATTAATTATTTTCATGCATAAGGATAATGGATTACCTAATAGAAAAAATATCAAAATCATCACAAATCTCCTCCCTTTCTTTTGTGTTGCAACGCGCGCGATACGGGCCGTTGCCACCTCCCGTTCACGGCCTCACGCGCCCGTCCGGCACGCCGCCGCCCCCACGCAGCTCGCGGCGGCTTGCGCCAGCGTCGAGCGTGGCGCGGCTGGTGCGCTAAGGCCCTTATGACACCCGGTGGTCGGACGCCATTCCCTAACTACCAACCGTCACGCGGAGTAGCTACGAGTTAGAGGCCATAAGAGGCTCAACTCATGGCTGGTGCACCAAGGCTCCTATGACACATAGAGTCGCAACAGGGTTTAAGATCTAATCAACCTCGCAAAAGTGTCACACAAAGTGGACTCGCACTCTTCAAGAAAAGTGAATTCTACGAAATATGATATTACTTGATTGTTCATCTATGGTATAGACTTATGCATTTATTCCTCACCTTCTCTCACCCCATCCTAACCCTAATAACCCCCATTCTCCCTCGTACGACTTTGACCTAATTATCCCTACTTAACCCTCAAATGACCTACAATCCATCTTACCTCTCTTATAACCAACGGCCTAACGTGTTATGACCCTCACTATGACTTGGCAGTGACCATACCATATGTATTTGCCTCTACACACCCCCAACACTTACCCACCATTGTTGCCACGCAGCATTATGCCATGTCAATGCACAGATATCATGCGCGTGCACATGAGACCATAGTGTCGCACTCATGCAAGTGATGCAGTTCCACACCCTACATACCGAAATCATCACAGTGGGCCTACTCCACGCGCTACCTTCCACCAGTGTGGGCAAGGGGAACGCCATTCGGCTCTACTCTAATCGGCGCAGCCTCTCCGTTGAACGTGAGGGAGAGACTGACCGGTGGAGATGTGGAGGAAACGGTTGAAGAGAAGACTCGACGGCGGGTTCCTCGTGCTGGGTTGCGCTGATGGCGTGATTGGGGCCCCCAGCGGACAGCAACCCCCTCCGTTCTGACACCTTTCGGCAGATCTCACCACGTCTATAGAACTTTCCATTTTAGGGATAGGTAAAAATGGGCCGGGTACCGCTCGTCCCATGGTGGCCCGGCCCGTTGCTCTGTGCACTGAGACAAGCTCCGTATTTGGCGGTCTAGTGTCTGTCCGAACAGTAAGAAGCATTGTTATTGCCCGAAATGTCGCGCTTCTTTGACGGCCACCTTTCTCTCTCTGCCTTCCCCTCCCTCTCTCTCTCTCTCTCTCTCTCTCTCTCTCTCCGCTCAGACGACGTTAAGCATGTGTTGATGCGCGGATTGATTTCCTCCGAACTATGAACCTTTATTCGGGGATGAATTCAGAATCCGTCGGTTAATCAGCCTCGGCTGTGTCGCCGCGTTCCTGCCGGGCTGAAGATTTTCTTGGAGAAGGCCGATTACGTGTGGGGAGGGGGATTGTTAGGGGGGTGGTGATGGACTCGGAGGACGACGATTTCCACAGTGGGGGGACGGGGATGGAGAGCGACGAAGGGGATGCCGACTACGGATTCGTGGAGAATGACTCCGACGACTCTGACGACATCATCTACCACCGGCATCAGGTGGGAATCAATTAGTGGGAGCTTTCCCAATCTGTGCCTTCCATTCTGCCGATGATTTCCTCTCCTTCTATCATGCTTAACTTTCGGCCTTTAGAAAGGCAACTATTCCCGATTATCTTTGGCAAGAAATCATCCTACTTACCGGAGAACTTGACGATTTCTGTGTTTGCTTTAATTTGCTTCTTTCTTTTGGCGAGGGCCCAGTTTTGTTTTCGCTTTGAAGCAGATGATGGCTTAAGTGCAAAATAATTTAATTTAAATTCCCTTGGAAATTAGTCGGACCAAAGCCCTTGGGGATAGGAAATTACGGTTAAGTTTTGTTCTTGATGGATTCACTGTCTTCAAAGGGTGCGAGTAGTTAATCTTGTGACATCTATGTTTTTGTACGATTCTTGACTTGTTATTACTTTTTCATCGAATATAATTAATATTTACCATTTCTTTTGCAGAACTATACCATCTTAGGTGAACATGATATAATTCGTCTTCAAATGGAGGACATAAATAGGGTATCTCAAGTGCTCTCAATGTCTAGAGACGATGCCTGCATACTTCTTCGCCATTATAAATGGTATGCTTTATCCAAGTGGTACTGGCTTATTGTGCTCCTTCTTCCGGGAAATCGAATTTTCGTTCTTCATCAATTCATTTGGTTATTGAGTTTATTGGATTAAAAAAAATCCATTTATGGGATTTCTTTTTCATTTTTAACAACACTCTTCATTTCCTATATTATACTCCATCTCCTAAATTGTTGTGTAGTGAATCCTTATCCTTAACATTACACTTCGCTATAAAATGGTTTATTTAGTGGATGGAGGATCATCCGATTAAAATTTCTAGTGTCAGTTAAAGTCCAGAAATAACCTCTGCACGAGAATTGTGAAAGAGCAGCACATGCTCAGCATTCCTATTGCAGAAAAATGCCATCCCAAAAGATTGATTTTCTGATTTTTATTGAATTTTTTTTTTGTCTCTAAGCATGCTCAACTACACCAACTTGTCATCTTCCCCTCTTATTCAGTGGTGCTTAAATCAAAGGCTAATTAGATATCCTTATCCCACCTCCTAGATTGGAGTGATACCTGCGGATGAATAGATGTTTGGATGCAGTATAGGTTTCATGTATCTCTTTCCATGTGATCCCTGTCGGGTTGGAACTTAGTTGTTTCTGTCAGGCCATGGATCAATTCTCCGTGGCTCAAATTCATAATTAATCGGTTAAATTTTCCCTGGATTGAAGTCAAAGTATTTATAATTGGCCCTAGTCCAGTCAAGCTCGAGAACTGATTGTGCATGAGCATGTACTTCTAAAAGTTATTGGGGAAATCCTAGGCAAGCCCTAAAGAAACCTGAAAACTGTTATTAGGTGGTCTTACCCTAATCATAAGTACACTTGTATGCATAACCACCGATATGTTCAGAATTTTTCAAGTTAGGTAATGTGGATTGCCTATGATCCAGTTAAGAGAGATCGGGTTGGTCGCTGGAATTTTCTAGCTCTAGTTCAATGCAACCTATTTAAATCTTTGTCGCTCATAAGAAAAATACGCTTGTATGGATTCAAATACTGGCTTACTGGCACATACGAGAAATTTCTTTGATTGGTTTGGAAGGAGAGCAAACTGTTTTTATATCTAATTTACTATCAGTTCTCTGTAGTTACTTTTTATTTTTCTTAAAATAAACTTATTGCAATGCCGGTCATTTGTTTTATCTACCGACTCTAGTGGTAATTTGTTATCCATGGTGATCTTATTTATTTGTCATCGTTTTACTGCACAGGAGTGTAAATAGGGTGCACGATGAATGGTTTGCAGATGAAGAAAGTGTTCGAAAAGCAGTTGGATTGTTGGAGAAGCCCATAGAAATGCCAAGAAGTAGGGAAGTAAGTCCCTCATATTATCTGTCATATCTGCTTAGTTTCTGACAGAGGAATTTTCCTGGTGGGCATTAAAATTTCTTGTTATTTTTTTTTTAGAAATTTAGGTTTTTTTCATTCTCATTGTACTTTTTTTTATACACGGCTTTCTATGATTTGTCTCAACTGTGTATATGTTGCTTTTGGTAGATGACATGTGGAATTTGCTTCGAGGTGTACCCGTGTAATAGGATGAGATCTGCTGCATGTGGCCATCATTTTTGTAATTCATGCTGGGAAGGTTTGTTTCCATCACTGTTGATCTGAAATCATTTCCCTTCCATTTAGAGTACCGATATTTCATATGCATTTGTGGAGGCTAAGATGCTTTTAACTTCTGCTTTTGCTGAATCATCTCTGTGGATATGAAGAAATTTCCGTGATTTATTCTGATATATCTTATTTTTGTTTTTGAATTGCTTCCTGTGACTTGTTTTGTTTATCCATTTGCAACATGATTGTGGTAGTGATAGGTTCCAATGGCCTGTTGAAAGGTAAGATGGGAATCAGTAAATCAAAGTTTATATTTAGGAACAGATGAAGTGATCTACACATCATTTAGGAAACTTGTCAATTAGTCCGAAGATATCATATGACCATTGCCAAAACTGATGACTAATCTGTAAACCCGTTCCTTCTTTAAACATCATTGGGGGGTGGAATGTATGTGCTACATTACTTTAGTTTGGAACCAATGGGTGATGTCAATTTCTAGTTTTAAGTTTATTTTGTTTCCCTGCTCCAACTTGAATTGACTGAAGCTCTACAGAGATCCAGATATTGTCTTTATTGTTCGATCATTAAGACGGGCTATTAGATCCAGCTTTCTTTTTATTATTTTATAAGACTTTTCCCGCGTTCATATAGGCCAGAAAAGAAACATATTACTAACGTGATTGGCCCAACACTGTTGATTCTGGATTTTCGTATCAATACATTTCTTTTCTGATTAGTTTTTGATTTCCCCTATTTTCTATTTCACCATAGAAGTTATTTAGACCTCTGATTTCTGTTCCGAGATACCTTCTCTGGAATCTCTACTTGGTATCAAATGCTCAATGTGCAATTATACGGACATACATCCTTCTCATAACTTTACATCGATTTGACTAGAGAAAAACTTATGAGTAAAACATTTATTTGGCAGGCTACATTGGCACATCTATAAATGATGGTCCTGGATGTTTGATGTTACGATGTCCTGATCCGGATTGCAGTGTGGCCATAGGCCAAGGTATGATTAATGTAGTGGCAACTGAAGAGGACAAGAAGAAGTATGCACGATACCTTCTTAGATCTTATATTGAAGATAACAGAAAGGTAAAGATAAGCCAGAGTTTAGTATTATCTTTTCGCGTCAGTTTTAACGAAGATTTTTATTCTATTTGTTCTTCTTGACTTTGGAAATAATTGATTTAGCACGAAGAGAGGGCCCACCTTTGTCATTCATTTCCTATCTTTTGGACGAATGTAGATGTAGGAACATTGACCATCTCTGGTTCTCGATAGGAACTTTTCTGTACTCCAATAATTAAGAAAGTGGATCATAACCGGATCTGCCATGACTGCTTCTTGTTCTATGTTTGAGTAAAAAATTGTCTGGCTTCATCCTTGGCTCATTTTGTTTGTTCCGAGATAGAGTGGTTCTTACTTGTTTCTTTCTGCCTTTGACAGTTCCAGTATAAAAGGGCCTCCAACATGAGCTCTGCAATTAAAGGGGGTGAATGGCTTCAATACAATTTCTTTTGTATAAGATAAAACGTAGTGAAGAGTGTTGTAATCACACAATGCGTAAGACATTATGGTATTAATTTCCTACATATTTATCTGTCCAAGTGACCTAACCTAGAAGTTACCTTATAGAAGATGCTAATTGGACTTTTACACCATGCTTTGCTTTCTCGATACAAGGCTTCTTCTTACATCAAATACCTATAAAACTGGACTAATGTGAAAATAAAGTTAACCACATATAAAAGACTGTCTAGCAAAGATTGAGAAAAGATCTTAATGCATTGAAAGCTAGGTCAACCTTAAGTAGAGTTTGAACGCACTACGAATTTGGAGTTTGAAAAATTTGGACTGTGGAGATGTATACGCACACAGAATTTGGAAACTTTGGGTACTTGAGTTAAAACTCTACTGAGGTTTTTAATACTATAACTAATTTAACAGGTTAAGAACAGAAATGTAGTTGATACTTGAGGAAACCCGAGCCTTCTTTAAAACAGGCATAATTTAATATTATTCATGCCTTAGTTCCTATTCCAGACCACGTGTTGATAGTTTGTCAATGATTCCTGTACAAGGGATGACACTTTTACACCAAGGATCAAGGGTTTGATTCGATATTATATTTTTGCCGATATGGCAGTTTCTGAAGGACTTGTTTTATAATTTCTAGGGTTTGACTTTTCGAACCAAATCTCATGGACAAAAAATAAAGACAAGTGAATACAACAATTATGATGCTGTCGTAATCAAAGTCAATTTGTCCAGATTAGCAGGACCTTAACTTTTTCATGAATATTTAGAGTGGTGACTGTCTTCATCATTGGAAAAACTTGGGTTTTGCTACACTGAAAAGCTTTTGAGGAATCCTTGGGGTCTTACTATCTTTGTTGGCAGAAGACCACTCTTAGCTCTTGGAAATCGTTAAGTAATGTCAATGATATAATTTGTCTAGATGTTTTTGTTGTGCTAGTCCATGTCAGTGTTCATTGTTTTTTGTGTTCTTCTTTTGGGGTTGGTAGAATATTGCCATAATTGAAGTAACGAAATTGTGGGGAGTGCATGGCATTGGAAGACCAAAGGTTATTTTCTGAGAGAAAATTAATGTCAACTTATCAGAGCCCACAGAGGAGCCGAAAATGCATAAAATCCCCGTTTGACCATCAGTTCCTCCAATTATGAGTTTGCTGTACACATTGCTCTCCCCCCATTGATGGGTCCAAAATAACCCACATTGTTCTTCAACGTCTAAACTTTTTTCTTTTGATGTTTAGACAAAATGGTGTCCGGCACCTGGTTGTGAGTTTGCAGTGGACTTCGTTTTGGGAAGTGGAAGTTACGACATTATCTGCAAGTGCTCTCATAGCTTTTGCTGGAATGTGAGGAGCTTCTGACATTTTGTCTGATTCATTGTACTCTGAACCAAATCATAAAAAAAAAATCGAATATTATATTATTGCAAATAAGTTGTAAAAAATAAATTTATCTTCAGTGTACAGAGGAAGCCCATCGACCAGTGGATTGCAGAACGGTGGCAAGGTGGATTCTGAAGAACAGTACTGAGTCTGAAAATATGAACTGGTACATATCTGCACTGTACTATCTTTGACAATGACAGCATTATCCTAGTGGCTCCCTCATACGTGATGTCCTTGAGATATTTTCACGCATAATTAATTTATCTTATCTATTTATGTGGTCATATCTGTTTTGAATGGATACCAACCATGAATATGAGGTACCAGGTCAAAAGAGACACATGTTGTCCTCCAATTCTCGTAATCTCAGCTATTTATCGTAAGGAAACATGTAAGCTGGGTTTTGCCGTTTAATTATCCCTATGGCTACTATAAACCAGAATAACTAAAGATCACCAAAGTCTATCTTGAAAACTTGCTTGAATAGTGTTTTAGGCAAAGTTTTGAAAACTTGATTCTAGCAGTAAATAATAATATTACTTGAAGAATAAAAGTGGAAAAATTAGGATTCGAATTATTGTGTCTATCTTGAGAAATAGATTCATCATAGTTTCATCCTAGCAAATATCTTATTTTATCTTTCTGTCAAATTTAACAATTTCACAGAAGTATTATACAATATGCAAATGTTATTTCCCTGTAACTAGATTTTATCTTATGATTTCTCCCAGATTTGTGAATTTACATGTTATCCAAAAGGTTGAAGGTTGTTAGCCAAGTCTGTGTCAACAGTAAAGGTGGTAAATCTAATCAATCATTCATCCCTTTGTCCCTCAACGTTGGACCATGGGATTGATGACATTAGCATCTTGGAGTACTTTTTATGGATTGATTACTTCTGTCTACACCTTCTTGGTTTAAGCTATTGCTCTGAGCTTTTTTTAAAATACCCGATTACACACATTTAATCCTGCATTTTTTTAAAAGACATTTTTTGCCTGCCTCCAACAACCAATCATCCATCCGCATATATATATATGTTCACCGTTCAACAGGAATCCATATTCTCTAAGCATTGATCTAGCTCACCCGCGACTGAACCAGCTATTACATCTCATGTAATATGCATGCATCCATGCAATAACGACTGCTACGCATACATATGTGCGTACAGCTACATGCTCGTCTGCTCTGTCGATGTCCCAAGTAAGTCAAATGTACAAAGTGGGATGCTCCATTATCTTTCAGTTAACCATATTTCTTTCCTCCAGCCATCTGTTGATGCTACGGATGGAGAAAAACAGGTGGGAGGAATCATCACCCTTCTGTTATGTGCTTCCAGTTCTTTCCAGTTGAAAAACGGAGCCTCTCTGTACCCATGGCCCACCTAAGTTTATGATGATTATTCTGCTATGTGTAGTACTTCATGGAAATTTATTTCCCTGAAAATTATTCACCTAAGAAAAAGTCCAAAGGTCTCCCCTATCTTTTGAGAAAGCTTTCCATTTTCCTGCATGATCTTTGCATTCTCCATGTCCAAAGAAGTCATGGAAGATTGTATTCCTCAGTCTAGATGGTATACAAAGGTATCTACCCCCCATCTGTTCCAAACCCCAGGGCATTTCCATCTAATAATTTCGTCCCTTGGAAGTGCGGAAATCTCGAAGTACAACATTCATCCACTTCTATCCTAGTCAACCTATTCTTTCATGACTGAATAGGAATGTCCACATCCTTGTGCAATCCAGCTGATAAATAAGCAGTTGTATTGCTCATTAATTACCAGAATATGAGACAGGATAAAATAAATAGACGTGTAAACTTCAGGAACTTTGGAACTGGTAGTCCTGACTGGAAATCTCCTGCGAGTGGAAATTATCACGTGCAACTGGGGAAATGAGTTTCTTTTACCCTTGCATGTGTGCACAATATCTGTAAGGTCATTTTTTCAGTTGATTATTTCTGATGAAGATGACCATCATTAGTTTATCAAAAATATATTTAGTTATTTATTTGCTACTTGTCCAATTAACTATCTTATTTCCCTGAATGCGAGGGTAATGAAAATTTGGAAATCGTATCTGGTTTAAATCCAAAAGCTACGTACTCGTTTATTCACATTTGAATCTTTTACATACAAGTTTATCGCTGAATTTGATTCATTCATGATGTTTCTTTTGCTGCGGAATAACCATATGCAATGCCTATACACAGGATATTAGCCAACTCCAAGCCATGTCCAAAGTGCAAACGGCCTATCGAGAAAAATCAGGGCTGTATGCATATTACATGTACTCCTCCTTGTAAATTTGAGTTCTGCTGGTAAGAAACTAAGATCATCATTGAAGTACTTAGCAAAAAAAATATAATATTTATTCTTTATTTTTCTACGTTTTAGGCTGTGCTTGGGTCCATGGTCTGATCATGGCGAAAAGACTGGCGGTTTTTATGCATGTAATCGATATGAAGCAGCAAAACAGGAGGGGATGGTGTGCTGATGCTTTCTTGTTCCCTTTTTCTATAGCATGACATCGTAACATCATTTACACCCTTTGACTGATATAAATCTGGTTTCAGTATGATGAAACTGAAAGGAGGAGGGAGATGGCTAAGAATTCTCTGGAGAGATACACACATTATTACGAGCGATGGGCAACTAATCAGGCTGTGAGTGAAAAAAATATTTTTGCTCTTATTATTGTCAGTGATAAGGTTGAACATACTAGATGTGTACTAAGGCATTGTTTCTGGAAATATTGCAGTCGAGACAGAAGGCACTTTCTGATCTACAGGATATGCAAGCTGTACAGGTAAGAAATGATAAAATGTGGCTCTTTCCGAAATTGCAGACCCGGTTTTTGGCCAATTTTTTAATTAAAACCACGATCATAACATAGAGAACACAAGTAAACATGAAATATCGATGCTCTTACACGATCATAACATAACAAGAACACAGTTGTGTTATCCGATCAATAAAGAGCTGTTTTTTGTGCTTTTTTTTTTTTTTTTTTTTCGGCCATACCATGACATGATCCTCTCGTTAATTTTTCCCTGGCCATACCATTACAAAGAGTAGTAAGGTGAGAAGACATGTCGGCCTGGCTTCATTGGTGTATCGATACATGGCTGGAAAACTTCATATTGACGAATAATGGAGAAGACAGGAGGTTGCCATAAAAATTAGTAAAGTGAGAAAAGCGTGTTGACTTAGACCAGTTGAGAGGATAACTTTAAGCCTATGAACAAATGTGAAGAGAGAAGAAGGTTTTAGATAGATAATAGTAAAGTGAGGAGGCATACCGACCTTGCCTGATTGATGGGCCGATACCTTTATAGGATAAATTTTTAAAATGAATAAATGGGAAGAGGAAAGGTCGTTTTCTATAAATAGTAGTCTAGCGAGAGAACACATTAGTCTGGCCTGATTAATGCTTCAACACATTAATAGGAATAGTTTGAATTTAATCTGTAAATAGAAACAGGGAAGAAGGCTTGCTATACAATAGTAGTCAAGTAAGTTGAGAAGATACATGAACTTGGTACAATTGACGGATTGACTGATTGATGGGACAACATTATGTTGATGAATAAATGGAGAGAGGGAAGAGGGTTAATAGGATAACTTGACTTTGATGAGTAAACGGAAGAAAGGAGAATGTTTTCTATAAATAGCCGGAGCAGCAAATGGAAAGAGGGAAGAAAGTTTTCTATAAATAGAGTAATATGAGAAGACATGGCTAGATGGGTCGATGCATTGATGGGACAATGTTAATCTTACAGAATAAATTGAAAGAGTAAGAAGGATGTCCATTAATAGCATTCAAGGGGAAATTTTCTCGACGGATTATGATTAGTCAAGCCGGTATTTGAGTAATTTTGAACCTGGGATTTGATGGGTCTACCCAGGGTGCAGTGGCAGATTCAACAACATTATGCCAAGTGTATATATATCTATTGCAAGATATCTTCATTAAACACCTGATTTTGCGAACCATTTTTTTACGATTTGTTTCCACCAGCTCTGTAGTCACTTGTATGGGGAAATTTATTCAATTGTCTTGGACTGATCCAGCTTGAGAAACTCAGTGACAAGCAAAACCAACCCGAGTCTCAGCTAAAGTTCATTATAGAGGCTTGGTTGCAGGTATGCCCAATCTCTCTACGGTTTAGGTATCCCCCACCCTCACCCACCAATTAGATACTTTTAACTCTATTGTCCAATGTGTAGATTGTGGAGTGCAGGCGAGTCCTTAAGTGGACATATGCGTACGGATATTACCTGCCAGAAAGTGAATATGCCAAGAGAGAATTCTTTGAATATCTTCAAGGTTTTTATCATCTACTAGTATAGTTGCCGCCACTATATTTTTTTCTCTCCCTTTTCTCCTGAGAAACTCTAGTTATCTCCCAGGTGAGGCCGAGTCTGGGTTGGAGCGGCTCCATCAGTGCGCTGAGAAGGAGCTCCAGGGTTTTATTGAGGCCGAAGGCCCTACAAAGGAATTCAACGACTTTCGCACCAAGTTGGCTGGGTTAACAAGGTACTCGTCCAAGTAGCTCCAATTTTTAGTTCCCGTGGGAAAGTGAGTTGAGCTCTCACTTTCCCGATTTGGTGTTTTCACATGTGGATAAGGAGAGTACATTCTGCCCACCATATATGAACGAGCGAAATACATTCTACTAGAAATATCTGAGAATCATGGGATAATCCAAGGTTCGTAGTCAGTTGAGTGCTTGCTCATACCCAGTTCTTAGCTTAATATCCTGGTAAAATGCGATGATAATGGAGATAATTTGACTTCCTTTCGACCATTTTTTTCCTTTTTAGTATGAGTTGGGTAGCAGTCAACAACCCAATAAAAATGTCTAATAAAAGAAAAACGGAGTACGAGGCCTAAGACCATTTTCTAGGCCCAGGAAGGCAGTTTTTGTGACAAATTTCTGTCTACTGATTAATGATCTTTGAATGACAGTAAGAATCTGGTGTGGTTATCTGATGTTTGTTGATGTACAGCGTGACCCGGAACTACTTTGAGAATCTCGTGCGGGCCCTCGAAACCGGGCTGAACGATGTGGGGCCTTCCAGCCATCTGGCCGCCTGCAGCAGGACTTCAGGCTCCGGCGGCAGCATTAGCAGAGCCAAGAGCGGGAAGAGCAAGGTGGTGAGGTCTTCGGCCTTCAGGCCCGGCGGCCCAAGCCGCAGCAGCTCCGACGATGGAACCCACTGGTCCTGTGGCCGCTGTACTTTCGTCCATGTGAACCCCAGCAATATCTGCCAGATGTGTGGTCACCAGCGCCAAACCTGTGCTCATCCCTCCGATAATCAGTAGGTTCCCACGCACCTTCCTCTTCTCTCTCTCTCTCTAGCTCTGTGGCTGACAGAATTATGCTGTAAATAATATTTTTAGTATCTGTTTGCACTTGGAGCTAGTTGCTCTTACCAATCACTTGTTCATTGGCATCAAAAAGCATGATTTTCCTATTGCCCATGTTCTTGCATTACCTATGTTTCATTGGAGTTTGACTTTTCCCAGTCCACCTTCAATGGCCCATGATTGCATACCTGCTTTAGGTTCCAAGTGGATGAATTTTCCAATCTTTTCGGAACTATTCACGCTTTTTTTTTAAAGGAAGGTATACAAATGAGAATTTGTACTTTTTTTAGTAAGATTTCTAAATCTCCTAGATTGAGTACTGATTATATTCCTATAATTGATTCTTCCGAATTATGTTTATGAATAAACCCATTACACTGCAAGGTTCACTTGTCAGCCACGGTATGCGCAAATTTATAGTCTGGTCATTCTATCACTAAAAATGGACTATTTTGTAAAGAAATCAAATCCGATGACCTGCATATTTCTACTTTTGTGGACTCGGCCGAATTGAATTGCACGTGAGTTTCCATTTGCTATTATACCCTATAAGTTAAATATTTTTTCAATAGGGTCAGTGCAAACGAATGTCATTCTTTAATTTTTCATATTTAAAATGATTTTTTTATTTTATGAACTAATCAAGGGCCTAAGTGCAAATTATTTGTTAACCGTTGACCTTATCTTCTATTCAAGAAAATGAAGTTTAACGTTGCAGGAGAAATGTGTTATGTTTAAGCAGATATAATGATTTTGTAGGTCTACTTATTTGTTACAATATATTTTTAGGTTGATATACATAAAAATATATCTTTATAGTACAATAACATTTTTGTCACAATGTTAGATGAAAGTGTTAATGGAAGGGTATTCTTATATTTAAATCTTGTACTCTCACTAAGTTTTATAGTGCATCAGCACTTGAATTTTAGTGCACATTGATAAACTATTTTAATTTTTTTAACTCTTTTTCTTATCTCAATGATATAGTTTCTTAGATTTCAATCTAGAACCCAAAGATTTTCATAGTGGTTGAATCCTCTACCTTATTCAGTCTCTGAAAATAATTCATTCTTGAGTTCCACTAACCCAACTATATATAATCTTTAATTATTTAGTTCAACTTTTATGAAATTCTCTTGTAGATTCATGGCTATTTGAGGCTCACTATTGATTATTGGAAAAACCCTCGTGAGAAATTAAATTAATTTTTAATCAAAGGTATTTCTTACAAAACTAAAAAAAATGACTGTAGGATATTTTTGGGTATTGAGTTTAATTGAGGTGTGTCAAAAATATTGATAAAGATAATGCTGGATTTGGCCTGGTTTCTTTGTCATCTTCTCATGGGGATTTAAGTATAGACAACGTTGAAATCGATTTTGTTTCAATTAAAGTGTTCCTCAACATGTTGTCTTCTCATCATTTAACCATGTCTTATAGATTGCATATATTTCTATATATAGATGTTTGGCAAAAAAACTCAATGTGACATAGAGGTCACAAATGATCATTCAGAACTAATTAACCATAGAAGAGAGACTTGACCTATGGAGACGTTTTATACAAAGTCTCTCTTGCTTTCAATCATTTTTCAACCCTGAAATCCCAATATTAATAACAAATATTAATGGTAACAAACCAATATGACATATCTTTTAAAAGTTTAAATATCTTCTATGAGAAGCTAATATGTATAACCATCAATTACCATCGTACTAATCTTAAGCTTATTGAATCGAACAACTCTAGTAAGGATCCATTGTCGTTAAATCAAAGCTAATAATGCATCTCAAAATAAGCTAGCATTTTACACTCAAACTTATTTGACACTATCTCAAATAAATTAAAAACATTAAATAGATATATCAAATAATGATATCAATATAGGTAATCATTACTTTGGTGACTTGTCATATTTTAATTATATATAATAATATTTTAAAATTTTAGTGTGTCATGTTAAGAGTTTAGATTCAATGGATTAGTTCAATATAAAAAGATAATTTAAAATAATGATTTTACATCATTGACATCCAATGTACTATGCAAGTTTTCATAATTTTTTATCGATTTTGATGTGTTAATTAATCATCACTTTACGTTAGTAATAGCTTTTGTAAATATTAGGATTTACAATCTTAATGATCAAGGCAATAATTTTGAGTGATAAAATCAATCACATTTTGAAGCTCTTAATCATTAGATTCAAGTACATTATTTGAATTATTATCTGAATATTTAATCTATTACTTTGATTTTTTCTTGAATTGATACTTAATCAATTACATACCCATGTCTAAAAACATATTGATTTCAAATTCATGTATAATGAATAAGCAGTTTAACCAATAGTTTTATTGATCTTATGTTCATTTATCATCATTGAAACGAGATTTAAAAAATTAATGCTTCAACATTTACATAAATAACTCTGGATTAAACACTGTTTTACTTGAATGACCAGTGTTGTATGTCATCTTCGACACTCATGTAGACACAGAAATTTCACACATAAAGGGGAGACACAGCATTCGCTGAAAGACATAACAAGAGATGTTGGATGACCTACCTATTTCACTAGGCAAAGATTTACCCTATTTAAAAGGGAAGCATGGGCCCTAGAAGGGTTACGACGCGTTTCAGCTTCCAACACTTGGCGCTTCGCCTTCTCTACCGTATACCATCACATTGTTTGATCCTTCACCTCCTTAAAGTTTCTATGCCTATCGGTTTATATCTATATTCCACCTTTCTCACGGTCCATCCTTCTGCCATGCGCACATGCATCTGTGTCGCATGCACAAACTGCCACCGTGCCACTTGTGGATGCGCACATGCACCACATGCACACAGTTGTGCCATGGCAGCTGTAGTGTGATGGCGAAGTCTTCCACCCCTCCAAGGTACACACGCGATCAATTTTATGCACTCTCCATGCGTCGTGGCGTGCCATCACATGCTCTCTGCATGCATGGCATACCACAGATGCCCACAACCTCTCTCTATGATCCTTGCTCTAACTCGGCAGTATCGTACGCCCCAGTACTCATGGTTCTTGCTCTAGTGAGGCTCTCGTAGGCGCAGCCTCTCCCTAGAAGGGATTAGAGAGAGAGAGAGGACGACCGGTGAAGATGGGGAGGAAACGGTTAAAGCGAAGACTTTGACGCCGGATTCCGCGTAGAGGGTAGCGTTGATGGCGACATTGGGGTCCGCCGTCAAGTCATCCTCGCGGCGGACAGCAACATCCGCCGTTCTAAGGCCTGTCCGGAGATCTCGTCAGTCTATTTCTTCAACAGATCACCGCGTTTGTAAGACTTTCCACTTTCGGGACTGGCTATGCGCTGAGACAAGCTCCGTAGCTAGCGGTCGACTCTGTCCGAACAAGAAGTTGCACTGTTATTTCCCGAAATATCGTTCACGACCACCTCTCTCTCTCTCTCTCTCTCTCTCTCTACTGGTCAAAGGTATATCGTGTACGAATGAATGAAAAACCGTGTTGATGCGCTGATCGACTTCTCGTTCGGAGATGAATTTAAAACCCTTCGGGTGATCAGTTTCGGAGGTCTCGTCGCCGAGTTCCTTGCCGGGCAGTAGATTTTCTTGGTGAAGGCCGACTAAGCGTGGGGAGGCGGTGATGGACTCGTCAGACGACCTGAACGACTGGAACGATCTGGACTTGGAAGACGACGATTTCTACGGCGGGGGGAACAGCGACGAAGAGGATGACGATTCCGGATTAGAGGAGAATGACTCCGACGACTCTGAAGACGTCCTCCACAACCGGCATCAGGTGGGAACCATTCAGTGGGGAGCTTCCCCAATCCTCTCCTTCTCTCATGCTTAATTCCTGGCCTTTCAAAAGGCGACTACTCCCGATTATCCTTGGCAGGAAATCATTTGACTTGCCGGAGGACTTGACGATCTCTGCATCTGCCTTAGCTTGCTTCTTTCTTTTGGCAAGGACCCAGTTTTGTTTTCGCTATGAAGTAGATGATGGGTAAAGCGCAAAATAATTTAGTTCAGATTTTTTTTTGGAAATTAGTCGGATCAATGCCGTTGAGGATGGGGAAAATTACGGCTAGTATTGTTCTTGGTGCGGGTAGCTAATCTTGTGATATCTTAGTTTCTGTACGATTGGTGACTTGTTACTATTTTATCATCAACTATAATTAATATTTACAGTTGGTTCTGCAGAACTATACGATCTTAAGTGAGCATGATATAATTCAGCTTCAAATGGCGGACATTAGTAGGGTATCTCAAGTACTCTTGATATCTAGAGACGATGCGTGCATACTTCTTCGCCATTATAAATGGTATGTTTTATCCAAATGGTACTGGGAGTTTATGCTTCATTGTGCTACGTCTTCTGGTTATTTCTAGACTTTAAATGATACTTGAAATTTTCATGGGATGATCCTGTCTCCACCAAGGAAACCATTTTCTAGCAAAGCGTAATGCTTAGGGTGAGATCACACCACAATAATGTACGAGAAGAAGAGTAAACTATAGGAAATGAAGATGATAGAAAAAACATGAAAAATAAATCCCATATAGCAAAAAAAATTATCCAAAAAACTCAATATCCCATAAAACTTCAATTTCTATTACATCCCAAGAGAATTATGAAAGAACAGCATTTGACCAATGGCATGCTCAATTACACCAATTTGTCATCCTCATCTCTTATTAAATGGTGCTTAATCATAGGCTAGTTACATATCTTAAAGTCCCAGGTCCTGGCTTGGAGTAATATCCGCAGATGACTAGATATCTGGATTTACTAAAAGTTAGAAGTGTCTCTTTCCATGAAATGCTGTTCGGGTTGTAACTTGGTTGTTACTGTCAGGCAAAGGATCACTTCTCGGTCAAAAACTAATCGGTTAAATTTGGCCTGGATTGAGGTCAACGTGTTTATAATTGGCCCGAATCCAGTCAAGTCTTATAACTGATTGTGCGAGAGCATATACTTCTAAAAATGATTGGGGCAAGCCCAGTCAAGCCCCATAGAAACCTGTAAACTATTCTTGGGTGGTCTTGCTGAAATCACTTTTAGAAGTACATATACGTACATAATCACCAATCTGTTAAGAATTTTGTAGCCTATGTGCCAGTTAAAAGAGGTCGGATTGGTCTGTCTGATCAAATCCAAAATCAAATGTGCACTGTGTTTTTCTAGCTGTAGTTCCACGCAACCTATTTAAATCTTTGTCGCTCATATGGAAAAGACGGATTCAAATACTGGCCTACTAGCACATATGAGAAATTTCTTTGACTGGGTTGGAAAGAGAGCAAACTGTTTTATTTAATCTAATTTACCATCAGTTATGTGTAGTTTCTATTTAATTTGCTTTAAAAAAGAAACTAATGTAATGCGGGTCATTTGGTTTATCTACTGAATGAAATGGCAATCTGTTATCCATAGTGATCTTATTTATTCATGTCATCGTTCTACTGCACAGGAGTGTAAACAGGGTGCACGATGAATGGTTTGCAGATGAAAAAGGTGTTCGAAAAGCAGTAGGATTGTTGGAGACGCCCATGGAAATGCCAAGCAGGACAGTAAGTTCCTCATATTATCTGCCATTTCTGCTTAGTTTCTGACAGCAGAATTCTCCTGGTGGGCATCAAGTTTTCTCGTTCCCTTTGTTTGAAAATCACGCTTTTAATTCTCATTTTAATATTTTGTATTCATGGCTTTCTTGGTTAGCCTCAACTGTGTCTCTGTTGCTTTTGGGTAGTTGGCGTGTGGTACCTGCTTTGAGGTGCACCCGCGTGATAGGATGAGATCTGCTGCATGCGGCCATCCTTTCTGTATTTCATGCTGGAGAGGTTCGTTTTCTATCACTATTGATGTGATATCATGTCCCTTCCGATTTAGAGAATAAATATTTCATATTTATTCGTGGAGTTTCAGTTGCTTTTGCTGAATCATCTCGATGGGAATCCTAGATTGAGATACGAGAGAAAGAGAAAAAGGAGGAAGGGGGAGGGGGGCGCGGCGGTGGAGATACCAGAAAATGGGCGAATCCAACTCCTGGCAGAACCCTTGCACCAGAATGTGGAGACCTTTCTCTCTTCCAGCTTACGACGACCAGCTTTCTTCCCCCATCCTTCAGTTCGTTTGCCCTAAATGCTGTTTCTCTTCTCCTCTCCAACCCCCCCCCCACAATGCAAAATACAAAAGAGTCCGTGGGTTGAGCTCCTAACTTGCCCCTTATCTTTGGCCCGTTAGGCCCCAAATGGCTCCAGCGTTCCATTTCTACATGTCAAATTTATTTTATTTTCCAGTTCCAACTTGACTCAACTGAATCTATACAGAGATCCAGATAATTACTTTACTATTTAATCATTTAGATGAGCTACCAGATCGAAATTTCTTTTTATTATTATCTAATATTTACCCTGCGTTCTTAAAGGCTAAAAAGAAACATAATACTGACATGATTGACCCAACCCTGTTGATTCTGGAATTTTCATATCAACAGATTTCTTTTCTGATTAGTTTTTTTCTTTCCCCTATCTTTTTTCACCATAGAAGGTATCTAGACTTCTGATTTCTGTTCCAAGAAACCTTCTCTGGAATCTCTACTTGGGATCAAATGCGTAATGTGCAGTTCTTATAATTTTACATCTATTTGACTAGAGAAAAATTGACGAGCACAAAATTTCTATGGGCAGGCTACATTGGCACAGCTATAAATGATGGTCCTGGATGTTTGATGCTACGATGTCCTAACTCGAAGTGCACTGTGGCCATAGGCCAAGATATGATTGATGAAATGGCAACTGAAGAAGAAAAGAAGAAGTATGCGCGACACCTTCGTAGATCATATATTGAAGATAATGGGAAGGTAAATCTAAGCCAGAGTTTAGTAGTATTCTTTTCAGATATTTCAGTGTTAAAGAAGATTTTTATTATATTTGTTTTTCTCGACCTTGGAAATAATTGATTTAGCAAGAAGAGAGGACCTAACTTTGTCATTCATTATCCTACTTTGGACCTCGATAGGAACTCTTCTATACTGCAATGATTAACAAAAGTGGATCATGACCGGATCTGTCATGGTTTCATCCTACTTTGCATCGAAACAACAGCTTTAAAATTGGAGATATTTGAACATGAATTAACTGAGAATAAAACTGCCTAGAAAAAGATGGGCAAAAGATTCAAATTCATTGAAAGTTTGGTTGACCTTAAGATGAGTTTCAATGCACTCAGAATGCTGGACTTCTATGAAACGTAGACCGGAGATATGTATACGCACTCACACAGAATTTGAAAAGTTTGGGTACTTGAGTCAATAATCTACTTAAGTTTTCACCGAAAAAACTAGTTTAACAGGTTGAAAAGAGAAATGTGGTTGTGACATGAGGAAACAGGCATAAATCTCTTCAGGTTATAATATTTTTTTTGGATTATAGTTAAATACTATTCCAGACCACAAGTGTTGATAGTTTGTCAATGATTGTTGATACAATGGCTGATACTTTTACCCGGATGATCAAGGGTTTGATTTGATATTATGTTTTTGCCGATAAGGCAGGTTCTGAAGGACTTCGTTTTTAATTTCTAGGGTTGGACTTCTCGAACCAAATCTCATTGAGAAAATCAAGACAAGTGAATGCAGAAATTGTGATTTTTGTCATAATCAAAGTCAATTTATCCAGTTTAACACGACCTTAAATTTTTTATGAACATTTAGAGAGAGTGACTGCTTTCATGCTTGGAAAGACGTGGGTTTTGCTACACTGAAAAGCTTTGGAGTCATCCTTCGCATCTTTGCAGCTTTGTGGGCAGAAAACCACTCTTAGCTCTTGGAAATCGTTAAGTAATGTCAATGATACTATTTTTCTTGATGTTTTTTTTGTGCTAGTTCATGTCAGTGTTGATTTTGTTTATGTTCTTCTTTTGGAGATGGTAGAAAATTTCCATAGTTGAAGTAATGAAATTGTGGGGAGTGCATGGGATTTTAAGATGCAGTGTTATTTTCCCAGACAATATTTAATGTCAACTTACCAGAGCCCACAGAGGAGCCAAAAATGCATAAAATCCCCGTTTCACCATCAGTTCCTCCAATTATTGAGTTTTCTGTACACATTGCTCTCTCCCCATTGATGACCCAAAATAACCGCCATCATTTTTTATTTTTTCTTTTACCTCTTCAACGTCTTAATCTTTTTTTCTTTTGATTTTTAGACAAAATGGTGTCCGGCACCTGGTTGTGAGTTTGCAGTGGACTTCGTTCTGGGAAGTGAAAGTTACGACGTTACCTGCAAGTGCTCTCATAGCTTTTGCTGGAATGTGAGAGCTTTTGACATTTTATGTCTGATTCATTGTACTCTGAATCAAATCATAATTTATTTTCAATTTTATTTATTTTTTGGAAATAATTTTCAGTGTACAGAGGAAACCCATCGACCAGTGGATTGCAAAACAGTGACAAGGTGGAATCTGGAGAACAGTACTGAATCTCAAAAAATGAAGTGGTAGATATCTGCACTGTAGTATCTTACAATTCCAGGATTATCCTAGTGGCTGTCTTATACGTGATGTCCTTGAGATATTTTCACGCATAATTAATTTATCTTATTTATTTATGTGGTTATATCTGTTTTGAATGGACATCAGCAATGAATATGAGGTACCAGGCCAAAGAGACTTACATGTTGTCCTTCTATTCTCGTAATTTCATCTTTTTATCGTAATTAAGCATGTAAGCTTTTTATTGTTGTTTAATTATCCCTCTGGCTGAAAATCACCAAAGTGTATCTTGAAAACTTGCTTAAATAGTGTTTTAGGCTAAGTTTTGAAAACTTGAAAACTTGATTCTAGCAGTAAATGATAATACTACTTGAAGAATAAAAAGTTGAAAAATTAGGAATTGAGAAATAGATTCACCATAGTTTTATCCTAGAAAATATCTTATTTTATATTTCTGTCAAATTTAACAATTTCACAGAAGGATTAAACAATATGAAAATGTTATTTCCCTGTAACCAGGTTTTTGTCATCTGTTTCCTCCCAGATTTGTGAATTCACATCTTATTCATAAATAAGTTTGAAGGTTGTTACCCAAGTATGTCTCAACTGTAAATGTGATAACCTAATCAATGATTCATTCATTCGTCCCTCCACCTTGGTCTTTGGGCTTGATAATTTTAGTATGTTGAGAATTCTAAATATTAGTCTACGCCTACTTGTGTAGACTATTGCTCTGATCTTTCTAAAAAATATTTATTTTTCCTGCCTCCAGAAACCCCACTCATCCATCCGCATATATATATATATGTTCACCGTTCAACAGGAATCCATATTCTCTAAACATTGATTCAGCTCACCCGTGACTGAACCAGCTACAATATCATTTCATGTAACATGTAGGCATAGATGCAATAACTACTGCTATACGTACATATGTGCGTACAGCTACGTGCTCTTCCATTCTGTCGATGTCCCATGTAAGTCAGATGTACAAAGTGGAAGGCTTCTTATCTCTCCTGTTAACCATATTTATTTCCTCTTGCCATCTATTGATCTACACATGCTTCCAGTTCTTTCTATTTGAAAAATGGAGCTTCTCTGTTCCCATGGCCCACTTAAGTCGGTGCAGAACTTCATGGAACTTTATTCACCTAAGAAAAATTCGTAAAGAATAATCTGATTTCCCCCATCTTTTGAGAAAGCCTTTCATTTTCCTGCATGATATTTTCACTCTCAATGTCCAAAGACGCCATGGAAGATTGTATTTCCTCAGTCAAGATGGTATAAAAAGGTATCTACCCCCCATCAGTTCCATCCCCAGGGCATTTCCATCTAAAAGAATTTCATCTGTTGGCAGTGCGGAAAACTCGACGTAGAATACTCATCTACCTCTATGCTTGTCGAGATACTCTTACAGGATTGAATAGGAAAGTCCAGGTCCTTGTACAATCCAGCTGATAAATAATTTGGGGAAGCAATTTTATAGATCAGTAATAACCAGAATATGAGACGGGATCAAGATTTAAAATTCCCAGTTTTCATGTACATATTAAAAAAAAAATAGACATGTGGACTCTAGAAATATCCTGTGAGTGGAAATCATCACCTGAAACTGGGGCAATACGTTTTTTTTACCGTTCCATGTGTGCATGATACCTTCCACAAGGTCATTTTTCAGTTGATGATTATTTCTGATTAAGATGCCCATGAGTTTATAAAAAAATATTTAGTTATTTACTACTTGTCCAATTAACCATCTTGTTTACCTGAGTGCTAGGGGAATGAAAATTTGGAAACTGCGTCTGTTTTAAATAAAAAATCAATGTAGTCACTTATTTTTCATATTCTAATTGGAATCTTTTACCTACAGTGTTTGCCGCTGAATTTTATTCATTATTTATATGTTTCTTTTGCTGATGAATAAATATATGCAATGACTATACACAGGACATCAGCCAACTCCAAGCCATGTCCCAGGTGCAAACAACCAATTGAGAAAAATCGGGACTTCATGCGAATTACATGTCCTCCATGTAAATTTGCATTCTGCTGGTAAGAAATTAAGATCATCATTGTAGTACTTAGTTAAAAAATATAATATTTATTTCTTCTTTTACTACCTTTTAGGCTGTGCTTAGAGCCATGGTCTGATCATAACGAAAGGACTGGTGGTTTTTATTCTTGTAATCGATATGAAGCAGCAAGACAGGAGGGTCTGGTGCGCTGATGCTTTCTCGTTCCCTTTATCCGTAGCATGGCATCGTAACTTTTCATTTAGATATTTTGAGTGATATAAATATGGTCTCAGAATGATGAAACCGAAAGTAGGAGGAAGATGGCTAAGAATTATCTGGAGAGATATACACATTATTATGAGCGATGGGCGGCTAATCAGTCTGTAAGTACAAAAAAAATCTCTTATTATGTTGAGTGATAATGTTGAACACGCATAGATGTGTACTAAGACACCGTTTCTTGAAATATTTCAGTCGAGACAGAAGGCACTTTCTGATCTACAGAATCTGAAAGCTGTACAGGTGAGAAAAAATGATACAATGTTGCCTCTTTCCGAATTGCCACACCCGGTTCTGGGCTAATTTTAAAGCAAAACCACGATCATAACATAGCAAACACAAGTAAACTGATCTGAGGAGTTTTTGACATCTTCCTAGTTTTTTCTTTAGACCATACCCTGAAATGATCCTCTCGTTATTTTTTTCCCTGAGGAGTGTTAACCTGCAATTGGGATACCTTCATATTGATGAAGAAATGAATAGTGAGAAGAAGGTCTTGAACAGATAGTGGTAAAGTGAGAAGACATGTCGACTTAGCCTGATTGATGGATCAATACATTGCTGGAAAGCTTCATATTGACGAATAATGGAGGAGAAGAAAGAACGTTTTCCATGAATAACAGTAAACTAGAAGACGTGTCGATCTAGTCCAGTTGAGAGGATAACTTTAAATCTGTGAGAAAATGGGAAGAGAGAAGAATGCTTTCAGTAGATAATTGTAAAGTGAGGGGACATATCGACCTGGCCTCATTTATGGGATAATTGTTAAAAAATGAATAAATGAGAAGAGGAAACGACGTTTTCTATAAATAATACTCTAGTGAGAGAACACATCAGGCTAGCCTTATTGATGCGTCACCACATTAATGGGAAAAGTTAAAATTTTATCTGTAAATGGAAACAGGGAAGAAGGCTTGCTATACATGAACTTGACACAATTGATGGATTGACAGACAGATGGGACAGCATCATATTGATGGATAAATGGACAGATGAAAGAGGTTTTAGGGGATAATTTGACATTGATGAGTAAATTGGAACAAGGAGAATGTTTTCTATAAATATCCTGATCGGCAAATGCAAAGGTTAGGACAAGGTTTACAGTGCGATGAGTAAGCAGAAATAGGGAAGAAAGTTTTCTATAAATAGTAGTAATGTGAGAAGACATGCCTTGATGGGTCGATGCATTGATGGGACAACTTTAATTTTACAGAATAAATTGAAAGAGTAAGGAGGATGTCTATTAATAGTAGTGAAGGGGAAAATATCTTGACTGTTTATGATTAGACAATCTGGTGTCTGAGTACTTTTGAACCTGGGGTTTAATGGGTCTACCCAGGAAGCGGACAGATTCAACAACATTATGCCAAGTAGATATATCTACTGCAAGACATCTTCATTCAACACCTGATTATGCGAACCATTTTTTTACGATTTGTTTCCACCAGCTTTGTAGTCACTTATATTAGGGAATATATTTGATTTTCTTTGGCTGATCCAGCTAGAGAAACTCAGTTACAGTCAAAGCCAACCCGAGTCTCAGCTAGAGTTCATTATCGAAGCTTGGTTGCAGGTATACCCAATATCTCTACGGTTGAGGTATCCCAAACCCTCCCCCCACCAATTATCTACTTTAACTCTATTTTCCAACGTGTAGATTGTTGAGTGCCGGCGAGTGCTCAAGTGGACATATGCATACGGATATTACTTGCCGGACACTGAATATGCCAAGCGAAATTTCTTTGAATATCTTCAAGGTTTTTATTATCTACTAGTATAGTTGCCACTACTATATTTTCTTCCCCTTGTTTTCCTGAGATCTTCTAGTTATCTCCCAGGTGAGGCCGAGTCTGGGTTGGAGCGGCTCCATTGGTGCGCTGAGAAGGAGCTCCAGGTTTTTATTGAGGCCGAAGGCCCTTCAAAGGATTTCAACGACTTTCGCACTAAGTTGGCTGGGTTAACAAGGTGCTCTTCCAAGTATTTCGCACTAAGTATTTCCCGTGGTTTCGTCACTGTGGGCACCATGCTCACTGGAGTTGAGCTCTCATTTTCCCGATTTGGTGATTCCAAGTATGAATGAGGAGAGTGCATTCTGCCCACCATAAATGAACGAGCTAAGTAAATTCTACGTACGAAAAAATCTAATATTTCTAGAAATATCTGGGAATTATGGGATGATCCATGGTTCGTAGTCAGTTGAGTGATTGCTCATGCGCACTTTTCGGTTTGATATCCTGGCAAAACGCGATGATTGTGGAGATAATTTGACTTTCTTTCGATTATTCTTTTACTTTTAACATGAGTTGGTCAGCGGGGAATGACCCAATAAAAAAGATTATAAAAGAAAAACGGAGTTTTCCGACAAGTTTCTGTCCACTGGTTAATGATCTTTGAAGTACAATGATAATCTGGTGTGGTTCTCTGCTGTTTGTTGATGAACAGCGTGGCCCGGAACTTCTTTGAGAACCTCATCAGGGCCCTCGAAACGGGGCTGAACGATGTGGGTTCTTCCACCCATCCGGCAGCACCATCAGCAGAGCCTAGAGAGGTGAGGAGAGCAAGGCGGAGAGGTCGGCTTCCTTCAGATCCGGTGGCCCAAGCTGCAGCAGCCTCGACGCTGGAAGCCACTGATTCTGTGGCCGCTGCACTTTCGTCAATGTGAAGGCCGGCAATATCTGCCAATAACCAGTGGCTTCCCTGCTCCTTTCCTCCTCTCTCGCTCTGGCTCTGTGGTCGAAAGAATTATGTTGTAAATAGTATTTATAGTATCTGTTCTCACTTAGAGAAAGTTGGTCGCACCAGTACCCATGATTTTCCCAGTACCTATGTCCCTGCATTGTCTCTGTTTCATGGGAGTTTGACTTTTTTTCAGTGCAGCTTTAATGGCCCATGAATGCATACCTGCAAGTAGATTAAATTTCCAATGTTTTCGGAATTATTTGACCCAGTTGGCTGAGAAACAGCTCACAGATCGAGTATATAAATTTTCCAATGTTTCTTAAAGAAAGTATATAAATGGGAAGTTGACTTTGTTTATAAAATTTCTTAATCTGACAGATCGAGTACAGGTTCTGTTCCTAAAACTGTTTAGGAGCAAGCTCATTACCCAGCAAGGTTCCATTGTCTCACCTCAGTTTGAGCAGTTGTATAGCTTGGGCATTCTATTACTAAAAATGGACTTTTTAATAAATAAGTCAGCTCAATGACTTGCGTACTTCCTTTCTAAAAATAAGTGAACTCCCTTTCTTGACGCCTGATCCGTACTTGACCAGTGTCTGCGCGGTGTCTCCAGCTCGGTAACTACACCCACTGTGCGTGTACGAACGGCCTGCTGGCCTTCTTACAGCTCCGATCCCACTCGTCCGACCAAGTCGGATGGCTCGCTCGGAGTTGGATTGCGCGTGGGTTTTCATTTGCTATTATACCCTATAATATTCATATTTATGACTTTTTTATTTTATAAGCTAATTAAGGACCTAACTGCAATTTATTCGTTAACTGCTGACCTTATATTTCATTCAATGAGAAGTTCTACATTGCATTTGGCATGTTTAAGCAGATATAATGATTTTTTAGGTGTACTTGCTTGATAAGTATTTTCAGGGGTATATGAATAAAAACATATCTTTAGGTGACATTGTTAGATGAAACTATTGATGGAGGGGCATTCTGCGTAATGGCGTTTGATACGCTCGCGCGGGGCTCTTGAGCTTATCTTTTGGATCGTTCGATCAAGATCAGGAGGTTGTGGCGAAGGCGGGAAAATATAAAATTTCCCTTCTTTGCTGTCTGGCAGTTGCTAATTCTATTTCAGCCCCATCTGCTATAAATGCAGCAGTACACACGATCCTCCCTTTCCCTCCGAGGAACCAGGCGGAATTGAGCATAGACGGAGGTGCCCCTATGCTCTACTGATCCATGGCCGGCGAGATCATTTGATCATCTACCTACTTCTCTTAAGGTCCCTCGAACTCTTTTCTCTCTCGAGCTTCCTCTCTTCCTCGCTTCCGCAGTCGTTTTGAAATCCTTGAATGTTCATCTGCTATTACAGTTCGCTTAGATCTATAGATTCTGAAGCCTTGAACGTTACCATTCCTTTCGTTTTACGTTTGTTGTCCCTGCGTCCGTGAGGATACTTGATATCTGCATTAGTTCTGGATGCTGAGATTGTTCTTATTGGCGAGGCAGCTCTGTTTGGTTATGGTTGCGAATAAAATAATCCCGACGGCGATGTGCGGAGATTCATTTCGTCGTCGCAGCGTTACCAATCCGTTCGTTGGGGCTGAAATCACTCCGCTTCTCCGAATACAAGTATGCCATTTCTTCTCCGGTCGACGGCTATACTCCTGAGGAGATTCTCGATTATAACGAAATAGAGATTCGATGCTAGACTTGGTCCCGAATGTTAATGAAATACTCCGGAATGCAGACGCACCCCCTTTCACCGTTTAGCGGTCAAAATTACTACTTAGTTATAAAAGGACTACAACCGAAGGTCACCTATTACCTGTATCAGAAGATCATGAGCTGATTTACCCATTCTCCAGCAAATGCTATGTTATCGGCAGGTAGTTTAAAATTGAAGTGTGCTTCGGACTTGGTTTTTAAAAAAAACTCAAGTCATCACTCACACTTGAAAAAAATCATCTGATACTGCAATTAATTGGATAGCAGAAGAGATGCAGATAATTTGACATACATCAAGTAAGGGAGACAGGTGGAACAACCGACAACTTATTCTTGACGATTTCAATACACGGTTCTGTAGTTTTTCGTCCCATGCGCCTTTGCATTTGTTTCCCAATGGTTGATCGCTTTTCTAGAATTTACATTCTTCCTATTTCTGAGATCATCCAGCTTTCGTCAATATGCACGCTCCAATAATAGCTTGAAGAAATTATGTGATCAACATGCAAAGTCATTTTTTTCTGTTTCTGCGGAATGCTTATAGTTTGGACCATAAATATTTGTCAAGAAAAACACTTGCTATCACTAATTATCTTGAGGAAGCCAATAAATTGCTGCCTTTTTTCATAGACTAGTTTAGCTTCCTCCACTATATCTTATTTCGTTTATGCAACTCAACATGCAGATCTCTTGGAAGTGATAGAAAAGTGAATGAGAAAATCTTGCTCAGCATGGCATTCTCTGGAAATCAATCAGACCATGAGGAAGGTTTAAAAAATAACAAAGATGTAGCAAATCTAGGAATCAAAGATATTGATTGGGAGATGCAAATTCAATTTAGTGAGGGCTTGACTAATGAAAACGACTGCATGTGGTTATCCTCGAGCAACATGACAGACTCCTTTCCAAGTTCAGATGAACTTCTATCATTGGATTCTTTGGAAATTGCTCTTTGTGATATGGTGCTTCATCATCAGCCTGCACCTGAGAGAATGCAGAATCGTCTAGGAGACATCCTAAAGAATTGGCTTCTGTGGCATGCAATCTACGGTGAAAATGGGCCAACAGATCCTTCAATGGGGGAGGAATCCAAGTGGTGCAGGGGAACATTCACTGCCCTTGATCAAGATTTGGACCTCCCAACGACTCATAAACGGCAAAATCTGCACACTAGATCTTCCATTTTGAGTGGGAACCAGACTGCCGACAATTTCCTGGATATCCGAACCCTGATAGGATACGCCAATTATATCCTAGAAATAAGAACCCTCTTGAAGGATTCAGAAAGCGAAGAGCCCATCTTCTGGCCATTTGATCGGAAATCCTATTGGAGTCTTGAGCTCAAATGGAACTTCTCGGGCATCCCCAACGGTGAAGGTTCATCGAACAGTAGAAACCCGACAAGATGTCATTCATCAAACTTGTTCCAACTGCCAAATCGGAAAAGAGCAAATCTTGAATACGCATGGAGAGCAGCAACCCCCCCTTCAACGTCACCGCGACCAGTTCTTGCACAAAGAACAACCGCATATTCAAGACGTCAAGTCTCAAATACTACAAACAGAAACCGTAGATCATCACTTGAGAGGGGAGTCAGGGGCGTTCATCGATCAACTTCCACCCTAAGAAAGCACGCCTTATATCAGGGGTCCTCACAGTGTCAACATCTGCGGGATTTTGACGCCGAAGATTTCCAAATTTACCTGGATGGTGGAATTCCAATAGAGGCGCTGATCGGTTTGAATGAATTCAATGGCCTTGAGGGAGGATTGGAAGGAAGACCATGACCAGCAGTAGAAATGACCATCAATCGTAGGAGCAAATAATGGAGGAGGCCCCAGTCCTAGCGTCCTCCATCAGCGGCTCGGCACCGTAGACGAGAATCCCCGCTCGCTCCAACGAATCGAAGAGGGAGGCAGCGGGGCGGCGATGGTGAACCGGCCAGGAGAGGCCTTCGCCTATGTGGAGCTGGAGGCTGGGGACGCCAGCCTCGTGGAGACGGAGAGCCAACTTATCCCCTACGCGAGAGGCCACCCTGGCGTCCCAGAAGGTGCGGCACCGGGGGAAGCGGTTCAGCCTCGTCCGCTGCTCTGCCACGAACTCCTGCTCCGACGAGGACGCCATGGCCACTATTGCCACCGAAGCAGGAGCCGTCACCTCCGCCGCTATCTGTCTGCAGCTCAGCACAATCCTCAGGATATGCAGGGAGGCGGCCGCCGCCATGGTTCTGCGGTGGGAGGATTTCTGAACAGGACGGCTCGGAGATGACACTGGTTTAGAGCAACTGACCAGAGATCAGGTTCAGCCCCGGATCTTTTTTCCCAGGCAATCATTCTTCATTTGACTTCCCAACTTCATCAAATCCCGCCTTTAAGCTTCAAGTTCGTTCCTAGAAGAGAGGAACCCCTCGTGGAGACTCTAGAAGAGAAGCATCCGCTGAAACCTAGACTGGGGCATTCCACGGGCACAAAAAATGGAGAAAAAACCTTCCTGGTTTCATCAAAACCTACTGAAAAAGGAAACAATCTGTTTGTCACAGCAGTTGTGACCAAGTAGGTGAACGAAATGGAGAATTATCCTCCCCAAAGAGGCAGCACCTCATGGGCTCTCTCTCTCCTGGGCTTTTTATGAGCCGAGTAGTAGAAAAATTAGGGTCCAGCCCATTTTAAGCCTGAAATGAGGGCCCAACCCATTTGATTAAGAGACTGGATATCGATTTCCCGAAGCCATGACGGGCATTTACGTTCCCAACATACCTGCCTGGGATTGCGTCGTGCTGGAGGCGGCATAATGCGGAGGGCATAAGCACCGGAAATTGTATCCCTATGAAAGGCTGAAACCCACCGATTTTAGCTTCTCTGGATGATCGGATTTGAGGAAACGAAAGAACCCTAATCGCAGTGGAGTCTTCTCTTGGACTAGAAATCGAGGGAGCGGTGAACCCAGACGAGAGCCGACCATGTCAGGCCGGCTGCTGAGGAAAGTCTTGAGGGAGCAGGAGCTGAAGCCCAAGGATGTCGACCCGGAGATTGACGCCGAAGATTCTCCCGAATCTCCTGTCTCAGCTGCTCCCTTCCGAAACCCTTTCGATCTGCTTGACGACCAGGTACGCTGGCTGCGTTTTCCTCTGCTTCGCTCTGTTTGGAAACATGATTTGTCTGGTTTTCTTCAGCGAACCTTTCCTTTACGACCGGAGAAGATTGCTTTAGCTATGGACATATTTTGCGGTATCGCCAAGGGACCGGGAAAGGATGATGGTAGTTTTATTTCGTGGTCTTATAGATTATTTAGACCTGAAAGGGAACCCATATCTGGTTCAGAATTGGAAGAAGAACTTGGGATTTGTCTGAAAGAGGCTTCAGGCGCTGTAGCTGTGTTTTTATAGTGGAGAAATTCCTGCGATGTGGAGAGCATGAAATCAATGTCGCGAAGAGATTTCCCTCTTTCATCCATTGTAGGGAGAGAAGACCTCTCTTTGGCTGGAAAACCAGAACAGGCAGTCAATAGGGTGATTTCACAATAGTTGAGTTTTTATCTCGACAGTTTCTCTTTGAATGGCTTAGCCTGCAGTTGGACTTTTGACTCTTACCTAACATTGGTCAACTGATCTCCTAGATTCAGTTTGGATGATTTCCAGTTTTGAATCATAATTCATAGATGAACCATCATGATTTTGCCCAGACCCCTCAATCATACTTCAGAAATTTAAGCTGATTCATGATTTTCTTCTGCCTCTGCCATTCGTCCCTCTCCTGGGGAGTGTACGTAGAAGAAAACTGTGTAGGAGGCCCTGTGGCATGAAAATGGTGTTCCTCCATTTCCTTGGTCACGTTTTATGGCTCCACCTTTCGTAGTCTTCCCCGTAATGTCGAGATTATTTCATGAAAGCCATCATTAGCATAGGAAGAAGAAGAATAAGAAGGAGAAGAGCGAGGCTCCTTACGTATGCAATAAAATTTTTGTTATCTCTGGGCTGGGATTGGTAGCTCAAAGTCACTATGTTTCTTGATTCATTGGAATCGGCAGGTGGGTGGATCGAAGAGGAGACAGTAGATTGGTGATATTTGAAACAGTGGTGCTTTTTTTTTTTTGCATTTTTTTTTGTTTTTTTGCATCATGTGCTACTTGCTTGATCGTATATGGTTAGCATTGAGTGCATACTCTTATATTCCAGGAGGATGAGCCAGATGGTGATGATGAGGTTGCAACAAGTGACAATGTTAGGCAAAATATCGTCAGCACCAGCTCTTCTTATGATGCTCCGATGACAAAACGCAAAATAAAGAAAAAGAAAAAGAAGAGCAAGGAGAAAGGTGATCAGAAGCTTACAGCGGAGCAGTCAATAGTTTCAATCATAGAGGAACTTTCTATCGATGCAAAACCTGTTGATAAACAAGATGTCAGAAACAGTAGAACAGCGAATGAAATTCGAGTGGAGGAGAAGAAACAAAGCACATCATATATCTTGACTGTGGATCCAAAATATCTGAAGGCCGAGAATGAGCTGCGAAAAATTTTTGGCTCCAAAGTTGTCAGCTCGTTTGAAAATCATCAGAATGTCACCAGCTCTAGGGGTTTACACGGTGGGAGACGTACGGCACACAACGCAAGGAAGACGGTTCTTGTTTCTCCCCCAGGGTTTTGGCCTCGTTGGGATGGATCCTTGTCCATGGAAATTCTAGAAAGTAAAAATGGGATACAATATTTTAGGTAAGGAATATTTCCCTCTTATTCACTGTGACTCGGTTTTTATTTCCTGCTGTGAAATTGGTGTGCTGGGATACTTTCGATTTATTGAATTTTTAGTGCATTTTTAGTTTATTCAGCTGCCCAATTTAAGGATGCCATCGCAATTTTGAATGTCTACGTAGTTCTACTGATAGTTTCCACTTATAACATTTGATTCGGTCTCTTTTTGCAGCTAATTTGCATGCTAATTCATTGATTACGACTTTCTCTTTTCCATTAATTATAAAAGAAGCTATTTTATTTATTTCGTGAAAAATCATTTCTGATTCAGTATTAGTTGATTTAATCAGGAGTTCTCATTCAACATGGTTGAGACTTCAGCAATGGATAGTGATGATCCATTGCTCTTTCTCTACACTAAACTAAAGCAGCTCTCTATCAATGCCTTAGCTTGTTTTTATACGGAAAAGGCCAAGAGACAGTCATGGGGACAATTTAAACAAGGAGGTTAATTTTTAGATGAAAGTAGTGTAGACCAATTATGGAATATTTTTTGGTATCCCAACTTATTTATAGTGCTCATTTCGGTTCTGATAACAATAACCAGGATGCATATGAGCAGATAAGACTCATATAATTCACGATAATAATAACAGAAAAAGATGAAAACTACTGAGAATGCTTGACTATGATACTTAACCAACTTTGCTTGCGTTGTCACACTCATCTAGCAGTTATCTCTTCCTGTGGTGAAAATATTAATCAAGATATATGCACAATTACTCCATCCTATATTTTCGCACGTTCTTTTTTCTATCAGGCTCCAAGTCCTTCATTTTCTTTTCTTTTTTAATGAAATTAAAAGCCCGTAGGCCACAATTGCATATCTCCCCCACATCCTTATTTTCAGGGAGAATATATCACCTCATATATAGATTGGATGGCATATAGAACCAAGCTACTCCTGGTACCGGACGTTGTATGCAGAAGAAAAGGAAGTCTTAAAGATGGACGGGAGGTCAGCAAGGAACAGAAGAGTTGTAGTTGAGTACGTAAGACACAGCAGAAGAAGCCAATAAATCCCACAGAGCAGCCCCCCTACCTCATTCAAAATATCGCCCAAGCTACTGAGAATACGATTGCAAGGCTGGATTCAGAGCCTGACTCGGCAGTACTTGAAAACATACTCGGCCAAAGCATATACACATATGCCCCCAAAGCATATGTGTATATGCACATATACACATGCCTCGTAGTACCCCCAAAGCATTTCCTATTCTCCAATAGTAGGCTTCAGATTAGCCAAAGAAACAATGGAGCAGCGCGATTTTCCTGTCTGATATATTTGAACTATATTATCTCCTACCGAGCTGCTAAATCAAAATCCAATGACCCCTCAAGGTGGTAAAGAGGAACCTATTATCAAGGGCCTCGTCCGCTGCTGAGACACGGTTTACTTTGATGATTTTATGTTCCTGCTCAAGTCTATTCCCCCCATGGCCAATTGGTGATTTCCGTATGATGCCGTGATTCTATCAATGCCCCTTGGTGTCACACATGCTTCAAATTTTCATCTGCATGTGTCTTATTACCCGTTCTACATGAATATAGCTTCTTTGGCATAACCCCGTATTTAATTTGATCAACAGATACGTGCATACGCCTTCCTATATGCACGCTCAAGAGGTGCTCGAGATGGCAAGATCCACACACGATCTTAACGCCATTGCAAGCATACTAGCACGCTACCCCTACCACGTCGAGGCCCTCCTGATCTTTGCAGAGGTGTTCAAGTTTTCCGGGGAGCACCAGTCCGCTGCCGACGCCATCGGCAAGTGCCTGTTCGCATTAGAATGCGCGTGGCACCCTCTGTTCAACCCCTTGCAGGGAAATTGCCAAGTAAAGTACTCCCACGAGACGAACAGGCCGTTGTTCCAAGCTCTCTTCCAGCACATGAGCAGTATGGGCAGGCGCGGCTGCCATCGGTCGGCTCTGGAGGTCTGCAAGCTTCTCTTATCTCTGGATTCTGACGACCCCATGGGAGCCCTCTTCTGCATCGACTACTTTGCTCTTCGGGCCCAAGAATTCGAATGGCTGGAGCAGTTTTCCGAGAGGTACAAGAGCGACAGCTCCATCTGGCTGTTCCCCAACTTCTCCTTCGCCCTCGCCATCTGCCGCTTCTACTTGGAGTCGGCTTCAAGCAGGGAGCCCACAGGGGAGTCGGAGAAGGCCCCAGCGAGTGATCTAATGATGCAGGCGCTGATGCTCCACCCTCTGGTTCTGAAGAAGCTGGTGGCCAAAGTGCCTCTCAAGGACCAGGCTTGGACCCAGATCCTCAATAGCTCCTTCTTCAAGTCGGCCCAAGCGGGGACTCCTTCTCTGGAGCATCTCATCAGTATATATGTCGAGAGGAGTTACATCATGTGGAGGCTTCCGGAGCTCCAGGGCCTGCTTAAGGAGGCAGCTCTGCAGGTGGTCGAGTCCCTCAAGAGGGACGGGGGCGAAGCCAAGGACTGGGCCTGTGTGAGAAAAGAAGCCTTCCCATCTGAGAAGAACGAGTGAGTACCTGCAACTGTGGCTCTTATCCCCACAATATTTTTCAGACCCAATGGCTCTAATTCTCTTGATACTTTGCTTTATTTGTCAGATATTCGCACCTGCTGGTTTCTGACTTCTCCGACACCGCGCCCACTCTCCCTCCCGAAGAAATACGGCATTTTATGTTGGACCCTCAGATGGTTCCAGAGGTACCAGGTGAGAACAGGGATGGTGATCCAGGGGGAGCCCGGGCTCCTCGCGATGTGGCCGGAAGGAATCCATTGCTTGTCTTCCTGGATTCGCTGCTCCCCTGGGCCGACTATGGAACCGACCAACAACAAGAACACCAACAACAACAACAACAAGGTGAGGACCAGTGAGCTTAAAGAAGAACATACTGCCACTGGTATACTCCCTCCTTCTCCCTATAACTACCCCACCCACCCCCATGATGACGGCAAATAGCGATGGAATGGAAGAAATTGGATGATAATTAATTGAATAAATGTTTGGATTTATTTAATTGTTGCTTTTTCATCTCCTCTCTAGAACTTGGACGTGGATCAACTGAAATATTTGAATTTAATTGAATTTAATAATATTTCTTTTTCTCCTTTTTTTTTGGGGGAGAGCCTCTCACATTTTTCTTTCCCCATAATCGGTCACCATTGCAGGAGCGCTATGCGAGACTTTTCAAGTCATTCGGGCAATGATCGCCTCTCGAGTGATTGTAATAATTTGCGGTGGTATTAAATTTTCGTGCATAAATTATTATATGAATGTGATTTATTTTATGTCAAATATTTCATTTTTTTCCTCAATTTTGGGTTCTTTGCTATGATTTACGTTCCAAAGGAACATTTATTTATCTTTAAAAGGCAAGAGAGGAAGATAATAATTGATCTCTTTTTTAGAGGGCGTTGACTTAATGAGGTGGGCCGTTTTTTTTTGTTAGATATTAGCTCCAAAAATGTTTTTTTTCTAGACTTAATTTGGCCTTGGTCAACTGCGACACCTCTCCACTCGAAGGAACAAGTTGGACTTGAGTCTAATTGGAGCATGAGATGATTTTTGTATAATATAATATATTTTTAAAATTCATGTCACGGTTGAAGCCGAGGGTAATATATTAGAATCGGCTATTTTTCTAAAAAACGAGATCATTGCCTTTTATAGATCTATTTGAAATTTTTAACTGGAGCTTGGGAAAAATATCACGGCTTTTTATAGATATCATTTAGAAAATATATATATATATATATATATATATATGAATATTATTTTTTGTTTCATCTTGCATGGGATAAAGAAAGAACAGCTTAGGAGTGGTTTGACGTTGAAGCCTAGTCATCTGCCACGTGGACACCTTGGAGTCCCTTCCACAGTGCGATAGGCTCTACTCAACCTCCGGCCCATTAGCCCCACGAAACATATTCTAAAATTAGATGGAATCACGTCCCGTCAAAGGTGACGCCTTCGGACGCGTTCCTTCACCCGGGACTCTCACTCCCAGGCAAGAACCGGGTTGCGATCGTCTCCGAAGGCCGGAGAGTGGGAGTCCCGGGTCAGATTTCCTTGATCCGCGTGGCGTGTCCTTCCCCAATTTCTTCCTGCGATGGATTTTTAGGTCAAATTTGTCCTCCTGTTCGTCTGAAGAACCAACAACCATGCGAGGAGGTGGATGGGCTATCCTCGGCATCTTCTTCCTCCTCAGATCGTCCGCCGCAGCGTCCGATGCCCAGTCTGGGTATGAGACGAGTAGGAGCTTCATTGACGTGGAGGGAGGACCGGGTTCGGTCGTTTGGGTGGTGCAGCTCTCCGATCTCCACTTCAGCGTCTTCCACCCGGCGAGGGCCGTTGACTTCAGCCAACTGGTCGGCCCTGCTCTCGCTACGATCAAGCCTTCCCTCGTCCTGATAACTGGCGACCTCACAGGTATTTCTGGATTGTCGTTCTGCTGTTTTCATGTTATATATCTTCCTCGTGATGCTCATCATATCAGATTTCGATTAAGGTTGCCTTATCAAATAGGCATCAATGTTGGTCCACACCCTAGACGTTTTGATGAATGTGAATATCAAAGAATTGGTTGGACATTAAGGAGTTCGCGGTAGCTGGGCCAATGTATGGAGTGCTCCTTTTGCATGCTTCAGGGATAGGGCTTATGATCAGAGAAATATGTGAGTCGTCTTCTCCTTTCTAATGAAAACCCTCAATTGAACTACGTATTTTCATGATAAATGAGGAAATGTTGCCGCGGATCGCAATCAGCTAAATGGAAATCTGTGCACAAGGGATTGGTTCATTTGTGGCGCATGCCTATGCAGTTGTTAGGATCATACGGTTGGAGACAGAACGCAAGACGTCCTCCATGGGAAGTACAGCTATTTAAGTGGTGTGTGTGTGTATATGTTAATATATATAGATCTGGGATATTCCGTCTGTTAATAGTTGAGGGAGAGAATATCGAAAAAGGTATTTGAACTATGGAGGAATGGAATCAAGTGAAAGCGTTGTGAAATCTGAAAATCCAGAGTCGACCGTTTTTCTTTTTCTGATGTGGATAGAAATACATTTTATTGCATGATGAACATAAAAAATAATTCAATCACACTTTTAATCGACATTGAATGTGATATCTTGATGACCAGCTGGGGAGATGATACTTGTTCTAGAGAACTTCGGCATCAATAGAGATGTAAAGATGACATTCCAACACGATGCACCATCACTTGTACCAGAGGCCCTTGGCTTTTTGGGCTTGGAAAGTAGAAATCTTTAGCTTTTCTTAGCTTCTTAATGGGATTTTACAATATCCTCATATTTTTCTTTCACTGCAGCTTCTAACTGCGCATTGTTCTAGAAAATCCTAGCCTTTTTTTTGATAATTTCAATATTACATTTTTTGTCTGTGGACTCTAGATTAAAAACTCCTAACAGAAACGTTCTATATTCTTTCTTTCTTTTTCTACTAGATGGGAAAAGCAAAGACCTACTCACAATGAAGCAAAACGAGGTAGAATGGCTAGAGTACCAAAAAGTAATGATTGATGTCATAGAAAGGAGTGGACTTGACGAGAAAATCTTCTATGATCTCAGAGGGAATCATGATAACTTTGGTGTGCCAGAATTCGGGGGTGAATACGATTTCTATCAGAAATACAGTGTCAATGCCAGACTCGGACGTAGAGGAAATGTTCATAGTGTCTCTTTACATGTAAGGCATCTCTTCATGACCGCTGACCTCAATTTTTATGGCTTAAATCTTCATGCCTTCTTCATATAGAATAGCACTGAGGAGATGTGCCCTCAATTATTCCTCCATTAAACTTGATTTATTTTTAGTAATTAAGTTTGAGCAGAATGAACATCTATATGTCATCATACAGCTTGAGTTTGGATCTCAATCGTAGTCAGATAATAGGCTCCTCCTGTCTCTCCTCTCGTCTCATTTTCTTCAATTTTGTATACATTAATCATTTGAGCTTGTGCATGCAGAAAAATGGAAGGAAACACCTGTTTGTTGGCTTTGACAGCACAATGGAAGTCGGCCTTCGTGGCCCAACAAATCTATTTGGGCATCCCACGGACCAACTCCTTAAAGCTGTAGACTCAGAGCTCTCACAGTGGGACTCAGATTTTACGGAATCACCTGTCACGAAGATCGCCTTTGGTCACTTTCCTCTGTCTTTTTCCTCGGTTTCAGATTCTGGGAGGAGTCTGAAAGAAGTTTTTCTGAAGCATTCTTTAGCGGCATATCTATGCGGCCATCTCCATGCAAGGTTTGGTGAGAACTTAAAGCGCCACCATTACTCTGATCGTCATTTTCTAGGGAACTATTATCAGTTAAATATCTTCAGAGACTCTCTAGTAAGCAATGCTGATGGGCAAAATTGCTCCATGGTTTATAAACCTGCTGAAGAATTTTGGGAGTGGGAGATGGGTGACTGGAGGAGGAGAAGAAAAATGCGCATTTTAGCAATTGATGCTGGCCACGTGTCATATCTGGATGTTGACCTCACCCCAGAATCTACAAAGACAATTATCTTGCCGACGTTTCCAGTGGACTCCAGGTTCATGCAGAGAAGTTCATCTTACCGTGATTACATCTGTCACTCTCTCGGAACCTCATCATCCTATGAAATGATCAGAGCTTTGGTCTTCTCTGCCACCAGGATCCGATCAGTTTCTTTGAAAATATATGACTCCAACCCTGGGAAGCTCTACCTGGTACTAGACTCAGAGATGAAGAAGGAATATTACAATGAGACTAGGGGAGATCTGTACACTGCACAGTGGAATTGGAAAGCCTTTACTGACCCCTCTCCAGTCCGGTATTGGATCCAGGTAGAGGCTGTTGATGTGACTGGGATTTCCAGTTTTAGTGAGTTGAGGCCATTTTCTATTAATGGCCTCACTGCAAAAGTTGATTGGAAATGGAAGGAGTTTATATTTATGGGTTGTCAATGGGGGTCAATCTACCAACTGATTCTCCCTTTCACTCTTCTCATTCTCTTCGGCCTGCTGCTCATCCCTCAAGCATTTCTCATTTGTTTTAAGAATCGGTACTCATATAACCACATTGTCTGTAGCTTCAGTGAGAGAAAAGTTAAACTCTTTCTCTTAGATGGATTGATATGGGTCCTTGTAGAACTTTGTAGAAAGAAAATTATTTGGTCTGCTACATTGCTTTACTTGCTTCATCTGACCTTCTTCCCTTGGTTCTCCGGGCACATCTTTACTGCTCCTGGCCACCTCGGGTACATGACTCACAGAGGCTGGGATATCAGAATCTCCAAGGAAAGCATCAAGAAAGCATATATAGGATCACCCGATGTGATGGTTATTGTATTGCCGCATCTCTGCTTTGTCATCCTGCCGTCAATCCTACTTATGGCTACATTAGCAGCAGAGAAGTCAGCATATCATGTCTACTGCTTGTCTTTATCAGGCAAAAAGTTAGATGATTATGATGAGACAGGGGAACACGGAGACGGCACCAGCACCAACAGAAGAAGAAATATCTGGGAAAGACGAATAATCAGGAAATTTCTCTTGTTACTCTGTCTGGCAATCCTGTGGAGACATTGGAAGGTAACCCTTGTGTTCCTACTCTTCTTCCTTTGAATTGGACCGTACAACTCCAAAATCTGTTGGCCTTGGCTGTCAACATCAGGCCAGAAATGGCACCCACTGTGCTGAAACAAAACTGTAGGCTCTGAAAACATATGAAAGAATCAAACCATTCTTCTCAAAATCAATTGACACTGAACCTGCGAAACGTCAGATCATCCAATTCAAAACTGATTCCAAATGCGAAAATGCCCAGATATTTTTCACCTTTAGGGTTCATTTGTCCTTTTAGTGTGACGTTATTTATCATTTATCATTTATCATTTATGTTATAGTTTTTCTCTTTCTGGTAGCAGTTTGCATTTCTTCGCCAGTCAAAATTGATTCCCAAAGACTTTGCTCATGCCATAATAATTTCCATTCTATTTTTCTTTTACAGAGTTGCAGATCCTTAGTGAAGGCATACGACATGAACCCACTGGTTCATTCCTTCACATATTGCTTCACCATCCCTCTATTACTGGCTGGTGCAGCGTATAAAACTTCATGATTCCAGAAAGGGCAACCGAGTGGGATCAAGTGGTCATGCCAGCTGCAGGCAGATTCTAGGCCGTAATAGGGGAAGAGCAAGAGAGGACATCTGTTCTGGAGTGCTGATGATCCAAAGGTGTTCATGAGATCATCTTCCCAGTCTCTACTATTCTAGTTTCTCTGTCAGGGGCATGTTCTTTGATCTCATTGATTTTTCAAGGTGAGCATTGTGAACAGGAGATCCTTCTCATGAAAAAGGATGAGGAAAAAAAAAACTCGTATTTTACCTAATTTTTTGGTGTTTTATTTTCAAAGTTTATAGTTTTTTTTCATTAATCAGTGGCTATTTTTTATGACCCAATTGGGTTCTGGCGTGTTTAGGATTTGATCCGTCCTAAGCCTGGCATGATGTCTTGCTTGTCTCTTTTTTTTTCTGGATTTGAAAAAAAATGGAACTAGAAACGTGTTCTGGTCAACCCAGGTGGATAGAAGACCCTTCAGTTTCTGCCAGACATTGACTTTAATGAGATCTCTGGTCTTGTGCCGGACCCTGATAAAATCGGCTGCCCATACCCGGATCATTGAAGATCGTTGATTTTTTTCTAATATTTCTTTCTTAATTAAAAATATTCTTTCTAAAATTTATTGAAATTTGTCTTAAAATTTTTGAGAAAGAAATGGAACTAGAAATCTGCTCCTGGTCAATCCAGGTGGATAGAAGACCCTTCAGTTTCTGCCAGACGTTGACTTTGGATGAGATCTCTGGTCTTGTGCCGGACCCTGATAAAATCAGCTGGTCATACCCGGATCATTAAAGATCGTTGATTTTTTTCTAATATTTTTTTTAATTAAAAATATTATTCCTAAAATCAATGATCTTAATAATTTCTCTTGGATTAAAAATTTACTAATATTTGCCTGAAAATTTTGAGGAAAATGGGAACTAGAAATCTGTTCTGGTCAATCCAGGTGGATAGAAGACCCTTTAGATGAGGTCTCTGGTTCTTGTGCCGGACCACCCAATAAAATCAGCTGGCCATACCCCGATCATTGAAGATCGTTGACGTTTTTCTTTTTTTTTCTTAATTTAAATATTATTTTTAAAAATGAACTATCTAAATAATAATTTCTCTTCGATTAAGACAATATTAATAATTTATTAATGAATTTAAGAATATTTTGCCTCTCGGTAATTACATTTCGTGGTAGGCTTTTTATTGAATGGCGGAGATACCGAGGGTGATGACAAAAATGAGCCATCCGCGAAAACTAGGCTCGTCTTTCTGAGTAGGACCCGATGTACATCCCCGTAAGGGACTTGTAGTACGAGAGGTGAGGTCACCGCGAATGATCGTATCCCGGGTCCTTCATTAACTCCTTTGACCTGGTAAGTGCCGGGAGTTGTCCAAAGCTGGGCACTGCTATTTCCACCCCTTTCCCGTTCCCTACCCACACCCTGGCCGTTCGACGTCCCGTTCCGTTAGAGACGAACCGGCAGCGAGCGGCGGAGACACTGAGGAGACGAGGAAGAGGATGCGGGCGTGGTAGTAGCGGCCCCTCCTCGTCGGAATATAACCGGGGAATCATTTTCCACAGCTTCGAGAGGCGCCCCTCCGGCGAGCTCCCCGATAATTCTCCACGTTCTTCGCCGAAGCCCAGCGGTCGATCGCCGATCCGAGGTTTTTTGATGGGCAGGTTTTCCTCGGAGGCCATCGTCCTTCTTGTGTAGGCCCGAGATCTCCCTCCTCTTCTTCTTCTCCGTGTTGGTATCATCTCCGGGCCTCTGAGAGCCGCAGATCCCGTCCAGGTTACCGTCCCGTGATCAGAGGAGATCTTCTGGAAATTCGAAGGCTCGATCTGGTGAGCGCATTCCCCCACCTCCCCTTCTCTGTTTGTTGAAATCCCACCGGTACTTGTTTTCGTCGTGCTTTCTTCTTCGCATCCACTCTGTTGTCCGGCCCCATCCCACAGAAAAAAAAAATTCAACCTCTAGTTACTGCTAGACTGGCGGATTATTGTGGAGGATTGGTGGAGAATAAGGATTTTCTTCTCTCCTCCTGGCCCTTTTTCGCGGTAGTTTTGTCAGGCGCGAGTCCCGTGCCTTCTTTCGTGTTTTTTTTTCTCCCCTCGTCTACGATTATTTTGATCGGCATTCCGGATTTTGGAATCCTTCCGTCAATTTTTTCCATTTGACTTTCTCCGACCATTAGATCGTCGATTTACTCGGCGTTGGAGTTTGTGTAATGCATTTTCCTATCGACGATTTGTAATTCTAATTGACCAGGAATTACCCATCATCGACATTGCATTAATTTGACAGAATATGATAGGAAAGGATGAACCTCCAAAGGGATTAAATGATTTCCCCGCCCGGCTTTTTCTTCAGCCTTGATCGATCTACTTCTGTCTTTCATGAAAGCATTTATCCTGCTGCATTTTCTTAGATTCTCCTCTGCCGCATGAACCCGCAACCATAGGAATTGGGATCGGAGATCCAGAGTGTCATCGATTAATAAGAACTTAAATGAAGAAAGAATCATGCTAAATCTTGAAGTATTATCAACCTTGCTGCTTTTCACCTCACTTTCTCTTTGTTCCCTCCCGTTAATAGTAATTATTTAAACCCATTTCATTAACTTATTCATTTATGTTCTTCTTCCACAAGATCACCGTCATACTACTTGAAGTAATCTTTACGCATACACGTTCGTGACTCTTGGATAATTCATTCAAGATGTGCCCGAGCACACTCATCTTCTTCATCAATATATTTATTATCCAAAAATACTTTGTACAGCGCAGGCTTGCTGTTCTCTGGTTGCCATGGCAAATACAAAAGGAGTGGCCAATTATAGAAACCCATTGTGTCCCGGAAAACCGTCATTTCTTCCTCCCAGAAGTCCTTTTCCGAGCATTTCTCCAGCTTATGCGGATCATGTCGGACCTAAAGGCTCCCACAAACCGAGAGAAGGACACAACCGCCACCAGCGTACTTCATCTGAGAGCTTTATTTTTGAGGAGCAACCTTCTTGGCTCGATGATCTCCTTAATGAGCCCGAGACGCCTGTGAAGAAGGGATCTCATCGCCGTTCTTCAAGCGACTCCTTTGCATACTTGGACGCATCCTCCATCAGTTCGAAGATTGAGGATGTGGCTCGCGAGGAACTCAGAGACAGGAGTTTTGGAAGACTACAGGAGCTTAGTCATGGTAAAACAATGCAGTATCCTTCCTACTGTGCGGGAATGAACAGCCTTGGAAGACCACAAAACAGAGGAAGGGAACCCGTTCTGAATAGTATGGCCCTTCCTAGTAGCCTTCCACCAACGAAGGATATGGTTGTGATCCAACAAGGTCCAACATCATACGATGCTATCAGGGAAGCTGATTCCTTGATGTGTACCCTCACAAAAAAGAACGAAGAGGAAGAATCTGCAACGCAGGATCCAAAAGGTTTGTCAGAGAAAAAGGAAGATCCATCTTCTGACCATTCTCAGACCGAGGCAGACCCAAAACGTGTCAAGCAGTAAGTTTTCAGCTGGTCGTCTTCCATTCTGAGAGCTGCATCTCTTCAATCATCTAAATTTGTTGATTTTTCAGAAGCATTACTATTTGCATCTGTCAGGAATAGTTCTATTTATCTATCCATACGAATATTGGTTACAATTGTTTGATTCATCTTTTGACTGGGTTCTTAATGGGGTAATCCCCCAAAAGATGATTACAACCCAAATGTTTGCCAGCTCCTCGAAGAATTTTCTTGGATCAGGAAGTGGGTTGGTGTTAATTTTTGCATAAATTTCCTAGAATTTTAAGATCCGAACCTTGTTCCTTGTGGTCATTTTTGCTATGTCCAAGATCTTTAGAGCAGTCTCCAGTTTCCAACAAATCAGTGAACTCAAACATTACCATGGCAGGAAATTCGCCCAGCGGTCCCGTGTTCGGAAACTCCAGTACATAGCTGAATTGGAGAGGAACTGCCAAGCGTTACAGGCAAGTACCATAGGTGGAGTTCGAGGGACAGATGATCGTTTTCCTTGCATCGCTCTCCCATCCTTGCCAAAAACGTAAAACTCGCCAACATGTTTGTCACACTGCAGGCTGGAGGCTGTGAAGTCTCCGCAGAATTGGAGTTCCTAGACCAGCAGAATATCATCCTGAACCTGGAGAACACGGCTCTGAAGCAGCGATTAGACAGCTTGGCGCAGGAGAAGTATATAAAGCACCGTGAGTCTTCTTGGAGTCTCCCCATCTGTTCTATTCGACTAACTCCCCTGCCTAAAAAGGTATTGAATCTTGAATGTGCCTCTCTTATCCTGCAGTCCAGCAGGAGATGCTTGAGAGGGAGATCGCTCGTCTCCGGGCACTTCATCAACAGCAGCAGCTGAATCAACATCACCTGCAAGAGCAGCCAATCGCAACCCACGGTCGCAGCCGCAGTAGAGATCTCGACGCACATTTTGCCAACCTCTCATTGAAACACCGGGAGGGGAACCCCACACGGGATCCAGTGACTGGCCCACTCCGCATCTGACATCCCTAGTCGAGCCATGGAAGAGGGCCCCCTCCCCACCCTCCACCCGCGACCCACCAACCCCCTTCCATCCCTAAACGAGGTAACCCTCTGCCCAAGCCTACCCACCAACTTCTCGCCTCAAAGTTTCAAGCTTTTCCCAAGCTTGGTGCCCCCGATTACCTCTTCTTTCTTCTCTGTCCGGCATCCCATTTGGTGCCTGGCACTGGGCAGGTCATCTTCAACGGGCTTTCAGTCTACCGGTAGAGGATCATCCCAAGGTGATTGGCTCCTTCCCACTGTGCTCCTTAGTCACATCTCTTTTCTCTCTCTCTTTGATGCTTCAACCTCCCTAGTTTTCCGTCATCTTTGTTCTTGTTAGACAATGCTGCTCCCTCTGTGTGATCCCTCGGATGTACATCTCCCTGTAAAACGAGCCCGGATCAATAAAAGCCCCCCCTCTCCCCGAGGAAGAAACCCACCTCGTCTCCTTCTCTCTCATTCCTATCTGTGCTTCTTTAGAGAGAGAGAGAAAGAGAGAGAGAGAGAGAGAGAGAGAGAGAGATGTTGAAAGCCAGTGGCCCTTGTTGGAGAATGGGATGATGGAACATATTTGATCTTTTAATCTGGGAAAAAATGTTCTATCTTTGGATGCTTGATAGCTCAAATGGCAGAAAGTAGTCGATGTGGATCGCTTTTTCCCTCTTGTGGGGATAGATTTCTCGGGCCATATTTTCATCTTTTCATTGAGATCCCAGTTCAGAATAGCTGAATATTCCCCATATTTTCCGCCTTCTTTCTTTGGCCCATATGACGCTGCCAAAAGCTCACCTTTATGTCCCGTTATATATATTTGGGCCTTTAGCAACGAAAATAGATTCGGTCCAGTTTGGTCGTTTATGGCCCAATTAATGTGTATACTTGCTCCAAAGCCAAGCCCAAAAATAAAAAGGCCCAACTGGCCCATCTAAGCCCACGCGCGAAAACGACGCGAGCGGCGGGGGGTCTGTGAGGGTAGATAACCTTATCGGATTATACCGTTATCGTAGGATGCTCTCTCTCTCTCTCTCTCTTACGTCATCTTGCTATTTTCTTCGTCTGGCCCGACGACCAATTTTCCTCCAGAAAATTAAATGGACTAAATAAGTCTATACAGATTTTGATAATGTAATCCTTATTTTATTATTTATTATCCTAGAAATCTCATTTCCTTTTAATACGAGCTTCTCCTGATCCGGCCCACTCCCCGTGCGGGCCCACAATGAAGATGATGTGAGATGTCAGGCATAAGTGGGCCGGGTGATGTGGACTCCTGATGGGCCCCCCGCTTTTACTGCCTTCGCGGTTGGAGCCGTTGGGAGCAGTGGGGCCCACAGTTGACGCTCACGTTTTATTCGTGGTGCTTGGGTCAAAGGGAAAGGGAAGAGTCGACACGCCACTGAGAACAGAATGGCCGAATAACTAGGGTTTAAAAAAAATAAGGGGACTTATTCAGGGGGGAAAGTGAATTTTTTTTTTGTCATGCTTCCCATCGTCAGCCCACCACCACAACGGTCACACCGTAGCGCTCCGAGTATTACCCCCGGCCTAATGGCCAATAAACCCCAATATAATTATATGATTTTATAAGCGTTGTTAAATTTTTAAAGGAATTATCTTTTGCGCAAAGAGGAAAAAAAAAGGTTTCTTGTGCTCTTCTACGTCAACCACCACAACGGTCACAAAACTGCTGCTCCCAATAACACGTTGACGTGCTGGGTCAACGGGCCTTGGTAGCCGGCCAACCCATCAGCTCCCCCCGGGAGATTACGTGCACGTCTGACGGGAATCATGATTGATTTCTCATTATTTTTAAATAATAATAATAATTGTAGTTACCCATATTTAAGTCATTTTATTTATATTTTTATGTACCCTTTTAATTTTGTGCTATTTTTTTTCCAAATATTATTAAATATTTTTTTATGGACTAGTTCATTAAATGGAGAAAAAGGATATAGGAGGTGGTTGTATTATTTAATTTCCGCGGTTGATTTTGACATGATATGTGACGTCATTCATGTCGGATACAGACAGAGGAAAGGAGAGGGAGCGAAGAGGCTGTGATGACGTGGCAAGAAGTCAAAGGGCCCGACAAACGGATAGAAAGCCGAGGGCGAGGCGGGGATCGCTGTGGGTTCACCTTACCAGAAAAGTCCTTTTCAACGTGCAATTTTTTATGAAAACCCGGATAATTATGAAAACTTTGTAAAAAGCATCGTCAATACACATAACTAATACGTACCCCCCTCTAGAGGCCGCCGGCCGCCTTTTTATTATTCTTCAGGCGAAAGAAGACGCAACTCTACGCGTGGACGGGCGGGCGTCTGACGTGGCACGACCACGACGAACGGACGGTAAGGCGGCGAGACGACCCTAGAAGCCTCGCCACGTAGGCGTAACGGCGACGATCAAACGCACGTCAGGCACTGCAGGGTTAATAAAAGACTTGGTTAAAATAGCCCGACTTCTCCCAAGAATTACGATCTCCCTGCCACGAGTAAGCCCCGCGGCTGATTCCACACGTGGACTCGCACTTTGCGGCGTAAAATTGTAGACAGATCGGACGGCTATAAAGTTATCGCACGCTCTAATAAAGGTCCACGAATCTAGATCTTTAGCCTCACGCTTTGCCACGTGTCGCCAAATTCTTCCAACTACTTCATTGGTGTGTTCAATGCCGCCAATAAGTGAGATTCAGTGAGGCCCACAGATTGCGGTCCTTCACAGTTGGCCGAATCTCAGCCATTCATTCTGCATCCAACGGCGGGGACAGGCATGGGGAGAAAGAGAGGAGGAAATGTGGGGCAAAAAGGGAAAATCAGATGGCCTTTCGGGAAGTGGATGGAGTTCGGTGGGCCGTTGGCCGACGGCGTCTTCCTGCAGACTCAAGATGGAGTGAGTCGGCGAAGGTCTCTGCTTTTTAGAGAGAAGGGAGAGACGAAGAAGGAAGAAAGCGTACTCCTCTTCTCCTCGTCCTTCCATCTTCTGCTGCTCCACGGATTCTTGCTTGCTCTCCTGGAAATCCAAGTCTTGCTTGTGGGATCTCCGGTGATTCTTGGAGGAGGATCTGGTGCTTGAAGAGGAGTGGTGAGGTTCTGGCGCGGGTGGAGGCGTGGTTCCCAGATGGAGTGGACGGAGACGGGGACGCCCATGGCTGTAGTGCTGGAGTTCCCAGCGGGGGACGCATCTTCCCCGGGGGAGTCGCCTCCGTCGAAGGTGCCGAGGCGGCTGATGCAGCGGCTGTCGGAGGGGAGGAGCGGTGCCCCCTCTAGCGTGGAGGAGATTGAGGCTAAACTCAGGGAGGCTGATCTCCGGCGACAGGTAGAGCGCCGCGGATAATCGGCGACTTTTAGGTTTTCTTTTGAATTATAATCTGCTACTTTCTTGGTCATTCGCTGAATTTGGGAGCCTGTTACTACCGTAGGATCAGAGGCTTATTTATGTACCGTTTCACCCTCTGTTTAAGGTTTCAGTCCATATGTTTTAAATATCGTTCGTGAATTCGGAGTTTTTGTCTCAAAATATCAGTCGGGAACCTCGGCCTGTTTCCGTTTCTTAATATTTAACGGATTTTTCTGTTCTCTGTCTTCTTTGTATCCGTAGCGTTCGCTCATGCTTAAATTATTGATTAATTTTCCTTTTTTTCTCCTCCCAATTTTCTGTTCGATGGTTAGGGGAAGACTTACTAGTTCACATTAAGTTTCTACTGATACTGACTGTGGCAATACCCGCGATGCCTTCGGCCTTTCCTCATAGGCAGCCTGTGTCAATTTCTGTCTATTCTTCAGTTATCAATATCTCTTCTTTCATTCTTCTACTATGTATTGATGTTTTCTTTCCTTCCCTGCCATGGTCCTTCGTTGCTGCCTATTATTTTTTTTTTCTTGGGAAATTCCTGATGAACAATCACTTTGCTAAAAAATTATTTTCTGAAATTTTTCTTCAGAGGTGTGTATGCCTGTTATGCACGTCCAAGGTCGTCAAAGCCTTTATTTTCTGTCTATTTTATGGTCTAAGAACCATGTTTTAATTTTTTTATTGTTTTTTATACAATGATCCTTAAACAGAAATTCCACGAATGGTTGTCGAGCAAGGCCCGGCCTAAAGTGAAGAGCCCATCTTGGTCATCTCAAGAGGAAGACCTAGGCCAACGACTTGAAGCAAAGCTTTATGCTGCTGAACAGAAGAGGTATTCCCAACTGTCACGTATATCGTGACTTCTAAGCGCACTTATAACTGTCACGTATGTTTTTTAACTGGGAATTTGGCGATATATCTAAAGATCATTGATTCTTCACGGGGATAATCTAAATATATATATATATATATAAATTATTGAATTTCCTCTCAGTAAGTTATTGAGTAATAATACTTTCTGCTCCCAGGGAGACCGTTAAACTTGTTTTCGCAAAAATGCTTAAGTTTTTTTGAACGACAGGTTGAGCATTCTTCAAAGAGCTCAGACGCGGTTGGCTAGGCTGGATGAGCTACGGCAAGCTGCTAAAACCGGTGCAGTGCTGCGTTTTAAAAGGGAACGCGAAGAGTTGGGCACAAAAGTGAATACTAGAATCCAACAGGCTGAGGCGAACCGGATGCTTCTTTTACAGGCACATTTGCAGCGAAGAGCTGCTGTTCAGGAGAGGAAAACTCAATCATTGATAACGAGAATTCATCGAGAAAACAAGTATAGAGAATGCGTTCAAAAGGCAATCTATCAAAAGAGGGTTGCTGCAGAGAGGAATCGGTTGGGTTTTCTAGAAGCAGAGAAGACACGAGCACATGCAAAAGTTATGAGAGCACACCGAGTGGCCAAATCTGTATACCACCAGAGAGAGACCGAGAGAAGGAAAATGAAAGAACAGTTAGAAGCTCGACTTCAAAGGGTAAAAAAAAAAGTTGTCCTTTTTTTGTACTTGCATCTAGTTTGTTTGAGCTCTATAATTTCCAAAGACCTGCGTACAGATGGCAATTATTTTCGTATAACTATATCGTTGCATATTCGCTTCTTGGGCATCTGCTGACGATGTAACCAGCATTTAATTTAAGAAAAAAATTTCAATGAATCAAACATTTATTGCAATAACTTTGTATGTACACAATTACTTTCCCAATTGGGTGACATAAATAGCCCTCTCATCATGTTTCTTATCAAGGTGTTAAATGAAACAGGCAAAGAGACAAAGAGCAGAATACCTGAAGAAGAGGGGAAACCCCCATTGTTTTATGAGTAATGCATCCAACAAGATGCGCAAACATGGCGATTTTCTTTCGAGAAAACTGGCGCGGTTAGATTCTTTTTTCGCCAAAAAACACTTCATTTTCTGAAGAGAGTCCTGACATTTCGGTTTTTCAATTTCAGCTGTTGGAGGCAGTTCGTAAGATCCAGAAAAACAACAGTTTCCCTTACTAAAGCATATGAATCTTTAGGAATTAACAAGGAGCTTGTCAGGCTTATGCCATTTGAGCAACTTGCTGGTCTCATTGGATCACCTGCAGCTCTTGGGACAGTAAAAGCATTGCTCGACCGGTTTGAGAGCCGTCTTGTACTTACACTGTCCTCAAGTTCATCTGTTCCAGAAAACATTGATCATCTGCTCAAAAGGGTGGCATCTCCGAGCAGAAGGTTATCACTTAATAAAGCAACTCGTTCCAGGGTACAAACAAAAAAAGGGCCCGGTAATGAATCAGTGAAGCATGAACCACGTAAAGTATCAAGGTACGCGGTGAGAGTGGTTCTCTGCGCTTATATGATTTCGGGTCATCCAGATGAAGTTTTTAGTGGGCGTGGTGCACAAGAAAGTGAGCTTGCCGAATCAGCTGCAAGCTTTTTACGGGAATTTGAATTGTTGATCAGTGTTGTCTTAAACGGTCCCCAAACCGAAGCTGCATCAAGGCCATCTTCATTGGATGTCAAGTCCGTTGAGGTTTCATCTCCGAATTTGCTCAAGCGAAGGACTATTAGATCTCAGCTGGCAGCTTTTGATGCAGCATGGCGTTCTTACTTGTACAGCTTTGTTGTCTGGAAAGTTAAGGATGCAAGACTGCTGGAGGAGGACCTCGTCAGGGCAGCTTGCCAGCTAGAGCTCTCTATGATGCAAAAGTGTAAACTAACCCGTGAGGGAGAAAAACCTGATCTCAATCACGATATGAGAGCTATTCAGAAACAGGTACGTAAATTCCATATTTTAATTATTTTGAAAAAAGCACTAAATAGAGTTGAATACGCTCAAGAATTATGTGTAGGGTGACCACAGTGTTGTATACATTAGAGCGAATACTTGTCTGCATCTATGCCTTGTTCCTCTCCTCTGGATGCATTTAACATTCATTATAACTTAGCTAGCTGAATTATGAGATGGGTGGAGCATATTACTTCGGTTCATTGTCGCCGCAACAATTTATTTTTTTCCAATTGCAGTTCTCCAGATTGCTTTTTTTACTATGTGAATGATTTAAGGAAATTTTTATGAGATTCATGGTTATGTGGTAAGACTATTTTGTTTTTTGGTCAATGCTAGGTCACTGAGGACCAGCGACTTCTGCGAGAGAAAGTCCAACACCTGAGTGGAAGTGATGGGATTGAGCGGATGGAATCTGAGATATCTAAAACTCGTCATAAATACTTCCAAACCAAGGAGAATGGAAGTCCATCCACATCAATTTCACGCATCTCTTCACCATCAGTGACGCCCGTCCATGAATCTTCTGACTCGTCGACCGTCTTCCTAGCTTCTGTGGAGAAGCAATATCGCGTTGACCACAGCACCAAGTCGAGCAACGTTGTTCGTTCATTGTTTAATGATGGGATCTCTTCCTCGCCAGAAATCAGCCCAAGTATGAATGCGCAAACAATTCCGGCAGTGAAGCAGTTCGAAGAGAATGAAGTTCTCGTTAACGAGATGCTCCACCAGAGCTACCGTTCATCTCTGGTTGACTTGAATGTCAATGGTAAAGAGGAGGGAAAGATCAAGGTCGGTATCCTTTGACTTGTAGATTTTTCTTCACATTCTCGGTAGTTTCTGAGTACAACGACCCACATCGAAACGGAGGAACGTGGGCATGTATACCTCCGTGGTCAAATTATTTACTTTTTTCATTTATTTACCAGGAAAAGATTAAAGAGACGATGGAGAAGGCATTCTGGGATGGGGTAACGGAATCTTTAACGAAAGAGGAGCCTGACTATGAAACCCTAATTAGTCTCGTGAAGGAAGTCAGAGAAGAGCTCTGTGGGATGAGTCCTAAGAGTTGGAAGGACGAAATTCACGGTCGTATTGATCTCGACATCCTCTCACAGGTGAGTTTCCACATGAAACCGCCACACTATATATCTCTCGACTGTAGTCCTCTGGTACTCGTAAACCTAATATCTCCGCTGGCTACTTGCTTTAATTTTTGTAGATGCTCGATTCAAGGGTAAATGATATCAGCTATCTTCGCGAGATCCTGAACTATTCATTGGGGTTGCTGCTTAAGCTCTCTGCGCCGGCAAATGAGGAGGGCATGAAGAAGAAGTACGAGAAATTCTGGGCTGAGTTGGCCGTTCTTGCTTCTCAATCCACTGACAAACGGAATGGCTCCTTCGTGACCACGGTCGTCAGGGGTCTTTGCTTTGTCCTCGAACAGATCCAGGTACCCTATTTATATCCTGACTCTCTCTCTCTCTCTCTCTCTCGATGAAGAATTGATGAAAAAATTACGATCCGCAGGCGCTTAAAGAGGAGATCAGCAGGGCCCGGATACAGATGATGGGACCTATTATAAGAGGCCCCGCCGGGATAGAATACTTGCAGAAGGCGTTCACCAAGCGCTACGGGCCACCATCAGACGCGGCTGCGGCCCTACCTCTGACGGCTCAATGGATGTCGTCTTCTTCCCAGGAATGCATGCGAGAGTGGGAGGAACACACCGATTTGATGTCTACCCTCTCCACAGGCCAAGTGAGAACCCCCCTTCTGCCCAAAATATTTCTCTCCAGGCAACTGAGAATGAACCATGGATGCTGATATCATCTTTTTACAAACCCCTCGTCTCAGGTTCTTCCCCCTGCGACTGCCATCCGAAGCGGTGGGAGATTTCCCGGTGGGTCTCGACCTGCTTCTTCTTCCTCTGATTCAGGTACCATGACAGATTCAGATGCCGCTTTGGGTTTACTTCACTTGATTCCAGTTATTTATACTCTATTCGCTGATGAAGCAGGAGATGCGCCGACGGAGTGCAAGGGAGAGAAGATCGACGTGCAGGTGAGACTCGGCCTGCTAAAGCTCGCCGGCAGGATAGAGGGCCTGACCCGAGAAGGTACGCCGGAAACGCTCCAACTCAACTGGCAGCGGCTCAGGAACGCCCAATCCCAGCTCCAGAACATCATAGTCGTCTGCACTAGGTGGGCCCCTTTATTCTCTCTATTCCTTCCGTTTCCTCCATCTTCCATTCGCCCTGAAATCTCCTCAATGAGTTTAATATCATTTACCCAACCTCTTGTGGGGGATGGATTGGGTGCAGCCTGCTGGTCCTCCGGCAGACCCTCGTCAGTCAGAGCGCGGCGCCGCCGCCGCCGGCCGACGTAGAGGCCGCCGTCTCCCTCGCTGCCGGGAGGCTGTCCGAGCTGGTGGAGCGGGACCCGCATGTGGGCGTGCCGGAGATAGTCGCCGCGGCGCTGGCAGCGGCAGCGGCGCCGCCGGAGCGCGACGGCCGGGGGGAGAGGGAGGAGGTTATGGCGCGGGTGCTCTACAGAAGCCTCCAGGCCGGGGACCCCGTCTTCGGCAAGGTGTCCGGCACCGTGTACCTCGCCGCGCGGGGGCTCGTCCTCGGCGGCTGCGGCGCGCGCGGCCGCCGCGCAGCCGCCGCGTCACTGCAGCGCGTGGGCGGCACGGCGCTGCTCGACCGGCTGGCGGACACGGCGGGGTCACTCGGGATGATGGCCGCCGTTTCTTGCCAGGTGCACCGCCCCTGGTACGTTCCTCTGGCCTGAAGAAGCTGCGAGCCGCCGTGGCACTGCGGCACGTGGGCGGCACGACGCTGCTCGACCGGCTGGCGGACACGAAGGCGCCGGCCTGAAAAAAGGTGCCGGCCTGTACATATATACATATATGTGTATACATACTCCATTACAGTGTACAGGTGCCGGACCTCCCCCGCCCGGTCTCCCCCAACCCCCAGTGGGGAGGGATGTAGAGCCTCGTGTATGATGAGGGTGGAGAAGATGTATAATTAATTGGTAATGATTAATAATATTGGGCATGCGATGGATAAATGTAAAAAGATTCTACGGGTCAGCCAATGAGAGGAACTCTCCCCTTTCCTCGTTTTCCAACCAATTGGCTGGGCTAATCTAGGCGAGGGATTTAGCCAGGGTTCACTCTGAACATGCGAAGTAGGGGAGACGGACAGGCTCGTTATTGGGCTTTGCTTTCGAAAGAAAAAAGCATGCAAAGTTCTTAGAGCACGATGTGAATAGACATGGGTGACTCTGTCAAAGCGCAGATTGATTAAAAAAAAGAAAAGAAAAAGGAAGATGTCTTCACCACATTGAGTCTCCTTGAGGTCGTCTATTCATCGCTCGGTTTCTCTCCCTCCTGCGAAGAAAGGAAGACCGAGGGTGGATTCAGCTGGCGAAAAATGGAAAAAAATGGGAACCAACAGAGCACCTTTTGATCCCGCGGCAATTATTATCCTTCATTAGAAAGCACTTGAAAAACGGGTTATCTGTCAAATTTTATCCTTCTTCCCTTTCTAAGACTTGCTGATCACGGACTGCCCTCTTTCTCTCTCTATTCTCTCTTTAAGCCCCAAATGCAGGCCTCTCTACCTTCCATGATCTTTCTCATTTTCCATGAGCCTCAAGAACTTTGGATAAATACATAGAGGCACACATATGATATATCTAGATGCACATAGTTATATGTATACATAACGATGCAGCCATTAGAAAGGGGTGCGGGAAGCGAGGAACTTACATGAAACGAAGCAGGGGGGACGGGTGGGCTTGAAGGTGATTCCTTTCCAGCTGACCCTTCAAATATGTAAGAGCACTCGGTGTAGGCCGATCCTAAACCGATCCCAGCACCGAAAGCTACGGCGGCCCATCTTGTCACCGGTGAACCTGGGTGCAGAGATTATAAATACACAGAAAAGGATCAATCTACGACGATCAATTGCGTAATCAAATGTTAGCAAAATTAAGGTTGGTACAAGAAACTGATTCAATTAAGCTAAAAAATGAGCCTCAGCTGAACACACTAACATGAATGTGTGTGTGTAGATAGATGAATAAATAGATAGATGTATAGAGAGCTGCTAGATACCGTGATATGGCAGGGTTATCGGACTAAATTCGTTTTATGAAACACAATAATAAACTCACTAGGAAAGGATTTATTTAATTAAAATATGGTGTAAAACCAGGTAGTCGGCATTTGAAAGGAACCTGAAAGGATCAGGAATTCCAGGTAGACCTAGTCGGAGTGCCAGTTTCAGTGGTTAATATCTGTTGAATAATCACACGAGGCGTCTCTTATTGAGTTCTCGTTGATCATGGGCATGCCCAACTTGGACTTGACAAATTAAACGCTCAAACGTGAGTACCGGCAACATGGGCTTCCTCATTCCAAATGAATCAAGAAAAAAAGGGGGGCAGATTTAGCGCTGGAGATTGGGCTTCTGATACCAATATAGTCCTGAGAAATCGGCATGAGTCTCCTCGGTGACATTCATGGACATGCTCGACCTGCTTAGGTGTTTAAAAATAGCAAGCTTGGGGAGAGAGAAACAGAGAACAAGTCAAACAAGTCAAGCTTCTAATATAGTGGGAAAGAAAGATGGAAGATAAGACGGCGCTTTTCCTCCCATTTTATAAACCATTGTACGTAATCTGTTCTGTGACTGTCATTCTCCTTTGCTAACGTAGTGAAGATTGATGCATCATTGAGAATGTATTGTCCTCCTAATTCATTCGTCGATTCCAATGAAGAAAAATGGTCAATAAAGTGAAGGGAAGTGATAGTAAAACAGTGAATAATGGCTTCCATGAACTCCTTGCTATTCCATCAACTGAAACTTTTAGACCCTTACAATTTAAAAAAATAAATGCAGAACTTGAAAAAAATCAGTAGAAAAAAAATGGTGTCAGAGTATTTTTTATAAAAAATCTAAAAACTCAAATAACTCCAAGAATAAAAAAATGAGAACATATTTGCAAGAATAAGGTGATACGGATACACTCTAAGGTGGTGTTGGATAACACTTCTAAAAATTCCTATCTTAACAGGATAAACGTCACAAAGTTAGACGTTTTGATACATATATCATAGATTCCTCATGATTGAACTAACAGGGGAAGTTGTCCTCTTCAGTGATGACTGATAACCTAGGTTCGCTAAGTTATCTATCCTACGATAGATTGCACAGACCAGAACAATCCAAGTCTCGCAAGGAAAATAGACCTGTTCCTACTTCTGGTCATTCTAGCTCATTTAAGTTAGAGATCCCCATGCATTATCAAACTTATTTAACGTTTACTCCCAAATTAACAAGCTCGCCCCACTTCAAACTCAAAATAGTATAACAAGATGGAGAAACCAAGGACAGCTATTTTTCCAAGCCATACCCGAGTGTGGAGTACTGGTATCCAAGCCCGTCCTAAGTCCACTAGGGTAATTGAACAAAATCCCAACAGTGATGAAACTTTATTAGAGTTCAGATGCATACACCATTATTCATTTAATACACCAAACTTTCTTTTCATGGGTAAAAAAGAACCTATGATTCTCACTTTTACGCTACATTAAAAATATCTACATCAAGCTCACATTCCTGAGTCTACCTAAGCCATATAATTCTTCATCACAGCCAAGTTGAATCGCTCACTCTTAGTTCATCACAGCCAAGAACCTATAATTCTTCATCACAGCTAAGTGATGATATAAACCCATGCTGACCATAATATTCCCCAAAAATTTGAAGGAAAATAGATGCCAAGGAGCTCACTTCAACACTACAGAGCCTTCCCAGCAGAAAGCAAAGCCAACTGCACCATCCAGCACTTTTTACGGAAATGATATCCTCAGATTGGGAAATCGCTTTATGAGCACACATTCTTCCACAGAACCTTCGCCAAGTCATCGTAAAAAGTCCCACCATCCCTCTTCATCGATCTCATTTTTCTATCAATATCCCAGGAGAGCCAGAACCAGATACCTAGTTGCAGCACTCGTTCCCGATATGAGCGCATAGCAGGCAAGATTGTCCACAAAAAAATTAATATGAAGCTCCACAACATTGCTCCGACAGGATAGCGCTCCAGCATAGCACACGGAGTACTAAGCTTACACTTGCACGCCCTCGCAATCGGATGGGACGGCCGGCAGAGAGACGACGCAAACTCGTGATCGGTAGAGGATCGTAGAACCCTAATACTCCAGTTCTTGCCAAGGGAAGAACCACATCAAAATAGGGGGGAATGGATTATAGATGATGTCGCTGATATCGACGCTCAGATTCTCGAAAGGCGGACAGGAGGTAGATTGAGGAGGGAGAGGAACTAACGGAAGAGCAGGAGACCCCCGAATGCTCCGGCAGCCGTGGAGTAGACGAATCGGCGCAGCGAGAGGTCCAGGCAAGCGTCCCACTTGGCGTCGAGGCCGTACTGCGCAGCTAGCTGCCTGTTCTCCTCCGCCATTGTAGAGAGAGAGAGAGAGAGAGAGAGAGAGAGAGAGAGAGAGAGAGGCGGGGGAGGGAGGGACCCTTCCTCTCACTTCGTCTCGGATCGATAACAAAGTTCGAGAACTTCCCCTTTAAATCTCAGGTAACACCAGCATTCCAACGGTGAAGATCGATCCGACGCCGGATCGTACGGCCATCTACGATTTACTCCGGCGAAGAGGAAGCCCAAGTGGAGATCGATTCCCACTCCCTTCCCCAGAGAAGAAAAAAAAACTCAGACGAAAAGACTCAAATGAATTAGCCATGAACCAGTGCCGCCGCCGCAACGGCCATCTAGCAGCCGGCGGGCCCGATCGGGGAAGAAGAGACCGCGGGCCGGCTCATCATCGCACAAAAGCTTCCGAAAATGGAACGGCTCCGTCATGAACATTAGAGTACGGAGCGGAGAATCCTTGCCTGGAAATTTAGGTCTACACATGTCGGCCAAATGCCTCAAAAAAAGCACAGTAGAGAGAGAAAGAGAAGATGAAATCCTAATATCCCACACGCTGGTCCAGTGCTCGCTCCCACGGCAGCCATCCTCTCTCTTTCTCTCTCTCTACAAGACTGCAAAAGATTTATCCCACAAGATCCATGTCGCCTTGGAGGGGTCGATGACGCCTCGTGCCGCCTGGCTCAGAAGATCTGCTTCTCCTTGCATTCACTCAAACGGAGGGACGAAGATTTTCTTTTTCTTTTTGGGGTGGGGGATGGGAAGGTTGGGGGAAGAGAGAGAGAGAGAGAGGAGAGAGGAAGAGAGAGAGAGAGAGTAAGAGAGACAGAGAGAGGAACCTACCAGTTGAAGCCAGCAAGGAGTATCAGTTTGGTGGGGGTGAGCTGCCACTTGGGCTGCTGCTGCTGGTGCTTCTTCCACGGGCAGGCCTACAGACAGCAGTTTCGCGGTTCGTCGGCTTAAACAGCAGGCAACACATAATATGAAAGGGAAATGTTCCTACAACAACTCTACTCATGGGTAATTCGGTACAAGAGATAAGATCTCAGTTAATATGTTTCCACCACCAAAGTCAAGAGATATGGGCAGGTGTAGCAAGAAAGAGAGAGAGAGAGAGAGTGCAATGCCCGGAGAGAGAAATGCTCCGAGGACCATAGGCCATATGTACAATCTGGGTTCGACAGGTTAGATCTCAGTCAATATGTTTCCACCACCAAAGTAAGAGATATGGGCAGGTGTAACAAGAGAGAGAGAGAGAGAGAGAGAGAGAGAGAGAGAGAGAGAGCTGCCATAGAATGCAATGCCATTAAGATATGGGCAGATTGTACACATGGACTCTAGTCCATGAGTACAATCTGGGTTCGACAGGTTCGATCTCAGTCAATATGTTTCCACCACCAAAGTCAGAGATATGGGCTTCTGTAGCGAGAGAGAGAGAAAGACAGAGATCCCGTAAAATGAATTCATTGCCATAAAAGCGAAGTGCCCTAGAACTATATTCCACATGTATGATAAAGGTTCGAGAGATTGACTTCAGACGATTATGTCAACCGCCAAATTCTGAGACATGGGAAGGTGTGCACAGAGAGAGAAAGAGAGAGAGAGAGAGAGAGAGGGAGAGAGAGAGAGAGAGAGGGATACCTCCGAGGACTACGGCTCTTGGATATCCTCCTGCCACCCTGCCACATACAAAAGGAGAGATCAGTCAGGGCTCCAACAACCGTCCTGAGCTTTTTGAAGGAGAAGACAGCACTGAATGATTCGGACCTTCCGAGGACTCGGCGAACCAGAGTACGAAGAACTGGATCTTCCACGCCTCTGTGGTGGCATCCTGCCTCTGTTCTCACCAAGTAAAGAAATCATCACCAACTGTTCACCACCTTGAGATACACAGTCCTCGCGGTTGGACCATTTTGGGCAAATTAAATTTTCTCAGAGTATCATATAAACCATCGGCAAATGAGGATTATTTTCTACAATGGCTGGTTTTATACATAAAAAAGTTAGATTTCTTTGAGGGCTAAATATAGTTCCTGATCTTTGAGACAATGAACCATGAACATTCAATCGGATATCATCCACAGCTTCGGCTAATTTTCATCCAGTAATCCAAATCGCCACCCTATCCATTAAATCATTTGACTGTACATGTATGCACATGATATTCAACAATAGCCAAAGTAAGATAGAAAACCCAGAACTGTGATCGAAAGAGTCAACGCTGTCGTCATGAACACAAGTCAGACGACATAGTTTAATGATAAGAGATTCTTCACCTTCGAGGAGAGAGTGATCGTGAGCGAGAACGAACAGGCCTTCTGACTGGAGAGCGGGAACGCCGGCGAAGTGGAGGAGACCGCCTGGGAGGGCTGCGTGCTCTTCTAAGGGGCGAGCTAAAGCATAACCAGTTTAAATAATAAGAAAGGAGGGCAAAAAGAAGGATGAGACTTGGTATATTGAGTAAGATATAGCATAATTTACGAGATTCCTAAAATGCAGGTGATCCGGTGTGATAGATCACACAAATAAAGCAAAGACGAGAAATTTATAGAACAAAATAGAAGGTTGCTTAACAGTCAATATATTAAGAAATGGCTCAAGTGAGAGAAAATATGATATTAATTGGAACCAAGGGGGAGCTCAGTTGCTTCGGATTTCTATTCTAGAATTTGTCTGGGTGTCTCTTCTAGGAGATGATGACAAAAACGACAGTGAAATTTCCTTCTTTCGGTGTTTTTCGATAGGTCCCATTCCACCCGAATTATGGATAGAGACAGAAACATCCCTACTGATCTTCACTAGCCATTCCTTCTTATGACAGCCCTTCCTCACTCCACTTCACTCATCTTGACAATGGCACATAAGTTCGAATCCAAGTCGAGCCTGTTTTTGGCAAAGGAAGATGCACAATCCACATTGGATCTGACCCAAAAAGGCGATTGATTGAAGGACTTCAAGTTTACATTTTCCATTACAAACCTTTTGACAGATTTGGAAACGAAAAGTTTTGTCGAAAGGCCAAAGTAATGTCCAACTGTTTAGGAGCCCAGATTTTGGATTACCGACTCATTGAATGATAGTTCGCGCAAAAACGTCCACTGACTGAATTAATACAATCCAAGAAATAATTAAAACTAGATGATTCAAATTACATAAAAAACCTCAATAAAATTATACCATGAGTCATATTTCCCCTTGATGTATCATCTCCGGATAACAGATTGTTGATAAGGGAGTGACAGCACATTAAATGGTAACGAATAGAGTCGCTACCAAAATTTAGGTTTAGACCTTACATTATTTCCATTGAAATGTAACTTTCATCTATGTGCATAGATTGTGGAAGCAAAGGAACAAAAAAATGGAAGAAATGAATAATTAGACAGTAAATCTAAACCAAAGAACAACTGACCACCATTAAATGAATATATTAAGTCTTCCTACAGCAGAATTTATGCATGCGATCACCTAGGAAAATTGACGTACCGGCGTCTGGGAGGAATTAGAAATCTCAGCCTACAAAATTGATCTTTACTTTAAAAGAAATCCGTCACCTATTGCAACATCCATTACTTAACACAGGAATCTGATCAATGCATTTTCACTAGCAACCATTACATTTCTATGAGCAAGCGTACTCAGAGAAGAAAATGCAAGACTGACGTACCGGCGTCTGGGAGGAATTGGAGAACGCTTGCGAATGGGACTGCCACGCCCTCTCCGTGGAGAAACCCTGTAACACAAGGGCAACTAAGATGCCAATAGTAAATTTATATTGAGTAAGATGGAGCAAAAAACAGGTACACAACTAACCGCATTGGAGACCTATATCTACGTGGAGCAGGTGATGGAGAGCGTCTTCTTAGTGGGGAAGCTGGCCGTCTTCGCAGTGGTGGCTCACCATGTCGATGAGGAGAATCTGCTCTGCGACGCACGGGGGAATCAACACGGCGACTGGGAGGAGAATCCGGTCGGCGCCTTGGAGATTCACCTCTTCGATGAACAGGAGGGGATCTTCGTCGTGGAGGTGGTGAGAGTGGTTTACGGCGTGGGGAAGCTATTGGATGAAGATTTCACAAAATTATTAACTTTTTCTCTAAAGACAGAGTACCGCAGCAATGCTCTTGAAACCACCAAAGCACAAAAGATGGGATATAATACGAAGTTAAAGACCCAACATCACAACAAAACAAAAAACAACTTACGTTCTCTAGCTTTTGTTTGTGCAGCCCTTTCAGCATCAACTGCAACTTTATCTTTCTGAGGAATATCTCTCTTTGGAGGGGCAGCTGTCTTCGGAGGAGATGAAGGTTTTTGTCGTGGTGGCAGGGTAAATCTAACTCGGACCAAGTTTCCATCAATTTGTGCCTACAGCATGAATTTAATAAAACGTTAAGTTGGTACACATACATGAAGTCACTTTTTTAAATGTAGAATGCACATACACCGTCCATGTAAAGAACCGCCTTTTCAGCATCAACTTTCTTCTTGAACTCGACATAGCCAAACCCACGCGGAAGATTCACCTGGATTCATGCAACGAAGCCATATCAAACGACATACAAAGGAAAAAAAAAAAAAAAAAAAACCCAACCAGGCAATGGTGAAATTGATAAAGGATGCCTTACAGCACGGTCCATTGCCAGCTCCACATGTACTACTTCACCAAAATTTCCTACACAAGAACACAGCAAAGGATGTCACTATGAAATGGGAATCAGCATCATATATTCAACAATCCTAAGAACTCAGGGTTATCTAAAACGGTAATCACCAAATGATAAACTAGATGGCTTTTCAGAGCCACGGTGCGGCCAAAAGAACAAAGTTGTGTCTTACAATAAGACATTAAATATGACAGTGCGTAACTCACTCAATGGCAATAGAAGTCACATAAAAATTATCTCTTTAGAAGGTCGTATATTTTTTGAGCTTGAAATTTTATACTGCTGACCCAACTACCCCATCGTGCTTTCTTGCAGAAATAGCGCAGAAGGATGAGAATGTAAGTCTTTTTTGAGAATCACCCTCGAAGAATAACAAGAGGAAACTAATTAACTGAATTTAGATCTTAATAGAAGGGAAGCGTACACCAAAAGTCTTCTACTTTAAACATTCCAGAAAACTATCCTCCTGACTGCGATCTGTTATCGGATAAATTAGGATAAAGACAGAACAAAGGGTCATTTAGAGCCGAATGAAATCATAAATATACATCTTTTTCCGGTTTGAAAGTTGAGGATATGCAGCACTATACACAATCATAATTCTTGAAAAAAGGGCATCATCATGATGACTGAACTGGGAACACGTGATCTCTAAATATCAAATTACCAGACGAAGTCCATTTAAATGTTAAATTATATCTAGCAAGAAATTTCAAATCTGTAGATGCTATAACTGCATAAACTACGGAATATGCAAACTGACGGACAGAATTGGAGTAAGAAAAAAATTAGGCGCATCGGTTGTTTTCGAGGCCTGCCGAACCCATGAGCCTAATACAAAGAACAGAGTTCGTCCACTTATAACCCCAAACAACGAGGACTCCAATCCATATTCATTAAGTAGTTTGGCATGCAAAAAAAGAGATGCACTCTCTGCACAATTGAGAGATCTTTGGAATCAAATATTTTTCCAAGAGATGATAACAATACACAAAGATACAACCCATTCAAAGGCCTTCGTTATAAAGATAGCAATGGTGAAAATTTAGAAAATAAATAAAAAACAGGAAAATTTGTCACGACAATTTAATAAAATTTGACAATTACTCCCATTGGAGAACAGAATGCCTTCAATAAGGAGCGGGAGAAAGTTTACCAAATATTTCTTTAAGATGGCCTTCATTGACATTCCTGGTGAGCTGATCAATGTGAAGCACAGCTGCTTCAGGGACTGGAGATGCTTTCCTGAAGGAGAACATGCACATATTTAGAGGAGAGAGAAAAAAATAACAAGCTATCTATCACCGATAGATATGTAAGACTTCCTATTCTGCATCACACTTCTCAACCTATTATGGTTTAGACGAAATATGCAAGGCTCCCAAGTGACATATTAAACCCAACACACGTCTTTGGATATGACGGCCAATAATCTTTCAGGTGAAAAAAATTCAAAGCGCGAGGGTCAGGAAGCCAAGCCTAAAGAGATAACGATAATCTCAACGAAGAACCCAAATATACATGGATTGTATGCAACGCATACTGCCCTTATGCTGTTAAACCTCTAATTATGGACTTTTCTAACTTCTGATAACTGAGATCTGAGAAGTTGCAAAGAATCCACACCTTGGCGGTGAAACTCTTTTAGTTTGCGGTGATGGAGATCGCTCCTTCCGAGCAGCTGCTTTGGGACTACAGAAAGATGAAAACATGAGGTTAAACATGATATGAGTACTCCTGTCGAGGGGGATAACTTGATCTTTTAACATCCCCCAAGCTAGTGTCAAATAGGGTTTTAGTCTCATAATGTCATCAGATGTGAAACGCAGTAAAGACGTTAATTATGGAAACGATAATGTACTCGTCCAAATTTCCAACTTCAAGCATTGAGTGCAAAGTACAATGCGAAAGATCTAAAGATCGATGAGAATTTATGTAAAATAAGTAGAAACCTCACGCAGAGAGAAATTACACGACGCCTGATGCTGTACGACAAAGGTAAAGCCCATTCTTCTTTAATAAACTAAACTCACCTTTTTCTCTGGGGAGGCGGACTCCGGCTGCGTGAGCTCCCACTCCCCGAACGCGAGGAAGTCGAGTAGGACTTTGAGCGAGAGCGCGAGCGGGAACGAGAGCGAGATGGCGACCGCGACCGCGAACCCGACTCAGACGAGGAACGCGAGTAGGAAGACGAACCAGAGGCCGATCCCGACGGGCTCGCCGGTCGGCCTCTGCCAGGTTTTGCCATCGTCTGCCTGAAGATTGAACAAGCGAAGAACAAAACCCTAGATTGCAAGAAGGGTTTTTCTTCGAGCAGCGCAGAGTCCAGTCGCCCTAAAATAATAAATAGGACCGTTCTTGTACCATCGTGTCAACAGATACTGTCAATATATCCCTAAAATAACTATCAATTAACTATCAACACGCATATTTAAATTTATTACAAAAATGGGCTTATGCCAATTGTAACCTCATGTTGCGCACGCGCTTTTAGAGAACGACATTTTCCTTTTTTGGATTTTTTTTAAAGAATACAGCTAACAAATACCATCTTCAGATTATTCACAAACGATGAAATATTCGTACAGATTTTGCATTATAATATTATTGTTATAACGAGATTAATTATAAATGTAAATTAAATATTATATGATAGGCTTATTATTACACACAAAAGCCACCGAGAGTAACCCAATAAATGCTATTATCGATGCCAAATTTAGGTGTACTTAATTTTTTAAAATAGTTGACTTTAAACTATAAATATATATAATTAATGTTTCAATAAATGCGATCGCATTTAAGAGAAAAAAATAATTAAGTGCTCACAAATTTGGAACACTTCCGTCCAGCTACGACCAAGTCAACCCCCCCTGAAGAAAATATAAGAGGACTTGGGCTAACGCTGAAGAAGACAGGGAGGGGAAGAGCGAGAGGGAGAGACAAGAAGCGAGAGGCGCAAGGTGCCACATAAATTATCATATATGCCACTATCATGCTATAAACAAATATATCTTTAATGCGTCGAATATTATATAGGGATATGTTTGCTATATTTTTTTTTTTATACGGGAAATAAGCGATTTAAGTGCTTTAGATTTCTTCTCAAGTGATGGTCTCGGGGAGAGCTTCGGCGTCGGTCGACCGATGGATGGTCCTTCTGTATGGGAACGAACGACGAGGGCGAGAGGAGGATGGATGATCAGACGCTCCGCCATTCTATCCGCAGTGATTTGTCTGGTGCGAGGGGGATCAAGTCAGAGGTAGGCGAGGGAGCTGTTTCTCCCTCTCCCGCGTTCCCGAGCGTTGCGGGGTAGCTTAGATAATACCTCTTCGAAACATGAGTGTCAGAACCCTAAATCTTGGCCTCCCGTCGGTCCGCTGCGTCTCGTCCGCCTCGGCAGGTACCAGCCTCAGACCGTTTACCTTGAACCGTCTTGCTCACCGCCGCGGATTTTGTCTCGCTGCTGGGTGTCTGGATGTCGGCGTCTCTGGGAAATCCCAGCGACTCAGAGTGCTCTGCTTTTCCTCGAAGTCATTGGACTCATCCTTGGATCTCCCACTACTTCCTTTCCAACCGGATGAGGTGCTCGTTTTGCTTTTCCTCTATTTATGAACTGTTTTTGCATATCCTTTCTCCAGCGGTTGTAATGCTAGTGTATCGCCAGTGTACTAGCGTCATTGTTTTCCAAATGGCTGTATAATTCTGTTCCCAATGTTTTATGCTGGACGCATTTCGGGGCTACTTTCCCGAGAGGACGGCAGCGTCTGTGTTCATAGTGTTTTATCCTCGTTAATCCATCCCCCTTAATGGACGTGGATCCATGTTATGACTCTGATAATTTCTCTACGTCGACTCCGTTCACAAGCTAGGCACGGCCTATAAGCATGAAAATCAAACCAAATGCGCAACAAATGGTGGAAGAAGGTTCTAAAGACTCAACATCATTTTACTTTTGTCCGCCAATTGGCTTTATGCTAGATGCGACATGATAATACGTTAAATTATATATAAGTATGAGCAGAGATTCCTGTTCCTAAAACCCGATTCAAACTTATGCTTCAAGTTGACAATCTCGATTATTAAAAGCAGGCAGATGACTTGTAATTTTTTTTGGTGGTTGTCAGGTTTTGGTTCCATCAGAATCCAAGACACTGCATTTGTATGAAGCAAGGTTTCTTGCATTGCTGGAGGAGGTTACATTCTTCTCTCATTTCCTCTAATTTTTTGTTATCTTCTATCAGTGTTTTGAACGAAAGGTCTTAATGTTTTTCCCTTATTGAATGTGGATCTTCGTGCCCACACAGTATAAAGTTCAGTGATGTGAAGTTGGAACCCAAAGGTTTTCAATCTAAATTTAATGGGTAAATGGTTTTCCTGGTAGCAATGTAACTAATCAACCAGTAAGTTGCCATAAAGTGACGACATATTTAGTGTCTATCATTGGAAATTAATGATCACGGTCTGTTTCAAATTTTTCTGGTGCTGCTTTGTTTTTGAGATTCTTGCTGTGGACCTGCAAGTTTTCTCAGCTGAGTGCTTATTTTAGTTGTTTTCTTGTTGATGTTAATTTCTTGCAGTCACTAAACAAAGGGCAGAAGCAGTTTGTGCACTTCGTCCTGGACCCAGTTCCTTCTAGTGGATCATCAACAGGAGCATCTTATGCTGCTAGATATGGTTGTCTAGTTTATATAGAAAATGTAAGCTTGAATGTCACTGTCACCTCGTGAAGAAATTCAATATTACATCCCCTGCATGTTTTTTGATCTTGACCTTAATGATGAGGATTTACCTTGCTTCCATGTACCTGTGATTCAATGTCATTTGTTTGTAATCTCATCACCATATAGCTTTGATTTGTTTCATTTTTTTTAAATGTAGGTTGAGAAATTGGATATTGGAGCTCTGGTTTCCATTAGAGGCATTGGCCGTGTTAGCATCATGAATATGACACAGGTACTCTACCAAGGTTTATATGGAATTTAAACTTGATCTTCTTTCTATTGCTCGAATTAAACGAGGTTTGATTTTCCATAATAATTCCTTTACGTAATGACGCATGAAATTTATCTTCGTTAAGGCAAATGAAGACCTCTGGACACTCAGTTTCACAGTGTGTGAGAAACTCGAAACTTGCTCTTTAATCATTCATGGTGAAGAAAGGCAAAAACATGATATTGCGAGTAGGTTTAAAGATGTAATTTGTGACTTCTTGTGTTCGAGAAATTGTTGTTATCTTTCACAAGAACGAAAATAATTAAGAAAATAGATGACTTATCGCATCCTTTCTCAAATCAGCTACTCACGAACCTGGCTGCAGTACACTTTCGCCCTTTCAAACTAATATATATCCATCAACGTGACCTTAAACCAGCCTTACTCGTGACTCTTTAGAAACTTTGAGTTTTCTGAAATTTGATGATATTGAGCATATCAGAGTGCGGTAATACTTGCTTTATTTTCTGTGAGACATTAGAAATAACTGCTGAGCACATTTGTTATTCATTATTTATTTTAAATACGTGCATTTTTTTTGTGAACTCAGACAGAACCATACTTGAGAGGAGTTGCCATACCAATGCAAGACGGTACTGACGGAAGTGACAGTGAAATCGTCTCAAAAGTTACAGCACTGAAGGAATCTCTTGCTAACTTAAACAACTTGGAGATTAAATTGAAGGTGTTTGTCATTTCTCTGAAATCTTTTCTGGCAGTTGCTGCTCAATTTTTTTGTTCCTGATTACTCCAAAACTCCCAGGCTTCCCAGGATGAGCCACTGCAAACCCGCATAAGAAGCTCAATGATTTGGGCTGAAAAGGAAGCTCCTGAGGTTTACAGTCAGGCTTTCATTCCAGGAGTATCTGAGCGTATATCCTTTGCCGCACTACAACCAGTCTCAGGTAGAATTTTATTCCCATCAAAGTTTATTCCTTTTATCTTTATTTTTCTCAAGAAGGAGGGGTCGGTAAGCTCTCCATAATCAGCGTGCCCCCCTCGTCTTCTATCCTTCTGCATGACTTCTGAACTTTTCTTGAAAATAGGCACCCCCTCTCTTTGCTCCTTTCATTCGACTTCTTATCTATAATTCCAAGATGCATTCCTTCTATACTTCACTTATTGGGTCCAATTAGGAGTACATCTAGGGAAGTCTCCACCATGGCAACATCTCTGAAACAAACAAAGATGGTTTTCTAATTTGATGCGGAATTACAAAGGTGTTCTTCTTTAGCCTTGACTTTGAGGAGTTTTTTCTTATTTGATATGAACTTGCAGCTCTCTTCAGCATTCAGGTGGTGGAATACTTCTTCATTGGAATATAATTTATGTATAGTGAATGGATCGAATAACTCTTGTATTTTGTTTCAGCTTTTGTACCTCTCTTGTGGGTTTTGATTGTCATAATTCATCAAAGAACGTAATGAGATTGGTGAGCTTTGATCTTTCACTACACCTCTATATAAAATCAGAGTTCACCAATATGACTGCCTTCTAGATAGATTATGGAAATCAAAACCCATTAGAGTAGTGAAAAGGTTGGAACAAGATACAAGAACTATTTGATCCAATCACTAGACAGATTTTACTTCAATAAATAAGTATTCCACCACCTGAATGCGGAAGAGAGCTCCAAGTTCATATCAAATAAGAAAAAAACCTCTTGGTGTTAGGCCTAAAGAAGAATAATTGCGCATCAAATCAAAAAACTATTACTGTTGATTACAGAGACAATGTCATAGTGGAAACTTTGTCATATTGACTCCTAATTGGACCAAAAAAATGAAGGATAGAGAGAATGTGTTGAGGCTCGGAAAAATCCACTTTTGATTTCAGCGAGAGAGTTGAATAAAAGGAGCAGACAGAGTCAATGCCTATTCCCAAGAAAAGTGAAGAAATCATGCAGAAGGATAGAAAAACAGCAAGGATGCGTTGATTATGGAGAGCTAACCCACCACTCTTGCCGAGGCCACACCTCATAGAGGTCATGGGTAAAAAAACAAGCCATGTCTAGCTGAGTAGTGTGACATCATAGTCTACTGCCTTTTGTGAATAAGAAAAAAAAAGTAAAGCTCAGGCATTTTTGAACCATGAAGAGTTGGATCATGCTTCCTTGGCCCTGTACCCTCCCAACTTGGGCCCATCCCCGACCCGGTCCATGGTCGGATGCTGATGTACCAGCCTGCTCTGCTGAAACGATATGAAGATTACAAGAAATAGGAGAAAATGACCCTCAGGAACAGAAACTATGAGAATAAACTTGCAACATAAAAGAATTAAAAATCATATTGTTATATAAACAGTCATACTCCTTTCTTTAACACTCGGTTTTAAGCTGTATGGCTCATTACCATGTCATTCCATTAATCGTGATGGTTTTCCTTGGGAATGTGCGGATTTTCTTTAAAGATCTGTTGGCACATGATGATGTATGCAAACATGTCCGCATTGGAAACAATGTTAAAAATGTTTTAATTACTTGGATTAGCCTACTCCCCCTTGTTATGAATTTCTTTACTTTGATGGTCTAATATTCCAATGCCGATACTAGAACTTCATGACATCTGTTGTTCACCGCTTAGAATTTCTTGGGTTATGAGCTTTTTTACTAACTATATAACCTGGTCATCATTAAAACTATTCGCATATATTAGCATGAAGTTGACCTAAATAGACAATTTCGTGTGTATATGCCATGGGACTGATATCTATCCACCAAAGATGAATGATAGCTCACTTTAATGTCATTTGGCAACCCCCCCCCCCCCCCCCCATCCCCATGATCATGCCTCGAATCAGTAGAACATGGAGAAAAAATAGTAGCAATAATGTTTGAAAAAATATTTAGAAAGTTTGTGACTCCAAGAGTTTAAAGCTTGATTATGAGTAATATTTTAGAAATGCAAATCCTGTTTGCTCCCCCATCCTTCATTACTTCATTATTTGAGAATGAGTAGCTCTGAGCATCCATATGTTCTTCCCTTTTTTCCCCTTTAGATGCTAAACCTTGAATTCGATTATTATTACGTCATAAATCAAGTGTTTTGAATATTCTATTTGTCGTTTCACTCTCTTGCAGGGTCAACGCAGACAGAGATTCTGACCCTTCAGAGGCGAAAACTGTGGGCAATGGCCACAAGGGACACGTCTAAAAGGCTGAACAATGGGCTGCAGTTGGTCAAACACAACATAGCCTTGATCGCAGCCAAACTCGCTATTCAGTCTGTTGAAATCTGAGTACACCTCAAAGCAGCCTTCGTTGTGTATTCCTCCCCAATCCATTTGATTATTTTCTTCGCTATTCAGGATGCTCTTAATAAATAAATAAATAATAAATAAACGGTAAACCTATTTATGGAAACCCTTGATCGAGATGCTGAGAGAATGGTAAAAATGAGAGAAAAATACCAGAAAACGGGTGGATCGGGCACCCAGCGGAGCCCCTGGGTTCGAGCCTTATGTTGGGCCCGTTGGGGCCAATGGGCCTAACATTGGCCCGTTGGGCTTGGTGAGGGTCTGCCCAGATTGAATCCTAAATCTTTGACCATAAGTTTAGTAAATTATTCTAGTAAGTACTGTTTATTTGTATTTATTGTTGTTATTTACCGAGTGCACATATTTATTTTTTAAAATAAAAAATTATTAGATTTTCGGATCTAATGAATAGAGGAGGCTCCTCGTTCCTCTAGGGGGGGACGGACGGTGGGGATACCCCAGCTTTCATGCCATCCCCAGCTCCCTTCACTTTGGGACAGCAACAAAGAGAGAGAGTGCGATATAGAAAGATAGAGAGGTAGATAGAGAGAGAGAAATATAGATAGATAGATAGAAAGATAGAGAGAGTGTGTGAGGGAGAGAGAGAGAGGTAGATAGAAAGGTTGATAAAGAGAGAGAAAGATAAATAGGTAGATAGATAAATAGAGAGAGAGAGAGAAGATCCGGTTTATATTTATCCGGGTAATGCAATCAACCATCATGGAAGAAGAAAATAAAGGAAAATCACTAGGAAGAAGAGCCGCCATTCGTAGTGTGGCGAAATCCGAATCATCGTCAATCCTGAGGCGAGGTAAAACGAGGGAGGCTACCAAACACTTTCGATTTACCAGGAAATGTCCGTAGTAATCTAGATGAGGCCCATTATATATTTTGCATCAAATCATGCACTCACAGCTGGGAAAGCAAACCCATTAACGTAATTAACACTCTTTCACGAAATCATTCCACCCACCCATTTGACCAGTTCACATTGAGAACAGAGACTTCACTCGAAAAGCAACCAGAAAAATAGAAGCACCCCACCCCGTCTGCCCAGTCAACGCTCGGGGTCAGCTGGCGTCGCACGCGGTCAACTGACTCCCCTCTTTCATAACGAGGCTGACATGCCACGAAAATTGGTGCTATTCTGGTAATTATTTTTGGAAGGATAGCAATTGACTGCATATGCCGTTGGAACAAATGAGGATTTTACTTCTGGTAACCTCTGGGTTGACCAGCTGAACGACAATTCGCTGTCTGATTCCACGTCATCAGCTCGGGTTGCACCTCTTGCCGCGTTTAAAACGAATGCTCTCAGAGAGTCAACCTGCTTGGGAACTAGAATCTATGCCTATTTTTGGAAATACAGGACCAACTGATGAACTGACCTGTGACTTAGATGATATAATGCGGCACGACAATCGAACGACAAGATGTGATCCATGAATAGATATTTGCTCTTATCAACGGTCGGATCGAATTGGATACGCTAAAACAGGCGGGGATGACGTGTTAATCAGAGTAGTTATCCCTTACGGATAGACTTCTCGACGTTAGCGCTTACGTCAGCCTGCTTACGGGGCACCAAACCGGATCCGAGTTTCCGACTCGCCCGTTCCCCGGCCCAGACTCGGTGAGTCGAATAACAGACCTTTGTCAGCGTTCTCAGCAATGGCTTTCAGCTGCTATATAGCAAAGGCCAGTCAAGATCCAGTTGCGTAGTCTCAGAGGTCGATTGCCCTCCCTTAATGGCTTCCTTCTCTTCCGCCTGTCGTTCTCTGGTCCGGAAGCTCTCCAGGGCACCATGCTCAGCCCAAGTTCAGAGATCTCTCCTCAGCACGGGGATCTCCAAGGAGGCCGTCGGATACCACGTCGGCGGGGGGCCCTCCTACATGCGAGGCACGGTGTTCTGGGAGCCGGGAAAGCCCATCACCATTGAAGAGTTCCACATGCCCCTCCCCAAGGCCGGGGAGGTCCTGATCAGGACCAAGGGTTCGAACTGCTCATTCTCACACCCCTTCATTCCCCCTCGAGGGACATTCTCAAAATGGATTTGCGGGTGTGAAGTCTCATCATCATGTAACCCACACCAACGCATGGATTACTATAATAAAATTTGTAGCATATTGATGTCTTAAAAAGAGTCAACGCGTTCTATTAGTACTACACCATTCCCTTCGGACGTCGCAGATTTTTTTTTCTGTATTTAATGTCACGCGGATCACGGTATTATTCTATAATCTGTGTCTACTTATTTTTCTCAAAATATTGTATAAGGCATCGATATGTTAATCCGACAGTGGGGGCATCTCTGTACAAAAAGATATATCCACCACATGAATCCCAGGTTTTAATGCTTGCCCGAATTTCGGTAGTCTCTCTTCTAAGAATATATGTTAGAGTTCTGGAAAGCTTGGATAGAACACGAAGACTTCAGCTGGTACTGTCTCCTTTGGAGAATGGAGCCTCGCAAGCAGTCCAATTCGAAGAAAGTGAATGGTTGAGTCAACAAATCAGTGAGTGCCTTCGTCTTTGAAAGCAAGGATAACGTATGTGTTCGTGTCTTCTTCTTTCACCTGTTTTAAAGGAAATGTGAAATAAAAGTATTTTGGTGTATTAGCTTATGCGCTGTCGTCATGATTGTTGAGTTAAGAAGTTTTATTATTCTTTCTCTTTGCATAGTTGATAATGTTTGTACTTATATTTACTTCATTATAATTCTGCGATTTTCATTGATTATATTTTTTTTGTCACCACTTAAACAACGTTAGTCCTACAGACATGCGATTCCTGAACACAATTGCATTGTCCGATGGAAGTATCTATTTACGTTCAGATCTACATGCGCAGCCTGTGGAGTCTGTCATTCTGATCTCCATGTTATAAAAGGAGAACTTCCATTTGCGAGTCCCTGTGTTGTGGGTCATGAAATAACTGGAGAGGTAGTCGAGCATGGCCCAAATACAGATCGAGGGATTACAAGGAGGTAAATATAGATACCAAAGTAAAATTTGTCCTTCAATTTTCCTATTTACCTTTTACTTTGAATTCATGTTCAGGCTCTTGGTTAACATGTCATCCTTTTTTTTTGGCTTCATAGATTTCCAATCGGAACTCGTGTTGTAGGGGCATTTATAATGCCATGCGGCAGTTGCCACTTTTGTGTGAAGGTTAAATTCTTACTTCAGTGAACGTTTCTTTTAGTTTTTAACATCATTCTCATGTAATAATTCTAAATGTGTGATGGTTTAGGGCCAAGAAGACCTTTGTGCGGATTTTTTTGCCTACAATCGAGCACAAGGAACACTCTATGATGGCAAGACACGTTTGTTTTTGCGTGGAAATGGTAACGCATTCTACATTCCATTTATTTTATGTTTTTTCAGCCATAATTAAATTTATTTCAACTATTTTTCTTTGAAGATTTTAAGTTGTAAGATGACTAAACCTCATTGTTTAGATAACTATGGAAAACCCATTGTTTCTGAATCTAAGGTAAATAAATCAGGCTAGTTTGTGTACTTAATCAACTGTCGTTATTTATGTTCTAGGAAGGCACTGCATTAGAGTTTACAAAGAACCTTCGAAAGGAATTCTATGGCACAGGTCGTTAGAAGTTTCCAACACATTGCATAGGGATAAAATTGGCTCATCTACTATTCCCTTCACGTTGAAAGATTTACTCCTCTAAAATTAAGTCTGCTCTGTGGATAGCAATGCACGGTTCTTCAACTGATCTTCAAATCTCCCCATTTCTCTCTCCCTCTATGGAGCTGATAGCAATCCTTGTACGACTTTCAAATGCGTACCTCGTTCTACCTCATCAAACTAAGGATTCCATTAAAACTGCACAATTTCACCTACACACAATCTTTACCAGATCTCTCCATATGATTTCAGTGATGCCATATTCAATAAGAATGAGATGAATAATTCCTTTCTAGAGCCCTGGAATTAACATTCTTCACTGATAACCTGATTGAATTTCTTGATGTTATTGAAAGTGGAAAGTCTCTCGAAAGCCACTTTCTTTGGCAGGATGGAATCTTTGTGGTATCAATGTTTTCTCTTTAATGTTCATCGAGATGTATGAAGTACAGAATCTGTTGATTTTCTCTCTGTTTGAATGCTTATCATTCTCTCTGTTGAAAATAAATTGCATATAGCGCAACTTATTATCCATGACCGCATTGCACTTTCTTTTTTCTATTATTTGGCTAAAGAAATTTCAACTCTGCAGTGAAAGGTGGACGTGAATAGATTGGAATTTACCTTTATGTCTATCGAGATATCCCATAGAGTCCATTGGTGATATTTCTCCATGATTGAACCCATCACGTTTAAGTATTTTTATGTCCAACTTCCCAGAGGTTATCCTTCAAGCATCTTTGGCATGGATTCACTAAAAAAATTATTTCTACCGCTCTCCACTCAGTACAAGAAGATCTCGGACTACTATTCAATATTTTGTCTCAAGTCGCCTTCCCTCTAACTTCCACCTTATCTACCGAATTCCTGCCCTCCCTTACTGTCATACAAACGGGACCTCTGAGAAGGCGAAAGTCATGCTTCCTTTAGAAGAGGGGGGAGAATCCTGAATGTACATCGTTTTTCACACATGAATTGTATTTGCATTTCTTTAATCTCTTTCGCAGGTCCTTATTCAACTTGAACTTTCATGACTAATCTGCAACATTTTTTTTTCTTTTCCCTGATTAAATTTACTATTCTTTGTTTTTCTTTTGTCTATTTTCATCTGGATCAAACCATCAATGGCTGTTTGACCGCGAGAATAAAATATTGAAGGTATTCTAGCCACTCGGAACATGTCCATCACGAACCTGCTGGTGACAAGTGGGTGGGGGGAATTTTGTGATCGTGAAGAAATTATACAAGTCTCCACTTTTATTCGCTTATTACTAGGGAATACGAGTGGGGACCGAATGCATGAAATATGAGTGGAGTTTCCGTAGGTACTTCTCTCTATAAATGTTCGGTAACCTGACTGTTACTTTGACTTATTGTTCTTGGTAGGATTTTCCCCCCATTCTCACAGTTAGTTTCGAACCAATGTGTGAATTATCGTCTCGAACCAATGTGTGAATTATTGTCATTCCCTTTGTCAGTCTGTCAATATCCATTAACATAACTTTGCTGACAAACTGCTGCTCCGAAATATTTGTTCATTTTTATTTATTTATTTGTCCTTCTTAATAATTATTCGAAGATGCCTTTCCTAGTTTATCTACGTGCAAAATAAAATTTTATTAACAAAACTATTTTTTGCCTTTTAGGAAAACCGGTGTTCATGTACAGTATGGGGGGCCTTGCAGAATACTGTGTTGTCCCAGCTAATGCATTAGCTGTTCTTCCCGACTCATTACCATACACCGAGTCAGCCATATTAGGTTGTGCTGTGTTTACTGCCTATGGGGCCATGAGACACGCAGCTGAACTGCGTGCAGGAGATGCTGTGGCGGTCATTGGAATAGGTGGCGTTGGATCAAGGTACCCAACAAATTTACTGTGCTCCTTGATGACGTTAAGTGTATTTTATAGGACGTTTATATCAGGAAAAAAAAAATAATTGTGGAGGAAGTGGTGCTTAATTTACCCAGAAGTGTCTTTCAGGAACTGTACATGGATCATCATTCATTTTCATGCGCTTGTCTTTCCTGACCATGGTAGTAGATTTCTCACTTATCACTCTTTCATAAGATCAGTAAATTATGAAATAGTAGCCATAGAAATAGAGAGAGAATGGGAGGGTTTTGTGATCATTAATTTGGAAGAAATGATTGTCTTCAATCATGGTAAGGCTGGTATATTTCTTTATCGATTTACCGACATGTTCAACTCTGTTGACCAAATACTTTCTATAGTTGCCTGCAGATAGCGCGTGCTTTTGGTGCTTCGGAGATCATTGCCATTGATGTTCAAGATGAAAAGCTGAATAATGCAAAGAAACTTGGTGCAACGCATACTATAAATGCGGCGAAAGAAGACGTTATTGACAAAATCAAGGCAATCATCTGTTCACTTATATATGCCAAAGTCTCCATACAGTTTCAATTTTAGTACTATCAAGAATCATTATTCTCCACTCTTTTTTTAGATTATCTATGGTTATTATGGAATATTATGAACTTCTGGGATGTGTTTCATTTTAGATTTTCTTTTTCATATCATGCAATAATGTACATAGGTTCTTGCTTTTGATGTCGCGAAAATTGATTGTTGACATGAGTATGAAGCACACAGTTGACCTGTTGAGAAAAGTTCATCAAACAATCAGGCTCGACGTCATCAAAATTAATTGCTATGTTACTTTTATTTTCCCCTTTTGAGATCTCAATCTAGATTTGGCAAACTCATTGCTGGCTTTTACATTTCCTTCAATTCATAGCAAAAACCGATTGTTGAAATGAGTATGAAGCACACCGTTGACCGGTTGAGAAAAGTTCATCAAACAATCAGGCTCGACATCATCAAAATAAATTTCTATTTTACTTTTTTTTTTCCCATTTTGAGATCTCAATCTATATTTGGCAACTCAGTGCTGGCTTTTACATTGCCTTCAATTCATAGCCACTCTGATCATCATCTCTGCATTTGCCTTAAAGGTCCTCATGTAAGGTGGGCTTTTGGAATGCTGACCGTCTGTTCCCTCTTGCGACAGGAAATAACTGGAGGAATGGGCGTTGATGTAGCTGTAGAAGCTCTGGGAAGGCCAGCGACTTTCATGCAATGCGCCAACAGTGTGCGAGATGGAGGGAAAGCAGTAATGATCGGTCTTGCTGCAGCGGGCTCAATGGGGCAAGTTGACATAAATCGTCTTGTCCGCAGACAGGTCAGCTTAAAATTGATTCACAATGATGAATCTCTCTCTTCTTCTTTTTTTAGCGTGAGCTAATAGCTTCCTAGTTCTTTTATAATATGCATTGCTTTCTTCTTGGTGATGACTAAATAAAAAATGAACATATAAACCTTATCATCGAGAGATTTTGACTGTCCAGACTTTTATCCACGAAAGCTTTTAAATGGAAATGTGTGTTGTTTCGTCTGATCCTTTATTTCATTCCATCATAGGAAAAAAATGTCGTAGTTGCTGTCATTCTTTTCAGAATGTTTCTCTTTTTACCAGTAACTATTATCTAGCTATTTTTTGGCACTTTGTGAAAATAAATGAATAAATAAATATATTTTGTGTATTTCAGTGAAACAAATAGATAAACACCAGCAACTATTATCTAGCTATTTTTTGGCACCTCTCCCCTTACTTTTGTGAAAATAAATGAATAAATGAATAAATAAATAAATAAATACATTTTAGTGTATCTCAGTGAAATAAATAAATAAATAAATACCGGCTACTATTATCTAGCTAATTTTTTGGCACCTCTCCCTTACTTTTGGGAAAATAAATACATTTTAGTGTATTTCAATGAAATAATTAAATAATTACGGGAGACTATTATCAGCCAATTTTTTGGCACCTCTCCTCTTACTGTTTGATGAAGGATTTGCTCACTTCAGTTTGTCCTGAGCCGCAGACTTAGACCAAAGCTGACCCCGGCCGGATTTCTAGCCTATCATTCTTCAATTGCAATTAATCAATAAAAACCCTAAAAAAAATAAATCTGTACCTCATTAAATTGTTCGTCTGAATCGTATATAGTCTGTAAATAGAAGTTCTAACCTAGAGCTGACACTTCTGATCAGATCAAGATCATCGGATCCTATGGAGCAAGAGCGCGGCAGGACCTTCCCCAGGTGATCAAACTTGCCGAAAATGGCACCTTCGATCTCGAGAACGCTGTCTCCAGGAAATGTACGCTTGAGGAAGCCGCGACCGCCTATGAGGACCTAAACAGGGGGCAGATCGTCGGCCGGGCGGTCGTCGAGATTATGTAAAAACTTTTGTGGGTGAGCTTCTTTCACTTTCTCTCTCTACTTCTCGGCTGCAATAATGTTTCCCCTCTTAGTAAATCTCCTGTGAAAGGTTTTAAGGGCTAATTAGGGAGACGTTCTCTGCAGATAAATCCTAGTCAACCCTTCTTTACTGCATTGTTTTGCCGAACCTGGATCTCACAGGCGTCTTGCTCGAAGCCCGCTTAGTTTTCGGGCTTTTCATTGGGGCTAGAGTTGGCCCGGGCCTCGTTAAAATGACCAGACCTTTGCTGGGCTTCAGAAGGGCCGGTCTCGGCTCAACCCGTTGACCTTCTGACGATGTCAACCCCCATGCATAAGAACGAGAGAGAGAGAGAGGGCTGACGTGTTCCTTCCCCGCATCAGTCTGTAACAGGGTAAAAGAAGTACTAACTTCAGAAGAAAGGTACCAACTTTATAGATTCTGGGGCTGAGGTATCTCCCCTCGGTTAATCTCATCCAATGAACGAAACTCATCAACGGTCAACAGACAGTCAACGATGGGCATCTGGACCCATCTGACAAATTACATCTGAAGTCCACGGAATCTGAAAGACGGCCCGCAACACAAAAATTCATCCACCAAGGATTCTACAGTGTTCAAAGCAAACCAAGGAAGGCGAAAGAGACGACAGCAACTATAAATAGACTGTTCCTGCTGCGATCTAAAGAGGATGGGTGGGGAGAAAAACGGGCAATCAACTCCTCCCGGAATGCATTTAAATGGTGGTTGAAGAGGCGGCAGTCTGCAAGTTCTTGGTATCAGCAGGGGTGGTGAAGAAGTCTTGCAAAGCCAGCATCTTCATGGAACTCTGCTTCAGGCATCTAATAGCCTCTATGCTCGCCAGGGCGCCTGCCACAGTGGTGATGATCGGCACCTTGTAGGCGAGCGCCATCCTCCTCAGCTGCCGCCCATCAATCTGATCAAGGGCATCACCAGAGCTCGTGATGACCATCACCTGGATCTGCCCATTGGCAATCATGTCCCCGGCATGGGGCCGACCCTCATGCATCTTCAGCACCCGCTCCACCGGTACGGCTTCGAGTTCGAGCACCCGAGCAGTGCCGGAGGTTGCTACGATCTGGAACCCGAGCTCTTGGAAACCACGAGCAATGGCAGCGAGGTGGGGCTTGGTCAGATCATTCAAGCTGATAAACGCCGTGCCGCGGAGGGGTAGCTTCTGCCCGGCGGCGATCTGGGCCTTGGCGAAGGCCATCGAGAAGTCAAAGTCGATGCCCATGACCTCGCCGGTGCTGCGCATCTCCGGCCCGAGGAGCACGTCGCTGCCCTGGAACTTGTCAAACGGCAGCACCGCCTCCTTCACGGATACATGCAGCGGCACCACCTCGCTCGTGAACCCGATGTCTTGCAGGGACTTACCGGACATGACCAGGGAGGCATACTTCGCCAGTGGGTGGCCGATGGCCTTCGACACAAACGGCACCGTCCGTGAGGCCCGGGGATTTGCCTCGAGGAGGAAGACGCTGCCGGAGGCCGTGATGGCGTACTGGCAGTTCATGAGACCACAAACTTTGAGCCGCTTTGCCAGGGTCGATGTCCACGACCGGATGATCTCCAAACACTTGATGGGCACCGTCTTGGTGGGCAAAGAGCAGGCCGAGTCCCCAGAGTGCACTCCTGCTTGCTCGATGTGCTCCATGATCCCACCAATCACCACATTCCCGTATGAATCGGCCAGCGAGTCCACGTCAATTTCCACTGCATCGGAGAGGTACTTGTCGACCAGCACCGGCCGCTCGGGGTCAACCTCGACAGCGTTCTCCAGGTAGGTGACCAGCTTGTCGTCGCCATATACGATCTCCATGGCTCTCCCGCCCAAGACATATGAAGGTCGCACAACAACTGGGTAGCCGATCTCTGAGGCGATCGACAGGGCATCGGCTTCGCTCTTGGCAATTCCACCTCTTGGTTGCTCAATCCCCAACTCGACGAGAATGGCGTTGAATCTCTCTCGATCCTCAGCTGCATCAATGGAGTCAGGGGAGGTGCCCCATATTCGGACTCGCCCTGCACCAGAAGCAGATGGGAGCTGCTGCTTCTCCAAGTAATTCTGTATGGGGAGTGCGAGCTTGAGCGGAGTCTGACCCCCAAACTGGACGATTATGCCATCCGGTCGTTCCATATCGATCACATTCAACACGTCCTCGACTGTCAGTGGCTCAAAGTAGAGGCGGTCACTGGTATCATAATCTGTGGAGACTGTTTCTGGGTTCGAGTTCATCATAATTGTCTCATATCCAGCCTGTAACCATTTATTTTTTTTAAAACGAGAGGCATAAATAATGCGAAAGAAAGAAAAAAAAGTGATGGTTATGCGAAATAGTTAGTGATATATAGAAAAAATGACTAATTTCATTAAAAGAGAAGAAAAATTCCTGATTGGGCAAGCATACTTTGAAACAGGGTTGCAATATCAACTTTGGTACCGAAATAAAAATGAAAATAATAATAATAATAATAATAATAATAATAATAATAATAATAATAATGATAATGATCGAAACGACAAACCTCTTGGAGGGCAAATGAAGCATGGCAGCAACAATAGTCAAACTCGATGCCTTGACCGATGCGGTTGGGTCCACCTCCCAAGATCAGAACTTTCTTCCTTTGATTCGGGGATGACTCACATTCAAGGTCATAGGATGAGTACATATACGGCGTGTTTGCCTCGAACTCTGCAGCACAGGTATCCACCCTCTTGTAAGCAGGAACCACCCCCAGAGACAACCTCTTAGCCCGCACTTCATACTCAGTGGACTTGGTCGCATATGCAACCTGCTTATCGCTGAATCCCCTCCTTTTTATCTCATAAAAGTCATCCCTTGACAACTCTGGTAGAGCCGTAGAGAGGAGGAACTGCTCAACATCAACCAGCTCCTTAAGCTGTGAAAGAAACCACTTGTCGATGAAACTGAGCTCGTGGATTTCCTCCACCTTCATCCCTCTCTTTATTGCTGCATAGATCGCGTGGATACGATCTGGGTTTGGAACACGGAGGCTGTACTTCAGCTGATCCCAGTCCCAATCGAGCTCTTTTATCCTTCCACAGCCCCAACCGGAGAAGCCGTACTCCAAAGACCGGACAGCTTTCTGGAAGGATTCTTGGAAAGTCCGACCCATTGCCATTGCTTCGCCCACTGATTTCATTTGTGTGGTCAATACTGGCTGCGAACCAGGGAATTTTTCGAATGCAAAGCGCGGAATCTGCACACATTGAGTGCCGATAAAAAAAGGTGAAGAAAGATTGCTTGCAAATACGACGAATACTAAGAAAAATATGCATGTGATAAGTTTATGCGGTATAAAAATATGTAGTTTATGTACCAAATCTACTAAAAAATAAAGATCGAGGAAATATATAAAAAAGAAACTAACTGAGGTTTAATGGGTTTAATTAATTGCAGCAAATGACAAAAAAAGATCGCACATGATGTGCAACCAGTCTTAGCAGAAGTAATTTCTTTGGAAAAAACCCGATAGAAATGAAAAAAATGAGGATAAATAAAAATAAATGACATTAGCAAGAACTCGATTCTATCAAGCCGGGTGGGGAAAATCGGCGCACAGTTCATAAAAAAGTGCATAATATTCTTGACAACTCTGTCTATTATCATGATCGTTATTGAGGGGAAGGGCTTCTTCATGCGTCAATTTTGGTGACTGGAATAGAAAAGCAAGGAGGGAAGGCTCCTTTTACAGGGCACAAGAACATCAGACTAATTGTGACAAGGCAGCCTATAGGAAACAACGATATATACCAAGAAAATAGTTTGGGTCTGATCCAATTAGATACCGTGAGGATCTCTGCAGTAAAATCAGATCATGCAGCAGGGAATTTAGACATTGAATCATCACCTGAGGGAATAAAGAGATAACCCATATTGAATCCCACTACTATGACTATGATCTTTCAAAAAACAGCTGCAGCGACATAGATTTTCTGCTTCCTAGTTTCTGATCGAGACTGGCCTCCTGGGATGTCACATAACAGTACATGATACTTGCCTAGGCTTCACAATATTCTTTGGTTTATTTGCCACCATTATTGCTGTGATTTTGCAATGTCCATTGAATTGACCCATATCTGTTCTAGGATCTCTCTTTCATGAAAGAACACTAGGTTGCGGAGGCCTACTTTTCCTTAACTACACCAGACAAATTACTCCCAGTTCTCAGTAAGGGAAGGCACTTTCTGATCTGATTCTCATCCCAAGAAAACTGTCATTTTAGTGCACAGAAAATGAATAATGCTTTCCTTGACATGAGAATGAGAAAAAAGCCTGAAGTTACAAGAAATAATAGCCGCTATTATCAAGAACAATCCTCTGATTGAAGCGTGTTACAAGGCCATGGACATGGAGATCTATTGATGATGCAGCAGCAGGGAAAATCTACATTGTAATGAAGCCTGGGCATCATAAAATTATAAAACCACTGTCTTTCATCCCCCAAGTAGCAGGAAATGATTCAAGAATCATAATCCGGGAGCTCACTCAAATTAATAAACTCCGAAAAATACCCACACGAAAATATCAATATTTGGAAATTAGTAAGGATAGAAGATTAATTCCACAGGCATTTCTCATTAACATAATTAGGATCATGCACAGTAAACTTATTATGTCAGATATTATGTGGGCCGGGGTGCATCATTGATAAACAGAGCTCAGATGTAATTGTCAAATGATGAACAAAAAAATTTGCACTGGGCAAGATCGAAATGAAGACAAAATGTCACCCACTTGGCATCGCATTCGGAAGAGGAAAAACTGATCAACGATAATCAGAGCAAATAAATTGGACGGAAAAAGAAAGTCAAAGATTGAAGCTTACCTTTGTCACAACATAATCAATCGAGGGCTCAAAACTAGCAGGGGTTTTCTTCGTAATGTCATTTGGAATTTGATCCAAGGTGTAACCAACAGAGAGCTTCGCGGCCATCTTGGCAATAGGGAACCCGGTGGCCTTGGACGCCAGGGCCGAGGACCTCGAGACTCTGGGGTTCATCTCGATCACCATGACCTCCCCATCCACAGGGTTGACCGCGAATTGCACGTTGGACCCACCACATTCGACCCCAATCTCCCGGATAATAGCCACAGAATAGTCTCTCAGCCGCTGGTACTCCTTGTCCGTCAGCGTCTGAGCAGGCGCCACAGTGATGGAATCACCGGTGTGGACCCCCATGGGATCGATGTTCTCGATGGAGCAGATGATTACCACATTATCTGCAAGATCCCTCATGACCTCCAGCTCGAACTCCTTCCACCCGAGCAGCGACTTCTCCACCAGCACCTGCGAAGTTAAACTCGCTGCCAGCCCAGACTTGCAGATGGCTTCGAACTCCTCCTTGTTGTAGGCAATGCCCCCGCCGGTTCCTCCGAGAGTGAACGCCGGCCGGATGATGAGCGGAAACTCCCCAATGGACTCGGCAATGGTGGCGCACTCCTCCATGGTGTTGCCGATCCCCGAAGGCGGAGTCTTTATCCCGATGTTCCGCATGGCCTCCTTGAAGAGTTCCCGGTCTTCGGCCTTCTTGATGGCGTCGAGCTTCGCTCCGATGAGCTCCACGCCGTAGCGCTCGAGGGCGCCGCTCTCTGCGAGGGCCACGGCGAGGTTGAGGGCGGTCTGGCCGCCCATGGTGGGGAGGAGGGCATCGGGGCGCTCCTTCTCGAGGACCTGCTCCACGAGCTCCGAGGTCATGGGGGCCACGTAGGTCCTGTGGGCCATGTCCGGGTCGGTCATGATGGTGGCGGGGTTGGAGTTCACGAGCACCACCTCGTAGCCCTCGTCTTTGAGGGCCTTGCAGGCCTGCGTGCCGGAGTAGTCGAACTCGCAGGCCTGGCCGATGACGATGGGGCCGGCTCCGAGAATCATAATCTTCTTGATGTCCGTCCTCTTCCCGGGCTTTCCCACGGCGGCGCCGCCATCCTCGGCGGCGGCGCGGGGGGAGAAAGAAGCGTTCTTGGAGAGTGGGGCATAGGAGAGGGGCAGATGGCTGCGGCGGAGGAAGTGGGGGTGGTGTTGGTGGTGCTTGACGGAGTGGAGCGCTGGGCGCCGCTTTGGGGGGTGGGAGAAGACGGGGGAGGATGGTTTAGAGAGGATGGGGCGGGAAGGGGTCTTCAGGAGGGCCATTGAAAACCCTAGAGGAGAGGGGAAGAGAAAGGGTGGGGCGGACCGGCGGCGCCGCCGGGTGTAGGGCGGCGGAGAGGAGAGAGAATCCGGCGGCGGCGGCGGCGGCGGCGGAAGGACCGTGGAGGAGGAGAGAGGCAGTCGGCGGTTTAGCTCTCTTCCCCCTCTGAAGACAGAGGGAGTGTGGCACTTTTGGGTGCACGAAGGGTTGTCTACGTAGCAATACGCATGGAAATCCTACAATCTAAAATGGCAGAGCACGCGACTCTTCTAAAATATGTGATCTAGTAGGACTCTTGCATCGTGGCTGTGTTCTGTTGGTGATCGGACCACCAGATACTCACCACACTTGGGGAAATAAGCCGCTCACGCCACCCTAAATGGGCCGACGAAAATAAAATATAAAATATTCCAAAGGGAGTTTTTTAATACACCGTAGCTAAAACAGTGAGGCTTTTAAATGGACTGGGCTTTAAAAGGCCCACTATTTCCACCTCCTCCTAATAGGCCCATTTAGGCCTTTGCATGGGCCCAACTTCCAAGCTCAATACTCTCTCTCTCTCTCTCTCCCCCCGTGGGTACCTTGATTTATTTTTATTTAAATTTTAATATATATTTTTTTATAGTAAATAAAAATTATTTTCACGGTATCAAAATCATAGATAGAAAAACGTCGCCCCCTTTTTATTTAAAATATCGTGTAAAAACGATGCCTGGGCCGAGACTTGAATTATATTATCAAATTCAGTTGGACTTTAATTGGGCCATAAAAGCCCATTAGCATTCTTCGTTTAAATGGGCCTGATTGAGAGCCAGAATGGCCCAGTCCTTTGGGCCCAGAATAAGAGGAGCATGACACAGCCGCTCTCGGCCCTGCTCTTCTTTCAACAGAGGTTCAGCCTCGGGTGCTAGGGGCATTTCAAACAAGTCGGCCTAAAAAAGCCCAATAATATTAGACGTCTTCTCAAATGGGCCCTTTCGTATGCTGTACTAATCAGCCCAAAATAGCGGTTTCTGTCACGTTGCGCTAGGGTTTTCGAGATCAGTCAGGTAATCCCCATTGACGGTCCAGATCATATCATGTACGAGATGGGCGACGGACGTTGGACCTATAAGAACGAAACACCTCGCTAGAACTCTTCCATTCCTCCGCCGGCGGGAGCCGCAGATCGATTGAGCTCAGCAGAGATGTCGAAGCGAGGTACTGCTGTTTCGTATTCTCCTCCTCATGCTTCGCGTCGAATCTTGTTAGGGATCCAATCGGCGTCTTCCCAAAACCTGCGACAGATCCATTTGTCGAAACGTGTATCTTATCCGTCCTTGGGATTTCAAGTTGGGATTCCATACATCTGATGATCGGATGGATGGATAGCTCTCGTTATCGATCGACGAAGGAGAGCTGTTTAGTTGTTTTTGCTGAGGTTTTAGGGTTCAGTTTTTTCGATTTGTATCAGTTCTCAGTTCGTTGATGGTCAAGTGATTCGGTTGTTTCAGGGCGTGGAGGTTCCGCGGGTAACAAGTTTCGGATGTCGCTGGGTCTCCCTGTGGCCGCTACGGTGAACTGTGCGGACAACACCGGGGCGAAGAATCTCTACATCATTTCTGTGAAGGGGATCAAGGGTCGCCTCAACCGCCTCCCCTCTGCATGCGTGGGAGATATGGTGATGGCGACGGTGAAGAAAGGGAAGCCCGACCTCAGGAAGAAGGTCATGCCGGCTGTCATCGTCAGGCAGCGGAAGCCGTGGCGCCGAAAGGACGGAGTTTTCATGTATTTCGAAGGTGCTCTTCTTAACTTTACCATGCATTTTAACTTCTGGCATTGGCTGATTCCCCCTTAATTATCTACAACTTTCGTTTAAGCCCCGAAAATTCTCTGCTGATTATCAACAGACATCGTATCAGATATTCTTCTGATTTGGTAGCTTTTTTTGTGCATGATAGTGAAGCAATACCACAATCCATGCTACTCCTTACTCCACCCGTCCATCCTCAATCCAGATATCGTCTGAAGTCCTGAATTGCTTTGAAAATGCTGCGAGTTTATTTCCTGTTGTGCAGATGGCATGTTTTCATTCATGCGACATTGTGTTTCTTGAGTATTAACACATTGGACGAGAGCAGAACGCCTTCTGTACGAAGAACAGGAGCGTCTCGATTTGCATCTTTTGAATGTGGCTCTTTCCACTTTTGTTCATGGTATCATGATGGGGATGTATGTCTGGGTGTAATGCTCTTCTTATCACCGAAGCAAGCTGAACATGTTTGCATGCTCCATAATAAACGTTATCTATTGATTTTCTGTAAGACGATGGTTCGCCTTAGACGTTTCAGGTTTCTCGATGTTCTCATAATAAACATTGCAGCCATGAACCTTTGGGGTTGGGCTTGAGACCCATATATCAATATGTTCTGATCGTAAAGGCTGATTCTTGCTTATTTAATAAGGATTAAAACTCGTTCTTAGAAAAATCATTTGACGATGATTTTTCGGTGGGTTGGTGAAGTTGCTTCAGTTCTTGGTTTCTTTATCATCATTCTTTCAAGAGCCACGGCAGAATTTCATTCTTGGCTTTTGTGGGGATTTTTGAATCCCGTTGTCTGTTGCTTCTTTCTTGGATGATGACCCACTTTGACTTGTTATGGGTCAGTAATGAAGGAAGCATACACTGAGACCCAGTATTTAACAGCATGATGCTCATTCTTGTGGCATCGTGTTACCTGTCTTCTGGTAAATTAGCAGGTCTCTGCTATCGGAGAAGCATTCAACAGCGCCGTTGCGATTTTGTCGCTAGTAGTTAATTCACCTTTATCACAGTCTGATCTGTCATTGTTTTCATTTATTTTCAGATAATGCTGGAGTAATTGTGAATCCGAAAGGCGAAATGAAGGGTATTTTCCAACACCCATTTCTAACGTTACCATCATGTTCATTATCGCATGAAATGTCGATCTTTGCTGTTAGCTTCGGATGCCCTCACACATGCCTCCACCCATCTGTCTTTCTCTCTTTCTATTTCTATCTCTCTGTATAAATGGATGTATATCTCCCTCTCGCTCGCTCTCTCTCTATCCATCTGTCTATCTCTCTCTCTCTCTCCATCCATCCATCTGTCTATCTCTCTCTCTCTCCATCCATCCATCTATCCATCTATCTATATGATGGCCTTGGATTCCCTCTATTATTCTTCAATAATATCTTCGGATTTGACCGTAACTTGCGTTTTTTTTGGGATTGTTGCAGGATCTGCAATCACCGGGCCCATCGGAAAGGAATGCGCGGATCTGTGGCCCAGGATCGCCAGTGCGGCAAATGCAATCGTGTAGCCTCTTTTGGGGGTCTATTCTTAGAAGGAAAGCCCGTCGACCTGCACTAGACCAGTTCATCTCCCCCTCTTCCCTTCCATCTCCATTCTCAGAGCTGTCTCAGATGGAAAAATTATCGTCGTCAAACTCCTCAATTTTGATGCTTTGGCTGACTTTTTTTAGAGAGTTATTAAAGACATCAGTGTGATTTCTTGGTTGTTATTTTTAGAAATATCTGTTGCTTGTTCTCTATTCATTATGGTTTCACCGTAATCACCTCAGCCGCAGCGGATCACGTTTTTAGCTATGCTATATGCAACCCATTCATCACCTCGGTCAAGGAACGAGGAAAGCCCACAGGTGCCTCATGTCTATGGAGAAGCTAGAGAGAGAAAGAGATGTCACAAACAGCCAAAAAGTGCCAGGTGTCTAGTCTCCAGGGTACTCTAAGCTGTCGTCTTCGTCACTGTCGTCCATCATGACGGTCAGCAGGGAGAACTTGACCTGGAGCGAGATCTTCCCCCTCTCGGCCATGAGTCGCGCGCCGGAGACGACCCAGTAGCCGGGGGAGTCCTGCGGGCCGCGCACCAGCTCCGACGTGTCTACGAGCTTGAGCAGCCGTGGCGCCTGCGCCGGCGCCGGGGGGCCGCCGGGGTACACGGCGGAGTTGATGTTCACCGCCTCGGGCTGCGGCGGGGCCGCCGGCTTCTGGAGCGGGATGGAGAAGTGGGTGCTGATGAGCGTTGAGATGAGACCCGATTTCCTCCCCGGGCCGGGAGCTTCCGCCCAGTTGGGGTTCTTCACGCAGACGGCGTTGGCGACTCGGGCGAATTTCAGGCGGAGGAACAGCACCTTCTTCAGGCCGTGGTGGCCGACGTGAAGCTGAGCGCCGGTGACGATGGCGACCTCGTCGTCGGATTGAACGGGGGCGGTGCAGATGTGGGAGAAGCTCCGCCACAGGATGGGTTCGTAGAAGTCCTGTTCGTTGGAGTCGAGGGACGCGGCGGCGCCGCCGTCCTGGATTTGCAGAATCTGGGGCGAGGAGGAGAGGTGCTGGATGTGGATTGCCAACCGGTTGCTCTTCTTCCCTTCCAAGTACAGCCGGAGGCCGGTCACCGGCTTCCTTCCCACGTCCACCTGTGATAGAGACAGATGAGAAGAACCCACCACCAAAAGCGTCTTTTTTTATTATTTTCTAGCTTTTTTTCTCTGTATGAAAAATTGGGCCAATTTTCTGACAATATGGATGAACTCAACGATATACATATGCAATTCTTATCTTATCATATGATAATGGATAAATATGTAAGTAATTATTTATTTTTCGTAATAAAAAGGAATCACTGAGAAAGGGGAGGGATGCGGTACCGGGAGGGTGTTGACGAAGAGCTTTGGACCCATGAAGGAGAACTGAAGAGACGCGGTTGACTGCTGCCTCCGCTGCGGGCCGAGGGGGAGGTCGCTGTACACTGGTGCCCACTGCCTCGCCAACTGAAACTCCAGGAACTGGTACAGATCTTCGATTGGAGGTTTATCTGCAAGTATATTGGAGCACTTAACCACAATAAGCAAAGTCAAAGTCATTGCTGAAGTCTGACGCGAGGGTTTCTCTGATCGACCCCCCTCAGTGCTTCCCGAGTGAGTCAACTAGAAATGATCGTAGAAGAGAACCGGGTAGGAAAGAAATGTTCAATCCATCTGGTCAACGCTTTTATGGAGAAATAGGTATGAGTTAATTATAGTGGGCAACTCACAGCGCAGGTACAAGTTGATCGCATGACTCAAGAAGCCGCTGCCAGGGATTCCATTCAGCAAAGAGGTGATTGGAACAAAGGACATTGAGATGACATCCGGCTCATGATGAACAGTGCTCAGCCATTCACTGTGGCTCAGGTGTTCTAGAGGGCTTCCTCCTCTCCTGATGCAGATTTTCTCAATATCCTGCAACCATGAAACAACGGATTTTATCTCAACTATTTTATTAATTTTTAATGTACTTTGAAACAATGTAATCTTCTTGTGGCCCACCTCGTTTCTTGCCGTTGACCTTGCGGGGCTGGATTCCACAAACCGTAGACGGTGCACCCCCATATATGGCTGAATTTATACAGAGAATTATATTGATTAGATGTAAGAAGTGAAGAATAAAAGTAACACAGATCATGAGAAAAAAATAAGATGGAAACTGTAATGAGCAAGGATAAATTGAACAATATTATCTCAGAAAATTCATAAAGGCTTAATAAATGCAACCAGGGTTGACTTGTAACAATCTGCTATCAACATATTTCGCTCCACAAGAAGAATGCTGGTTATAAAAAATGCCAGGACAGAAGGTGAAAACCAATTAAAACAGAAATGAGAGGTTTACAAATATGATAAAAGTACAACAGTTGACTTGGGCCAGATCAGATATTTGAAAGAAGACTGATCCGGGGTCAACGGACTCGTTAACATAATGCCAAATAATAAGATTTTGAATTAAAAAATATTAATCTTTAACAGAAAATAGTTGTGGAATGCACATGACATCAATGTTATCTATCAATTTTAGCTAAGGAACAATGAAATGATGGAAAATTGGCAACTAGCCCACTTTTAAAACCATGTCAAATAGCGAATTAATAAAGAAGGATAATAACGTGATTAAAAATATAAAATTTATAATTATCACGAAATTTAAAGATTAAACTTCCTCATTAGAGAGCATGGGGCTTTCATGAGAATGTTCGTATCCGCAATTCTTTCGTAGGAAAACATAAGCCAATGAAGAAATAAGATAAACCTAAAAATCCCTCACGCGCTCATCGAGGAGCATACTATACAAAGTAAGAGATATGAAGATGACCATCACATATTATCAATCATAAGAAAAGTTTCTATAAAGTAACCTTCAGTTTCAAGGTGGAATAATAAAAATGTCCACGGATGATGAAACGCCACAACCATCCTAATAAACAAGTCGCATATACATCGTGCACAGTTTCAAATTGGGCACACCATAAATTCGATATCAATAGACCCCCACACACCACATTCTTCCTACGTAAAGGCCAAGGTTGGACTAAAAATGGTGGTTTCTCAAGATAAATCTTAAAGAAAAGTAACCTGATCAAAGACTTTCTAAGCATGTGATTTGGAGAGATGTGTATGATAACCATTGCAAGTTTCAACTATTGAGCTGGTATGCATAGACTTCTTTTTCTTCTAGAGAGAGAAAAGAGAGAGAGAGAGAGAGAGAGAGAGAGACCTTATCCCTTGCATATGAGCCTTCTGCATCAAAACCATAGCTCACATTCTGATCAAGGAACCTCTTGTCCGCCATCTCTTTTAGTCTTCTTTGAACCTCAGCAGCTTGAAGACTTGATGAGTGTAGTTGTTTAAGATAAATTACATCTTTCCCTCCCATCTTCACGCCAACCACAATATGGGTGCCAAAATTCTTAATGAACCTGGGAAAGAATATAAATGGTAAAATATATGTCTAAATAAAATTGGGTTTGCTCTCTTAAACATGGATTAATCAGCTACATCTATATCAAGCATAAATCCAAGATGAGAAGAACTGACTTTATGTTATTGACTGGTCAGCTAGCACAGAGTACTTACTACTAGTTCCTCAGGGGATGTGAACAAAATTACATATGCTTTACCTTTTTCATTTCAATGTATATGATTAGTACGTGATCAAACCAGAATAACTCCGTTCATAAAGAGCATTCTTACTAACTTAGTTCAAAATACTAAGTTCATGCTCACTATTAGAAATACTCCTTTTCAGAAGCATATCAATAGAGTGCTTCTTATGATAATTAAGAGACTTAAATGGTTGAGAGGTCTTTATATTCCATGAGGGGAGTGCTTCGTATCATAACAAAGATGCCTTAAAGGCAGAGCATCTCCTAGAACATAAATCTTCATTCCCTCATTCATCCGATCATGTGAAAATATTCTAGTTCTCAAAAAAAAAAAAAAAAGTTCTATTTATCAACATAAAGAACGAAGGCCAATTATTCTCGCAAGGTCAATCCTACTGCATAATTGTCTCAAAAAATTGTGGAGTAAACCCATAAAAAACTATTTTGGCACGCCCCATCATGAGCAAGACGTAGAACACAGATGAACAACAGACAATCTAACTCAAAAGCATTTGGTAACCATCTCTTCCACCTTGCATAGCTTAAAGCTTGATGATCACAACAGCACATATCTGTTGCATTGGCTATAATAACATGAGATAAATCACCTTGCCAACACAGAAGGATCCCACGTCGTTGGAACAGCACGCCTCACGTGATCACGGAGGACAATCTGTGACTTCGCCAGCGCAATGGTGTACAGCGTGATAAACCATCCGTCGAAGGCCAGAGCTTTGGTGGTCGATGCGTCTTTCTGCCAGGAACCAGAGAATCTGAACGAATTGTTGAACAGGCCCGAGGGGATCTTCCCAGATAGGGATAGTTCCTTGTTGAATTGCTCAGCCATCTGCGAGAAGACAAGATTCTTTCCTCATATCGCACTATGGAAGCACGCCGTGGCGTCCTCTGCAGCAGGAATTATGCACCAGGAGGGAGGAAGAACAGGTGATGAGAAGATGGAGAGGACGAACCAGTTGGAAAGGGAGAGCATCGGATCTGAATCGCATCCGCTCGCCCTTGTCGCATTTGATGGACTTTGAGACGTTGGGGATTGATATACCCCCAGGAAGATAAAGTTCCCGGCCCTGGCCATGGTCCAGCTCGATAAGGCAGGGTTCCTTTGAGTCCGGCTTGCAGGCCTTGAGACGGAGATCGGCGCAGATATCGAAACCTCGACCGATGGAACGGATCGCGTTCTCTGCGACCTCCGACGGTGAGATCCTCGGGGCCATTCCTCGAGCATCACTTTCTCAGTTCATCGAGAAAATCATGCCCTAATTCTGGAGCCCCGGATCTCCAGGCCTCTCCGGATCAGATTGGAGAGCGAGAGACCGGATTTCGTCTGAACTCCCTTCTCAATCTCTGAGCAGGACCGGAGAGTCTCACGGCTGCGTCGAGCTTCCCAGGATCACGCAACCGCAATGGCTCACCGCCGGCCCAGTTGCAGCGCCTTCTAACTGGCTCGCACCGGAGGCTCTCGACGATGAGACGGAGAAACTATAGTCGACGCGATCCACCGCCTCCAAAGACCGAGGCTCTGTCGACTGCAGAAACAGCTCCTCAGCTCCACCCCGGCAATTCAGCCTTTCTTCGACCCGGAGCAAGACGAAACAAGGAGTCAGAGCCCACCTCCAGAGCGATTTCCGCCACGCGGCCGATCTTCACACGCCCAGCACTGAAAACGACTTACACAGCTCCACCCCAAACCCTACTCCGAGGGAGAAGACACAGAAACCGAAAGCAACTGGAGATTTCGGCGCAGAGATTTACGAACGGAATACCGCACACAGCTGCACCAAACCCTCGTTTTCTCCGCCGTGCCCAAAAAATCCACCGAGATGGAGAGACAGAGAGGAGAAACCATAGCGGGTTTGGAAAAGCCTTTATGGAAAGCTGATGGGAATGGCGATGGTGGGATCAACGGATCGAGCGCAGACCTACTCTTCTTCCGTGTCCGTTCCGGCCGCCACCCACCCCTGCGCGAGAAGAATAGTTCCTTAATGTCGCAATCTTTGTATTAGTTTATCATCCCCTCCGCAGGCAGCTGTTGCATTTGACTCGTGCTACATGTTGACTTTCGAGGCACTGGTCTACCTCAAGGTGAATAGGTCAACCAGTCCACACGCGAGGTATACACCCCATTTACCGGAGTAGAAGGTTAAAAGGAAGATCACCGCCATGGTAGAGGAAGACCTCTAAGAGTAGTCAGCGCATCTTCCACAGCCATAGGCCCTTCGTGGGGGAAGATCCCCGTCATGGTCAGATCTGAGGACTTCCTCCGACGGATTCGTTAGGGTAATCTGATCAGGTAGGAAGAACAGGCAGAGGAAGCTCTTCCTCGGTACCTCTCGAGCAAGCGACACCATAGGACCCGAGATCACCGAAATTAGGGTTCTACGAGGCAGGGAAAGCCATCCGTTGGCCGGATAAGCACCAGCATTGAAGGCGGGCTTAGTCTCACTCACTCTTCTGTTCACGGAAAGCACACCCGTTTGAGCAGCTTCTTAAAAAAGCTTTATATGTAAGCAGGGGAGCCACCTGCTCCAATGGGGAAGAAGTTGCTTAAACGGGAATACTTTCTGCTCAGCTTCAAAGCGATTGCCATGCCGTATCACCCTGAAATCTCAGTCATAGACTCAGAATTCCCAAAGTAGAAGGAAAATGGACGCCTATTTAATGCTAGAAAGAATACCCTCCACCTTCTATCTACATAATAATCGACCCCAGACAAAAATATAAACTTTAAGAAGAAGAAGAAGATCAGGGGCTGTCAAATTCTCTGCGGAGGATCTCCAGCACCAGCTCATTCCAAGTGTCCACCGGCCCGGGCATGCACCAGTGCAGGCAGTCCTGGCTCGGCGGTCGACCGTCGGGGCCCCGCCAGGTGATCTTGTTTGGGTCTGGACTCCGATAGGGCCCAGGGTGCCCATCATGCCGGTAGCCAAAGCCCTCAGTGATGTCCATCAGCTTAAACTTGGATGCGCCAGTCGTCTTCTCCACCGCCCTCCTGAAGCTGCTCACCTGCCGCCGGTGCATGCCGTCGGTGAACCCATTCCTCACCACCTGCGCGGCGGGCTCGACCTTGCCGGTGCAGGACCCGCCGGTGTTCCATGCGCCGCCTTCGTAGTGGTCGGGGGAGTAGGATCGGACGATCGTCAGGCCGGTGTAATTCGGGTGCTTGGCCATGGCTGTCAGTGCCGTCTCCACCGATATGCCGTAGGCCGCCATGTTGTCGACCGCCATCTTCTGGGATCTGCCGGGCGGCCGCCATAGCTGCCAGCCGACGACGGTGCCGTTAAGGACGTAGACCGACTGCTTGGCGAACCAGTGGCCGGAGGAGAGCACCACAACGTCGAATTTCGGTATGTGCTCCATGAAGAACTCATCTGGGACGTCGAGATGGAGCTTGTCGATCCCCATGGGGGCGTCTTCGATAGGGTCCCTGGTGTGGTGGACGAGCCACGAGGACCATATGCGGATAATTGCCGTGCCGGTGGAGTGGAAGAACCACCGCTGCATGTGGCGGTTCCCACGGTTTCTGGGGGCCTCCACCTGCAATGAAAGCAGAGTCTATGAGCATCATGATCCTAAAATAGCATATTTTTCTCCGTGAATATGCTGCACCTGCCAGAGAATGCAGAGCAAGGATTCCATTTGATTTCGGGCAACTGAGTCTCCGATGAAGGCCAGCGTCTTGCCCTGCATCAGTTGAAGGAACTTTCTGGCGTCAAAGCGCGGTAGATCGCACTGATCGGGCTTCCACCGCCAGTTCTCGTAGTCCTTGTCTGGTCTTCCATTACCCTGGCAGTTCTGCATCTGGGTTATTACAGGACATGATGTGTTCGTGTACAGGGGTCCAGAAGGGTCGTAGACCCACTTCCCACGGTATAGATCACAGGTACCTGTATATAAAAGATTTAGAAAACAGCACTGAAAAAGGATGCTGAACTCTCTCTCTCTCTCTCTCTCTCCCTCCCTCTCCCCCCTTCTTTTACCGTATAAACTAGGTGCCTTTTCATGGATAATGAAATATATGATTGCCACACCTTGATGGAATGCAAGTCAGGTGATATAATTCAACCCTTCGAAGGGCCATTTCAAGGCAAATATCGCCCAAATCCTTAACGTAGTAAGATGTGAATTTTTTAACAAAGAAGTCTCACAGCAAGTATCTTTCAAGACCCAACGTTTTAACAACCAAATTTTACAGAAGTTGTCGCTCAAATCCTCAAAATAATAACAAAAACGGCCACATGATACGCACGCAAAAGAAAGGAAACATTAGAAGGTTGAACCTAGGAGAAAATAAGCATTAACAAGGTCAGTGTTATGGAATTAGGAAAGACTAGGGTGCGAAGTAGACATCAACATGGTATCTAGCAGACATTAAGGGATGCAGGATCATCACCAGTTTAATGCGGAAATGTTGCATTTAGAATCCGAGATACGAGAGAGTGATGTGGAGGAACCGATGTGAATAGATTAGGCAATGAAACCTCAAGACTGACTATTATTGCAGCAGGTCTGGTGAAGAAACAAATTTAAGAAGTTGCCATTAAGACATACCTGAAACATTATTCTCGGGATATCCACGCAGGGCATGCGGAGGAGGCGCCGCAGAAACAGTGGTATACAAAGATGTAGAGGCATTGCCGCCTGTTCCTGAGTTGACCGCATCAGGGGCTCCAGGGGATTCTGAGACCTGAAACACTTTGATTCCATTTTCGGAAAACTGACTTTTCTCATCCTCCACCACTGGTGATCCATTGGGAAAGGGCGCATTAGCAGTCCTCAAATGGTCTGTTCCATTCTGAAAACTCGGCCCTTTTTCAGCTGTTGCTTCCGGTCCATCCAACTCCAACAGGGATACTGGTGACTCTGCAGTTGCCAACACATTGACTGATGGAGCAGACTGGTCGTTTTGGTGTATTTCAGCCACACTGGAGTTGACCAATGCATCTCCTACTGAGCTATCAAAGCCCAAAATATACTCGCGAATGCTGGAACTGAGAGGATATGTGATCAAAAGTCGGGATGCTCCAATGAGGAATACAGCCAACAAAACTATAGAAGTTAAGATGAAGGAGAGGGATCTCGGAAGATTCATTAGCCCAGGGATTTCCTTGGCTGAAGGCAGAGTCATCGGTTTGTGAGAGTGAATGCCTTCCACAGGAGCAAACACACGGAAACTTCCGTCTCATTGAAATCCCATTGAAGATTGCAGCGAACTGTACAAAGATCGTCTATGTTCGATCAGAAGAGATCCACTGCAAGGGTTGACTTTGTGATAGATATATCTCTAACACTGTCAGAAACACCCACAGACTTTGTGATAGTTAACAGACCCCTCGGAAAATTCTAAAATCTGAGATAATCCACTGAATCAATCCAACCTCAGGAACCACTCACAAACGTCTCCAATCTCCAGGTCAATGTCCACACTTAACCTTCGAAAATATTCCAGCTGTAACCCTTAAAAATGGTTGGAAATCGCCACTTCAATACCTGCTGATTTTGGAAAAGTTTTCATGAAATTAAATTGTGCACTTTTTAAAAGATTGAAATATGAAATAAGCAAAACATGAGCCTTAAAAAATAGAGGGTAAAAAAAAGATTAAGGTAGCATATGACGAGGCAGCATCTGAAAACTTATTACATATAACTCACTGGGGAGCACTCTCATTAGAGAAAATATTCTTCAGGTAGTGTTGGATGTGTCCTGAGGGGGGCAACTCTGATTTATATTTTTATTAAAAGAAGAATTTCACCGTTGTGGGATGCTTATTCGTGTTTCAGTTAGAAGTCCAAGAGATGAAGAACCAAAAGGCAAGATATGGTGGCTCTAATTACAAAATGAAGAGAAAAATAATACCAGCGTCATACCCCAACGTCAGAGATCTAGGCTAATGCAAGCACCACACAACCAAGCGAAAAAAAAAGAAACTATAAACAACCAAGCAGCAGATAATTGGGTCAATGGAAACCACAATGCAACCAAGAGAAAAAGAGGAGGGAACAGAACCACGTAGAAATGTAAGCATGGTCGATTCAAACCAAGGAACAGTAACCACTGGGTTGCACAGTAACCAATATGTAGCTGTAGAAGAAAAATTCTTCTGAATTAATATGGCTGACAGTCAATTTTCGCACCGCAACTTCTTTTCCGGTGAAATACGGCGAGTCACGAATTCAAGCTGATATAGCAATAATCATGTACGAAAGATCTACAGATCCTCACCATTAGCAAAAACACGGTAGAATGTTCATCCTTGAAGAAACGAATCTGCAAAAAATGACTTCATGTGCATTTTTCATGCGTGGCGAATGATACACAAATTTCGCGTGAACAGAGTTCACCCCACGGGATCTCCAGAAGAACGACGCGTCGCGCAGTTCATGAACATTCACGAATGAAGAGCGAAATGAAGAAGGAAAAACAGAGATAGGCAACAAGAAAGGCTCGGCGACAGAAGAGGGAGGGTTGCGGCCTCCGCCATTGCACGAGCGCATCGGTCCAGGAGGCCGGGAGAATCATTGATTTATGGACATATTTTCTGGTATTTTCCCATTATTTTCGGAGCTGTCCCCCGCGTTTACCTCTGAAGCGAGGACTGCCCCCTTTGTTCGGACTGCGAAGAAAAAAACAACAGCGGCGTCGCTGAAGCCCGATCGCCAAAAGGCCGTGAAAGATCAGTCTCCATGAGCCAGCGTTCACCGCCCCCCTCCTACAGCGGCAATCCCCTCCCCCATAGAGCCACCCTCGACCTCCTTCCCCTTCATGAAGATCTATCTCCACCACCCCCTCTCTGCCACCTCCTCACAGGATTATCCCACGCCGTGCAAAAAGAGAACAAAGAAGATCCCGGAGCAATCGCGGAAAGCTGACCAGACAGAGCGATCTGAGGGAGGATAAAGCGGAAACACAGCAACAATTGAGGTACCTGCGACGAGGGGGAGAATCGCAGGAGATAGCCCCAGAGGGCAGCCATCGTTGCCATGAACACATTGCTGCCGCCGACATCCTCCTTCCGTCCTCCCTTTCCCTCGCCGAAACCGAGCCCATTCGGCCGCCTTGCCGTTGCTCTTCACGGTTTGTCCTCCCTCCGCGCCTCTCAAACAGCCGACCCCAGCATCCGGCCCCAGTACCTGTGGGGGTACGGCACGAGGAGGAAGATACGGCGAACAGACAAGCCCTTTTATAATTGGATATGTACCCTATACTACTAATAAATTCTATTCGTTCCCAGGCAAACTCCATGAAGTTTCTTTACATTCAGCCACGATGAAGACCAATAAGATCATGGTATAACGAAAATAGATCCTTAAAGGTCTTTTTTCGAAAAAATGAGTTTAATTTGTATCTAAGAGACAATTTTGAACCATTGAGGTTGTTGAACATAATTCGAAACTTGAAGAGGGGGAAAATTAAATATTCATTCATTACGATCAGGAGAGATAGTCCAACGCGCCTCTCATCGTCTTGTGTTCACATTATAGATTTCTATTTTTAGTATTAAATTACACATCGACCAATAAGTAAATAATAAAAGAAAAAAATGGTGGGATTAAAAATATGTCCACGGGGGCCGGACAATAAAATCCTTGACTACGTACCGAGCCAGCTCTTCCTAGCGGGCCCCGTGGGGACGGAGACCCCATTCTGTTGAATGATGTCTATTTCATAAAACTCCGAATAGTGTTCACAATTTTCACATAACCCCTCAATTCGTATTAATTTTGTTTTCCCCATTTTTTCCCTTTTTAAGTTATTCGATCTAACCTCCTCGTAAGCTTACGTGATTTATTAGATTCAGGCAGGTGTGAAATAAAAAAGCTTCATGTAAAATAACCGCTTTGACCCGCCGGTAAATCGTGTGAGTCCGTTTATATCAACGAGAAAGGGAGATTAAATCGCGATAAATCGCGATTCGGTCAGCTAAGAAGGGTAAAAAAAGGATGACGTGGATGGTCTGCACCGACGAGAGAAGCGCACTTCGAAAACGGAAGTTTGAAGGGCCACGTGGGTTGTCCCGTCTCGGTCGGGCCGTTCCACCATTTCCGTACGACTCAGGGCGGCCACGGAATTTTTCCACGTTCGGTTTCCTCCAACCGGACTTTGACACGTTTCATGAAGCGGGCCCCACTATGCCGGTAAAAATCCACAGGAAAATATTTACGGCCGCGTCTGAAAATGGAGTTTCCGAGTCTTTAAAATTATATTTCAGATTAAGCGCAAACAATTATGAACTAGCGGGGTCGAGAAACGGGCCCAGGGGTCCGGCCTGGGCCCAGTTTTAAGACCTACAGTCGTGACCCGTGGGTACGTGGCGAATTGTGGATTTTAGGGCCGAACAATGCGGGCCACAGGGTCCGAGCCAGGTGCCTGAGGTGGCCCGAAACTGGGGAAATATTCCACAATATTAAAGCGCAAAATAAGTACAATAGAGGATTTGACGACGCCACACGCGCGAACCCCACCGCAATCCCATCACGATCTATATACCTCCCGACTCCAGAGCTGTTAGATGGGGGAGAGGGATTTTGCCGCATCTGTGGACTGAATTCTCTCTCTAGAGGGCTTGGATAGATCCTCCGCCGGGCTCCTCCACAGGTTCCTGCTGGTTCCTCCGCCGGATGCGCCATCCTGCTTCGGAAGCTCTCGTCCAGCGGCAGGTGGCAACCCTCCCTTCTCTATTCCCGTATTGTTCTTGTTGTTTGTCTTCCTCTTTCCTTCCTTAATTCGCTCTGCATTCATCAATGTTCGGTGAACTGCGTGACGTTTCCGTTTTTTCGTGGAGTTTCCGTCGGAAGAACATCTGTTGTTGGGAGTTTTGTGTATTGTCTATCTTGGATTAAAGCGCTTGTCGAGGCGGTTATTGGAGATTTCACTACTTCCAGATTTAATGTTCCATCGTGCTATAATAATGGTGAGGATGTTGAGATATTTCTTGCTATGTGGTTGTTCCATTATCGGAAAATTGCATCGGTCGGGTTCCAGATTGGGTGCGTGATTTCCGGCGGTTTCGTAAGGGAAAAAAAATCCCACGGCTGTGCCAAAGTTAGGCTGGGAACACGATCAGGGGTATATATTCGGACAAATGTTCCCTCCTCGAGTTCCTAATAACAACTTGCGCGATGGATGGACGATACCGGCTCTTTGTTGAATCCGATGTCCTGACAAAGCTACTTCTTAGATTTTTTTTCCTTAATATATATCGAACACGCTTAGTTTTCAATGGGAGTGTATCGATTTATCTTTTTCTCTTATTCTTTTAGTCGTTTCGATTGACCTAGTTGTCTGCACTTGGCTCTGTACAGTTTTTATTATTCTTTATTATTGTTAGATCGAAGGTCCTATGTTTGTTTCATCTGTAGAATTTCGTGACATCTTTCGTTCGGTTCCGTTGTTTTTTTTTTTTTTGCGAAATTCTAGACATCGGTCACTGGTGGGAGATCTTATCCCTAGTTTATGTAGTGTCTCGCCAAGGTCTTACTTTGCCTCCATCATTTAAAACGGTACTTACTATTCATAGAAGTTTGAAGAGTAAAATTCATTGTTGTTCTTTTTCGGACATTAGACGTATCTCATTATAAAATTTTATTATCATGTATTAAGTTGAATGCTTAAGTCAAATGTCGCATATCTGTTTCACCATGCTATGCACCAGCACCCAGCTAGTGGAGAAAGAAGGAAAGATAGTTGGACTGTACCTTGACAGTAATTTAGCAGTAGGGATAATCCTGCGTGGGGCTTGCACCATTAAGAAATAATTTAATAATATTAGGAGGTGATTGCATCTGATAGTAAATTGATTTTTATTCTTCATCTTCATTTCAATCAAGTGTCGTTAAATGCTTTAATTAAATATGTGCAGTAGATCACTCAGCATAGATGGTCATTCGGTGTGCTCTCATTGACATCCACTTGAAATCTATTGCAAGATCATGAACCCACTCCATACCGTGAATGTAGTTTTCTTTGTGTGCAAGGTTTTTTTCGACCTTTTCGGTGTTGGCAAAGATCCTTTGTAACACCCTCTCAACCCCAATTCCCTTCAACGAAATAGCTTGATCTTGGTGAAATGATTTTCCGCAACCCCTGTGAATGTTGACTAAGTGAATTAATTCCCAATATCTTATGATTTTCTTTGTTCAAGAAATATTATTCAAATAATTAAAGCTTCAGTCGGAGATTTGCACGTAGACTACATTTTGTTGCACCCGGATTTTAGTATTACTCTATGCTCTGAGAGGAGGATGTGCTATTGATTTATCAGAAGCCATTTTCATCCCTCTTATGCTTCGTGATCGTGTTATTCTTCGAATTTATGCAATGTTGACCTGTGCCCCTCTACTTTTTCGTTCTGCTTTAACATAACATGGTTTGCTTGATTCTTTCATTGCAATGTTGACCTCTGCCCCTCTAGTTTTTCGCTCAACCTTAACATAACATGGTTTGCTTGATTCTTTCTTTCAAATAAAGAAGACAGTCTTATAATTTATACGTCAAATATATGAAAATCAACTGTTCCATAGTAAGTGTATAGTCTTTTTGTCCTTTATATTTGACTTATTGTGATCTTTTAATCGCAGGAATAATTTTCTGTATCGAATAGAAAGTCTAATTCGAAATTCCACTCATATTGGTTTCTAATAATTGGTTTCGAGAATGTACTTATCTAGAGCTTCCTGTCACGAATTCATTTATTGCTACTGCTTCTTTTTGCTACTCCGTTCCGGTGCTCTCCAGGTGATCTTGCTATTCCTCATGTTAGACGTTCTTAAAATGTCTACTGTTAATTCTTGATATAATGATCCCTTTGGATTTAATTTTACATTGCGTCTGTCCCTTGTTACACATTTCAGTTATGGCACTTTCTTAAAGAGGAATATTTATGGTAAACTCTCCATTTTCTTAGAAGCTGACCAGCCATGGTCCAATTGCTGTCTTATGACATTATGATAATGACAATAGCGAATGTTGAAGTCACCTTTGATCTGCCGCTTGTTACAAAAATCTCCTCCCGCTTGTAGGATGACGAAAAAGAGGTAGATTTGGGTGGCGGTGGGTGGGGAGAGCGTGAAGAAGAAAAAGAAAACAAAATACCATCAATAACAAAAGAAAAATATCTTCAAACGAACAACAAATCTCGATTTCTTTGGTTTGCTGTCCAAAGCTGTCTTTGATCAACAACACAGCTTATGCATCAAGGTTTCTGATGCCTCATATTATGGTGGATTTGCAGATTGCAATGAGAAGGAAATCGTGGAAGATAATTTTCGATGAGGCATTTATGCCTCATCGTGGGTCGTCAACAACCTGGTGTCCACGCTTTTGGCAAGGAATGAATTCCTTCCATTTAAGGCAAGTTTGGTTTCCTCAAGCGCAATTCTTTTCCATATAGTTTCTAAGTATGCTCTGCTCGATATTCCATCTATAATTAAATGCATTATATACTTCCTTGCCTAATCAATCTCATAGATTACTATCCCACTGTCGTAGCCTTTGCGAGATTTTTTAGCTTCTTCGGATGTAACTCTGACCTGGATACGGAATGAGACTTTACCTTGGAGAGAAGATGACTACGGCATTTCAGAGTCCCACAAATTTATTTCCCTAGACGATAAAGTGTTTGGGAATAGATGATAATTGACCTATCCCGAACCTTTCAGAACCTGAAATTGCTGTTCAATACATGGGGCAGTCGCCTTCATGTCGCAATTTTTCTTTACCGTCAATTCATTCGATCATCGAACATGAATACTTTCTTTTAATAAGAATAATGGAAGTCCCGTATGCCTCGGTCATTCACCGATGAGATTCTTCCTAGTAACTCATGCGAACATGTTCTCCAGCAAATCCATCCTTTTAATAGATACGATCTTTACTTATTTGGGATGGATGTGACTCGTCCTAACTTCAGGGACAGCTTTGAGGACTTTGTTTCATGATGCTTGAGGATCATTCTTGGTGAAAGGGGAGTTTAACCCCTAACATCTCCCTGAAGAGCCGGCCCTAGTGTCTTGGTAAGAGTCAGAGGATAATTGCATAACCTTCTTTTTTAAGCCGTGGATACCTATTTTTGACCTTTCATTTCTATTATTGGGGTTTGGTACATTGATCAGTCTGCTGTTGACTGGTAACGTAAACAGGTGGGAGGAGTCGCTCCGAAAGACCGCAAGAACTGTTAACCAGGAAGACATTCTCAGAAAGCCCATCATGCTATGATGTAACATGTCACGGTACGCCCTCATGCTCACTGTTTCTCCCTACTTGCTTCTATCCCCAGCAGACTTCTCGGTCCATATAACTCGCTCGGCACACATCCATAACCAACCATCAAATTGGAGAAACAGATAGAGCCGTAGATATAGAAAAGAAACTTCTCAGGCATTAGATAGAAATAGCCATAGGAAAGTCTCAGGCCAGAAACTGTACATCTTGTATTACATATACTTACAAGTCACCGCACTTGGGTCAAGCATCCGTACCCGCCACCGTCCATAAACGTCGGGCCGGCGGCGGCATTGGTAGAGCACCTCCCAGTCATGCCAGAAGAGTCCTTAGGGTATCTACACTTCCTCCCAGGCCCACCGGGCCGCCGCGGGCCCGAGCACCTCCGGCATACAAACCTCGAGGGCACCTCCATGACGTCGTCGATGCCGGAGCAGCGCGTGTGCTGCCACACGCCGCAGGCATCGCAGGCTAGCATCCTCTCCCCGTCGTCGTCTTTGGCCCCGCAGGAGCAGTCCACCGTCCAGTTCTCCAGCCCTCTCTCCATCCTGAACTGCCCAAGCCTCTGTAGGTCTCCGGTCCACCGACCTCTCACCCGCACAGTCCCCTCCGAGCCAACCAAGAGTTTAACGGGGGCACGGTCGGCCACGTCACCGTACTCCGAGAGCTGCTCGACGTGAAACCTCTGGAAGGCCAGATAGGTCTCCCTGAAGGCCCTAGTGGCCTCGGCCTTCAGGTCCCCCACCGTGGCCGTCACCGGCAGGACCACCAGCTCCGCTGGCGGCGGCGCATAGTGCTTGGGCTGGTCGAGCTCCGCCTGGCACCACACGCGGATCGCCTGAGGGTTCGGCCCGCCGACTCGGCTGCTGCTCCTGTCGTAGTCCTTGATGAACTGTTTGCAGTCGAGGAGCCTCATCGCGTACTGCTGCGCCAGCTGCCGCAGCGGCCGCGGCCTATAGGGATGCATCGTGCCAGGATTCAGCAGCGCGTCGTACAGAAACCTCAGATCCCGCAGGATCTGATGCCTTGTCGGCCCACTCCACCCTGCCGTTCGTTCCCCACCGACTGTCACAAGACTGCAAACAAAGGTAAATAGATTTCCCCTAATTAGGTTCCATACGGAGAATTAGAAGTGGTAGGCAAAGTAGCAATAATAATAGTAGCTTACCTGAATTCTATAGCTCGGGTCTCGGCGTTGCACCGCACGATGACTACCATGCCGTCCCCGGCGGACTTCCCTGCAAGGCCCTTGAGGCAGTAATCGAGAAGGGCCAGGGAGGAGGCGGCCTGCTGGCAGACGGCGCCGCGGAGGGCCCGCCAAGAGACCCACCGGTACCCCCCCGCGGCACGAAGGACCTTGACCATGGCGGCCTCCAGGCGCCCCACCTCCTCCCCCGTCCACGCGCAGAGGACCCCGGAAGGGGCAGCGGCTCCGCACGCGGGGGTGCCCGACGGGGGCCGGCGCCCCTCAGCGTCGCGCAGCAGACGCATCACGAAGGAGAACAACTCGCCGACCGTCAGCAACTGGCAGTCCGACAAGGCGCAGTACATCGAGATGGTGTCCTGCAAGGGGCCGCGGGGGGACCGGGAGTGGGAGAAGAAGACAGAGAGGGGTAGGTTGGCGAGGGCCTCCACGGCCTTTCGATAGGCGTCGACGGTGAGCGCGAAGCTCCCGGTGCCGAACTCGTAGCCCCAGTTGCCGTACCACGAATGCCCCGCGGTGACCGCATGGAGGAGCCGGTACTCCAGCCCGTGCTTCTTCGATATGTCCATCACCGTCACCTTCCTGCGACAGTCAAGTAAGGCCACCGCGTCAATCAATTATTAAACAACCAAGCAATCAACCATGCGGGTCCTCCCCCCTCCCTTCTTAGGCGTAGTTAATAAGCATAATGATAGTTCAAATAAGACATTCTTCTACACTGTGAATGTTCACAAAACGCGAGTCACAAATAATTAATGGCGCAGAACACGAAACCCCGAACTTCACCGCCGACGGTAACTCGCGAGAACTAAACTCAATGCCCTCCCTCACGATACTTCCAGATCTGTCCGTAAACCAATCGAGAGACTCGCGGTTGCATTGAGTGAGTAGAGGGATAGGCGCGGCGCCATAAATTCTTTTAGGAAACAGGGTGAGCGTGAACGTTGGTCCTAAGTCTGTGAGAGTCGTCGGTTGATACCGAGCTTCATTACCTGACACGGAGCATACCGCACAGGCGATCCCAGAAGCCCATCACGTCGCATCCCGTCAAAACTCGGGAGCCGCCTTCTCGGCCGTTGACTCTGAGCAGATGCCCGTAGCCGTTCGTGTGGATGACTCCATGGAGCAAGTGTGTGGTGTCCCCCAGCTGGAGGTACGCCCAGTCCTCGAGATCATCCGCCGTCATCTCGTGGTTGCAGGTCGAACACCTGGACGATACAACTGCCCGTCAATCCCCCACCCCTCCTACATTAAACCCACGAAGATAAATAGATATCCAGAAAGAGAGAGAGAGAGAGAGAGAGAGAGAGAGAGAGAGAGTATAAAGCCCTTGCCTCGTATCCAGGAACTGCAGCATCGACCCACATCTCATACAACTCTGATCGGGATGTGTTGAGGAGGTGAGCTCATTCCGAATGATGAAGTGATAGCGCTTACCGCAGACAGGGTGCCCGCTCCAACCTGGACCACGAACCATAGTTACCATCGGTGTTAATACACAGTAAACAACTGTTAGCAGATGCCCCCCCCCCCAACCACACAGCCTACGCTTCCCTCAGCGGCGGATTCCGCGGTCGTACGAGGTACGGCAGGGAGCACATCACGAAGATGGGATGGTTTTTTCCGAGTAGCAGAACGAAAAACGACAACGAAATCCTCCACGGTGGCCATTTAGACAGCGCACGTGAAACGGCGGTAGAAGGAGATCGCAGGAGGAAATCCGATAAAGCAGGTATCAACGGGACTGACGATCACCGCAACCCCGTGAGCTCGAGAGATAAAAGGAGGAGAGGGAGATTAAATGTTTTAAATGGCGTGCCAGCTGGCAGTCAACGGAAGATTGACCGATGGGGTGGACTGGGAACCGGATTCCCGACCGGAGAGGGAGAGTCGCCGGATCTGATCAGGATGGGCAGGAAAAACGAGGATGAAGGCGGTGAAGAGACGCGATGGAAGGAGGGATCGATCACTGAGTTGACTCACCAACCACGCGGCACTGGTCGCAGTACACCGATCTGGATCTCGCGACGTCTTCTTCGACCACGTCGAGATCGACGACGAACGCCGAGGGGGAATCGTCGGCGGCTTTGCGATCGGTATCCTCCTCCCCCGACTCCTCCGCCGTCTTCGGCCCTCCGATCCGGAAGGAGACTCGCCAGGTGAGCAGGTGCGGCGCCGCGGCGGGGGAGAGAACGGAAGAAGGAGGCGGCAGCCGCGCGTGCCGGGAGAGGAAGGATCTCACGTTCGTCCGGAAGGGACCGTCGAAGCCGATCCCCGCCCCCGCCGGAAACGTCAGGAGGTCGTAGAGATCGGCCGTGACACGCTTCTTCGCTCGCTTGAGGGGCCGCCCGTTCACGACCATGGCGTCTGACTCCGTCGGCTATGGATCTCGCCGGATCCGGCTCTCGTAGGCGGCGCCGGGCAGTTCTCAGGCGGTCACTTGCAGGCGGCGGGAGGAGCACTTCTCAGGGCGGCGACAGGGAGGAGGGAAAGGGATAGGAAAGTAAAAAAATTATACCCCGGTGGAGTTAGGGTTTCGAGAGAGGGCCCGCCCCACAGCAGAAGAGAGACAGAGAAAAGACAGAGAGAGCGAGAGAGGAGCGAGGCGTCAGACGCGCATCGGGAGTCGTGAAACCAGGGTTAGAGTGCGGTTAAAGTCTGGTTAAGGCTTTCCAAAATGGAGCGGGAATCGGGACGAGAGGCGAGGGAAGTTCTCTCTCTCTACTTTTTTTTTTCTCTCTCTGGAAGGAGAGCCCCGGCATCGACCAGCTGTGATATTTATGGGAGGTGAGAGGGATGTGAAGAGGCGGTGCTCGAGGGATTGGGGAGGTGGGGCCGGGGATGTCGTGTCGCCCCGTCGTTTTTTCTACGATAACGGCTCAGCATTATCCTCGAAAATACCCAAAAAGTATGGCGGCATCGAATAAACTACGGGAATACCCCTCTGAGCTTCGTCTGTCTTTTTGCGGAAAAGCCCCTGGAGTCATTGGGAATATCGAAGCTGAAGGCGGGAAATGAGGATCTTGGCGCTGAATAAGCTTCGGGTCCGGCCCGTTTTAATTAAAAAAACATTTAATAGAGAGAGATGTAGATAGAATGAGAGAGACAGACGGCCATGGACAGAGACGGAGAGAGAAAGTAATGATGCCACGTGGGAAGGCGATGTGACACCCACGTGACACGCCGATTTTTCTTGCTAGCCCTTCGACCTATTCTTACGGGGTGCATTGGTGACCATAAAGATAATTAAATTATATCCCACGTATTTATACAAAACATGCTGAAAGAGTGGGAGTAATTACAAAAGCAGTGGTTCACTCGTGCCCGTTAAAATATTCTCACGAACAGGAGTAATTTCACGATTCCCCAGTCACGTGAGTGGGCCAGCGTAGACTCTTTCAGAGCGTGGCTCTAATTGCGTAGCCCACGTTAATGGGGGGCCCATCCCTCGTAAATATATACCTACGAAACTATATAAATACAGATATCGTAACTTTTTCTGTTCATAATGAACTAATTGACGACTGGGCTTCACACAAATTTTATTTTTTTCAGATAAATATAATAATTAACTTTCGAATAACTTTTTATGATAAAAATGTTCCATAATTCTTTTTTTTTGGTGTTGGCCCTTTAATTTCCCTCTATTTATGGTTAAAACATCATTTGGTTAGTCTATTGCTATAATTAAATACGAAAAAAAATAATTAAAAAAATCAACATGTCATGCTTGAACGAATCAAATATATGAAGTGAAAAACTTGAAAAACGCTTGCTTGAAAACCATGTCTATTCACATGAGATACGTACCTCAGTGCTTAACCTACCATGAAAAGGCGTATTAAATATGTAAGTAAATTAAAAACTAAACAAATGTGGAAAAATGCGGTCATGCATCCTTTCATTGCCCATGCTCAAATTAGACCAGGATGATTGACAGAAAAAATCAAGATGTGGTTGACCATGAGTAGACCATGCTTGATGTGTAGCTAACATCGGTTGACTTGAATCTAGTTATCCTTGCATCTAAAACTATGTGCTCACACTGTGAGCTTCTACAAAAAAAATAAAAAATATTACTATTTTTATACCAAATTTAAGTCTCGGAGATCTTGATCACCAAATGTTTAGTTAAAACTGAACTTGGCTGCTCCAGTAGCAAATAACTTATGATTATTTTGCTAAAAGGAAATGTATTTTCCTATTTAAAAGGAGTACAAGCGGAAGTGAGGCCAACCTCATCTTTTTATAGGGTGGTTCCCCGTATTTACTTACCCAAATTTGCCCACTGGATTGGCTCATCTTCTATGACTTGGGCCATGCAATCTCACTTTTGTTAGGTAGTGCAATCATTCCTCTAATAGTATGGCCCAATAGTGCAAGTTTGAGATGGGCCGTCGTCCACAAAGATCACAAGCCCATCCCATTAATCCCTCTCTACCATAAATTGCATACTGTTACGATATCATGTTGTGGTGATGTATGTATGCATCCATACCCACAAGATCTACGAGATTCATGGGACACTTCCTCGAACATCATTCTAACTCCTGTGCTCCGTACATGTTGTGCTATGTTGACGTGCCACGTAGACATGACTACATGCGTGCCCACGTGGCATTAGGGTTTCATTCCCGTAACCCGTTACTTAATATGACGGGTGTATCTTAACTAACCTGGATGACGAAGATTAATCATTCATGACATAATGATAAATAAGAGCCTAAAAAATAAGTTATTCATCCAAACCATTTGACACTTGGCAGTTTCTATCCACTCATTCCCCACACGTATATATATATATATGGGGATAGTCACTTATCATGTGGGGTTGCTATATCTATATATCATGTGGGATCTAGTGTGTGTGTGTGTGTGTGAGAGAGAGAGAGAGAGAGAGAGAGAGAGGGGTGGGTGGAATCCACAGAAAGTCAGCAAGTACATTCAAGCGTTTCTTTCATAGCAAGGCCACGTCCTTTGCCACGCAATTAAGTGGTCCTCGGAGTCTGGAGTGTCTTCAGATGGCCACGTAGATCTGTCTTGAGAGCGCTTAAGTGGGGCAGAACTGGCCCCGGCCGATCCTCATCCTCATCAGTCATTGACCCGACGGCTCCCTAAAGTCTCATCCCTCCACTGTCCCAGCCCATTATAACTACGGGCATCGTAAATACACAGAAACGAGAGAGAGAGAGAGAAGAAGTCACAGATGGTGAAGATTACAAAGCCTTTCGCTTTCCACCAGGTGGGAAGGTAAGTACTCGGCGTTTGACGTAAGGATCGCGAAGAGCAGCTCTTCTGGACTCGGACCGTTGACTTCACGTTGACCCATTCACACTCCGCATATCAACCCGTTGGCCAAGTTTCCACAGTGGGGCCCATTTTGTCAAAGAATGCCCACGATATTATCGCTTTCGTCCCCATCTCATCTCCGCGTGATGCGTCGTCTCATCCATAGTCCCATCTTCTGTTTCACCACCTTCATCTACAAGAGAGAGAGAGAGAGAGAGAGAGAGAGAGAGAGAGCAAGGGAGTAGTTGGAAGGAGGGAGGAGGTGTGGTTCAGATCAAGAGAAGGGAGTCTTCCGCCCAGAGCTCGGAGAAGTCGGAGAGGTCAATCCCTGGGTTCCCTGGGGGGCTGTGGAGGGGAGCGAGCTTGGCCTCCTCCACCGCCGGCGCCTGCCAGCAGGCAACGGCGCCGCCGGCGACGCCGCCGGCGGCGGCGGCCTGGGAAGCGGCGGCGCGGATGTCGGCGGGGGAGGAGGAGTGGGGGCGGGGGAGGGAGGCGGCGGCGGCGGGGAAGTTGAGGGCGGTCGGGTCGCCGTGGAGGAATAAGGAGGCGGCGTCGTGGGCTCTGGCGGCGGACTCGGCGGAGGAGAAGGAGCCCAGCCACACGCGTGTGTTCTTCCCCGGCAACCGAATCTCCGACACGTACCGCCCCCACGCCCGCCGTCGCACCCCCCTGTACGGCCGCCGCCGCTGTCCCTCCTCCGCCGCTCGTTGCGCCGCCCTCTGCACCGGCATGAGAGAGAACCGAAGAGAGATAAAGAGATGCAGATGCAGATTAAGAGAGAGAGAGAGAGAGAGAGAGAGACAAGCGGACGGTGAGAGATGGAGGCAGTGACGGGGTCTTTATAGGTGGGGGGAGAGAGTGAGAGGAGACAGCTGGCCAGCGTAGGTACTCGTGGAGTAGCGGAGATGAGTACGGAGGGAGTACTCTCCCGGCTTATCTTACCGTCCGATATTACCGAATGTGCCCCTCTACTTTCTTTAAGATTTTCTATTCTACGGCAAAATTCGTATATTTTCAGTGGGTTTTCCTTATGGCAATTAAATATTCTAAAATCCAAAATTTTCCATATTCGTTAATATTTTCGACTTAACTGAACTAAATTCCGGATAATTTATCCCATTTTTGGCAACTTCTTTCATCACGCTGGACTCATAGCTTTGACTTTTTGGGATTTTTTCTCTAGATTTTTTTTTATTCTACGGAAAAAAAATCGTATATTTTCAGTGGGTTTTCCTTCTTGCAACTAAATATTCTAAAATAAATAATTTCCCTTATTCGCAAATATTTTCGACTTAACTGAACTAAATTCCCAATAAATTAAAAAAAAAATAAATCCCAATAAATTATCCTATTTTTCGGTGACTTCTTCAACATGCTGGATCATAGGTTTGACTTTTTGTGATTTTTTCTCTATAAGATTTTCTATTATAGGCAAAACTCGTATATTTTCAGTGGGCTTTTCTTCTTGCGACTAAAAATTATAAAATGAAAAATTTCCCATATTTACTAATATTCTCGACTCAACTGAACTAAATTCCGTATAAATTTATCCCATTTTTTGGGCAACGTCAGAAAAAAACCTTTGACTTTTTTGGGATTTTTTCTCGTACCGTATTTGTCTCGCATTATTGACGCCGATGCGGCTCCCGCTATAGCAATCTCCACCTTAGAAATACGTACATTGATTTTGCCAAGTTAATAAACCGAACTGATAGGTAAATATTTTCTGAGGAAATTTTGGTCACTTCGCTACGTACCCCCGGTGGGCGGCGGCGGGGTCACGCGGCAAGCCAGCTGTCTTCCCGACACGTGAAATCCCATCAAGTTCCGTGCCGGCGCCACGTACGGTTCCGTCGTCCGGAGGCACAGCAAAGTGGGCCCCACGTATCTTGGGGGGGCATTCAACCTTCCCCGACCCTTTGCCCGTCGGATTCGCGGGGATTTTCCGGGATTCATCACATTGGATTATACGTATGCGACGCCCCGGGAGGGGGGGAGGAGAGAGGGAGAGAGAGGGAGAGAGAGGGAGAGAGAGGGAGAGAGAGGGAGAGAGAGAGGGAGAGAGAGGGAGAGAGAGAGGGAGAGAGAGGGAGAGAGAGAGAGAGAGAACTTAAATGTATGAAAATAGGGGAAGTGGGCATCTGAAATTTCCAACAATTAATAATTCAAGACAATTTTTGGGCAGTCGACTTCAGGCACATAATTCGGCCTTAAATATGGATACATCGATTTAAAATTTTAATTCTATACCACGTGCTTCTTTCCTGCTCACTTGAGTCTCTCTCCCTCTCTCTCTCTCTTTGTTGGGAACTTTTCAAGGTACTCTTCACCTTTCTCACTCTCCTTTGTTAGAGACTGTTTCAGGGTACTTTTACTTCTCTCTCTCTCTCTCTCTCTCTCTCTCTCTCTCTCTAAACGGAGTGTAGCCGTTGTGGAAGACATACAATGCTACGACAGGGCGGCGCCGCTCGAGTTCGCTGGATGGGTAGTGAAAAGTCAGAGCCGGCCAGTTGACGGCGCTGAGAAGAACAGCGATTCGTCGTGGACCACCCGGGGCATCCATTCTTGGCAACGCATTCGTCGGCAGCAGGTGATGCCGACGAAATCAGAAATAAATGAGATTGATCCTGACTAGGACGTCTCGCGGGCCCTCACGAGCAAGACGGAGATTTTCCTCCTCCTTCCAACTTACATCAATAAACTGGAGCACATACGCAGATATCTCTAGAGAGAGAGAGAGAGAGAGAGAGAGAGAGAGAGAGAGAGAATTAAGGTGAAGACCGAGGAACAGTTCCCGTGAAATAGTGACCCGACGGTTCTCTCTTTCGTAGGAAGTGATAGAGAGGAGGGATGAAGTTCACTGGCTTGTTCTATGTACAGGAAGCCTGAACAGTGCATGGGGTTATTTCTCATTTACCGGCTACTACCAGAAGATGAGTGTGTTTTGCGGAGAGGGGAGAGAGAGAAGAGAGAGAGAGAGAGAGAGAGAGAGAGAGAGAGAGAGAGAGAGAGAGAGAGAGAGAGAGAGAGAGAGAGAGAGAGAGAGAGAGAGAGCCCTCCGGAGTGTGGGCTGTACTTGATTGAGCTCGCCATCAGCAGATGAGAACTGGGGCCCCGTCGCGGGCATCTAATTAGACAAGGTTGTTCGCCCATCATCATCCGCTGCCCTCACTAGCGGCCGTTCTCGTCGGAGAGGACCGCCGTTTCCTGTGTGCCAGCTGGGTGTGTGCGTGAGAGAGAGAGAGAGAGAGAGAGAGAGAGAGAGAGAGATGGGACTAAGCTTTTGACGCGGGTTCGCGTCAGTGGCGGCGATGCGGCTCGTAGAACCCCTATTTTCCTTTCTTCCATCTTGAAGTCACAATTTTTTAGAGAGAGAGTACGCTGCTTGGTGAGAGAGAGAGAGTGCACTGCTTGGTGAGAGAGAATCTGAGACGGAGCGAGCAGCGAATCCTCCTTCCGTCAAAATAATCGCTCATTCGAGACGAAAACTGCCCGCGTTGGAGGACGAGCACCACACGTGAGGAAGGTTGGAAGCCGGTCAACGTCAGAGCCCAATCAGCGTGCATCATCCGGGCTGGCACCAATTCCCACGTGAGATGGTCACTCAACCTCACGCGTGAATCCCTCAAACGTCCTCCATATAGAGTGCTCCCACAGTTGCCTACTGTGGTAAGCACTGCATGTTTCCACAGAGAACCCATTCACCAGACAGCACATCTCTCTCTCTCTCTCTCTCTCTCTCTCTCACACACACACACACACACACACACACACATAGGAACATATAATTTACCTCACTTAATGTGCTACCAGTCATTATTTTCCTCTGCTCCAATGAAAACACATCGTAGAATGGACTCAGTATGGAATCCGTATCGCAGTCAAATCAGGGTGACCAAGAGCCGAAAGCCATTTTCACGTTTTACTTCTTGCCTGTGCCATGTGGGCCCCAGCCTATAGCCCTAATGTGCTTGACCCAACTCAAATCAGTCAACACCACCTGTTAATTGTCGCTTACTGGCTTACGGCCTGTGCAGTGAGTGGCCCACGCCGCCAATAATGGATGAGGATGCTATCAAAACGTAGTCTAATTCTCTCTCTACATATGTATATATATATATATAGATATATGTGAAATGAAACGCTAGTTTATGAATTTATAGTGCTCATAGGAAAGGAAATAATTGATCTTACGGTAGATGCCCATCAAGATTACAGTATGATGATGTGCGATGTGGGTGGGTGGGGGAGGAGAGAGAGAGAGAGAGAGAGAGAGAGAGAGAGAGAGAGAGAGTATACCAGTTTGGGAGGGGTTTAACTCAAGGTGCGCTTGTTGAATGACTCCATGGTCAAGTTTGCAGTGAAAGCAGGAATCGAATTCATCCTCTTTATGAAAATCTCAACCTGAGAAAAAAAAAATCAACTCGCCAAAAAGTCAGAAGATGAGAAGAGTAGGAAAGTTGCCTTTCAGGTTGGATTAATCAGGCAAAAAAAAGAAAAAAAAAACTATTGGGATGTGATGCACGCCCCGTCAAATCTATCATCAATGCGACGACAATCCAGGAAAAGAAAGAAGAGGAATAACCTGATGGGAAATCTCTGGCTGAGAGGAGTAATCGTTGACCTGTGTGGGGAGAGAAAAAAAATCATCATCCGGCGGAAAATACGCGGAAAATCATGAATCATAAGCTTTTTTTCACACAAAAAATGCACCGACCAAGACGTTAGTGTTCCCCGACTCATACTCGAATTCGAGTTTCTCATCGTCACTTTGAGCGTAGATTGATTGGAGGGTGAACCGGGTCACGGGAATTCCATTGGGCCGCTGCTGATCATCCATAACAATCTGGCAGCAGAGTTGAAAAGCATCAAAAAATAATGCAAACATGAAAAATGATCTAAGAAAAGTTGGGACCCACTTGTTTCAGAAGCCATCAAAAGTTTTTAAAAAAAGGGTTTTTTATGTTTGCGGTAGAAGAATTTTAGAGAAGAAAAATATATCAAAAATCGTTTGATTATTCGGTCACCCAAGTAAACAGTAATTAGCAATAAATATAGCAGATCAACCAGATGATTATTTATTTATTTATTTATTTATTTTTCATTGTGGCTTGGTTCATATGAACTAATCCCAACCCCATATAAGATTAATCACTAAAACCAGGAACTTTCGATCAAATCAGTCTACGAGATTACCTTGTAGCCAAAGAGAGAGCAACAAGCTCTTCTGAAGACTGAGATTTTGTCCGCGAAAACTGTTTTATATCTGTTTAACGCAAGCAGAAGATTGATTAAATGAAACTAAGATTGAAATAATAGGATGAAGATTGCGTCCAAATGAAGAAGAATAAGCAACCTTTCCTCACGCTTCTCTAGAGTTGCAATCTGGCCTTTGAGTTGGGCAAGTTTGTCTGATATCTGGGCATCTATTAGATTTCCGGCATCTGGCAACACATTAACAACGGCACTCAAAATCGCTGCGTGATAAGTCGCCTACGAACTAATAGATTCAAAATTATGGAAAATCCGGGTCCCAATATCTAAATGCAGACACTATAGATGGCAATACGCATGAACAATAAGGGCATATGCACGCTATATTCTGTGGAATTTCCTAGAAGTAAACATATTACCATAGCGTCTGTGATCGCAGGCCAAAATCCTTTTCCTCAAGAATAAAGAAATCAAGAGTATCATATAGTATGGTAACCGCTGTTCTGTACCTGACTGTCCCTTCAGCTCTTCAACAGCTTGAAGCTTTGCTTTTGTTTTCAACAGCTCAGATCGTAACGCCTCTATGGTGTGCTTTGTTTCACTGTCCACGGTCAACGTATTCACCATACGCAACACCTTCGTGCTTTCAGTGGAGTAATCGCCATGACCTAACTGCGAAGTGCCAAAACAATAACCATATTAGTGTGAAAGCTGCAGACACTGTCCTAATTATGTTAAAATAGCACAGTCAGTAGGGATGTGACACCGGAATAGCTGGAAAAATTGGTTAATACAGCTGGGAAGAAAGACGGTTGTGTTAGGGTCATGATATTTCTGGCTAAACAACATGAATCATTAAAAATTCAAAGCAAAAATCATTGATCCGAATTGGATTTTTTTCAAATTCACTTTGTGCATCATGAATTTCGGCTAACAAATGATGACGTACATGAATATCTCTAGAGATTATAGGACAAGAAACTTTGCTGGAATTGAAGTCGGAAGAGTGAAAATAAATGAAATATATATCATGAACAGATAATATTCTGGTGATGGTTGTAGATCGTACCTTGGACTCCAGTAGAGAGATCTCAGCACGAAGCCGGTCACTTTCACGCTCCAAAGACTTGATTCTTCTTGCTTCATTGCAGAGATGTTCGTTGAGAACTTTCACTTCAGTTTGTTGACGATGAATGATGATTCCTTGTTCATTTATATTAGTCTCCAATCCTTTGATAACTTCCTCCTTTTCTGCCAACGATTTTTCTAGTTCCTGTATATTTTGAAAACAATGAGGAATGCCTAAGTAGGAAGCTTACACCAGTATGAACTAGTGGTGTTCTGTGTCTTACAACCTTAAGCAGTGTTGTTTCAGTACTTCCACCCTCTGAATCTTCAATCTTCATCTTACAGGATGAAACAACATCCTTTCTTAGCCGATCCCTTTCTTCAGTGACTGCATCAATCTGTCACTCAAAAAGAAGAAAGTGGAAAATGTAAATCTAAAAATCAAACTGGGGTGTAATTACATGAATTCTCCACTGCCAGCTAGAAACAGCCCACATATCGGTGAACTTGTCAAGGAAACCCACCAACTGGATCTTCAACAGTAAGTCTGGTAAGATCTTCAGAATGGATAGAGGTTATGCTGATGTTACACTATACTGGATATAGAGATTTTCGAACATAGAACAGAAGGACAATCAGCTGGTAGATAAGTTGTACATGTGAACACTCTATTGATTCCCTTAATGAATTGATACTAACTTAGCCATATCTATATATACCTGATAGTGGATGAATTCGGAATTCTACTTTATTTGATAAATGGGTCTTTCCCCTAGCTAGTGTTTTGACACGATTGATCCAACCAAAATCCCCTTTACGTGGAAAGTGACGAACCATTTATGAAAGGGTGCTAATTGCACAGTCAAGATAACCAAGCCATAGTTAACTAAATGCCTACTTTTTCACCAAGATAGGGGGTCCCAATTTAAATACTAACCATCAGTTTAAGACGCTTCACCTCCAAACTTGATTCATCTGCTTTCTCCTTGGCAAGAGCACATTCTGTTTCTGCTTGCTGCCTGCTGAGCTTTGCCGAATCCAGGGCTACCTCTAGCTCTCTCAACTGAGCAGTTACCTCCCCAACCTTCATCATGCCATCTATTGTTTCTCTATATTTCACAAATAGCAAAACAATACATCAGCAAAACACGAGAAACATATTAAGTCAAAATTCGGTAATAATAAAAAAAACCAGAGACTGACAGAATACAATGGGAAAATAAAACATTCTAACAAACTTGCAAATACATACTTCTGCAAGCCAGCAATTTTTTTGCATATATCATCAAAGGAAGATACCCCGGGAATCTCATTGATTAATGACTTCCACATCTTCAACTCATTTTCCAGTTTTTCAGCATGAAACTGGACCTCCTGCAGTTTAACTAACTCAGCTTCTGCCTTGTCTCTACGACCCTTTTCCTCCAGTAGTTTCTCCTTTAATAGCTCAGTGTTCGCATGGAAAGATCTCAGCTTCCTTGCCTCTTGCACCTCAACCTCCTAGGTTAAGTCAGACAACAGTGTGAAAAGATCAAATAGACAATTGTCCCACAAGATCACACAATGTAAACGGACAAATATTTATCAACAATTAACCACGTGCTCTGCAACAAAACATTCAATTCCTGGCATCTAAGGCTTCAATGTCTTATCGGTGATTCAAAACGGTGAGAAACAATTTGATAATTAACGAACTATAATGTTCCTACTGAACGGTATCATCTTCTTTCCACAAGTTTCTGATTGTTACTAAAGGTAATATGAACTGAATCAAAGGACACTTTCTATCTTGGTCACAATACCCAAACAGGATATTCTATCAACACTTCAGAGAAGACGCAACTCATGCAAACAACTTTCTATTCTCTAGTTCCAGAGAGCAAGAGAGAAATCCTATGGTACACAGCAATATTCAATAGCAGGACGATAAAAAAATAAATAGCCATAGGAACAAATAGCTCACATAGTTCCGAAGTTCTTCCTGCAGATGCTTCAGCAGCACCTGTGTCTCTTCTGGAGCACGGACTTCAGGTGATGCAATAGGAAGGCTTGTAACCTTATGCTCCAACTCGCTCTTCTCCGCAAGGCACTGAAAAAAAAAAAACCAGAATTGCAAAAATATTATTTTATTGGCAGTGTCGTGAAACCAAGTTCATGGCTCATCAAATCCCTTCATTATCCACGCCATGGGTACATAAGTGCAAAATTGTAACAACAAAACTGAAATCAAAACAACTATTATCGCACATAATAGTATACCTCAGGTTGAATCAGGTGTTTATTTCAAAAATCTGTTCGTAACATTTGAAAATAAAGTTGACTCAAAATCGAGATCTGTCTACTCAGCAACCCATGAACAGTAGAGAACATGAGGCTTTTTAACCCAGATGAGGATAGCAAAAAGCATTCGGCCTTTTAGTAAAAGAAATATAAAGATATTAAATTGTAATTAAACTATGGTTGATAAATAACAGTTCTCGAATCCAGAGCCCAAACTAAAAACTCATTCGGTCGAAAACAACACAGTCTGTAATATTTTAGAAAAATCATCTTTGGCCTGCAAGTTATAAAGTTTCACTACGGGTCCTAAAAATTATCAAAAATTTCGAAACCAGATTTCATCAACGTCATCACGTCACCAGTATCTTTATTAGCATCATTACTATCGGAAAAAAGCGTCCACGTATGAATTTGAATGTATCTCAAAAATAATCAAGTATATCTTACAGCCAGTCGTCAACCTAATGTCTGATGATGTGGCCAAATAGACAGAGAGGGCTTCATCAGAACAAGTAGCTTGTCAGGGGAAACGATATCACTGCTTGAATTTCCACAGAAAACCACCGAATGAACATCGTTTGACAGCGAGTGGCTACACTCAATACTGACAAGCATGGAGTACAAACAAGGGTTCTTTCAAATTATCTCTGCCGCATGCATTGGACCTACTGCCAATGCTTAATACAGGGTAATCCATCATTTGGAAGCAAATGAAAGGGGGAGCATTGTCAAAATAAATTTGAATTATTGATCAGTTTAACAAGCTGATGATTACCACATCAAAGAAATATAGATCAAATTGGAACGCCCAAAAAACCAACGTTATGGCATCGATGAGTATAAAAAAGTTGTAAAGGATATTTATATCCCTTTTTATGAAAGACGAGTTGGGGTGCCCAAAATCAGCTTATCACACAAGTAATTATTTAGTCCTCCGTTTTCCAGGTTTTATGTGAATTTCTTGGCGTTAGTGGTTGCTTCATCTTCTGGGATTAAATTTAGTAATCAAAAGAAAAAGTTCTTTAAGTAACAGCCATACATTGGGGAAACTGAACTACTGAAACAAAAAATAATGATAAATTTGGAAGATCATATAGCATCAAAGAAATAAATTAGCAGAACACACCTCATTTAATCGTTCTCTGAGTTCTTTCATTTGCTTCTTCAAAAGCTCTGACTCTTTCCTATCACTTTCTGCCCTATTTTTCATTATTTCGAGCTGAAATATATAAAACAAAAGGTTCGTAAGGCATGAAAAAACGTACTCATCTTAAATCATTGTCCACAACTCACTTCTGTTCTTAGCCTCGAGCTAGACAGATTTGCCTCATCTTGAAAATGGAAATTCTCCCTCTGATGTCGTTTCTTTTCCCTCTCAGTGCTCTCTAGAAGGCACCTAACTTTCTCCTCAAGATCGCAAACTTTATCTTTTGCTGCAAGAGCTGAAGAATCAGCACTTTTACGAAGATCTGCTTCCTTCCTGAGTTTAACCTATTAGAAAATGAGCAAACACGTATTTGAGTCGATATAGCTATGTTAACTATATAAGCAACAACAATAGCAAATCAGTAACATCATCAGCATAACCTTAAGGTTGGACTGGCAGATCCTAGCAAAATTGATATTGCAGCTCATATAAATAAGCATCATAAATTACTCCACTGACATTATAAAAGATTATGGACTGTTAGAAAAAAGTGGGTTAAACATAGGAATTTGAGCTTGCCGGTATAAATATCAGCTGACAATTGAGCTTCAAAATTTTCTCATTAATATGAAAACTCTGACACGGCATACTAGGGGATATAGAAAAAACATTTTGCCTTTCAGTTACATATAAAAAAATATACAATGGTCTGAATAAGCAATGTATAGATCAAGGACATTCCAGATACATAGCTAGAGATACATAAAACATAAATTAATTACAGCAAATGTGGCGTCATCAGAAGAATTGATTGAAGAGAGAAAAGAACAACCAATCTTCCAAAATTCTTTGATAGTCAAGATGCACCTCAAGCTCACTGCAACGCTGTACTTGGATTCGATATCGCTCCTGAGAATCAGCGACTTCCTTCAGTAGTTGCTGTTGTAATGCATTTTCACGGCCTTTGGATGCTGCAAGCTCTTGTTCCACAAAACATAACTGATTCTTAAATCGATTTCTCTCCTCTTCTGTAACAACAGGTAGAACAAATAAAATAGGCATTAGAATTCTGGTATATGGTTCATTTTATGAGGAAAATAAAAGAATACCAAGATATTATACCATAACGTCATTTCCCAAGCAATGGATATAGTCACGCTAAAGTTATGAAAATGCTTCTCATCAAAAGATGCCGTGAAAAATTAAGCAGTCATGTGATGCATCGGTGAAAATTTCAGATAAACCCACCACTCCTCGTCAAGTTTTGCTCCAGTGTCTCTACTCTTGACCGATAATCTATAGCTTGTTTCTCTGCAATATTCAGTGCATCCATGACTTCTGTCTTAACCTAAAATATTGCATGAAAAGCATTTAGACAAATAAAAGGACATTGGTTTTTTAAAAAAACCTGAAATTAGAAATGGAGAAGGGTCTGTGGTGGTACAAAAAACAAAATGTAGGAATTCGATAAAAATTAAGGATTTATAATAAACGGAAAAATAGTTAAGAATACCATTATGTCGCTAAAAGTGACTGTGTCATTGATAACTTTTTGTATAATTATAATGGGTCATGGGCACAGCCTAGGGTGTTTCCGCCCTATGAACTTCAATAAAATCTATCCGAGATACACGACTTTTCTGATTTAACGCATAGAAAAAAGGCAAGCCTAACTTTATGGGTCATTGCGATGGAATACACTTCTTCAAAACAACTAAAATTAACAGAAACAGTTCTCGAAATCTTCCGTTTTTATAGGAAAGTAGACTGTTGAGGGAACATCTTAAACGACGAGAAACATTGCTAAAGCTTTGGGTCTCTCTTTCAAGGATGTTATTGGACATTAGATGATGTTAATCTGCGCTCCTGAATCCGATACCTAATGACTTTGAAATCTTATGATGACCATGATATACAAATTATCCATTCCACTGTACAAACTAACATTAAATGAGGCACCGATCTGTCAACATTAAGACATCAGTGTGATCAGTAAGTCCCTTTTCACAATTAACATCCAAAGATGTATGGTACCTTGCGACTAAATAACTTCGAGATCATCCGTATCAGTCTGGTGTGATGCCTTATATTGACCATAAACTAGCTTCCGACGTCTTCGGCAACACAATTTAACTCAGAGACAATTTGACACAATTTAGCTTCCTACGCCAGTCCTATCCGTGACACAAAATACGCCTCCACCTCCATTTCAGCTCCGGTTCCCAGAGCAATTTGAACCATAAGCATGTAAAGATCTATCACTCACTCTCCTCCCATCCATGGTGAATCCAATGTTCCGAAAATTTTAAGGATGTATAAGTGTGAACATGATATAGCGTTGTAAGTATCGAGCCATTTTCTGCGACATTATAGGGAAACAAGCCAAACGTAAAAAGCGAAACTTCGATGAATCCAAGCAAGCGGGAGAGTACCGAGGGCCCTAAGATTACAATATGAACACCTACCATCTGACGGCATTGATAAGAGCAGACCATCTGGTCGGACGGGTCGTGGGATCCCACCGGAGAGGGATCCTCGAAGATCACGAGCCGGCGGTCGGAACCGGGGCTCTCGCCGTCGGCGGCCAAGCTGGCCCGCCGCTTCCTCTGGGGCGGAGGGGTCCTGAGGATCATCTTCCGGAGTCCGTCCCTCCTGCCCACGAGATTCTACCTCGCGCGGGTTCTCAGGGTTTGAAACCGAACTTCTAGAGAGGGAAAATAGAAAGGAGAGTAGGGGCGGTCTCTGGAACGACGAGTCGCTTCAGAAGGGAGGGGGAAGGAGACCTCTGTAGTGAAATGTATATCTATATATATATATTTTTATTTATATATCCTCTCTTTATTTGGACACGTGTAGTTTTTATTTTCGCTCGTGTTAAATTGTAATTTTTCTGTTCTTCAAAGTCACTAAAAGTGAACTTGGAAAGAGAATAAGCTCGGGGCTGTCCTCATAAGTCAACCTATTCGTCTTACGACGATTCCACCTCTCTCTCTCCCCCCTTCTTTCTCACTCTTCCTCCATCATCTCATAAGAAATATCATCTTTCAAGCTACTTGTTCTTCGTAACATAGATTAAATTTATTACAAAGATAAAAAAAATATTATTAAAAACCCACGTGATGAATAACATACAACATAAAAACGACATAAACATATTACCAATTGCATTGTAATATTTACAAATAGTTTGACTTATCATTTGACTGAAAAGTATTTGTGTCAATGGACAAGACATATCTTTAGTTGTATAGAATAGAAAAGAAAAATTAAATCTGACCTTTAGTTTACAACATAAAAATTGGATATTGGATTAATAAGGCACAATTTTCTCCAATTATTGAATCCACATTAATGTCATGGGCAATCTTTTAATCAATAAGGATAAGAAAATGCACTTGAATAAAAAAAAATTAACTCCCTTTAAATCCACAAGCAATTGAAGTATATCAAAAAGATAAAAAATGGTAATAACAATATGTCTCTCAACTTAGGACACATTAGCCTTTAAGTAGGCACAAATTAGTTGTAACTCTCTTAGAAATTATTCTATGTTACAAAAACAAAATTAAAACACCCAACATCAAGATAGTCACTAAATTAATAAGTATGACATGCCATTCATGCACTTTATTTAGGCTAACCTGATTTTAAAAATTATCAAGATGTTGCAATCCTTATAACTAATATTTCATACTTGCAAAATGCTCGGCCTATTAATTTATGGGATTTCAATTATTGTGCACGTAATTGTACATCATTTATTTTCATTTTTGAGTCTTCAAATATTTTGATATAATCCTCTTTGGAAGGATTGAATCTCAATGAATTAAGGGGGGAAATTAATAATATTAACATAACAATCTTGGACCATGCAGTGTTGATATAACATCGTAATAATATTACATTAATCTCGTATCTCTTAATTTTTACCTTCTATCTATTGATGCTTGACTTTTCCATGTAAGATAAAGCCTCCTCTAACGTGGATGACTGAGTATTCTATCAATACTTCTCTCCTAGCGAACTCATCTTGTCCACAAGGTGAGATCATGCTTCATGAGCTATTAAGTGGTGTTGCTAGAGCTTGCTATAATAGGGTTGCTATGGGAAAGAAATGATTGAGTTCATTCAAATGCAATTGAATGAGGGACTATTGATGCTTAACTTTTTCATATAGGATCAGGCCTCCTTTTGACATGGATTACAAAGTATGCTTAACTTGTTTATGTAAGATCAAGCCTCCTACCAATATGGATGACTAAGTTTCCTATAAATACTCCCTCCTAGTGAACTTAGTTTGTTGCAAGGTTAGATCATACTCCTTGAGCTAAGTGGTGTTGCTAGAGCTTACTATAAGAGGGTTGTCGTAAGGAAGGAATGATTGAGCTCATACAAAGATGGTTGGGTGAGGAATTATTTATGCTTAACTTTTTCATGAGGTTTAGGCCCCCTTCTAATGTGGGTGACAAAGTATATTATCAATACTCTATCCTAGTGAACTCACCTTATTTGTAAGGTGAGATCATACTCCTTGAGCCATTGAGTGGTGCTACTAAAACTTGTTATAAGGGGACCATTATGATTAGTGATTGATTGAGCTCATTCTTATTGATGCCCTTGGTTTCGACACTTTTAAGTGAACATTTATTTGCTAATGATTTGCATAATATTTATTAAATATTTACTTAATCATAAATTGATTAGATATATAATCATATGACTAATAATGAATTTATTAGTCTCTCCTATTGTGAGCAAGGGACTTGCCATTGGAAAGAGCAATGGTAAGAAAAATGAACTTCAATAAATTATAATTAGGGCTTATGGCCTCCTAAATACATAGTCAACATGTGTGATTATAATTAGGGCTCATATTGAATATAATGTGGCATCATATTACTTAAATATATGTACAAAGGAACATGTGTCAACATGTATGACAAAGTTTCATGTACAATCTAAGAATACCAAGTCACATGTAATATTTAAATACATAAGTAATATGAAGACAAAAGCTTCAATAAGAAAAATATATGAAAAATCAAAGTAAATAGAGTCAAACATGAGATTCAAACTCAAGACAAAAAGACAAGAATTATAATAGTCATAATACCTGAATATCATCAAAAGTAAGATATTTGTGAGATTTAAAATTAAGACCTTAGTATTAACACACTAGAAAGTTGATTAGAAAAATATAGAAGAAATTCAGATTATCAATGTTCAAGATAAGAATTGAACTCAAGACCTACATAATGGTTGAACCTAAGTGTAACACGTTAATGTCATGTAGATAAAATGACAAAATGACTTATTAAGACTCAACCTTAAAAGTAGAAATAACTATTAAAATATCACATATCTCTAGACCAAAACTTCAAAAGAGAACTACAAGTCTTGAAGTGAGAAACAACCAAAGGTCAATAACATACCTTCGATAGTAACACATCATTAGAGTACATGGATAAAATGACAAGATTAATAATTATATTTGAGCTCAACCCCAAAGGCAAAAATATATATTGATCTATCGTGCATCTCTAGACACAATATCAAGGACAACTTACATGAAAACATAAAACTTTAAACTGAAAATGATTAAAGGTTTGTAACACTAATTCTAGATGGTAAAATGTTAATAAAAAATATAGATAAAATAACAAGCTCAATGATTACATTTGAGTTAGAATGAAAAATATTTTTTGATCTATTATTTATCTTCATATAAAATATCATAGACAATCTATGTAAAAATAAAAAGCTTTGAACTAAAGAGTAATTGAAGGTCATTAATATACCAACAAAGAAACAAAAAGAATTTTGAATTCATGTTAATTGTCTTCATGTGCTAAAAATATACATTGATGTTGGAGGATATAAAGAGCGAGCTTATGAAGAACCATAATTGATTTCTAATGACAACATCTTTCTATCTCATCAACTCAAGTTTAAGAGAAGTTCATATTCTATCCATCAAAGTGAAACTATCACATGCTTTAAAGAAAGATTTGAAAACTACATTATTTTTACTTGTTCAATTGTAGTAATTCAAGTCGACTATTATATTAAAAGTTGACTCTTTTCATCATGCCTTAAGGTAATCTAGGTGATAAGTGAAGAGAGACTTGAATTAAGATATGAGGTATTGAGAATGTATAAATGCCAATGAAAGGTGTGGTCTCTAAGGAGATTAGTGTAATTGATTTAGGCACATGATGTTGAGAGTACAACTCTATCTATGAGAGATGTGATCTTTGTAGAGATCAGATGAAAGTGTTTAAATCATTAATCCCATGAAATCAACTATGTTTCTAGAATGAATAGTAAATTTGATATGAAGGATCTCTTAAGACTAAACATTTAGTGAAAGGTAAACTAATATAAAAACTCATCTCTCATGTTGACGAGTGAGTGAGAGAGAAAAAAACTAGAGTGAATCTACATAGAAAAAGAGACTAATTTAAAAACATCAATTGTTTTGGTGTTCTTGTGACAAGGAAATCAGTTGCTCTACATGAAATCTTTGCCAGGCAATTGGGTGATCGTATCCCTAATGGGCCCATATGTGACCAATATGGATAATCCTAATAATGGAAGGTACTCGTATATTAGGTTAGGGGTCTTTCTTTATAGATGGTCTTCTTAGGTAGCTATCTTCACATTTCTGATATGGGATTAAGGTTCCTCACACTAGGTGATGTTGAGGTAGTGATGTCCTCCATTCCTCCTTCGAATGATGTCATGCATGTGACCTCATCAACTATCCTTGTGGCTTTGGGTTGTCATGTCAGAATTGTGTGCCGCATCATTATGCCTCTTGGAGCTTGTGCCATGTCGGTTTGCTTTGTCATCATGTTTCACTTTTGTGTTAGAATATGAGTTCCATATTGGGAATTTGGTCATCTAATGCTTCATTTTCGTGATTCAATCTAGTCAAAAATTTAAAGGTTTTGTTTAACTCTAATTTTGGTAGATATCTCATTTGATGTTCAATAAATTATCATCCATCTAAATCATATGAATCTAGCTCATCCCACATACTCTTTGAGGTCTAGTATTGTATAATAGACATCATTCCTTATTTCAATTTAGAAATATTATTGTTCAATTGGTAAGTTCAATTCATGTCATATTTTTGACAATCCATTGTCTCTAGAATCTACATCTAATGAATAGTCTTCTTATGTATATCACTTATCAAATGTTCATATTGACTAAATTCAATATCTATAACATAATCAAGTTGTTTTAATAGAATCACATCTTATAATGTGGGTCCTTGACTAGAGGCTTAGTACAACAAATTTATTCAATTTTATAACATACTCCAATATATAATTATGTTGTAGTGGCCTAAGTAGTAAAATTATATTCATTCAACTTCTCAAGGAGTAATTTGTAAATGTGAATATGTCACTATATATTCTCCTCCTCTCATTGATCCTTGTATATAGGAGTGTAATTCATTTGTGAGGCCATAGAAGAAGATAAGTGTATCTTTATTATCAAATAAATAAGAGGAACCTTTCTCAAATGAATTAGATAACACACTCTCAACAATATCAAAATATTTCTCCAATTGAATTTTGAATTCTTGCCAATTATGGAATGGATGCTTATTGTCATTCCATAAATATCATTCTAATCCATTTCCTCCAAGTTTCATCATAGCATCTCCAATTATTTTAACTCATTTGTACTTCATTTAACTTGAAGAATCATTCAATACATCATAGCCAACCTTCTATATTTTCACCTTGAAATATTGGTATATCTCCTTTATTGATGAATTGTATCATGTCATGGGTTGTGCTGAACTTATTTAGTATAGTCTCATGAGGATGAATGGAGGATTGTCCCCCAGCTTGACGTTATGTCTAAGATTGACGAAACGGTCCTGCCGACTAAGGAATAACAATCTCCTTCTTTTCTAATGCATCTAGACGAGCACATACTGTAAATTGGAACTATTGCATGTTATGTAAGAGTTGGCACATCAGATCTATAGATTCTTCTTGTGATTTTTGTAAATCTTTAGCCATCATTGGTTGATCTACCCATAGGTTCTCATTATTTGCTATAGAGCTTTAAATCAAACATCTACTACCTTTGGTGTCATGTTGCATAGTTCCAAGATCACTAGTTCTAATACCAATGATACAATCCTCTTTGAAAGGATCAGATTGGAACAAGTTAGGGGAAAAAATGAACAATATTAATTTAACAACCTAGACAATATAGTGTTGATAGAACATCATTATGATGGTTCTATCAAAATAGAGGGGGAGAGAAGAGTAGGTGGGAATGGGATTCAAAAGGATCCCCTGCGTCTCTTAGTATGGAGTTTCCACTACCTTATTCCATTCCCTAGAGCTCTATTTATATTCCTCAATCATGCTCATCTGAGACGTCTAATTTGTCTCAAAGTTTTTCTTGAGTGCTTTACGTGACCTCCTTTTCTGTTGCACATAAACCAGTGGGGTTCATATTTTTGTAGTCCATGTGTTTACATTTTTCACATCACTTAGGTCAAAACAAATCTCAATCATAAGTGCACACATGTAAATATCAGAAAATAGAGAGAGAGAGAGAGAGAGAGAGAGAGAGAGAGAGAGAGAGAGAGAGAGAGAGAGATTATTCTGTGGAACCAAATATATATTAAAGTATGCACTTTTTTTTTCTTTACAAAATTGCTTTTATCACTCAGTATCAGAAAATTTGCCCTGGTTGAATGTGGGATTACCCCAACCACCGACATCACGAATAATTTTTATTTAAGAAAATAAATCAAAGATTTGACATTTCATGTAATGGGTACTTTATATCACCATCAATGGGTGTATTCTTTTAACCGAACCTGATAAGCTTCGAAGATTCATTCCCAAGTCGAGCGTCATCACTTCACACCGAGGCTGGCAAGCGCAGCGACGATCTCCGGGCAGCCGTAGCCAGCGGGGACGGCAGCCACGTTGGGGGACTCCGAGGGGACGACGTCTTCCCCGCCGTAGCTCTCCTCCCCCCGCAGCAGCGCCTCGCCGCCGTTCTCGGTGACGTCGCCGAGAACCACCGTCCGGTGGAGCCCCCCTCGGAGCTCCTCCGCGTCCGTATCCCCCTTCTCCCCCACGAACGCCGCCGTCTCTGCCGGGTCGACCCCCCACCTCGTCCACAGGTACCTTCACAGAGAAATCCATGGAAAACGGGAAGAAGGGGGAATAAGGAGGAAGAGAAGGGGAGGAAGTGATCATCCGCATCAGGAAGCCATGAAGAGGAAGGAAAAACGGGGCTCCATCGCCTGAGACTGACCTCATCGCCTGCGTCCTCGAGGCGAAGAGGGGAACTACGTTCAAGCGGGTGGCGGCGCAGGTGTAGACCAGGTTGCAGCGGAAGCCTCTCATCCGCAGCTTCTGGCGGAGTTCGTCGACTTTCCGACCCTGCTGAGGCCAGAAGAGTAAGCGAGCTTCGTCTGAAGAATTAATTACTCATCTAGTTCTGTGGGGGGAGGGGATTCACCGTGGCCGCCGTCTTCAGGGAGTAGGCGTAGCAGTGGGAGTTACAGGCCTTCAAGTCGATTCCCATGGTGCCCATTTGCTCGTCTTCCTTCCCTGCGCCGTCGAGCATGGCGAGCCTCGGCACGGCCGACTTGATGTGCTCCCCGGGCCAGCGGTGGTCAACGTGCGCCGAATAGTCGGGGTCGGCGGCGAGGTCCTTCCACGGGTAGCAGATGACGCTCCCGCTGCTGCAGATCAGAGCGTCGAACTCGGCCGGCGCCACGCGGCAAGCTTTCAGAGCTTCTATAGTCTCCGCCACTGTGGAGCCGGTGGAGAAGAGGAGACCCGTGCGGCCCCTGGAGCCCGCCGCCGCCGTCGCCGCCACCTTGTCGACGATTCCCTTCAGCTCGCCGACGGCAAGCTGCCCCCGGGGATCGTAACAATCGGCGGCGATGACGAAGAGCCTCCGCCTCCTGCCAGGGAAGTACGTCGCCGCCAGTGGGTGGTCAACGCTCTCGGGTCGGTGGCGGCGCAGGGCATCGAGTAAGGAAGTCACATCGCCATTGCCGTGGAGGTCAACTCCGCCGTTGACGGAGGAGCGGATGGAGAGATCGTCGACGTCTTTGAGGGAGTCGCTGAGGGGTTCCTCGGCCCGTGGCGCCACGTCGAGGCGCGTGCCCGGGTGGCGGCTGCGGCATTGTTCCACGTGGGAGAGATAGTTCCGGCAGTGCTCGGGCCAGGAGAAGCGGTGGATGTTCTTCAGGCCGTTCTTCCGGCATTCCAGCCACAGGCCCTTGTCGGCGACCAGCTTCAGGAGAGCCTCGGATATGGCAGTCTGATCGTGCGGGTCAACGAGTAGGCCGTTGTTCAGCGTCTGCATGCACCGCTCCAAGGTATTGTATCATTTTTTCGATGCGGGCAGAAGAGAAGAATCCAGACCGTCAAAGGCATTGTTGTCTGTTTACCTTGAGAATATCTACGGGACCTCCGTTCTTGGTCGCAACGATGGGCAGGCCATTAGCAGCTGCCTCTATGAGGGTGAGGCCGAAAGGCTCCACTAGAGCAGGATTGACGAAGACTCCCTTCGGTTCAGAAGAGAAAATTGATAAATGATTAATTGGGACCGTAATGATTTATCCGCAAGGTTCAATCCATACCTTGGTTTTAGCTGCAAGACGGTATATGTCGGGAACTTCGGATTGCTTGTGGTGCTTGGGGTACGCCACCTGTCCATAGAGATCGTACTTATCGATGAGTTTGAGGACGGTGGTGAGGACGGCAGAGCTGCTAGCTGGCATCTCCTCTACGTCGTCCCTGTTGCCCAGTATTAGCGTCTGCAGATAAAAAAAACTCGCCGTCAACTCCCATTGCGGTGTGATCTAATCGGTCGACTGGGCTAACAATGCCATACCAAATTAGCAAGCTCTTGGAGATGACGACTCTGGCCAAATGCCTTCAGTAACGTGGTAACATTTTTCTTCGGATCAGGACGAGAGAGAGCAAGGATCATGGGCTTGTGAGGATTCGTGAAGAATCTCATAACCTGCAATGTGGCTCATCATCGTCAGTCCAGATACGTGGATGAAGACTTGATCTCTCCAAGCGGTGCGAGGAAGACGACCTCAGTCCATATGGAAGGAATATTTCTTCTGGTCTGAGCCCTGTTGGGCCCAATCAAAAACTGGAGGTCGCCGTCCCCGTCCGCCAAATCTTGCGTCGTCACGTAGCTGAAATCCATCCCCGGCGGTATGACCTAATGAAGAAGCAAATTCAACGGACAGAAAAACGCAGTCAGTGACACGAATCCTAGTGACGATGATCCCGCTCACCATGCAAAAACCAGCTAAAGCTTTTACGACCTGGAGGCCTCACAGATTGCTGCTGCTTACCACCACGCGAGGCATGTGGCGGCCGAGGCAGCTGACGCCCCTCCGCCTCCTCACCCTCAGCTTTCTCTCGATCTTCAGGTCGAACCCGTCGTAGAGTCCCCACTGCTCCTCTATCTCCTGCCTCGTGCTGGTGACGATCATCTCCGCCGCGTCCAGCGCGAACTCTTCCGCTTCGATCCTCCTCGCGATGCGGTAAGTGGAGTTGATCTCCTCCCTGCTGAGCCTCCCCTGCTTCAGCAGCTGCTCGAACTTGTTCCGCCCCAGCGAGTGCCCTGTAAGAACCATGGGCACGTTGAGGGCCCCAGCGAGCCTCCCGGCCACCTCCCCGGCGTCGGCGTAGTGGCCGTGGATCACGTACGGCCACGCTGGCTTCCCACCCTCCGTCTGCTCTCCGAGAGCTCGAGCCACGTTGGTTATGTGGACCAGCGCACGGTCAATGAACTCGGGGATGTGGGGCCAGAGAGTCTCCTTGGCAAGGTACCTGATAGGTCAACCAAGCCCATTAATTTGGCCCTCAAAAAATCAAAGTAGACCCATTTCTCTCTTTCCTGGGATACCTTTCGCGTGGTCCGCACGGGAGTCGGATGATATACGCTCCGCAGCCATCGCCGAGGGACTGCAAATCGGACGGTCGAGACAGCATCTCCACCGGCTCCCCGTAGCTCCAGTCCACGTCAGGTGAGGCGATCTGCCTAGTCAGCAGGTCCACGCGGTAGATTCCCTTCGTGGAGGCCAAAGCCCTTGCCAGCTCTACTACATACTTCACCTGCACTAGAAAGGGAAACGTAAATATAACAACATTTTTTTATGATTAATCTGGATCGTCCATCAAGGGAACCCACCTGCCCCCCTGTGTCGGAGTCTCTCCCCAGCTCCATGTTGTCGCCACGCACCAACCCGTGCAAACTGCATCACACAAAGCGGATCCAACGGTTAAACTTCCGTGTAAGGATTTCCGCAGCGAACGAATGGAAGGCCGCAAGACCTGATCAGGACGATGTAGAGCCGCCTGGTCTCGTCGTCGTCCGACCAAATCCGCACGTCGGAGTTGATCCGGGACATGGAGTCCCTGAGATTGCCGGCGGAGCTAGGGTTTTCTTTGTCCTTCTCGCCCTCGGAGAGGTCGGGGAGGTCCTCTGATGCGTCTCTGTGGCCCTGCTCCCGCTCGAGGTGTCTCTCGGTGAGGCGGCGCACGTCCTCCCTCTCGATCTGGCGCAAAATCAAAGTTCAATCATCCTGACAGACTTTGACAGACTGTTGGGAGAAATCCCCGGAGCTTCCCCCTGACGGCAGAGGCATTCGAGCAATATTCATCGAGGTTTGATCAGAACTACGCGCCATGATTCTGGAAGATTCGATCCCTGGACTGCAGAGAATGTGCGCGCGAGGGAGAAAGAGAGCAACAGTTTTCTGGAGCGAGAGAGAGATCACCTGTTTCTTCCGGCGCGTCAGATGCCATATTCTCCAGCACATGTTCTCGAGCCTGTTGCTTCGATCCCGCAGATTCCTCGTGGCGGTGACCTGAAACGCAGAGAAGGATGACAACAGAGAACGTCAACTCGGACTCGATCGATCGATCGGTCTCTCGCAGAGGCAAGCGAGGTGAGTTACCTTGGTCCATGTCTTGTAGAGATCCGCCTCGTCGAAACCGTTGACGACCTCCTCCACGAAGTACTTTGTGGGACTGAACTTCAGCTGCGGGACCAGCGACGTCCTCTGCGTCCCCCCACCTTCGAGGCCCTTCCCGCCGCCGCCGGCGTCCAGAATCGCCTCCAGGTACCCGTTTATCCACTCGTTCCCAGCCATCACCGCCTCCTCCTCCCTCCTCCACGTCTCCTTCTGCCACTCCGCTCAGAGCACGGCTCTGCAGCGAAGAAGCCAACCCGACCCCGCCCTTTTGTAGGTGCCATGGCTACTCCTCTCGCCGATCCAACGGTGGCGGAGGCCTGCAACTGGCAAAAGTACTCTCCCCCCCCCCCCCCGGTCACCGGAGGCCACCGGGGGAGGTATCTTCCCGCCCTGTTGCGCCTCCGTCCTCGCCAATTGGGCGACGGTGACAGGCGGCGAAATTCGAACAATCTCAGAGAAAAGGGCGGGAATAAAGGCAGGAGGGAGATACAACCCTGCGGGGCCAGGCTCCTCCTCACAAGAAAAAACCGAGGAAAAGGTCCCAAATAAGGCAAGAATTACCGGGAAGGCGGATAAAGCACTTGTGGCGGCTCCGAATTACGTGTACCAGCTGCAAGAAGATTGGATATGCCGCGGGAATGTTCGGGCAAGTGGCGGCTGGATAGGCTGCCATGTGGGCAGGAAACTGAAAAAACCCCTGCTCTCCGGAATATCCATCTCTCAACTAAGTAGATAAATGGAATTATATCTTTTTTAGATTCTACCTCCTCGGGTAATATTCCAGTTTTTGCCTCTTAATCACCCACGTCATCTAATAAAAATTAAGTAATACATATTGATTAGTAAATAATAATCCAGGTGGCAGCTAGATAGGCTACCATGTGGCAGCAGACTGGAATATTAAAAAAACCCAAGTTCACCAGAATATCCATCTCTAAAGTAAAAAAATGGGATTATATTTTTTTTGGGTGCTATGTTAATTCTTGCCTCTTAACTAACCCACGTCATCTAATAAAAATTAAGTAATGCATATTTATTGGTAAAAAATATATCCAGGTGGCAGCTAGATAGCTTCCACGTGGCGTGATATTGCAATATCCAAAAACCCATGTTCACCGGAATATCAATCTCTCAACTAAAAAAATGGAATTAAAATTTTTTAAGATTCTACCACGTCGGGTGCTATTCCAATCTTTGCCTCCTAACTCACAAACGTGAGTCTAATAAAATTTAATTAATGCTATTTATCGGTAAATAATAATCCAAGTGGCACCTATATAGGCTTCCACGTGGCGGGATAATGAAATATATAAAAACCCATGTTCACCGGAATATCCATCTCTCAACTAAATAAATAAATGGTTTTGTATATTTTTTAGATTTCACCACCTCGATGCTATTTTGGTTTTTGTCTCTTAACTCATCAGTATATAATAACTAATAATTAATAAATATTTTCTGATAAATTATAATCCATTTTTCTTCGTCCCTCTCTCTAGTAGCTGGCGACATTTTTATATTGATCCCGTGGAATAAACTAATTTGGTTTTCTTCGTAATTTAGATGCTAATTACGCTGTCCGCTAACACCAGATTCGTCCCGGATCCGTCGTGGTTCTCTATCGGGTCCATTTCCTCCCCCCCTGAACGGTCCTGTCATAGGACGACACGTGCAGGAAGCACTATTTCTTAAATCATATCCCAGGTCCATCGGATCCGGCCGCGGGATAAAACCCTGCGGAGAAGGTTCCCCAACTGAAAGCGATTTGAAGTGCGGTCTGATCGTCGACATCTCCGCACAGTTCGCCGATTGCTCCGAGGATGCTCGGGGTGGAGGAGTCGAAGGCGCTGCTCTCCCTGCTGGGCGCCGACCAGCGGCCTCTGAGCGAGGTGTCGGCAGATTTCAGCTCTCAGTTCCCCCGGGATGTCCGCTTCAGGGCGTGCTGTTCTCTCGCGCTCCTTCTCGAGGTTGGCACGAATCTCCGGCTTCCTTCGTTAGGAGCTCTTCTGTGTCCTCATGTTTGGGGAGTATTGCTTTCGACTGTTGTTTTCTACCCGGCGATGGTTGTTTTGTCTTCTAGGGTTTTACGTTCCCACATTTCTTCGAGTATCTTTTTGTTTAGATCTGAGGTGAATAGGTTCCTGCGCCTAACGGGATGGGCGATGACTTTGGCCTTGAAATGATACATTCTGTAGTCTGTTTCTTTAAAATTGACTGCTGAGTGGTAATGCTGTTTCATTTGAAGCCCGTGAAGTCATCATTCATCAACACGGAACATATATTCGGTTGAAGAGAGTTACCTACCCCCTCAATCATGGAACTAGAATTATTAACTGGTGCAAAAGCAGGAGAATTAATAATTCGCCTTACCTCCTTAAAAAACCTGTTCTAAACATATTTCTCCGACCATCTTTCGTCTATTTCAAACTATCAAAACTGTTTCGTCGCGCTTCCTCTCTTACTGGTTGGCCAACCCTTCATTGACTGTCGATATTTCTTACATGAAATTGGATCTTAATGAATTTTCTTTTGATAGCTATTTATTTCGCGTAAGTCACTCGAATGACGGCTGAAACTGTCACGTTACACGAGTCTGGCAGGACTGAGTCGTGATCATCGGGTTCAACTAGTATCTTATGGCTACATCTGTAGATATTCCCTATTGACGTCTTGTTTCTGTTTTTAAAACCAAAGAATGTGCAGCCAAATCATGGTAACATGGAGAATCATATTACGAGAAGAAGAATGGAAAACTGAAGAACGCTAGAGAGGGAGAGGATGAAAAAAAACAGACGAATCAACGGCCTTGGTTAACGATCAAATATTTTTTATTGAAACATGTTGAATCATCGTCTTTCAGGCTCATATTTTTCTTTATTTTTGTTATCTCCTGTCAATTTCACGAGAAAAACAATTATTCTGTTAAACTATGAAGACTTGAAATGCCTGTGGGACGAAATAAAATTATAAGAGAACACTTGTCAGCCTATGAAAAAAAGGTTTTTCTTGAACAAGAAATTTACTCTGATATAAATCTGCTGTCTGAAAGGAGTTCAAGTGCTGGGGTTGGTGACAATTTCTGAATTTTTTGGTAGACCTTTTAATAGCCTTTGAGGAAAACTTTGATATGATCAACTTTATGAAATGAAACCTGGCACGCTTATTTCCGATTTACATTTTAAAGTTTAAAATTATTTTATGAGTGGTGCTTTGTGTGGCTTGTGTACTGATTGGTAGTATTGAAAATATAACATTATTGGCTATTTGTGATTTATGGATTCTTGTTGTTTTGATTGAAAATATAATATTATTAGCTAGGAAATGACACTTTGATCGTGTAGTTTTCTTAGAGCAGTTGAAATATCGAAGTCAGAGGAAGTACGAAGATATCTTCACGTGAAGCCTTCTTGCATCTCATCTGATGTTTGACAGTGGCTATTTTATTACTCTAATCATTTTTTGATGGATGGCCCAGTAAAAGGTTATATGCATGTATGTGCGCAAGATGGTGTACATGGGGAAGGATCTGGCTGGGACAACGGGTTTTAAGATTAGGAAAACACTGGGCTACTTAGGTTCCCAAAGAATGAATATAGAATGATGGGCTGTTTTTAAGGCTCCCGACACTACTTACTTTCTTTTTATGCTTCATCTAACTACAGATGATCCGTAAATAATATTCGTTGACGTTGAAATTTTTGTTGAATGGCAAGTAATAGACCATATTTTTTTACTTTTGCTGAACCCAGCTGCTGTTTGGTGTTTTTTCCTCCGATTAATTTCAGATGACTACTATGATGTTATGTATTGGTCATAATTTTCATTTATGCTTGTTGATGATTGGATGTTGTTATGCAACGGTTAGTCTGTAACTGCATTTAATATGTGCTCTCTTTCTCCAGTGTGATTTTATTTTATTTCTTCACATTCCTTTGCTGGTGGTGCAACTTGGTCTCATGTCAATTAATTGGAAAATTGTGTTCAGGATAAGAAGATGCTCAAGCCCAGTCAGCGTTTGGTTGCGTTTGCTATTTTGCATCAGGCTTATGTATCTCAACCGCCATTTTCAAGTCCGTTCATATCTTTTTTGATAGACGTAAGGAGATTTCATTTGTGCTCAGATGGTTTAAATTGGATTTTTTGTGAAGGTTTTTACCTAGTTAATGAACCACATAATAGAAAAAAATGTACGGGAAATGGTGAAGTGGATGCCGCTACATTATTTACTCGGAGTATTTTATTAGAAATGGCCGCTACCTCTCAGATTAAGATTTGTTCATCCTATTGTTTGTGTGTGTCTGACAGGCAGCTTGTGAGGAAGCAGCGGAGAAATTTGAAAGGACGTTTATCCTTCTCATGCTGGGATCTATTGCAACAAATGGCAATAAAGAGGTTCTGGACGCTAATTTCGTTCATTCTAGAAGTACAGTTGTTCATTTGAATTTTTAAGCGAATAATTGATAGATCTAGGCCACTGAAGATAGGGATTCCTTTTTCAAAAGCAATATCTTTGTACGAAGTCTAAACAGGATTCCAAGATCAAACTGGGTTTCTGTCCTCTTTTATTTCCACTTTGCAATGTGCTCATTTTGACAGTGAGAGTTCTGGTTCCAACCAGGAAAATAGTCTTGTCAAAAGAATGATGAAGAGAGCAGACAGATGAAGGTGTCTGGTTCTTGTAATCCATTTTTTTGTGTACTTGACGGATTTTGGTGCCCTAACATAATTAAGTGAGAAAGCAGCTATCAGATGATCTTTCAGTCAAGAGTACAGATGAACTTATGCAATGCTCTGGCAAAGAGAAGGTTATATTTGTGTTCTGAACGTGACATATGATGTCATCATCGCAGTCATATTGTTTGAAGTGAGTATGTGTTAGTTGGATCTAGTTTTTTGACCAGTTTGTGTTAGTTGCCTTGTTCTGTGAGGTGGAGTATTACGAATTTGTGAATGTGTCAAGTTTCTAAATAGTTTGGAAATTTAATGCAAACATACATAAACGTTCCTAGATGAATGCCAATATATAGATCGACGTCATATTTTTTGGTTGTTTATGATAATCCTGGTTTGGGTACATCTTTCACCCTCTCCATGTTTGGTTAACTCTTAACTCTAAAGGTGTATGGACTGTCTGGTGATTCTGGCCCAGTAGTAGTTAGACAATGGATGCAAGTGAATTACACAGAATCCGGCCGTGGAGATTGATTGTGATCGAGAAACTGATCTTAAGTGACAAATGTTTTGTGCAAAATGAGTGCTTTTCAAATTAGGATGAAAAGTCAAGTATTAAATCCGAATAATAAATCCAAAAACAGAGGCCTAATCTGTGGATTTACAGATTAATTTTATTATTTGACAAAATCCTGTGCACCATGTAAATAATCGAATTGCTTGCTGTTGAAAGGTGATATGTCATGCCTCAGTGATAATCCCTTTTCTTTTTCGTTTCTATGAGGTTAGATAAGTCCATTGGTGTATCAGGATCTGTTGAGTACTAACTAATCAGGCCTGAGTAGAATACGAGGTTAATTTAGATCATAATTCGTTCATCTTGATATGATTTTTCCTTGAAAATATTGCAAAAAGAAAATAGAATAGAAGCCTTGGTTGCCATGTCATACTAAGAATCTATTAGATCCACTTTGTGAGATCTAAAAGATGAAAAGGGAGAAGAGGACTCATTCTCTTCGTCCTCCTTTCTTCCCTTTGTTTTCACTCTTGCCACCTTTATTGCACTACCACCACTGTCTCTTTGTTCCTGTTAAACTTGCACATAGGCGGCGAAAAACATGTATGCCTGTATGGATACCCTTGAACGTTTTTTAAGGTCCATTAATTAGCGTACCCTCACTGTTTTTCTATGGATGGCTAATAGAACTTGGCTGGGTACTGATGTTTTTTTTTTTCAAGGCTAAAATTGATTTTTTTTAATATTTTTTTACTTCACTAATTCAATGCTTTGATTGCCGAGGATGTTTAGAAGTTATTTTGGATTCCCCTTTTTGGTCTCATCAATGTTGTCTTTTTTTTTTTTTTTTTGGGACCAATTCTGGTGACCTACAGTCCTTTTCCTCGTGATTTCTCCCTGTCACAATCTCTTTTACTTTCGTTGAGATTTTTCATATTTGCGGATATGACTAGCCGTACACATAAAATATTTGTCATCATTCAACATACTCAAAATCTTGCCGCTTTTTCTCATTCGTAGATAGTTGGCTAACCTCATCTATTGTGCCATCTGAGATTAGGTGAGAGTTATAGATCACCAACCCCCTTCCGTCTTATCTTGGAGACTGTCATACCTTCTTGTTTTAATGGCCTGATTGCTAGTCATCCACGCCTTCCATTGTATCTCCTTCACTGGGGCAATTGTTGCCGCTTGCTCCACTGTTGATCATCCCCATATCTCGCATTTACAATTCTACAAGCATTACCCTTTAAGGAATCCCTTTGATCTTTACTTGATTGCCTCAGCTTTTGGCATCGAGTTCTTCTACAAGCATTGAATCTGAATGGGTAGGTAAGAGATTCACCCCTTATTTAGAGTACGGAATGATTCCTTACCATTTCAGACGTCACAAAACTTTTAATTTACTTCGCATAAGTTCGAATATTAAGAACACTTTCCGCCTTTTTTCTTCCAATTGGCGTTGTGGCGTTGTGGGTAGGATTTTTGGCCTGATTTATTTATCATTTTAAATAAGATATAATCTCTGCTGACAAATAAAGAAAAAGAGATCTATACTCTCTTTTTTTGTGGCAAAAGTTGTTGGTTTCTTACGGGTCACATCTACTTGAACGTGCAGGTTCTGAAACAATCTGCAGTAGACTACATCAAAGGGTTCGATCCATCAGTACACGTGAGTATATAAAGACGTCCAGAGAATTGATTAGCCTAGCAAAGCACAGCATTCTCCAGTTGCGGGGGATAATTTCCTTTTTTGTTTTTCTCATCTGAATCCTTATAATTTCTCTGACATTCTCTCTTTACTTTACTTTCTGATGGCTACACAGGTGTTATTGCCTCGCGAACAACTCCTGAGGCAGTTTTCCGTTGGTGAACAGTCAGAACCGTACAGCAGTGTTTTCAGAAACGCTTCTATTAAAAATGTCGTAGCGGATCCGGATTTACCCTCAGGATTTGATGCAAATTCAGCAGAGTACGGCTACGTTCCAATCATTAGACATTAATATTGTAATTCCACGACAGAAAAATAAAAGAAAATAAAAAAATTTGACTTTTTTGTCGTGGATTTTCAGGTTCGAATTCTCTTCAAGAATTGGATCCGGAGACAGAGATGGTGCGATTGCCGGGCTTCTGTGTAATCTTTCACTTGAAGGATTAGATCCCCAGTGGATGAGACCACTACCACCTAGGCTCCCTATTCTTGACGGAGAGGTAGGAATTCCGAAAGTCTACATTCGTTTGTTTTGAAGAATTCCTATTGACGACATTTACTACTACTGTCGTCAATTATCTCACAGATGGTGTGGCTGATTCCGGACAACAGCCACGATCTCTTGTGGGACTACGGGATGTGCGCAGACACCAGCCGAGGAGCTGCCGTCAGGGACTTAATTGCGAAAGCCTTGAAGGGCCCACTCGCTCCAGCCCAACAAGAGGTTCTTGCAGCTTACTGCTTTACTTTATTTATTTATTTATTTATTTATTTTTATGCAAAAAACGGAGCTTATTAATAATATGTCTTGCGGAGGTAGGGAATCATATATATTTGATATATACTCTTACTTATTGCAGCAAGTCATGGTGGAGCTTAATAATGATCCAAAGCTGGTCTATCACTGTGGGCTGACACCTCGGAAGCTTCCAGTATGTAATCTCTTTGGGGGTGTGGGGGCGGGAGGATATGTTTTCTGTGCCACGTATGAATGTAAAAGAGATAGGATTTTGTTTCCAGGAACTTGTAGAACACAATCCCCTTGTCGCCGTTGAAGTACTGAAAAAGCTGATGAATTCTGCCGAGATCGAAGAGTAAGTTCCCCTTTTCTCACGCTGGGTATTTCTGGTATTTCCATCCGCTTTTAACTGGCTCACGCGGCTCTGCTGTCTACCGCCAGGTATTTCCGTGTCCTTGTGAGTATGGACATGAGTCTGCACTCCATGGAAGTCGTGAACCGGCTCACGACAGCTGTTAACCTCCCCACAGAGTTTGTACACATGTACATCACTAACTGCATATCGTCGTGCGAGAATATTAAGGTTCCATGAAGATCTAAACCCCCCTTCTCTCTTTCCCCTGCTATATTTTTTTTCATCTTAGGTTAATGATCATCATTACTCTGCTCCTAGTATGCATAATTCTTCTCCAAGTATCATCATATATTCTTCTCCAAGTATTAAATATCTTGTCCAAGCATATCATCATATTCTTTTCCAAGTGTACAAATTTCTTGTCCAAGCAATATCATCATATATTCTTCTCCAAGGGTATAAATTTCTTGTCCAAGCAATATCATCATATATTCTTCTCCAAGTATTAAATATCTTGTCCAAGCATATCATCATATTCTTCTCCAAGGGTATAAATTTCTTGTCCAAGCAATATCATCATATTCTTCTCCAAGGGTATAAATTTCTTGTCCAAGCAATATCATCATATATTCTTCTCCAAGTATCAAATATCTTGTCCAAGCATATCATCATATTCTTATCCAAGGGTATAAATTTCTTGTACAAGCATATCATCGCATTCTTCTCAAAGTGTATATCATCACTGGCAGTAAATACGCACCAATTCTATGCTTCTCTGCACAATATTTCATGCACGAGTATATTTACTTTGCTCCGGTATTCTTGGAAAATAATCTTATTTCTTTCTTTCTTTCTTTTCTCAGGACAAGTACATGCAGAACAGGCTCGTGAGATTAGTATGCGTCTTCCTACAGAGCCTCATCCGGAACAAAATCATCAACGGTGAGTCATCATAGTTGACCCGGGCACCGCCATTCGGTGAAGAAAGCACAGAAAACTATGCCTTTTGATCCTTTTTCTTCTTCTTTTTTTTTTTTATGTGGCCGGTTCTCTTCTTGTGCGCAGTTCAAGATCTCTTCATCGAAGTGCAGGCGTTCTGCATCGAGTTCTCGAGGATCCGCGAGGCGGCCGGCCTGTTCAGGCTCCTGAAGACCCTCGAATGAGCCGCTTCTTCTTCTTCTTCTTCTTCTTCGTATGTTGCCATCCATTCTGTACATGTTCTAACGTGTATCTATTTCTAGCTGGCCATTTCAAGGACGAATAAGATGAACCAGGGCTCCTCCCGCGATTCCCGTTGACCCAGATGGCGATGATTATGATGTCTCGGGGTTGACTAACGCGGCGGGAACTAATTGGCCGAAATTAGAACTGAAAGTCAGAACACCCCAACAATCTTCCCTTCCCATTGAACTCTAGGGTTCCGGATTTGAAGGGGTTGACTTGTATTCTCTCTGTGTAATAGCAAGAGAACCTGGGTCTGCAGATGAGATGTGACTCTACATACTACACCATCAGCCGATAATCATATATTACATATTATTTCCTAAATTTGAGCCAAATTCGGAATCGGATGACACGGCGGCGGAACTTCATTAGATTCCAGAAGCGGGATAAGATCCGCCGCAGGGCAAAGTCAAGATCACCCCAGAGGAGGGGGATAAGAATATCATTAGATATCAGAACGTGGGTCAACGGGCACTTACTGTCTACAGACAGGGATAATATACCGGAGGAGGCCGCATGTAGCATGATGCCCGTATAGGAGCATTTCAGAGGTTGACTTATCCCGTTACTTGCATGACTCACGGTCGTCGTGAGTGGGCGGGGTAGACGGGATGCTGAAAATCTGAGCGATCAGCGTTGACCCACATTGGGGAAAGAACTTGCCTACTATAATCCGAGTCAACTCCGCCGTTCACATATCCGCGTGCAGGCCGAGCTGCAATCGGAAGTCAACGGTAATATGAGAAACAAGGCAATATGAATCGAGGTTTGAATCCCCGGGTGAGGGGGAGGGGGGGGGGGGTGTGTGCAGGGGGTATAACCTAATAGAACGCAGGAGGGTCTAACCTTGGGGATAACTCGGAGACGCTGGATGGGCATAATCAGACCTGCAATTCCCCGGCCATGAAGATTCGTCCCGGTGGACCGGCGATTCTCGTGGATTCAGAGGATGCTGCAGCCTTGGGAGAAGGCCCGAGTTCGGGCTAGGGTTGACTGATGCCGCCGAATAGCGGGAATTGGTCAAAGCCCTGAAATCAGTTAACTCCGCCGAACCCTGGTAGGGTTTCTTTTCCCTCGGAAGAGGAGCTAATGAGGTTGACTTTGGCGTTACCGGAGTACCATTGTGTTGTTGAGAGGGCTTATCCTGTCCCGACATCTGCAAGAGAGGAATTTTTTTCATGGAGTTGACTCACATTAGCTCAAGATCACTTCAAAAGGCTCTAGACGGTCTGTAGGAGCATCCAGACCGCCTAAGTTCAGACCATAAATGGAAATTATATCCGGAATAGGGTCACATCGAAAGTCTCTACAAGGCCAGAAATGGAAGATCTGTGGGAGCATCCAAATGACCTGAAGCTCCAACCCACCCTCGAGGGCCCTGGGCTGAAGATGACTATGAATAGAAATTGCAAGAGATTTGACAGGGGAAGGAGAACAAAGACGCACCGAAAATCTCAGTGTCCTGTTGTGGAGACACACGAGACCAGAGAATAGCCTAACGGCATAGTTTGCAATCTCCTCGCTTTCGTACTCTGCAAATGCATAGCCCTTATGACGGTTGGTCTCCTTGTCCATGGGTATGTACAGGTCTACGACGCGACCAACCTGGATCAGTATCTCGTATAATACCCTATCCGTCACCTTCTCGTCCAGATTACCTAGCATGAAATAAATCGAATTAAAATAAATTAATTTCATGAAGATGGGTTCCGCCGTACATCCAACTAATTGGCTCCGAGGAGAAGATGAGCTCGGATGAAAGACCAAACTCTGTAACTTTGTGAGAGAAAATACCAAAAGGAAGTGACCTACAACCTAAAAGGAGGATAATTTTTGTCTAAAAGGATATAGAAATTCAGATGAGAAAGAATATCTGACGCGTAGAAAACACAGATGGCAATGTATGGAGCCAAAACTGAGATATTACAATGTATGTGAGCATTGTTCTTTCGCCCTACAATGCCGCGCACATGAATTATGGAAAGGGGCGATCAAATTTTTGGGCGATTATCTACTTTTAGAAAATAACTAGAAAATGTGAAATGAGCGTAGAGAAGCTAAGTTCAGATAGTACCTACGTTTTCCGACTTGGTGAGATGAAATAACAAGGAAGAATTAGAGCCACAACGACCAGAAACATTCTAGAGAAACTTACCGACGACAGAAACCGTGAATGAAAAACAATCAAATCGAGGGGCCAAACGTTCGATTCAGTTCGATCTGACTAAGTGAAAAAGAGGTTGTTCAGTCACGAGACGAGATTACCTATGAACATCGTGCAGCTTGGATTACGCGCCATCACCGAGCCTCCAAGTATCCCGCTACCGTTTCAAAACCTTATTCCTCCCCAGGCGGAATAAACCCTAGTGGGGAATACGGTGGTAATTGACGCCGAGAACGGCACGACACCTTATCAGAGATGAAGCAGCCGAAACCCTAAAGCTCTTCCAGATCGTCACGAACTCTGCAAGGAGACTTTCCACCGCCAACCACCACCTCCGGTTAAGAAGAGCTTCGTCAGTGCAGGAAGTCCAAGATACCCGCCATTTATACAGCCATCCTCCAACCGTCCCTCATTTCCTACTGATTCCCTTCTTCATGTTCTAGGTCATCTAGATCCTTCCATCTATTATTACCCATAAGAAAATACCAAACATACCCCTTACGCTAGTAAAGCATCTACATAGAATTGTAGATTACTCCTAATAACAGGGGTAACTTGGGTATTATCTTCGTGAATTGGATACCCATCCTCGACTTCTTCCTGGTGGTTCATGAACCCCCGCCCCAGTTTCTCTTGGTTTTGGGCCTTTAAAAGCCCAACAAGAAGAGTTACATGGATACCGTTTATAACCTGGGGCCCATTTTATCTTCCGAGTCTGTACCCAGCACAGTTTTTCTCATTTTTGGGCCTCGAAATCAGCCCAACAAGAAAAAATATCTTTACATCTTCTCTCTTCTCCTCAGTTTCCACTTCTCTCTCTCTCTCTCTCTCCCTTGTTCAAATCAGTGCATAAGAAAGATCTTAGAGCATATTTTTTGTCAGTTTTCCTCTCTCTCTCTCTCTCTCCCACCCTCCCTCTCTCTATCTCTTCCTCACTCCCTCTCTCCATCTCTCCCTCTCTCTCTCTCTCTCTATCTCTCCCCCTCTCTCTCTCTCTCTATCTATCTCTCCCTCTCTCCCTCTCTCTCCCTCTCTCTTTTGTTCAAATCAGTGCATAAGAAGGATCGGCCGAGATCGTCCGATTTTGAGTTCGAGCTTTACAGGGCCCCGCCCCAGAGACTGAAACTTTGGTATGTAATCAAGATAAACATCCATGAGCAACTTTATTTATTAATCGCAAGAACAAAGTTAATTACACGAATAATTATGAAATAAACTTATGATCCTGATTTAAACACCTGGAGATCATTCACCCTCCCCAGCTCCCTCTCTACCCGACCAAATATAAAATAAAATGGAGAAACCATATAAGGGAAATAAAGATAATCACATAAGTTTCATTGTCCTCTCTCTCTCTCTCTCTCTCTCTCTCTCTCTCTCTCTCTCTCTCTCTCGCTCTAAGCCCCCTGGTCTTCAAAACTTGGGGAGAAAAGTACCCAACATTCCTTCCTCTCCTGAGAGAATGGCATAAATACCAGACGCTGTACCTCGTTGTGAAACTGCAGATTATTATGAACAAATATAGAAAAAAATGGCGGATTACGCTGGGGGCGATCAACTCCACTTGCGGGGCTTGAAATGGGGGAACAGTCCGAGAATGTGCTCCGGCATGAAATCGTGCCTCGTCAGGATTCCGACCACCGGCGGCCTCTGCGAGATAGAACGAGCGTCAGCTCCCTGTTACAGAGCTCCAGACTTAATGGCGTTCTTGGCTGCCGATATTACCTTTCTAGAACGGGTTGGGTAATCGGAGATGAAAAAAAAGAAAAACCTCGACAGCAGGAAGACGAGAGTAGTAGAGAGAGAGAGAGAGAGGGGAGGGGGGGCTTACCCCGGGGGTCTTGGGGACGACGCAGAGATGGCGGAGACCGAGCTCACGGAAGAGAACAGCAGCTTTGGCCAGCGACATGGTCTCCACCACGGTATAAGGCGAGGTGTTGGTGATGGGGTGGAGATCGACATACATTTCCATATCTTCCTCCTCGATCTCCAGGTCCTCGAGCTTGACTCCCTTCCCGGATCCGGCCTTGGCGAAGTCAAACGCCCCGAAGTTCCTAGACACCTGGGAGACCCCGGTGGCCACCCTCTCCTTGGTGAACTTCTTCCCCTTGAGCAGCACCAGCAGATGAGACCTCAGCACCAGCCCGCACAGCTCCGGCGCATCGGTGTAGGGCGGCTCGTCCACCACGGGGAACCCGTGGTGCCCAGTGAGCCGCAGGCCGTGCATGATGTTGCCCACCTTCTCCACGCCGGAGAAAATGATCAGCGGGCCGGAGACCACGTCCCCGGCGACCAGGTGCCGCATGTAGGGCTCCGCATGGGCCTCCATGTAAGGCAGCCCCTTCATGGTGACGATCTGGTCATAGACCCCCTTGTTGAAGCTGTCCGCCACCGTCTTGGACACGAGCAGCACGAGCATGACCAGTGGGAGCATCAGCAGGTCGTTGGTGAGCTCCAGGAGGATGACGCAGACAGAGACAGTCATCCTCATCGTGCCGCCGAGGAAGGAGGCGGCGCCGAGGAGGGCGAAGAGGCCCGCGTCGAGGTCGGAGACGGAGCCGAGGAGGGTGCCGAAGATGCGGCCGTAGGAGGCGCCAGCGAGGATCACGGGGATGAAGAGCCCGGATGGGACGGCGATGCCGTAGGTGAACAGGCCGAGGAGGTAGACGGCGGTGAAGAAGATGAGCAGCGTGGAGATGCGGAACTCGTTGTCGGTGTTGCCGCTGAAGAGGTTGCGGATAGCGTCGTCGTTGGTGTTGAGGAACAGGGAGGCCAGGTCGTTGTAGTGGCCGGGGGGGCACTGGAAGTTCTTGAAGTTGCCGGAGCGGCCGATGGTCGGGCACTGCTCCTTCAGCCCCGCCGGGCACGGCGTGCACCGCGCGAACCACGGCAGGCCGTACGCGCAGAACGAGGTCACCAGCGATATACCCATCGTCAGCAGAATCTTGAACGGCGCTCCCTTCCTGAAAAAATCATTTCCCTCTCTCTCTATTAGCAAATTTTCTCTCTCTCTAGATTATTGGGATTAAAACTAGCATGGAGTTGGGGGAGTGGCTTACTCGTTGATGATGCTGTAGACGCGGAGGATCTTGTTGAGGAGGAAGTTGAAGAGCCCGCCGAAGATGCCGCCGGTGACGCCGAGGATGAGGACGACCAGAAGATCGGGAGTGCTGTAGCTGATGACGGTCGAGCTGATGTCGAACATTATCAGGCCGCCTTTCCCAAAGAGCCCACATTTTCCGCTCTGGCAGTATTCTATGAGAGTTCTCAGCACCACCGCGACGACGGCCGTGGTGAAGAAAGTCCTCCACAGGAGAGAGCTCCTCCACCTGGGAGGCACAGAAAATCATCGAATCGTGCATAAATCATTGAATATGAAAGAAATCATGGGCGGACGGAAAGAAGTTTGCCTCAGATGAGGGGTAGGAAACCGCGAACAGGTCGAAGGGGTTACCAAGAGGCTGCTTCTTCGAGGGCGAAGAGGACGCCACCAACAGGGGCCCTGAAGGCGGCCGCCACGCCCGCTGCAGCCCCGCAGGTGATCAGGTCCCGTCTGTCCCGATCATTCTTGAAGTATCTAAGCCAGGTCCACGTCAGATGGTACTTGCGCGATCCACCCTGCCCGAGTATTGAAGCAATGCATGCCCCTGTGTGGACCATCGGTCCCTCCTTACCCAGCACAAACCCAGCGGAGACACCAAATATAGAACCAATTATCTGCAGACAAGAAAGGTTGACGCTTGACAATGCTTTCCCAAAAACAGATGATGTAGGGCCATCATATTTCTTTACAAAGGAATAAAGTACGATCCCAAAGACAAAAAGTGTAGGTGCATAAAGAAAAATTACTCCTTCCTACGTCCTACGATCGACTGTCCAGAGAAAGATACGGAACCATTGTACCAGTTGCTTACCTATTTTTGATAAATATGGATAATTATTCAATATCCAGCTTTAAATGTGGAAAAAACAGTTTTTTTCACGATTTATGTATGATTCCGGAAAATCCACGTCCTGATGTCGTGAGAAACACTTAAAAAAAGCTAACATATGATAAATCGGCAACAATGAAAATTGATTATTTTTGGTAATATCATGAGAAATAAAATTGACAGCCGCATGTCAAAATCAAATACCGGTTACCCAATCTCTCCTTGCTCTTATTTATATCTGCTGATAAAATATGAATACCAGTAAAGAAAGACGTCACATATGACCCGTATTCATTCCCTCCTCCAATCCAAACACCTTCTCCCTGGAGAAGTAAGATGGTTAATTTATTCGTTCCATTGCATAAAAATGCAGAAAAGTTTCCTTCTTGCCATTCTCCTCACTGGGAAAGGTCAAATGATGTTATCGACATGTTTCATTGAATCACATACTATTATCCAAAGTAATCTATTAATGATTAGTGGATGCTTCGGAGCATAATGGTCCCTGCCTAGGTGAATTTAATAAAAGAAGTGGCAATGCTTACAATCCAAATATAAATCAACATAAATGATCAAACCTTTGCCTGACAGATTGATTCTGTAAGTCTTATTGTCTTTTCTGATCAAATCTATAACACTGTTCAAATAGAATACGACATTATTTAGATGCTTTTGCAATGATTGATTCAGAATCTTGGCGCTAGCAATTCATCTCTACTGAGTAGTGCGTGTGAGCTCCAACATTACCTTCACAAAGAGTGTACTCGGGGCCAGAATGGAATGAGCATCGACACCATTCAGATACGCCTTAACTTCAGGTATGCCAGACCCTGCTGCTGCAGGTGCAATATAAGCGCAGACTGCTGCTGCGATGGCAGCAAGAACTAAATTGCAACCAGCAAACGCAAAAAATGCCATGTAATATCTGTACTGGAAAACAGAATCAGAAATAAATGGCCTTGACCTTTGAATCTGTCAATCCACCAAATGCCAAACTGATCCTAGAGTTAAACTGAACTTGAACTTAAAATTGCCATGATCATTTAAGAGAAAAAAAAATGCGAGCCTTTTCATTTACCTCTTCACAAGCATGAGATCGCTTGTCAGCAGGAGTTTGAACCCGGCAATGTTTTCAACCGCCAGATTGTTGAAGAAGCCCACCAGCCCTGTGCCCAGGCCAATTAGGAGAGCAAGGGTCCATTTGAGCACAATGTACTGGTATATCTGGACCTTCCTCCTCGACCTCCAGTCTTGCTTGAATAGATCGTTCTCTACAATCCTGTAATCGGAAAAAATATTTAAAGCTATAGGTTTAATTGGAAAATAACATTGATCCTTTCAGTCAGCCACATGTTAAAGGAATGACATTAATAATTCTGACTACTTACTCGTAATCGAGGCTCTCAATAGGGCAGATGTTGGCACCAACAATGGCCATCTGGGACGTGGTATTCTTGGTGCGCTTCCGCAGCAGGAGGGGCTCCCTCATGTCGGAGACATCAGAGCCGTTCCGCTCCATCGCTCCTCCCTCCGTCCCCGGACATTCGTGACTTTCTATGTCGTTCCCCACCCCCCGGTGGTCCATCGCGCTGCGCACCTCCTCCTGACCAGTCGGAGCTCCTTTCCCTTCCACCTGCACGATCAAGAAGATAGAGAAGCCATATTAGCATTGGGAGAGGAAACCCATTTCGAACAGGTCCTACCGCGACGGGGGTTTCCTGAGAGGCTTGACCTTAGACCTACCCCTCGTCCAAAACCCGGATTACACCTTCCAATCCAAGGTGCTTGAAGTCGAACAAAGGATAGAAAGTTTGGTTGATAGTACGGTCAAAGCCAGAACAGGGCCAGCGCGTCCCCACGCTGTACCTGCCTCCGTCTTTGAGATTAAAGCCGTTGACCCGGGAAAACCTCCACCGGCCTGTTGAGTGCCAGAGTGCCTAAATGGGAAAGACGGGCTGCGGCAAGTGGCGGAAATTAGCTTGACAAATCCGAGTATTTATTTAGGAAATATTAGCGAGTTCCCTGTATCAGCCGTACTCTTCTTTCTCGAAGTAACCTCTAGCTGAATCAGAAAGCTCAATCGTCTCGACAGATTTCTTCAAGCGGCCTCCTCTCCAGCCCAAGACAGCGAAGAGAAGCATCATCATTGTCACCGTCCATCGGCACTGTGATCGTGATGAGGCCAGATAGGGCCACCTACCTCCCCACCAAGAAGGCCAGATCGACTACGAGATTCATTCGAATATGAAATACAATCCTGGAAATACAGCGTTCCACTTTTTTTACTACCCAAGGCTTTGAAACATTTCGAAATATTGAACCGGGTCTCTGGACCGGACAGAGACGGCGGTTCAAACGGATAACCCCGGGGGGCGCCAAGGTCCACCTGACCTTCAGAGCCCATGATGGCGACGACAATCACAGGAAGAAGGTTATCGGATGACGACAGGAGAAAAAAAGGCGAGGAAGCAAGGGGGAGGAGGTGGGACATGGACAGCCTCTCGCCTCACGTTCCGGTTTCTGGTAGGGAGAGAGGTCGAGGAGAAATCGTGAAGAAGAAAGGACAGCTGGTGAGTTCTCCGTGACTGGGTGATGGCACATCGATGATGATAATCAGAAAGGCGACAGCCTGTCCTCCGTTAGAATCGGGGAGCAGTGAGTAGAGCGGAATTAATGGAGGAAACAGGGAGGATTTCCAGGGTGAACTTAAAGGTTGGGCAGTTCCTTGGGAGAATTCGATGATGAACGGGTGAAAGGAGGCGGGAATTGGAAGCAGACGAAATCGTCGAAAAACAGGACAAAAGAAAGATCAAGGGAAAAAGGACGGAAGCGGCCACTGAAACCTAACTCAGACGATAAATCGAACCTCGGGTATTCATCCGATGGCGATTATCGTCGGGAAATGAGTCCGCAGGACGGTCATCTCCCCAGACGAATAAGGTTCCTCTACGAACATGCATCCCACCACCGGCGTTGTTTTCGTGGGAAGATCCGACAAACACGCCGTTCCTCTTCTGAAATCAACTCCTTCTCGAAAACAAAAAAGAAGAACACAGGCGTTAAATACGGATTCGAATTCCCGGCACGACCTGTTGTTTCATCTGTGTCTCTACCGCGATCGTCCGGAAAAAGGAAGCTGCAGTCCTACGACCGCACGCGACGAATCGGACAAAGGATATTCAACCGATTGTAGCTACTTTCAGGAAATGAACGGACGCATATTCATCACTGCGGACGAATCGAATTCCTCCACGAACGGATATCCTACGGTCGGTTCTGATTTCATCTCTGAACGCTCACGAAACCTCCCCTCCACTACGAAGATCAATTCCGTGATAACACAAACCGAAGATCGTCCCTGTCCATGCAGATTCCAACTCTGGCCTCCGACCGAGTTCACCGTCGCCGCAATCAGGAACTCAAAACCTAACGATCGAAGGAAATAAGAGATTAAGAGAGTTTACCAGTGGAGGTCCAAGACTTCCTCTTCGTCTTCCGCCCGCGTGGCGGTGGCGTACAGGAGGACCTCGGAGCTCCTCTGCTGGTTTCGGGTAACCCCAAGAGCTTCCAGGCCTTCGCGACCGGAAGACGACAGAAACGGGCGACGGAGGAGACTACTTAAAGGACACGACTCCCCCACGCCCGGGGATTCCTCATTTAGCGAACGGCCCTGATTTTATGCTATTTTCTGTTATCCCACGCGTCATATCAGCACCAGATCAATACATTTCTTAATCATATATATACATTTTATTTTATTTTTCCAGGAAATGGTGGTTGCTCCAACTTACTACGCATAATACGTGGATTAACGCATTTTTACTAATTAAAAAGTTTTGTCTGGTTTTGTAAAAAAATTATAAATATTATATAAAAGTCAGCCTCGTGTTCCTTAAGGCGGTCCAGGCTTCGTTGCGTGATTGATTGGACAGAATGGGATGGCTCGGGTCCACCGCCCTCACGAATCGTTCCGTGGCACCCGCCTTGGGTTCGAATCCGTAACGTGAGACATGTGTCATATTTTGCAATTGATCGATTGAAAAGGCTGACGACAGCAAACATACCACGTGGATCATCTATCTACACCCCGATCTGATTTTTACGCCACCCAAACGGGCGAACACTGCAATCGATAGACACGCTGGCGTTCTCGATTATTGATGAACGAATCGTTGGAAGCCATATCAACACTATTAATGCACATGTGTACGGTCGGTGGCGACTGACTTTGCCAAGCGGACAGCGCCATGGAGGCGTCACCAGCTGGCAGTAATGTTCGGGACCAACTGCTTGGCACGGCATACACGCGTAATTTGTTTTCCCCTTTATTCGCGGGTCTTGGTCTTACATGGGGCCCGCATGTTCGAGATAACGCGAATTTTCGGGCCGGGCCGAGCTCGTGACTATACGAGTTCAGCTCATTAACTGAACAAGTTCCCCACAGACCGGCCCATCGCCCGTTTTTACAAACTCCTTCTTGGGCTTACGACTCAAAATTAGGCCCACGAGAAAAAAAAAGGGCTAGAATAATTTCTAACACTCGGATGTCAAATAATTTTTAAAATTATTTATTAAAACGGGAAAAATATTTATTCGCTATTTTAATAATAGTTTCTTCCCTTCGTGTGAGGACCCCTCTTAATCTCTGCGCCGTTACAGAACAGTTGTGATGCTTTTGACCAGGCCAGCCCGCTTCTTCTTTTCGGGCTAAAACTTTTATATCCAGGCCCAAAAAAAGGCCTATTAACTAACGATATTCCATAGTTTCCGTGGAGAAAAATGTAAAATCACTTTTTTAAAACTCTAAATTGTGTATTTACTCCAATACGAGTTTGATCATTTACTCCAATACGAATTATTAAGAAATAAATTATGGCCTTGTGTTCCCATTTAGGCGTTTGATCATTATTATTTGATTAAAAATATAACATATATAAATATATATAATGTTCAATCACGATATATTTTAGAGCGAGCTTATTAGTCTCATTAGTTTCAAAACAGACCTCCTCAACATTCGATGGAGAAGTTCGTTGTTAGGAGAAGACAGAAGTCAAGGGGGAGACCGTGGGGGCCCACTCCTCTGTTCCTCCGAGTTGATAATTGTTATAGCCAGCCACCGAAGCAGCTAATAAAGGTGACGGCGTAAAAGCTTCTTACTCCTACTTAATTGAGGTCAGACTAATTTGCAATTTCATAATATAAAATGTTTATTAGAAAATGTTTCCTTACACAAGGGATCAACGTAATATGAACAGCGTGTGGGCAGTCTTATCTATTGGACCGGCTCACATGATGCTCGCCAAAGTATAAAAGAAACTACTATTGAGATATGTAAGAAATGCTATTTAATTTAATGGAAGGGTGTAAACAGAAAAAAGTGTTTAAGCGGGGACTCAGGCTGCCCTGGTGGGGTCCACCTTGCTTCTTCTTCTTCTTCTTCTTCTTCTTCTTCTTCTTCCTCCACCACCTCGGGGGCCCAGTCAGAGGGGAAGACCACGTCTTCTTCGTTGAGTGTTGCCCTTGCGGCGCGCACAGCGGCGAAGCCCTCTCCCTGACAGTGGTTTCTCTCTTCCGAGTGTTTTTTACGAAGATTCGCGGATGGTCGGGGAGAGCGTGTAGGTGACGTCGACGAGGAGGAAGAAACGAAGATCGACTTTTCACGCGTTTCCTCCTTGTTCTTCTATTTAGTCCGAGGGTTTCGTTGTCGCGGGTGAGTAGATGGGTTTTCCTGATCGCCGTGTCTTTCAATAGGTCGCTCTGACCTCGGGTTTGCAGATCCTATACCTTTGCGGTCCGGTGGGCTCGGGGAGACGGCAAATTCTAATTCCGGCGCGGCTCGGGGGATCCGGGGATTTGTGTCGAGGGAGGAGAGAGTATCTGTTGTCTTTGAAGGTGAGTAATGCGTTATTGAGTTTTGATTTCCGGATTGTTGTGGTTTCATTTGTGGGGAATTTGTTTTCCGTGTCTAGTTTCGAAGGACATACGAGTGGTCTGGGAGGATTAAACAGAACTTTTGAACCGAAAGTATATCGCGTTCCCTCGCTTTCTAATGCTGTGATTTTCGATTTCAAACTGTTATTTGATCTTTAATGGATTGTATGCCTCGGTTTTTAGAGCTATGAATTTTGACAGAGATCGATTCCTCTGCCGTCTGCTCTTCTTCCCTTCATACCGCGCGAATTGTTGTTATTGTATCATATTATTCAATGTTATCCATCTTCCGGAAAAGAGTAATTCATGAACGCAATATATTCAGGGAAGGCCAGATGAAACCGCTATTCAAGGGGGCGCATTATGAGGAGGATCCGGAACAATTTCCAACCACTCCCAGAAAAGATCGGTCACTGGGTGTGATAAAGCTTGTCACTGCGCTGGTCATTTTCATGGCTGGTGGGGTGATTGGCTTATCCGTGAATACCCACTTCAGTCGGTACTTGGGTTCCCAGACCGAACTCTTCTTTCCCACCACTCGTTACATCGAGGAGTGTCTGAGCATAGAAAGCTACATCGAACCGAAGCAGTTGAAGCATCAGATGACAGATGAGGAGCTTTTCTGGAGAGGATCCATGGTGCCAAAGAAAGCTGATTTTCCATATAAGAGGGTGCCCAAGGTGGCTTTCATGTTCTTGACTAGAGGTGCTCTGCCACTTGGACCCTTGTGGGAAAGGTTCTTCCATGGCCACGAGGGACTCTTCACAGTCTATGTGCATGCTCTCCCAGGATACAAGCTCAACGTCACCGAGAATTCCGCTTTCTATGGTCGCCAGATACCAAGTCAGGTACAATCCTTTTTAGACATTAGTCGCTCGCCACCTTATTTTCATTTCCTCTTACTGGTTATCATTTACAGGATTATTTGTTGTAAATATAAAATACGACCAACAGAAAACTAATAAGTCTGGGGTTGATGCTTCCTAAAATGGTGTTCAAGTTCTTACTTGGAGCTGTATGTGACTTTGGAGCCCAGCTCCGAGAATAACAATGAAGTGACTCCTGAAGAGAAGTCTTTCTCTATGATTTGGGGATAGAATGATGTAAGGTTAAAATGAAGAACGAATGACAGGTTTAAATCTTGTCCTGGACAACCGCTTGCGCAGACTCCCTATCATTGGTGTTCTAAGTAGAATTTCTTGTTTCCTTTTTTTTTTTTTTTCAACAAATTGATGTTCGGTCAGATTTGGGGATCTTGTAGAACACGTGATCGATATCTCTTCAATTCATTTTTGGTCAGATTTGGAATCTTGTAGCATATGTGTCCTGAACTCAACATCCGCTTCCACTGACGAGTGAGATCAAATTCCTTGTTTTTTAAACACATTAAACAAGTGAGCTTTAAGTTGAATGAACCTCCGACTCTGGTAATATTTTTTTTTAGAAATAACGATAGAACATAATGGGCTGTAGATGTTGATTCGATTAATTGCTGGAGAGATAGGGTTTATGATGATAGAACCAATTACTGTATGTTGGATGTGATTATACTATTGCAGATGCTCATTGTCGACAGAACCAGTGAAAATGAAGCGAAGAGAGCATCAACTTAATGATGCGATACCCTGGAACATTGTGAACTGTGAACTCAGGTTGATCCATGACATTAAGAAACATTGTGAAAGAAAGCTAGGTAAACTAAATTTTTTCTCGTCTTTCACCAAGATCTAACGCATCTGGGCTTCTTTCTAGCTCAATATCCAGAACAAGCAAAGAACGCTCTCAGTCTTCTTCATTGACATATTCATGAGAATCTACGTTTTAGTTTTAGATAAGAACTGCTGTATTGATCGAACCTGGCAACAATATTGGTGTCACGTAATATGAACTGAAAGAAAATCATAAAAACCCGGTTTTTTTAACTTGTAATTTCCCTGTTATTATTTACATTTAATCGAAGCAACCAATATTCTCTGGAGAGACGTATTTAACAATTTCTCTTATCATGCAGGACGTCTCATGGGGATCAGTATCATTGGTGGATGCTGAGAAACGGCTCATGGGAAATGCCCTGCTGGACTTTTCAAATGAGCGCTTCGTTCTTCTCTCCGAGAGCTGCATACCTGTCTTCAATTTTCCGACCGTGTACAAATATCTGATCAACTCGGAGCAGAGCTACGTAGAATCATACGACGACCCATCGCATCGTGGGCGGGGGCGCTACTCCCGAAGCATGGCCCCCGAGATCTCTCTCTACCAGTGGAGAAAAGGGTCCGAGTGGTTTGAGATGAGCAGAGAATTGGCCATCGACATTGTCTCAGACTCCAAGTATTACTCCATCTTCAGAAGGTACTGCAAGCCCTCCTGCTACCCTGATGAACACTACATACCCACCTACTTGAACATGTTCCATGGGGAGTTGAATGCAAACAGAACAGTCACCTGGGTTGACTGGTCGAGGTTGGGCCCTCATCCGGCCCAGTTCGGCCGGGCAGATGTCAACGAGACCTTCATCCAGTCCATCAGGAACAATGGGACCATCTGCACATACAACTCCAAGCCCACGTCCGTTTGCTTCCTCTTCGCGAGGAAGTTTGCGCCCAGTGCTCTGGAGCCCCTTCTCAAGATCAGTCAAACAGTGATGAAGTTCTGAACCCATTCTTTGCTCCTTCCCGTGTTGGGGATGTTTCCATCGTTGGACTTTTGGGTCGCCGCCAGATTCTTTTTAATCTGTTTGGAGTTCTGGTTCTAGGGGCATTCGGGGGGCCTTCTCTGTTTTTCATCTTGAGAAGTGCTGATGAATTCAATGGCATTGGTCTATTTGCTCTTTCAGCTCCTTGATTTCTTCTGATCCCATGATGTTTCAGTTCTTGTACAGAGGTCACATTAATTATTTCCTCCATTTCTCAGAGATTTGGGTTCGGGGGTTCTCGACAGTTTGATTGATCTGCTTCTGGGTCTGCGGCATCTGATCTTCAATGCCGATGGCGAAATCAGCCTGGTGGATCGCAGAGATGCCGACCTTCTCTCTCCTGCTAGGCTCCGAGAGCAGAGCGAGGGACGGAGGGAAGATCCCGTGGAGTGGGGCGGTATGGGGGAGGGGATCTTGGAGGTTTCCTGGCCTCGCGAAGAACACATGGAGCACACGGAAAAAAATCTGATCGTTTATTCTCGGAGAAGCATCCAAAAGCACAGAATATGGTGGGAGATTTCTATGAATCTGATAGACAGCGCGAGGAATGGTACAAAAAGTTGCCGAGGGCGATCCTATGAATCTGCGAACGAGGCGGCGGCGGCTTCCTCCGCGGCTTCGGGGGAGCAGTTGAAGCCGCAGCGGCAGCGAGGGCAGTCCTCGAAGTTGGAGAGGGGGAATGAGGCAGAGAGAGGGCCGACGTAGAAGCTGAGTGAGTTCTGCCCCTTCACGACCTCGCCGATCCCAAACCAGACGAAGAGAACCTTCACGCTGACTCCCTTGAGCTCTGTCAGAGCTCCAGCGGCCTCGTCCAGTCTCCCGGAGATCTTCCTCTTGTAGTTGAGCAGGTAACCCCCCTCCACAGCGAAATCGCAGTCGCCGCGGCCTCCCAGATGGACCTCGAAGGTCTTATCCTCCCGCAGAACGTACGAGGTCGCCCCCTCCGGCAGGATCCCCTTCGGGAAGCCGTACTTCTCCAGCATCTCGTAGGCCGTCGGCGCGTCCGCCGCCGCCGGCGACGCCGCGAGGGAGCAGATCAGCAGCGCCACCGCCAGGGAGAAGCTCTCCCTCCTCAAGATCGGCGCCATGGCCAGGCCTCGTCTTCTGAATTGGGAATCAGCCGATCAGATCTAGGGTTCCGAGCTCAGACTCCGACGACGACGACGACCGACCTTCTCGCCAAATTCTAGCCGCCGATGGGGTGGAGGGATTGACCGACGGGTGGAGGAAGAAGAAGCAGGAGAGAGAGAGAGAGAGAGAGAGAGAGAGAATGGTTTTGTCCTTTTGTAGGTGGGAGGATCGACAGTTGGAGAAGAACGGGTTGGCCAAGGAAGTTACGTGGTGAATGCGATCACGTGGGGGATATTGCGGAAACAGGGATCAGACGGTGAAGAGTCATCTTGATTGGGGGTACTATGGGGATTCGATACTAGGCACGTGGCTTTTGGCAGATGCCTCGCTGCACTCATCGGGTCTGGTCGGTGATGTCTTCTAACGGTTGTCTCGGTCCAAAGGACGGAAGGCGTACGGGGTACGTTGCGGCGACTTATTGGGGCCGATCGGAGGCTTTTTGTTAATGGGCCCATTGAGCCCCGTTTCGGATGGATAGGCTATTGATAATGGGCTCTTTTGGTAAATTACGTGGAATACAAATGGGCCCACAAAATAGCTTATTACATTAAAAAATAGGCTATTCCGTTGAGCCCATTATTTAAGATGGGCCAGTTGGGTATATGTAGATCATAGGCCGGCCCATGTAGGGATTGTGGTTTTCGTACATAACGTCCTCAAGTATTATTGCAATTAACGTTATATCCTTTTGTCGGTCAAATGGGCCTCCTAGGGTTTATGTGGCTCGGTAATCGGCCCAATAAATTACTGGCGAAACTCGGGTATCGCTCATTTTGTCCCGGATATTATTTCGATTAACGTTGTACCCTTCAAAATCGTCTATGGAGGATATATTATTGATTAATAAAATTTAAAGGGTACATCAAAAAATACCCCCCTTGGGCGGGTCAGAGTTGGTATTTTTTTTTAAAGTACCCCCTTCTTTTCTTGGTTTTCACAAATACACCAGAAGAGATTCTTGTTCACGAACCCATCCATATCCATAAAGCTGAAGTGAGGGGTATTTTTACAAAACAAGTATGGAAGCACTTACAAAAAGATCCTTGGTCAAATGCCCTTCTGCAGAAACCTGAGGAGAGTTGTATATATTCCTGCTCCTCGGCTAAACAAAATAGTTGAGCATATCCTCAATAAACGGCTTGGATTCTTCTGGATTACCCAGTCGCCTCGGGGGAAGGATCAAAATAAAATATATATATATATATATATATATATATATTTTTTTAAAAAACCCGGCGTCCCTGCTTCATCCTTCTACAGACTCACAGCTCTTCTTCTGCAAGAAACAGAGGGGGGGGGTGTCACTAGTTTCCAGGATCATTGGAGCTGAACAAAAAACATGGTTTAAGGATATAAAGAAGGATCGACCTTCATTCTTTATGGGGTCTTCGATGAATGCTGCATAAACCCACGTGATCTTAAACTAAATGAAAATATGAATTACATCGACTAGTATCAATGAATAATAATAATAATAATAATAATAATAATAATAATAATAAAATGCTTTAAAGATGATCTACTTCCAGAAAATATCGTTTTCATAGAAGAGACAGATTCAGCCTTGTGATCCTCACTTCAATTATAGTTGTTGCAGGGTCTGGGAAAAAATGATTTAAAGATGATGTTGGTAGCTAAAAATGGAAAATAGTTGCTGGAAAGGAATTAGATTAAAGGGGATCGTTTTTTTTTAAAATTAATGTCAAACTTTACTATTAAAAGATATGCTATGAAGAAAAAACCTTCATCTTCACCTCCTTTCTGGATCTTCAGCGGAGGATTTGGTCTATCCCCCGCTGGTTCTTCCACATCTGGAATGGCTTTCGGGATCTCCTTCAGGAGGCGTTCTTGCTCGCTGTCTGTTTGAAGAAGAGCTCTTCTCTCTATATGTTCCCATTTTGTGAGAATCAGAACAAGGTCAAGGTTGGCACTATGCACATAACCCAAATATAGTGAAAGATAAAAATCAAAATTCACTTCTTTTTTGGGAAAAATAGAAGCCCAAATGTGATTCGGTCCATAGATATAACCCATCCTCTTTCACAAAAATGAAGCATATTTTTCTATAAGCGTCTAGTCATGCAAATCTGAAGGTGATATCTAAGAACTCCTGATGAACCCACCAAGTTTATGCTTCCCTATATGGTTCGAAATGAATCATAAAGTCGTATCAGAGGTTTATAGATTAAGGTTATAAATTCTCTCAGTTAATGTTTTCTAGATCGCACACAAGAAGTCAGACTCAGAATGCATTTTCAGAATGTACATCCAATGTCAAACTGACAAGGATATTCTCTACTCCATCCTTTCTCGTTGGCTCTCTCAATTTTCCTTTGCAGAATTGAGATTTCTCGTTTGATCCACTGAGAAACAAAGCCAGTACAAGTAATAACAGTGAGAAGCAGAAATATATATATAAGCGTGAAAACACTTCGTGTTATATAAACATCCTCATGTTGAACCACTCAATGGGTTCATGAGCATGAAGAAATTATAGATAAAAAAGTGGATGTAACCCCGGGGTAATAATCATTAATAATATATATATATATATATATATATATGTATATATTGCAAATAACAGTCTTAATACATGGTTCAGGATATCTTCATGAATGGTTCTGGATTTTTCCTCGAATTCTACCTGAAAATGGCACATAAGACAAGCTGTGAGGAAAGTCAAGAAGAGAAATTGCAAGAGATCCTCCGAAATATCTCTAATTAAGACAAGTAATCAATTATATTATAGCATATAACATGCTGGATAAAGTTCAGTGATTGCTATATTAGCCTAGAACTTACAACAGTGGGCCTAGCGAAGAGCCCTTTCTGAACCAACTGCCGGAGATCTTCACACTCTACCTGTCAACGAGATCAGGTGACAACAATCGGCACTGGATATTGGAAATTATAATAAAGCGCGGTTCTTCAATAAACTGAGTGCCAAGACTACAACAATAAGTTGAAGTCATCGTAGAAAAGGCAAAATAAATTAAAACAATCATGGAAAATGTTTTTATAAAGGTAATAAATGAGAAAAAAAAATCACACAAAGATTTTCACACTGCCGAATATCTTAAGGATGTCACTAAAGGAGCAATAAATAGTGTGCATACCTCCTCGAAATCATCATCGGACAGCATAGAAATATGGATATTTTTCGAGCAGTTAGAAGCACACAAAACAATGCTTGTGCTCTCTCCCCCAACCATGTACGCCTCTGAGACAATGCTGATGCCTGCCATGTCACGTCTGGTTACTACCTCCGCCAAGCTGAAAGGAAAGTTAAAGTTGTGAACTGATCACTAAGAACGAAGTTGACTAACCAGAAACTTTTCGAAGCATGTAGACTTTATCAGGCGAAAAGTTAACATCCTTAGGATCATTCTTGATTCTCACAAAACATCCGATTACTTTTCTTTCAAATGTTTGTGGGTTACTCAACAGCTCCATGATCAGGGATCTCCTGAGATAGACCAACTTAATGTTTTCGTATACCATTGAGGCAAACCGGCCTCCTGGAAGCTCACACACGTCTTCTCCTTGATTTCCTTTCTTGGGGTCAGAACTTGTCCTCGACTTCTTTCTAGTTTCTAGATCAGAATCCCCTTCTGATCCGGAAGCGGAGTCATCTGAAGCTGGATTTGAGGCAAAATGGCCTTCTAATAGATTATATATCTTACGAACCTTCACAGTGCCTTTGCCAAAAAGGGTATGCAGCTTCTCGTCGCACAAAACCGTCTTTTTCTTCCTGTAGGGATGCAGAAGACTGTTCTCATGAATGTAGCTCTCTATGATTTTATTAACATCCCACCTATCCAGGGGCTGCGTCGCATCTTTTCCAAGGAAAGTAAGGAATTCGATGAGTTCAACAGATCCCCAGCCTCTGAAGTATCTTTTCTTAAATCTAAGTCTTTTTGAGCTGCCATTGTGCCTAGTCCTCAATGCTCTGTTATCCAGGAATGACGCTTTTTCACCATCAAGTCTGTTACAAGTATCCTCCGAATTAGACATCATTTCTCCTTGTTCTTCGATATTTTGACCGTACTTACATGGAACTTTATAATTCTGTTCTTTCTTCAACAGAGCTTCCACTTCACAGAGATCTTTCGAGGTTATCTTCTCTTGTTTTTTGATGAGATACCAGTACTCCATGAACAAGAACTCGGGAGTTTCAGTATCCTCAGAGTCCATTTTTCCCTGTAAAATGAACTTTGCAAGTAGTCAACTGCGTATAACTTCAGGTATTAATTAAGAAAAAATGATGATGAGATAACATGGATACCGACAAACTAGAACCAATAAATAATAGAATAATTGAGGCATATACATGTTACACCTTTCCAATGAGATCTTTTAATCTACTTTACTACAATGACTGTCGTTGCCAGTTTTTTTTTCCATTTTTTTAATTTCCAAGAAGGATCGTGCTTGAAAATTGTGAAATTTCAGCGTCTTAATTCAGTTATTGCATTCAAACGATAACGTGGAATTTTTGGAATTTTTTTCATACAGGAGGAGTGGCAAGCCGCTCTTTAATTTTTTGAACAGAGTAAAGTAGAACAACAGTGAAGAACATATAGTTAAAAAAATAAGAAACATCATAGTGCCAGTGGAGAAGCTTACTTCATCCAAGTCAAGATCTGCATTTTCTTCCGCCAACATTAACAGTTTCACGCAGTAACTGCAGAATCCCTTTGAGTTCCTCAATTCCACAAACTCAGTAGCTCTGATGCACGCTTTACAGAAAGCCTTTGGACAACAGAAACATTGAAATTTTGAACTCCTATTGCAGGTGAAGCACGTATGCCAACCTATCACCAATGAGATAGATGCCACAATAAATCATTTCAACACAACTCATGCACCTTCAGCAAGTAATACCATCAAAAAATACAAGTTTTTGACAAATCATTATTTTTTCGTTGTTGGGCCTGCTTGGATCACAAATGATATGTACCATGTTGGAATCACATATGCTATTGCCTTTGGGTTGTGGGAACTGTGAGAAAGTTATTCCATAAAAAATCATTTCAACACAACTCATGCGCCATCAGCGAATAATACCATAAAATAATAAAAGTTTTTGACGAATAATTATTTGTTCGTTGTTGGGTCTGCTTGGATCCAAATGACATGTACCATGTTGGAATCACATATGCTATTGCCTTTGGGTTGTGGGAACTGTGAGAACGTTATTCTTCTCCGCCATTTCTACACCATAGATTTCAGGTGTTTCCCCTCTCTATTCTCCAATTGTCTCTTCTTCTTTCATTCTTAATTTCTACACAAGCTAACTCAGTTTGCTTAACTTGACAGAAAGAATAACAAATAATTTGTCACAAAATGCAGAGCATCTAGTAATCTAGGTCATAAAGGAACGAGATGTTCTGTTTCGCATGAATTATAAAATGTAATAATGAGTCAGAACAAGATGAAGAATTTGCATGAAGAGCCGCCACAGTTTGTAAAGCATGAGATTTCATGCTAAGAGGGATAGGAATAAGTCAGTCTAGGGAACTGAGTCAGAAACAATATCAAAAAATGTGATAAAAGCATCAGCTATCTTACTGCAAGTCCAGCGCTCTTCTGCCTCCAGAAAGGACTCGTCCTTGCCCACACACTGAGGATGATATACTTTAAGACAACCTCTATTGAATAACTTATCGTTAGCTTTGAAGAAATGAAACCATAGAACGTAGAAAAAAAATGCTAAAAAATTAAAACATGGATTAACACAAATGCTAAATTGGAGATAACCGAAGAATATGGTTGTTTCTAATAATTTAAAGCATGTAATTGAAAGACTGGACAAACTGTACAGGGATAGTGATAGAATCTTAGCTATTCTGCTGTGGATCCAAAAATTATATAAAAAAAAATAAGAATGGTTTTCCTTGAAACATCAAGCAAAAACTAGTTCAGATATTGCAATGTGTGATGACAATTTTTTTTGGTATAAACCACAATTTATATAGAAAAATAAAATTACTCAAACTGAATGTAAACTTGAAGCCTATGCATACCATATTAACAATCCGAGACCAGAAAATGACAAACTGCTTTATCTACGGTAGCTTTCACCAAACAATTCCTGAGAGTATGGACTCTTTATGTGCTCTTCTAAAGCTCAGCCATCTGTGAGTATGCACCTTCTCTATCTTTTATTCTTAAAATACTTCTTTTTGAATGTGTTTTGAGACATTCTTGATTTTGATACCTTCTTAGATGCCGAAACATTTTTACTATTTCCCTTGTTGAAAGGGAATTCAATTTTAAGCTTTTGATTGTCCTTGCTTGGAGACAGTATTGGTTCATTGTTTGATTTGCTTGCTTCTCACTCACCTTACTTAGTGTTAGCGATAGTTTAATAAGGCACTCGATCAATCATATGTGAACAATACGTTAAATTTTTTTAAAAACAATGAAAATGAATAGATTCTGAAGAAAAAAAAATAGAAACAAGGGCACATACTTTTTTCATGGAACAAGACTGTTTGTATATATTTCTACGATTTTTTTAAAATTAAAGTAATTTTCAATTTTTAATAAACAAGGCCACCGCTGTTTCCTAAAGATTTATCGTTTTGTAGATTACTCCACCAGAGAAATTCCTCAGAAGCAGACATTTAAAAGACAGATGATTTCTCGTTCAGAGGCCAGCACTCGCCTGCAGCCCATGATCGAAGTTTACTGTCTGTGGGGCCACTTCTAAGATGTTTTCTGTGTATTGACATCAGAGAACAAATGACAGCCTGACAATCTCATGTCTGTGAGCATCTCCTACTCTGTGTCGGTGGACTAGAGCATCTCCTACTCTATTCCCCATTGGTCTTACTCTTGCTGCGATCACAAGAGAAAACTTGGCATTGTTAGCTACCCCTAGGTTCTTCATCTTTTTTTCTTCTCTAATGGAACGCGCCTCTTCTACGATATAAAAAATATTTATCCAGTGAATAAAAAATGTCTGAGACGCAAACATCTCAAATCGGGCAGGCAGAGATCCACAGACAGTCACAGAGCATTGGGTGTTTCAATGAAGGCCCACCTGGCCCCCGCTCTATCTAGAACACTCCGCCGAACAAGATCAAGAGCAAGAACACGGGGGTAGAGAGAGAGAGAGAGAGAGAGAGAGAGAGAGAGAATCTACGAAAAAAGGATAGGCAACCACTCACTTGTGCTCGCAGATGAGGAGGTTTCCTCCCTCCTTACAGACGAAGCAGTAGTCCTCCGCAATCGTTTCCTTTCTCCTACCCATCTCGAAGAACTTTTCAGCAGAATCTGCCTCCGAAGGAAGGTTTCCAATCCCTCCACCAGGCAAAACCCAGAATATGAGACGGGAACGATTTGTGATAAACCCTCAGAATTGACTACCAAACGCAAAACCCCAGACGAGAACTCCCCGCTGTCTGCGATAAATCCTTCCTCTGACGATGTGAGCTTCTTCTCTATAGAAGTCCCTCCGCCCCTCACCTCTGCGCTGCTGCTATGCCATTTGTGCCTTCTCTAGTCGAAGAGGCGGGAAGAGAAGAAGCTGGATTCCAATCGGGACCCAGGAATCCTGTTCGGAAGGGCTGTGGCGGGCCGCCCGGACCTAGAAGGCTGCTCTCTCGAATATTTGGGCCCCACCCGACGATTAAAAGAATCCGTTTGCCTGCTGAGTCTTCGACGAGTCTCTCGGATTTCCAAGCAAGTCAACGGTCAGCCGGCCGAGGCGTAGAAGAATCTTCACAGCTGGGCCCCACACGACCCAGTAATAATTTATTTGTTATATAAAATCCCATTTCGTTTTTTTATTGGATAACGAAAAATGAAATAAATTAAAACCCGTAAAAATTCAAAGGAGATGGTAGGATAATCATAATCACATAGTCCTCTTAAACACGTTCTATACTCCAAAAATGATCTTCAAAATGGGTTTTTTTGAGAATTTTCCAATTCTGAGTTGAGAGAGAGAATCAGAAAGATAATCCCTCCCCTAACACAGAAAACCACACATTTTTTTTCAATCTGAGAATCATATAAATAGGAATCGTATAAAATGATAATGTGTCTGACATCTGTTCAAGAAACCGTGTAAAGCACTCAACTTGATGGTAATGCTTCCATCTTCATTTCATTGATATACAGGAACATTCAACAATATAAATTTTCCAGAAATTTTCAGAGAACAGTTGACTGCAAGGACAGAAACAAGCTGAGAACTATATCAATTTGACTTATACTGAGATTTTACATTACAAGGGGAGGCAACAAGATCTTGGCTCCAATCAGGATGCCCTCACCGAGCTGTTCTTCTGATAAGCTTTCAGAGGAGAGGATAATGATCTCAGTGGACTTTTACATGACAAGGGAGGAACAAGATCATGGCTCTAATCAGGATACACTCAACTTGATGATGAAGCTCCCAGCTTGATTTGATGATGACCAGACAAGAACATTCATCAAGAGATACACAGAACCCAAGACTAGATAGCTCACACTGAATACCATATATATGTATATATATATTTAAATATGCTATGTGCTGTGGAAATATATACAGCAAACTATGGTGGGGAATCTACATGGCAAGCATCGATATGGGATATCACAGAATTTTCCGTCTACCGGCGGTTGAAGAGACCTTCATCTAAAGAGGGCTGTGAGTACTCATCTCAAGGCCATGACAGGCCATGGAGTCACTCCCATGGTTGGCAGAGTGGACCGAATCATGGGTACCCGCTTCACCACCGAGAACGCTTCATTGAGCCGCGATGCCCGCACCATGAACTGAGACGCCTTCTGCAAGCAGATGAGGTCTGGGGTTAGGGTTTGATGAACCAGAAGCTGTAAGAACCGCGAGCATCTAGACCATGAGCGGGCTCGTTTTTAACCACGGTCTCAGGTTCCTTTCGATGAAAAACCATACGTGAGGGGGACTTGATGACGATGGTGGAATTAATGAAGATTTATGGACAATGGGGAAAAAAAATGGAGAAGATGAGTCTGAAAATTTTCTATATTATGAACCTCGATCACGATAAAGTGTAAGGGAAAGAAGAAATCTACGAAAACAGAAATTGACATAGATGGTTTTAAGATTAGTCAATTGGAAACATGAAATCCTAGTAGTTTTTTTCCAGAATAATAAATGGTTTTAGTTTATTTTTCTCTCTGGGACATTTCTACGGCATGTTGGAAGTCAATTAGGTTACTCAGTTATTGGAAGTTTTTTTCTTTTGATGCACAAGCATGGTGGATTCGCCCGATCTGCAGAAGGAATTCTTACCTTGTCGTCGGCGCTGAGATTAATGGGGACGCTCTTGATCTTGGGCTTCTTCTTGTACAACCTCCTCCTCAGCAGGACGAGACTTACCAGTGCCGCCGCGATGGAGACGGACCAGACAGGTCTGATCCTAAACACGCAGAACTTCAAAAGCTCCACAGGCAGCTTCCACCAGGGCATCTCCGACTTTTCCCGCTCCCCAGCGGAGAAATCCCCCAAATCGCCGCTTCTAGGGTTATCTTCTTCCCCAGTAGGGCTATCTTCAGAGTTCAGATCACCGGACTCGTCGCTCCCATCCACAATTCCCTCGAAATCCCAAACCTCCTCCGCCTCTCCGATCTCGAAATTGACAGCTTCGAGAGCCAATCCCGACTGCGAACTGGCGCCGTCGAAGAGATCCCCCTCTGGCGCAGTCTCCTCCTGCTCGTCGGAAGACTCGTCGGAGGTCCAGAATCCGCCGGCGTCCGCACGCGGGAAGCCAGACGCCGCCACCGCCGACGGCTCCCCTATAAACCTAGAATCCGACTCGGGGTCCACCCAGCTAGGGTTATCCGAGTCGGGGAGGCTGTCTCCCTCGCCATCGCCGTCGGAGATCACCTGCAGGCCGTAGCGGCTCTCGGAGTCCAGAGAGAAATAGTCCGACTTGATCACCCCGTTTGATTCACCTTCGATCCCAAGGAAATCATCGACTTCCGCGGCGGGTGCTGCACCGGAGGTGAGAGGTGCAGCGCCTGAGCCATGAAGTAGCTCCCAGTCGTGGATTCCCACCCCTTCCTCCATAGCCGAATCGAGAGAGAGGGAGAGTGTGTGTGTGCCTCTATATGTGATAGATAGCGAGAGAGAGAGAGAGAGAGAGAGAGAGAGAGAGAGAGGGGGGGGAGAAGAAGAAGAAGAATCTTGGGAGGATCGGACGGTGGAGCTTTTCAGATTGAAAATCGTTTTATCTCTTTCCACTATTTTTAAATAAGTAAGCTCATAAGCGCTATTAATGCAGTTCCAGTAAAAGTAGGGATCTAATCATAAATTGAGCCGAGTTTAATGAGATCCCACGACATGGGACGCATCTGACGCCGTCAGCCCTTTCCAACTCCCTCTTGATGGAGGGTCAGATCTCTGTCGAGACAACGCGTGGCATCAGATGCCAGCTTCACTTGTCGCCGCCGCAACTGACCTCCTCCCGTGGTTCCTTCTCTCAGAAAAGAGGGGCACCTGGACCACCCTTTCCCGCCACTCACACCCCCCCCTCCCCTTGCCCCGCCTATATTTTAATCAATTATACTCATTTTAATATATATATATATATTCTCTCTCTCTCTCTCTCTCTCTATGTATCAGTCAATACGTGCGTGGGGACGTAGGTTGTACAACTGTAAGAACAACTTTTTCCTGTATGAGAAAAAAATCTCCGACCTTCGGTTCTACTTTCCATTCATTAGCCTCCCCGATCGACATGAAGCTCTGATCGGATCTCTCTCTCTCTCTACGGGAGAGAGGCTATTCCGTGTTTCTCTACTGCGCCGTCTTCCTACCTCGCACAAATCTCCGTAGATCGACGACCATGACGGTGATGTCGTCTCTGCAACCTCGGCCGGAGGACATGTCGACGAGCCTCCGGCAGCTCTGCACCGAGCTCCGGTGCTCAGCGACGATCTCTGCAGCTTCCTCGATGGAAACCTGTCGGCCATCGAAGTGTTGATTAGGGTTTTCAGGAAATCTCCGGTAAATGAGGTTCTCGCCAGCGAATACCTTCTCCCACAGGCCGTCAGAGGCGATCATCAGGAACTCACAGTCGGAAGTAAGCTCGAGCTTCGTCGTTTCAGGCTTAGAGATTATCCAGTCCTTGAGGTGAATATCTCCGATGGCCCGAGAGATGGCGAGGGAGCCCTGGACTCTCCAGACACCATTGTGGCAGCTTACAAGCCCTCCCTGTGGATGCCCAGCGCGTGAGACTAGACCCACCTTGAAACATAATCTGTAAACTTCTCCGATCGTATCAAAATCTAATATTTATCGATGCGCAACTCACCGAGTTCTCGATGCGGGTCCTCTCGTCTTCTCTTTCCGGGCGATGGTCCGTCGTGAGCTCGGTGGCGACGCCGTTCCTGGTCACCACTACCCTGCAGTCGCCAGCGTTCGCCACATGCAGCTCGCCGTCTTTGAGCAGCACGGTTGCGGCGCATGCCCCGCTGCCAACGGCCTGCCATTTAGAACACCGTCAACGTTTGACTAATTATCTCTCACGTAAAATGTTTCCCTTCTTGATTCAAACTCTCGCAGGGAGTCGTCGATTCGTAGATTTATAGTCTTCCTTCTTGACTCAGTCGTAGGTCAATGAAACTAGATTCACATTTTATCTGATCAGATCAGAGTTTTCTTCCCCGGGACGGATGATTCGACGATTCGTACCTGGCTCAGGAACCCTTCGTCGGTGGCGAGATATCCTCGGACTATTGCTGTTTCCGGGTCTCCATTCCCCTTCTGTTCTAGATCTTCAAGGGCTGCTACGATGTTCTTTCCCAAGTTCTTGGAGACGTAGTCTACAGCTGCTCGCCCTCCATGGCCGTCGAACACGCCAAAGAATGCCTGCAAGAGATCAACTTCTAAGAAAAACAGGCGATCTTTTTTGTCCAATAAGAAAAAAAGATAATATCTTTCAATCAAAGTGCTTCTCTGATTGTCCAAGACATGTCTCTGCAGCCGAGGAACAATCCATTTCTTTCCATTTTTAGTCACATAGCGAAGAAGAAGAACATTGATGCCTTAGTCGTCATCGTCTTACCTGTTTCGGGTCTCCCCGGATGTTGGTGATGACTCCATAGCCGTCCTCCATCACCCTCCTGTTACCCCTCCTGCTCGCCACGGAATAGCACCTCTCCTGGAGATGGAACTCTCTATCCTCCTCAGAATCCACAGTATCCCCGTCGGGAAACGCAGAACCCACGTCGGCCGCCGGTATGGCGATCCTCGTCGGCCTCCGCCGCCGGTGCAACTCGGCGGCTCCCCCGCCTTCGTCTGAGACTGGAGGAGTAGCCTTGTGTCTCTTGGAAACCAGGGGAAGGGCCTCAGAGAATCTCTTCCATGGGCCGGGGGAAGGTACCGGGGGAGGAGAGGAGGATTCCACCGCCATGGACATGGCCTTGCGGAGCTCCAGGAGAGAGTTTAAGAGGAAGGAGACGACCGAGACGCTCAGACCACGGAAGAAGATATCCACCAGATCGACCATCGTCTCCTGATTTTCTCTTCTTAACTATACCTTTTAGGAGGGCAGATTTCTTCTCCTCCAGACATCCATCTTTTGGGATGAAGAAGACCAGGTTTTATGGAGAATTAAAGAGGGAGAGAGAGAGAGAGAGAGAGAGAGAGAGAGGGAGGGAGGAAGGGGAGCTTGAATAAGTGGACGTCGCGGAGAAGTTTTCAAGGATCTGTTTTCGACCTTTGACCAGTCAACGGTTTGAGGATCTATCAGGTGGACGGCTTCAAGAGAGAGGGGGGGGGGGGATCGGTGGAAACGGTCTTTGACCGCTACTCGTCCGTCTTCGCCTTCTTCCCGCCCATGTCGGAGAGGGGATGTCGGCGCAGGCGGTTTGTCCCTTTACCGACAGTCGAATGCGGTTACTCAGTGGGGGCCAGATTTCGGCCGATCCCCCCCAACACGCAAGACGTGACGTGTCGTTCCTACTGTCATCCTACTGTCCCCCGGCTTTTCCGGGCTCGGGCCTCACAATCGAGTCCGAAAAAACTCTCTTTTCTCTCTCTTAGTGGAAGACCGGGCCTGTTTTCGGGCCTCAGCTTCAGAAAACAGGCCCGTTCGTTGCCTCATGCCCAAGCTTTCCCACTGGACCATGTCAGCTTCGGACAGATCATGACGTGGCCCAGTGGCCTACCCGTTGACCGTGACTTAGATATGATGAAAAGAAGAATATATGATTGGGTCAACAGTAAATTAAATGGGGAAAAGGATGTAAGCTTCTCGATGCCTCCCCGGCCACGTCAATGGCCTCCGCTGGCGCCGCCGTCTCCGGAGGCGGCTCGGTGACTCAGTGAACACGCCGGCCGATTCGGGTTGGATTGGGCGATTGCGTGGTTGGTCAATGTCCGGGATGATTTTTTTTCAGTCTTGTTTCGTTTAAAATCGGGAAGAAACTCGCTGAATCCGTCGGATTCGTGCCCGAAGAGAAGGTCGGGGAACGATATGGAAAATGTCTGATATACTCTAAATAACATTTTGTATGACAGATAAACCTTTTCGAATCGAGATTATTTTTAATGCCACGGACGCCGTAAGGACGGATAATAATAAAAGCCCAATAATGGCCCAATAATAAAACAAGCCCAATAAAGCCTCTCTTTCTTCTGTAAAAAAACCCAAATGGTAGCTGTTCGGTGCATTGCACTCTGGCCCGGGAGAAACGCCCCCCTCCTATAGAAGATAGAAACCTTCTCCCTCTCTCTCTCTCTCTCTCTCTCTCTCTCTCTCTCTCTCTCTTCTCGTTTCCACACCATGCAGCAACCGGGGGGCCGGCGCCATGGAAGGCGTCTGCTGTTTGATCGGCGCTATGGGTGGGTGTAAGTACCTCTTCCTCTTCCGAAGATGGTGGTCTTTCTGAGGAAACGAGGGGTTCCAAGCGAGTGTTTCTCTGTGTCATCCGGGGCGCCGACATTGAAACCTCCGAAACCTTCAGTGTTACTGACTCGAGTTATGTTTTTCTGTGTGCTGAGGTGCTGTGTTTTTTTTTTGTTTGATCTTTTGGTCAGGGTCGATGAATGGAGGGAACCTTCGGGGGAGGCTTTGGCCGGCGGGAGGGGCATGTCGGTGCTCTTCTTCCCTTCCCGCATCTTCCTCATCTTTATAAAGTTATGTCCGAATGTTTTGATTGTAGCTAAGTTTCAGGTTCTGTATCTTGCCTATCGTTAAAGCCCTGGTTGAGGTTGCTTCACATTCGGTGAGAACCTTGTTCAGTACCAGTATCTATGTCTCTATTTATTGGCATAGATACTATTATTTATTTATTTATTTATTTATTTTAACTAGCGATATCTGAATTCATCTCAAGTTCCTGTCCGTACGATGACCATGGTTTGGATACTGCTGTTGGTCTGCATTTCATTGATGCGTCGGAGAGTTCTTTTGCAACTGTTTCAGCTCTGAGATCGTCTTTTATTGACTCATTTTGACAATTATGTGCTAATTTTGTGGGTTTTGAAGATGAATATTTGCTCTTGTGAGTTTGCATCATTTATAGAAAAAATACACGAAAGTAGAGTGAAAATGAATGGTTAAGTGGCAAGAAATGAGGAATCAGTAACGCATCAGGACATCCACAGATGTCAGATTCCCATCCTCATCTTTGTATGGGTCGTTGGTAATCTCTATGTTCCTGATGAAATCTAAATAATTTCTTGGATGCCCATTAATTTATTTTCTGGGCACGAAAAAAAAAGAGTCAGGTAAATAACCTTCTTATTTTAGTATAATTTTTCTGCTCATTATCCGAATAGAAAAATTATTTCAGTGGCTGCTCATTAACCTTCTTTCTCGTGGTTTTGTGGAATATGTTCTTATTTTATTACTCCTGTAAAAAAATAATATCATCGATTTTTTTCCGCTCATCAAAACCCAAATAATTAAGTTTTTCCCTGCATTTTTGCGATATTATTTTCCTTTTTGGCGAGGTAGATTCCCCTGTTCTTAGTGACAAGTATCATAGGGAGCTTTCGTAGTGATGTAGATGGAAGGACCAAGCTGGTGTGGTAGGAGTGAAAGACTGAACTAGGCTCATCAAGGAGAGTTAGCTCACAGAACCAGAGGTTCAGAGGTTTCAGTGGATTCTCAAGCGAAAAGAGCCAAAACTTTCTTGTCTTGTGGTTGCATCACCGAGGTTTGATGATCTTGCAGCTCATGTGGGTCCATTAATTTTAAAAAGGCTAGTTAATAAATCCAGCTATTTTTTTTTCTGATTTTTTTTGGGCCCTTTGTGGAATGGTGTCTTGTTTCGTTTATATTTGGATCCTCCCCGTTGACCATGGTTTGTGTTAATTACATCATTTTGGATTAATCTCATCAGCCTCTACAAAAAAAAAAAGAATTCAGTCATTTGCCACTGTGATCTTACGTTTTGGGTTTATTTTGATTTGGATCCTCCCCGTTGACTACAGTCGGTGTTACTCTTTTTAACAGCAGAGCACCCTTTATCAATGGATAAACTTCCCCAAATGGGTAATTCTGTCATTGATCACTGTTTCCCCCATAACATGTTGTCGCAGAGGGAGCAGAGAGAGAGAGAGAGAGAGAGAGAGAGAGAGAGAGAGAGAGAGAGAGATGGCCACACTTGGGCCGGCCTGTGCTTCATCAGTGTGATTCTGATCATTCACATTTCACTCGCTTTGTAGGTTGACTTGGTGGCGGGCTCCGTACTCAAAGCCCTGGAAGAGCGAGGCGCAGTAGTCAAACCCTTGAAGCCCAGTCAACCGTCCGAGGACCCAACGGAGGAGCATCTTCAGAGGCCGACCAACTTGATGATCTCTCAGAGCATCACCTGGCCGCGATGACGACTGTGAACTACTCTGCCTTGTTCATGATCCGAGCGTGTCTGTGCCCCACATAGATTGATCCGAAGGACCCGATGCCTTCCTATTTTCTTCCATAATTTTCTTTGGAAATGATGAGCGCAGGGTTTCTTCAGTAACAGTCAACGAGAGAGAGAGAGAGAGAGAGAGAGAGAGAGAGAGAGACGGGTATTTATGTTTTTCCAAATATGAAATTTTGATTTCGAAGGGATGAATGTTTTATCAAGAACATTTGAAGAAATTAAGAAAATAAGTCGAAAGTTTATCTCACAAATCAATTTTTTGCTGTAAGACAATATTCAGATCCCGCGGATCCAATGTCTGGAGGAACAGAGCAGGAGCCCACGGGACTGGCGGCCCGGATTGTATCAAGAGGATCTCCCGACAGTTTCCACCTGGATTCAATTTCATTGCTTTCTTCCGGGGATATGCCCATCACGCCACGTGTCAAGCCCGCGTTCTGTCAAAATCCGCAACGTCTTCGTCTTCCTTCCCCACGAAGACCAGAGACCACTGAGGAAGGCAGCTCCAAGAGCTCTTGCATGGAATATCCTTCTTCTTTCTTCCTCAGCTTCCTGCTGCGGCTCCTGTTCGAATGAACCTCATGAGGCCATGCCTCCTGGCCTCCCCCTCCGCCCCTTCCCCTCCTCTATCTCTCTCCTCCAACGCCTCCTTCTCTCTCTTCCCCTTCCCCTTCCCCTTCACCTTCACCTTCCCATCTGGGTCTAGTCCCCTGACCAGGCGGTTATTTACGCTTAGGCCCATCTCCTCCACCAAGGGGACCGAGAAGCAGAGGCCACAGAAGTTCTCCAAGGCTCCGGAGAGCTTCCGGGTTGGGAGCCCGAGCAAGAAGAAAGGGGAAGATGGGGTCGCCTCGGAGGAGGAGGGCTTCGGAGGGGATGTTGCTGTCAAGGGCACCGTCCTTGCTGGGCTCTTGCTCGTTGGTGTCGTCGGGGGTTTTAGCACGGTGGGTTACATTTACAAGGATCAGATCAACGATTTCCTCACCCAGTTTTCTGCGTTCATTGAAGGTGCGTCTCACATTAGAGCTTTCTATATTTCCATGAACACTGGTTCCCCTGCCGAAGTGTTATAGTCGAGAGTGACAAACTGGTTGAACATTATGGATCCAAGCTGGGGAAGTTTGCTGATCCCCGTCGTCTGTGGGTCTGGGTTGATTAGGATCTACGTGAAACTGGTTCTTGTGGAGTCTTCTATCCCAGAGTTCTTGGACTGTTCCAGAGTTATGTTTTTCACAGGCGTACCTTCTGAATTTTTGCCAGCAGGAGAGGCATATAAACTGTAAAATGTTACCAATACATAGGTTTTATCATCACAACATTTGGCTGAGAAATGCCTTTTTCAGGCAGATGCATGTCATTTTATTATGGCTTTAATGAATGTATTTCTAATCAGGTATCATTCCCATTTCTCTTAATTGCTGTTTATATTGTTTGTCAACTCTCTATTTTAGTATATTCGCATACGTGGCTTGAATTACTACTGATATGTTCTGGGAAATTAGGTTATGGACCTGCGGGATATGCTTTATTTGTAGCTGTCTATGCTGGTCTGGAGGTGAGATAAGCTTCTCGCACACACTTTTCTGTGTATTGGATGCATTTTCCCTTTTATTTATGACAGGTGAGAATGATTTCAGCGCAATTATTGATCTTTGCGGATAAAATGCCGTTCCTACCTTTTCAAAATGATGTACCAATATTAAAAGAAATAAAGTAAAAAATCAGACCTCCAACTATGCTTTAATTGTATACTGCCCTTTGAAGTATGATTGCTGTGGTGAAAATAAAGGATCAACTTATATGAAGAAGGTTGAGAGAATAATTTAGTTTAAAGTGCCTGAATGATGGAAAAAAAATGAACAATAGTAGAAATTGCTTGATATAGTTCCATCAAGATGCGAAAACTTATACCAGACATGATCTTTCGTTTAGCTATAATATGTCATACACATCGTGGTGTTTCTCCACCTCCTAAATTGCTTCGATCATAAAATATTTTCTTTTTTTTTCATATGCTTCCACATAATCTTTTAGTTACATATCTTCCCATCCGTTTCTTACTCTGTGAATCAGTGTCTAGAGGGTTGTAAAAGCTGCCATGTTTCCGTCCAATGTGAATTCAAGTGAAGAACTTTTTGGTTACATCTCAAGGAACCATACTTTGATTAATACTTTTTTTGGTTCATTATGGATTTGCGTTTCTAGTTGCTCTTTGAATAAGGTGAAAGGTAAAGCAAATTCTATGAAAAAACATATTTCCTTTTTCAAGAATTTATAAGCTATCCTGACGAAAATCATAGGTTTCAATGAAAATCCTAATCTTATGTTTCCTTCCTCCTCCCAAATTACTCCATGAAACAAATTTCTGAGAATCCCCCTGCAGCATCACAACTCTCTGACTTTTCAATGGGAAAAAGAAGACCAGATATGGTATCTGGATTGAATCCTTTTGTGTTTTCGCTCTCCTAAAGCCCATGCAGATTATATTATGTATTTCTTGCGACTAATATCTACTGCTTGTCTTCCAGATCCTTGCACTGCCTGCTATTCCTTTAACCATGTCGGCAGGGCTTCTGTTTGGTAGTTTTACTGGTACAGTCCTTGTCTCAATCAGTGGAACGGTAAGGGGTTTCCCCATCCTGGATCATATTATTGATAATTTATTCCATAAATGTGTCACTTGAAGCTCTGGTAAAGTCAACCACCTTCTGCAGTTTGCAGCTGCTGTCGCATTCCTTATAGCCAGATACTTGGCCCGTGACCGAATTCTTAAATTGGTTGAGGGAAATGAAAAATTTCTGGCTATTGATAAAGCTATTGGGGAAAACGGCTTCAGAGTTGTCACCTTGCTGCGTTTGAGTCCGTTGCTTCCTTTTGCTCTTGGAAACTATCTATATGGGTTGACTTCGGTGGAATTTTGGCCCTATGTTTTGGGAAGGTTAGTGTTTTTTTTTCTTTTTGCCATTTTTGGCGATATAAAATCTGGCCTTTCTCGGCATATAGCTGCATTCATTGTGATCTGTCACCTATTACAAGATAGCGTCTGAGCAGGACTTGCTTTTATTGTATTATAAAGGAAATAATTGATAAATGAGAAAGGCAATCTACTGGCAGGCGTTTCGATCAGATCATATGTAAATAATTAGATGGCTGCCTAGCTGAGGAATGCATGTAGACATTAGCCTCTTAAATGCTCTTGATATCTGTTGATATCTGCCATGACTTCAATCTGACTGGGCGAAGCTTGGAGAGGGAAAAAGGGAAAACTCATTGAATCCAGTACAAATGGAAAATATGCTGTAAAGCAAGGAGAGTGACCTCCAGGGGGGCCGGATCATAAGGCATCGGGCCTCATTTATATAGTAGAAAGCATCTCTATCTAGATTCAGGAACATCAGATTGACATCAGATTGGACCTTTTAGTCTGTACATTGCCATGGAAGTCACTTGATATTGTCTCAGTTTCTTGCCTGTAAACGAGTCCATATCCCTCCCTGCAGCTGGTTGGGGATGCTTCCAGGGACGTGGGCTTATGTTAGCGCCGGCGCATTTGGCAGGGCAATAATTGTAAGCTCTTTTTCTCTTTTTTTTTCTGATTACCTAGAAAGAGGAGAAAATCATATGTCAGCGCTGCTCTGTCTTTTGATATTCATGCTAATTTTCCGCCCCTTTTTGGCTGGGCAATAATTTTAATCTCTTTTCCTCTTTTTTTGTTATTTTATTTTATTTTTTCTGATTACTCAGAAATAGGGAAAAATTATCTGTCAGCTCTGCTCATTCTTTTGATATTCATGATAATTTTTTTTCCCGTTTTGTCTGGGCAATAATTATAAGCTAATTTTCTCTCTTTTTATTTTATTTTATTTTATTTTTTCTGATTACCCAGAAAGATGAGAAAATCATCTGTCAGCACTGCTCATTCTTTTGATATTCATGGTAGTTTTTTTCCCCTTTTAGGCAGGGCAATAATTTTAAGCTATATTTCTCTCCTTTTTATTTTCTGATTACCCAGAAAAAGTAGAAAATCATATGTCAGCACTGCTCATTCTTAGATATTCATGATAATATTTTCCCCCTTTTTGATAAATTCCTGTCCTCGCACATTTTTCCCCTTTTTGGATAAAGTCCTCATTTTTCTTTTTGAATTGAGGTTCGCTAATTCACCAATCGTACTGCACTTCTGTTTTGCAGCAGGAAGAATCATCTGGAGGCTTACCAGGAAGCAACGGCCAGTTGATCACATTAGGCCTCGGTCTCCTGGCCACGGCGTTGGCTGCATCATATGTTACACGGCTCGCCAAGGTACTGCCTAAATGAGTACCTTTCTATTGTCCCCCTCTCATCTATCTTCTTTCCTGCTTTCATTCCCCTTCCCCACCCTCCAGCACATCATTTCATACCCACCCAGCTGATGTTTGGCCGAGATCTCTGAGTAGACTGCTGGATGTCGATCTCCTTTGAAGTTTCATGCCCCCGAAAAAAATGATGCCTTTTTGGGTATACAGAGGCGATTAGGGTTCATGTGGATCTGGGAGCGGGGTTTGGAGATGATGACGGGTTTAGGTTGTGGGCAAGATTGTTTCTAGCCCATCTGAGGAAAAACCTCAGGGCTGGTGAATGGTTTGACCACCCATTCTTCGTGGAATCCTCGCCTAATATGTCGAGCCCTTTGCTGAATTTATCTCGAATCTACATGATCATCTCCCTGTTCCATGCAGGATGCCATGAAGGACATCGAGTAGGCACCCGATCTGAGGAACATCGGCCGGAGCTTCATAATGCGGGTGGCGGCCACCTGGGGAATGGAAGGAGCGGGTTTCTCTCTCTCTCTCTCTCTCTCTCTCTCTCTCTCTCTCTCTCTCTCTCTCTCTCTCTCTTCAATGTCCCCTTGGGCTATCTGGCCATGAGCCGGTATGTGCTTGTGCCTACCAAGCCTAGCCAGAGCCTCGCATTTTTTACAAAGCCCTGGAGAAAAGTCAACGGTTATAATCCTATTTCGGATCAATTTAGAAGCCCAAATCTCTCTCTCTCTGTTCAATGTCCCCTTGGGCTATCTGATGATGCGCCGGTATGTGGTAGTGCCTACGAAGTCCAGCCAGAGCCTCGCATCTTTTACAAAGTCCTGGAGGAAAAAGTCAACGGGTATAATCCTATTTCAGATCAATTTAGAAGCCCAACAACTCTCTCTCTCTCTCTCTCTCTCTCTCTCTCTCTCTCTCTCTAGGGCGTGCCACTGAACTGCTTAGGGTTTTGTAGGAGGCTGACCGAGTCGGTCTAATGGAAAATCCTCCCTGTACAGTTTATTCTGACGGGTTCCAATGAGTCGATTTTGCTCTGTCCTCTTAAATGTGAGTGAGATTGAGAGAGAGAGAGAGAGAGAGAGAGAGAGACGTGGCCCATCGGAGGGTCCACGAAGATGATGGTTAGTCGGTGAGGCGAGTAATGAACCGAATTATTATTATTATTTTTACTACCAAGTAGATGATAAACTTGAGCTTATGATTCCCAGAAAGAAAGACTCGGCCGGGGCTGCCCATTCTCATGCCTTGCGACTCTCCTCCAGACACCATACCCCACCAAATGGGTCGCGCACAGGTAGGAGAGAGTTAGAGAGAGAGAGAGAGGCGTATGATAGAGTGCAAGATTCTCTCGGCCGCCGGATCTGATACAGTGAAGATTCTCTCTCCTGGAAATGCATATATTAAGCGGCTCCAGCCACTTGGTCGGAGAGAATCAAGTGTACAAAATAAATCAGGAATAAACTCGGGGACAGAGACCCGTTTGGAGAGCCGTGCCCGATATTAACCGGCGGCGGATCCATGGTGGTCTCCGCCTCATATTTCAAGTTTGACTTGACAGATCGTTCCCCCAGAAGTCAACAGTCCGAGCACACAAGAGAGAGAAGAGAGAGAGAGAGAGAGGACCCAATTCAAGGTCAATTCGAAAATCTATGAGCTTCAAGGGATTAAATCGGCGGATCGAATACGTCAAAATCGGCCGCGGTGGTGAGATTTCTGGGCCAGGCAAGGCCCAGCCATTACCAAGTCAAACCTGATCCTTGCCACCCAGAAGAGAGAGAGAGAGAGAGAGAGAGAGAGAGAGAGAGAGAGAGAGAGAGAGAGAGAGAGAGAGAGTATGTGCTGTCAAAAAGATCTTCTCTTTGAGCTGTCAAGATTAACCCCCAGAGGAAGTCAAGGACGGCAAGGCAGAACCGACCCCACCCGCCGCCATCCCAATATCTGTCAAACACGTAATGAGCTGGGAGCTTTGACCAATCAAACTCCAGGAAAGTGAGCCATTTCGGAGATAGTCAACTATCCGACAGCAACGCTATGATACTCTAGTGGTTCTCCCCCAAACTTTCCTTCAGAAATTTCCCCTTCTTCACTCCTCCCCATCCCACCCTGGTTGATATTCTTATAAGCAGCATCACGCAACGAAAATCAGCTGGAACAGTGAAAACCTTGCCTTAAACGGTTAACAAAAAAAAAAAAAACAATTTCTACAAGAGAGAGGGCCCTCCTCCTTTCTGCAAATCAGATGAGGGGCAGGGGAAGATCGGGAGAAGGAAGAGGAAGAAGAAGAATGACGACAGAGGAGAGGTGGAGGTTCCAAGGTCTTAGCTGGTGGGAGGGTACAGCGGCGATGCGGCGCTGGGGTTGTCGGAGTCACATCCAGCCGCAAGCTCCACTCTGATCATCGTCCTGAAAGATATCGAGCCCCGCTTGGTAGACACATCCGAGCTTCTTCTTCCAGGCTCCAGCCGGAGGCTTTGGTTATTGGAGATGAGAGAGGCGCCATCGCTGTAATAGTCGTCGAAGGGCGTCTCTCCAATGTCAAAATGCAGGGCCCCTCTCAGCGCCAGGGAATCCGCTACCGGGAAGAAGACCAGCACGGACACGCCCGCCGCGGCACAGAGTAGCTGCGTCAGGAAGGCCAAGAACACGAGAGCCTCGAAGGGCAGGCCGCCGGGCGCCGCCAGGATCGAGAGGCCGAGGAAGACGACCCGTAGCAGGATTAAAAAGTCAACCGAGAGGATCAGAATGCAGACCCGCCGCCGGAGTCTCCTGTTGATCGCCAGGGATACAATTCGAGCACCGGCGTAGGAGGCGTAACCGAGCAGTGCCAGGTCGAGGAGCCCGAGCAGTAGAGTGCTGAAGAGAGGGTAGGTGCAGGCGGCGCCGCCGTCCTCCGTCGCGCACCAGGCACTCCAGAAATAGCTCGCCAGCTTGATGTGGTGGTTCGTCTCCCGGTTAAGAAGCTTGGGCCCGAGGAAGACGACCATGAGCTGCAGGAGGAAGACGGGGAGGGAGAGGAAGAGGGCCCTGCCGATGGCCCTCCCGTTCCAATGGTGGCTCAGCGCACCCAGCTCCCTCTTCTGCAGAGAGGCCCGGAGGAGGAACACCAGCATGAGCAGCATGGTGGGCTCTGCAAACCCAATGTTTGAGAGTATGTAGAACTTGCAGGCGTGATTCTGCCATGGCGGGCTGGCGAAGGGCCTCCCGCTACCTCTGAGCAGGCTCAGCCGGATGATCTCCCAGATGCTCCACCAAACAGCGACCGAGGTGAAGGCGATCCTGGTGGCCCAAGGTCCATTGAAGTACCCGAGCTGAAGAAGGCTTCGCTTCTGGATTTGCAGGCGGAAGTGCACGGAGTAGAGGACGCTGAGCAGGGCGAGGACCAGGAAGAGAGAGACCAGGGCGATGGTGACCGCACCGAAAGCATCGGCGGTGAATCCGGTCTGGGGCATCACCTGAAGCACAGGTTCTTCGCATGCTCTTCTCCAGCATCCATGCCAAGCGCCCCCCCGCCGCTGTAAGAAGGACCTCCGGACGGCTTATCTTCCAAAGGCGGCTGCTTTACTAGGACCCCATAAAATTTATACGAGGCATGCTGGCGGAGGGGTTCAAACCAGAGAAGCAGGGGTGAGGGATCGCAGAGGGCGGGCTCTGTTCTTCAAAGATCATCTAGAAAGAGTCAGCAGAGATAAAGTCAGAGAAGGCTATCAACTGACCAGAAGACCAGTCCAACGTCTTGACGAAAATAAATAAATGTAAAGCTAGAAATTAGCAAAATAGAAGGAAAAGTGACATAACGCCACGCAAGGATCACAGCCTAGAAAGTCAGGAATGGTAACCAGAAGACTAATCCCATGTTTTTTAAAAATAAATTATAATGAACCAGATGAAAAGAAAACTGATACTAGAAGATAATAGGCTGGCTCTTGGACACAATACCGAGTGAAATATGATTCAGAATACATGAGGTCAAGGAAAGAGGACAGCCGGGATGAACTCTCATAGTCGGCCATGTCACACAGCCCGCTCTAGGAAGATCCCAACTCATTCGAATAGCACACTTCATTCTAAAACTTCACAACCAGCGTTGGAAGTATACAGATCGTCGGTAGGTTGTGGCTGCTGTGGAGGCCCAATCGGGAAAGCACGGAATCAATTTTGGGAGGACACCCTGGCCTTTCATTCCACAAAAGTTGGCAAAAAATGGAGCAAGAACAGACTGCAGACCATGATGCTTGATTCAGCGAAACGGAAAACTCGACACAGGATTGCGTCAGAAGACTACAGACAATTCCCACGTAGAAGTACTCCATTCACGCGACCGGAAAGAACAGATAAACCACCGGCCTCTCAAATCAGATCAATCACAAGCACGACCCGACAAACTGAAAAATCTAGACAAGGTGGTGAAGAAAGCACGCAACGGAAGCAAATACCTCGTCGAGAGATCCCCTCCGCCGCCGGCATTCTCGCGCGACCGTGTCTTAAAACCCTAGGTCCTCGCAACCAAATCCTGCGGAAACCAAGCCAACTCGCCCCCTCCTCCACACTCCAGACTCACTCCCTCGATCGCACGGCTCCAGAGATAAACCGTACCAACCTTTTCAAGGAGATCGATCCTCTCTCTCTCTCTCTCCCTCTCCCTCGCCCTCTCTCCCTCTCCCTCTACGTACGCTCTCTCGGAGTTGAAGAAAAGCACAAACCAGAACAGAGAGAGATAGAGAGAGAAAGAGAGAGGCTGAGAGAGATAGAGAGAGAGAGAGAGACAGAGGGGCGGAGTACTGGGTTGGTGACAGGCTGTCTCCAGCTGTCTCCAGGTGGTTTGGATCCACTGCGGGTAGCAGAAATAACTGCCATCCAGATTCGAATCCGTCAAGAACCGTCTAGATCCGGATCAATCCCGATCGTACGTTATATGGACCCGATAAGAAAGGCTCTTGAAGGTCCACTTGTTCCGACGCCGGAACGATCTGAATAGCTGGTCACCCTATTGGATCCATTAGCCTAAAGGCCGGCCCTAGTGGGCTTTCCTGGGCCCAGGAGAGAGGCCCAGGCCCGGCCAAATATTTTCAGCCGTTGAACGCATTTCATAAGAAGATCGAGCCGGGCGGGACTAGAAACCGGCCTATGTTTGGCCCATTTTCCCATACTTTGGGCTGGGGTGACGAGTATGGGCCTGGACAGCCCAAATTGGTTTGAACCGGGAAGGAGCGAGAGGAGAGAGAGAGAGAGGGGGAGGGAGGGAGTGAGGGGAGAGAGAGAGAGAGAGGGAGGGCGGGAGGAGAGAGAGAGTTAGAGAGGGAGGGAGTGAGGGGAGAGAGAGGGAGGGAGGAAGTGAGCGGGAGAGAGAGAGAGAGAGAGATGAGGTTCGCAGTGAAAGCAACCTCCGGCGGGGGGAACGGAAAGGCTAGAGCGGGAGTCCTGCAAGGCTGGGGGAGCTTCCAGCATTCTGTGGAGACGCCCGCCCTCCTCCTCTCAACGAGGAAGGGGCTGCCCTCCTTCATCACTCCTGACCTCCTCCAGGCTCTACCGCTCCCGGACTCGCGCCTCCTTCACGTCAGCCCTCTCCACTTGTGAGTCCATCGCGTGTCCTCCTCATGGTCCGTGCTGTAGTTTATACACGACCGTCGGATGTTCGTCGGATTCGAGGGCCTGAGAGAAAATTCCAGAGTGAAATCTACAGCCACACCTACATACTTAGTGGCGTAGTTCCCAATGGACAGCTCTCCTCAATCACTCTCTCTCTCTCTGTTTCTAGCGCGAATCTCGCGAAAACAAAATCAGAGAGTTGGCAGAGTTTTTCAAGAAAATCCACGCCGATTCTGAGTTCTTCATCCTAAAAAAAATCGTCCGCAAAAATAGTTTCTATCTTTCCTTATGATTCGTTTCTTGTGGTTTGCAGCATGGAATGCCCTTCATCAAGAACCATTTCGAGCATGGGGGGGCTGCGTCAGATGCTTGGGTTGCCTGAGCATCTCTTCGTCTCCGTAGGTAGAGATTCTATCGATTCTCTTCCTGTGATCGAAGGTACAAACAAGCTTGGAGCGTCGTTTGAGACACCCAGTGGTCGCCTATTGGTACTCCTATCATCTCTACCCTGTCCTTGATAGACAATTATTTTCGGCGGATGTTCCTATTACTCTGATCCTTTGGAGATAAATTCCTCATCGCTTTCATGTTGTCTTCCGATGAAGGTAAGACCAGAAAAATACATGGAGATTATTTCTTCGTTGAAGCCAAATCTTTGGGCCACTCTGGCAGATGAGGTGCCTGCCTGGGCTGTTGAGAAGCGGAATAAAGCTTCAGTGGAAAGAACAATTCGTTGGCTCGATGAGTGCATTGCCCTAGACCTGGTCTGTTCATCTATTTATCTATCTATCTATCTATCTATCTATCTATCTATCTATCTATCTATCTATCTATCTATCTATCTATCTATCTATCTATCTATCTATCTATCTATCTATCTATCTATCTATCTATCTCTCTATCTATGTATCTATCTATCTATCTATCTATCTACCTATCTATCTATCTACCTATCTATCTATCTACCTATCTATCTAGTGTGGAAATTATGTGTATGGCAATTCTCTTTACTGTTTTCTTGAGTTAGTGCTAGTTTGACTATCACTCCCTCCTCTTCACAATCTCATATCATTAACCTAAAATAATCTTGTTTTAATGTTTTCCATTTCATTGATGACCGAAAGCATTAAAGCTAGAGTCAGTTTGGATGCCGTATCTAGCCTGTTTTGATATTGTGATTCTGGGAAATATCCACATGATCTTGTGAATTTCCTATTTTTTCCTTTGTTTTTAGCTCGCGATTTGTGAATTCCTATACTCCTGTCATCGTATCAGGATGATCTTTTAGAGCCCATCCCATGATTTTTTCCAACAGCTGTTCTACCTGATGCCCACTGCTCTCCCGAGCGGTGCAAGATGCCTTCTCAAGGCAACGTTCTGAAACCATATCCATCTTATGAAATTCAGTCAGGTGGAGAGGCGATCTTGGGAGCAGTTGTTGGAGGATCCAGTTTAGAAGAACGCAGTCGGTGTGCTAAAGAAGTGGCGAAAAGAAATGTCTCAGGTTATTTATCAGGATTCTTAGGACCATGCTGGGCATTTTCTGATCAATTGCATGGTCTTTTTATTTTCTATGGAATAAAACTCATGATATTTATTTCTGATGTCTGTAGATAAATACTTTTTGCCTTTTTTAAATTTTACCTTTGGTCATAATGTACTTGGAATATAGTCCTTATGCTACTTCGGTCACAGATCAGTGGGCTTCTCCACTTATTGCGGTGAAAGAGAGGGAGAACAATTTGATGAGGCTTGTGGGTTTGTTTCCCTGTGAGCAAACGACTGAAAACTGGGTTCACGTTTGATCTGTGAACTGCACTTGTTATCTTGGTCAGAATTAGTAAATCAAGTATTATTATTTTTAATCTGTCATTTATTTAGTTATTTTTGTTGACCTATGAGATGAGGAACACTTGATCTAATATTGAAGCTACAATCCTCGGCAGCCTAGTCCGAAGTAATACTATCTTTCTCTCTCTCTCTTTCTCTCTCTCTCTCTTTCTGTCTCCCTCGCTCCCTCCCCTCCAGCACTGGGTGGTAGCTCTGCCTCTAGCCGTGATCAATTAATTTGGTCAACAAAAAAATCAGCCAGAGGGGGAAGAGGGGAGCCCCTCTCTCTCTCACCTCTCTCTCTCTCCCTCTCTGTGTGTGTGTGTGTCTCTCTCTCCCCCTCTCTCCCTCTCTCCCTCTCTCTCTCTCTCACTCACTCTCCTCGTCAACAGATATCGTTTTGGATCCAAGGGAGCATTTGATTTATCTGTCTGTTATAATTGATCTTCTACCACGAACTTTGATTCAGGTTATTGGATTGGAGGCTTTGGTCTTGGAGAAAGCATGGAAGAGCGTCCTGCTCTCCTTAATGCAGTTGTGGTAGGACTTCTAAACTATGAGACTACCTGATGGCGCATTGATCTCCTCATCCTGCTTAAAATGACGTACATCATCAGCTGAATTAATAAATATCTTGAAGTTTCATAGGAAAGAAGATGAGGAGATGGGATCATTCTGAACTGCTCTTCCTAAAAATGAAAAAAAAAACAATCACATCAACATAATTTTTTTCTGTTAACCTAGTCGAATTAATGGAGGGTTTTAATAGGCCATTAAGATGCTGATTATTCTCAACTGCTGTCTCAGTTCATCTGAAAAAAAATACTTTCCAAGATCAGAATATATTACCTAAATCTGTTCACTAAATTCAAGGAAACATTGAGTAATTTCGAATTATGTGAAGAACACTGAACTGATTTTTTTTCCTTGCATTAACCTAGAAATGGGATATATGAAAATATACTGGCGTCTATTATAATTTCTCCTATTTAACATATGTGATTTTGGCGGACTAATTGTTTCCTGCTTGTCCTTAACTAGAAACACAATGTGATTCCAAACAACTATATTAATATTGAATCTAAACGAAAAATAAACTGTACTAAATCTCGAAGCTAAATTTTCAGGATAATTTGCCGGAGGAGAAACTGCGGTATGTTTCTGGACTTGGTCTCCCAGGTAAAGTTACCATGATCAGCGTTTGCAGACACCAATTAAGGTGCTTTTTCCTTCTTTTTTGTGTGCCCGTTTCGTCAGATTCTACAAAGAACTGTTCTAGTTGATTAGATTTTTTTTTTCCTTGAAATATATCTACCAATGAACCAACTTTATTAGATCAATCAACCCACCCATACCATTCCATGGCTATCTAAAACAGTAACCTGCATCATCATGATAAATAAATGATATTTTAATCTCTCTTCCTCTTTTTCAGAGGAAATCTTGGAGGGTGTGGCTGCAGGGATTGATCTTTTTGACTCCACGTATGTATTGTTCTTCTAAATTTTCCTCGTTCTTGTCACTTTCCATGATTTTCAGATCCCGGGTTGAATTTTGGCCCCATTTTCAGGTATATTTACCATCTTACACTTGGAGGGCTTGCTCTCGTCTTCCCCCTCGACACCGTTGACAAATCTCGGAGAAGCCCTTTTGACTTCCCGCCGAGCAGTGCAGTCAACGACGGCACAAAGATAAATCTAAGTTCTACAATTTACAGGTCTGTATGTTTTTTCTTCATCTTCGAGGACTGGGTTGGCTGGCGTCAGCAGTTGTCAGCCTGGCCGGCTGATCCGATTCCGGCTACCATGTCTCCACCGAGTAAGTTTTTTTGCTTCAGGAAGGACAAGTCTCCGATCTTGGAGGGCTGTGGCTGCTTCACCTGTCGGAACCACACACGGGCCTACCTTAATCATCTTCTCAATGTCCACGAGATGCTGGCCCAGATCCTCCTTGAGATGTAAGGACGTGAATTCTCTCTCTCTCTCACTCTCTATCTCTCTCTCTCTCACACACACACACACACACACTCTCTGTGTCTGTCTGTCTGTCTGTCTCTCTCTCTCTCTCCCTCTCTCTCTCTCTTTCTCACTCTCTTTCCCTCTCACTCTCTCTGTCTCTCTCCCTCTCTCTCTCTCTTTCTCACTCTCTTTGCCTCTCTCCCTCTCTCTCTCTTTCTCACTCTCTCTCCCTCTCTTTCTCACTCTCTCTCTCCCTCTCTTTCTTACTCTCTCTTTCCCTCTCATTCTCTCTGTCTCTCTCCCTCTCTCTCTCTCTTTCTCACTCTCTCTTTCCCTCTCACTCTCTCTGTCTCTCTCCCTCTCTCTCTCTTTCTCACTCTCTTTGCCTCTCTCCTCTCTCTCTCTCTCCCTCTCTTTTCTTTCTCTCTCTCCTCTCTTTCCCTCTCTTTCTCCTCTCTCTTTCCCTCTCACTCTCTTTGTCTCTCTCCCTCTCTCTCTCTTTCTCCTCTCTCACTCTCTCTCCCTCTCTTTCTTACTCTCTCTGTCTCTCTCCCTCTCTCTCTCTCTTTCTCACTCTCTCTTTCCCTCTCACTCTCTGTCTCTCTCCCTCTCTCTCTCTCTCTTTCTCACTCTCTCTGTCTCTCTCCCTCTCTCTCTCTCTTTCTAACTCTCTCTTTCCCTCTCACTCTCTCTGTCTCTCTCACTTTCTGTCTTTGTCTGTCTCTTTCTCTCTTTCCCTCTCATTCTCTCTGTCTCCCTCCCTCTCTCTCTCTCTTTCTCACTCTCTCTCTCCCTCTCTTTCCCTCTCCCTCTCTTTCTCTCTCTCACTCTCTCTCTCTCTTTCTCACTCTCTCTCTCCCTCTCTTTCTCTCTCTCACTCTCTCTCTCTCTTTCTCACTCTCTCTCTCCCTCTCTTTCTCTCTCTCACTCTCTCTCTCTCACTTTCTGTCTGTCTCTTTCTCTCTCTCTCTCTCTCGCTCTGTCTCTCTCCCTCTCTGTCTCTCTCCCCCCCTCTCTCTCTCTCTCTGTCTGTCTCTCTCCCTTTCTCTCTCTTTCTCACTCTTTCTCTCTCTCCCTTTCTCTCTCTTTCTCACTCTTTCTCTCTCTCCCTCTCACTCTCTTTCTCTCTCTCTCTCTCTCTCTGTCTGTCTCTCCCTTTCTCTCTCTTTCTCACTCTTTCTCCCTCTCCCTCTCACTCTCTTTCTCTCTCTCACTCTCTTCCACTCTCTCTCTCTCTCTCGCACTCTCTCGCATTCCCTCTCTCTCTTTCTATGATCTGGGCATCTTCTGTGTGGATGCAGACACAATACTCACCACTACCTTGGCTTCTTCCGCTCGATAAGGAGAGCGATTGGGTGCGGGACGTTTGATATGTTCCGGCAGAGCTTCATCGAAAGCAGGCGGGAGCTTTTTGTCTCTTCCATGACGTGTTCATGATCCCCCCGCCCCTGCTTTTTTTGGGAAAGTATCCCATTTTTGTGTTTCCTACCTTGGCAGAGCTCGAGTGCATGCTAACGTAAATGGCAGAGCAGCAGTAATATTCCAGTAATGCTGATTCTTCTCTCTCTCCCGTTGACTGATAATCTTTTTTTTTTTACTTATTGTAGAAATAATCGTAGATTTGAGTTAGCTTTATGTTTCGTCTGAATCTACACAGTAATTAATGTCTTGGTGAGAATAAAATACCTTCGAAGATTCTCTCTCTCTCTCTCTCTCTCTCTCTCTCTACCCTTCCTCTGGTTTAAAAGGGCTCGGGGTTGTACTTGGCAATCAGATACAGTAAAATCCGTTGGGGAAAAAAACCTTCTGATGTTCCAAAGCCGGTGATCTTTGCCCGGTAAATGTGAGTAAATAGACGTTCAAACATATCTATACAAAGCGAAGTTTTTAATATTTGTTTGAATAATTCTCTGAACCATCTTCGAATTCACACCTGCAAGATCTAGATTTGTCAACGGGCTGGCCCCACGGTTTCAATCCCTGGGAAACGCCCCGCAAATAAGCTATGAGCCAGACTGCAATGGAGCTCGGCCCCTCCTCATTATGTACTGTATCAGATAGACAGATAGATAGATAGAGATAGAGAGAGAGAGAGAGAGAGAGAGAGAGAGAGAGAGAGAGAGAGAGAGAGAGAGAGTACTCATCTCTCTCCCTCTGCAATCCGTAAAGGAGTGAGAAAACAAAGGGAAAGAAGTGACGTCCCACGGGCATCGCTCGGGCGAGCTACCGCCATCGGAGTGCTCCCCATGAACCACCGCCGCCGCCGCCGCAGCTCCCATGTAGCCACCGGGCCCACATTCACGCGCCCTCTGCAGCCATTTAAACTGGAGGAAGAGGAAGAACCCAAGAGGAGCCCCAAAGTCTATATAAATCTCTCCTCTCCTACCGATCGACTCCTAAGATCTCCTGGACAATGGGATTCCTCGGCAACATGACCGTTGCGGCAGCGGCGGCGGCGGCGCTTCTGGCGCTGGCGACGTTCGAAATCGCTGCCTGCTCGACGGAGTCCCCCCAGGTGCCGTGCTTCTTCATCTTCGGGGACTCCCTGGTCGACAACGGCAACAACAACGGGATTCTAACGCTGGCCAGAGCCAACTATCTTCCCTACGGCGTTGACTTCCCGGACGGCGCCACCGGGAGGTTCACCAACGGCCGCACCACTGTTGACATTCTGGGCACGATGTTCGCCAACTTTGACGTATTTCCCCGACGAATATGTAGTTTCAAACGCTGACTTTCTTCGCTCCTGCAGCTGAGCTACTGGGCTTCCAGGGCTTCATCCGGCCGTACGAGGGCACCCGCGGGGCCGCCATCCTCCGGGGGCTGAACTACGCCTCTGGCGCCTCCGGAATCCGCGAGGAAAGCGGCAGCAATCTGGTGACCCTTCAATCGCGCTCTTTCACTTCTCTAACGGGACGTTAAATTGTATCGGCCCTCTCTCTCTCTCTCTCTCTCTCACACACACACACACACACACACACACACACACTCTGGCTCACTTTCACGAGCCCTCTCTCGCTATCCATGATCATATTCCTGCAGGTTCCCACTGACTGCCGGTGATTTTGGGTGGCAGGGAGCTCACATTCCCATGGGAGAGCAGGTGCAGAGGTTCCGGGGGACGGTGCGGCAGATTGGGCGGCTGCTCCGGGGGAACCAGACGGCCGTCAACGAGCTCCTCGGCCGCTGCATCTTCTACGCCGCCATAGGCAGCAACGACTACCTTAACAACTACTTCATGCCCGATTCCTACTCCACCAGCGCCGACTACGACCCCAAGACCTACGCCGCTCTCCTCATCCAGGACTACACCCGCCAGCTCACGGTAAGGTTAGGGCTAGGGCTAGGGTTTTCAGGGTTGGGAGTTTTTAGGATTAGGGTTGTGACTGTTTTTTGTTTGGGTGGGCGAAGGCGCTGTACGATACTGGAGCGAGGAAGGTGGCGGTGGGGGCGGTGGGGCAGATCGGGTGTATCCCCTACCAGCTGGCCCGCTACGACGGCGCCGCCGCCAACGGGAGCCGCTGCAACGAGCGGATTCTTCTTCTTCTTCTTCTTCTTCTTCTTCTTCTTCTTCTTCTTCTTCTTCTTCTTCTTCTTCTTCTTCTTCTTCTTCTTCTTCTTCTTCTTCCTCCTCCTCCTCCTCCTCAACGTCGTCGTCATTATCATCATCATAATTATTCTGCATTTTAGGGTTTGATGTGATCGACAAAGGGTGCTGTGGGGTGGGGAGGAACAACGGGCAGATCACCTGCCTGCCGCTGCAGCAGCCCTGCGACGATCGGAGCAAATACCTCTTCTGGGACGCCTTCCACCCCACGGATGCGGCCAACGTCGTCCTCGCCGGCAAGGCCTTCAACTCCACCGCCCGCTCCGACGCCTACCCGCGAAACATACAGCAGCTCGCCGCCGCCTGACGGCGGCGCCGCCGCGTTTCTGCAAGGTCCCCCTCCGCTTCTGTATTAATAAATCGTATAACGAGGGTATATACATGCCAAAAAAAAACCCCAACAAGTTATATTCAACTTTGAATAATATTTATTGATCATGCTTATCAAATATTTACGAGACTTATAGGTCTTTCTCTCTCTCTCAATCCAGTGTAGTGAGTAGGAGGTAATATTATAAATCGAATTTGAGAGAATTAAAAAGAGAAAATAATAAAATAATAGTTTTATTTACAAAGGGCACGTGATATCTGGGTTGAGTTGGGCCACGGGAAACTGGACCGTTTCAGCTGGCAAGGACACGATTGACAGGCCTAATGGGCCTTGACGGCGTCTCCGCGGGCCTTTGCCGATGCGCAAGGATGGGTGGATGGATGGACGGTGCGGATCGCCTCGATCGTACAATCCTCTGCGGGTAAGTGTAGAGGTATATAAAGCCAAAGGAATCGGAAGTGGCGGAGAAGGCACGGAGGGGGGGAGATGATGTGTCGGGTTACTCGGAAGCGCGGGGGCCCCGGGAGATGGCAGCTGGCGTTCTTCTTCTCGTCGATCTCTCTTCAAGCAATCCTAAGTATGCCTTCACCTGAAATCTTTGACGGAGATCTTGGGATTTGGTTTGTGCCGATCGACTTGGAGTTTTTGCCGACCAAAATCTGTGGTTCGGGTTGGGTTTTCCGCGTGGATCCTGCCGATCCGGGAAGGCTTGTCGAATTTTCGGTGGCGTTTTTTTTAATGTCTCCTCTTCTTCTCGGTCTTCGAATTTCAGTGTTCAATTTTCGTTTGCTGCATCTCTGTTTACGTCGTGGTCGCTCTCGGGATTTGTCGGGGGAGGGCACTCGATTTGGCTCGGCGAGTGCTTTCGGTCTCCGCATTACTTATTTTTGGGTGTTAATCCTTGAACGCTGATGGTTTTTCGTTGTCGGATTTTTCTGGTTTGGTCGAAACCGTGACATTTTCTTACTCTTCGTTTATTCCGCGCTATAATTTTGTAAAATATTATTATTTCATAAACCTCATCAAACGAGTGAAATATTTTCCTTTTTAATCCATATTATTCCTAATCAATGTGAGGAATTATATAAAAGATGTTGTCTAAGAGAAACCAAGTTGGCTAACTCTTTTTTATCACTTAATATGTACCATCCGTTTGTGATGGATAGCTTTCCAGCGTTTATCCCTGCATTTCAATCATTCTGCATCGTCATTGATGATTTTTTGGGGGTTGGATTCCTGAGGACAATAGTGTGCTTTTTTATGCATATTTGTTTGCTACCAAGGACCGAAAGCAAAGAATTATTGCGTAATGGCGCTCTCCATTATAAAATTGGAGGAAACGACAGTTGGATGGATTTCTTCTTAAGAACTGGCAGCATTTTTTCGTTCCTGGTTAATCACCTTGTTTCCATACTTCCATTCCAAAAGGTGACCTTGGCAGTTATTATTCAAATTGGAGCAGGTTTGCCAAATAATAGTATGACGGATTTTAGAGGAACGCTTTTAGGGTGCAGGGCTAGAAATAGTATCCTATGTAAACTGTGATGAAGTCTTCATACTTTAAACTTTCAGTTGATGCGTTTAGTGATCATTTGATCAAGAATCTTGTGCCCATGGACAATGGATGATCAATGTTATTTGTTTGTCCCACTTTGTTAGTCCTTCACGGTGCTTAGACTTGCCTCATAAGTGTGTTTTTCAGATGCCCATTCTTATGGAAACTATGGGAGTTGATTCTTTAGATAAAGTTGTCTAACCTAGGTTAGATCTTCCAAACTTACTGGATATGGAAAAGAAGCATTTTGATTTGTAGCTTTTCTTATATTCTGTCTATTGCATTGCTTACGGTTGTTGATTGAACTACATTGAGCCTCATGTTAATGTAGATGAGCATATGAGGATATCTTTATTAGGGTCGTACAATGTTGAATAATGAGAAACTGAAAATGTAATCTGCTAACTCTAGTTTGTTTTATAGGCATTATCCTTCACATTCAGTAATCATAGCGTTGAGGTGCCAAGATTTTGTCCCTAATCTGATGTAAATTATGTAAGCAGGTCTGATATAGTACACCAATAACGATTAGGATTCTTGTTGCCAGTGTGTATATGAAACATTTCGACTTGAATATCAAGTCAACATGTGTGATTTGTAACTATTTGTAACTATTATGTTTGGAATATTGTTTTTGAAGTTAAAAGGGTATATAATTGGAAAAGTAGTTATTCAGGGAAAATAAATGATGGAATGGCCTTCTAAAATAATGTATTAGACGAATATTGCAAACATTATGAGAGAGAAACTATGCAAAATTAGAACAAAATAAATATTTTAGAAGTGAGAAAAACCCAAATATTTATGTGTTTGTAATAAGTCTAATCCATATATGTCAATTCTCATTCACTTTCATGATGCACTTGATCCTTGTGCCCAAGATGGGTAGAGGTTGAATTCAGGAATGAGGAAGAATATTTTTTCATGTTACAACTCATGGTGGGTTTCTGATATTTATATCAGAGACTCTCTTAGAATGTTCTAGGTACCAAAAATCAAAAAAAGGAAAAAAAACGTGACACGTGGCACGTGAGATAATAAAGAGAGGCATGTGAGGTGTAATAATTCAAGGTACTCCAATACTCCCTCTCAAGTCGGTGAATTGATATCATCCATTCATAGTTTGGACATCATCTTCTGTAGTTGAGTGCTAGAGACACCCTTTGTCAACAGGCTTACAAATTGATTTTGAGCGGAGACATAGGGTATACAAATCAAGTTGGTCTCCAACTTTTTCTTGATGAAGTAACAATCAATCTTAACATGCTTGGTGTGATCATGGTATACTAAATTTTGCACAATGTTGGTAGCTGATTTGTTGTCACAGTAGAGTTCCATAGGACTGGTAAGTGGAATTTTTAGTAATTGAGTAAAATCTTGACCCACAACAGTTCTTATACTCCCTGAGCAAGTGCTCTAAATTCGACTTCAGCACTTGATCAAGCAACCACATTTTGGTTCTTACTTTGCCAAGAAACCAGGTTGCCTCCCAAGAAGGTGAGAAGTCCAAAGGTTGACCGGCAATCTAGAATTGAACTAGCATGGTCTGCAACTGTATACATTTCAATATCCTTCAGAAGATCTGTTACATACTTCCATTGAGATATGGAGATACCCTAAGAGGAGTGAGCAACTTCAATTCCCAAAATGTATTTAAGGTGTCCCAGAGTCTTGATATCAAACTCCTTGGCTAGATATTGACCAAGGTGTTCTCGTTCAGCTGCATCATTTCTTATAATGATGATATCCATCGACATAGATCAATGGAGTAGTAACTCTTTGTGATGAAGAATATTTTAAAAAAAGAGTGTGATCAGCATTCCTCTGACAATAATTTAATTTTCTCATGACTTCAATAAATCTCCCAAATTAGGCATGATGAGATTGTTTAAGTCCATATAAGGACTTCTTGAGCCTTCACAAAACATTGGGTGATAGTTTTCCTTTATAGTTCGGTGGAAGAGTCACTCAGTAAGATCCCATGAAGAAAAACATTCTTCGCATCATATTGTTGGATGTCTCAACTGAAAATAGTCACTAAAGCTAAAAAGATTTTGATTGTGTTCATTTTCACCACATGAGAAAATGTTTCTTGATAATCAACTCCATATACTTGTGCATAATCTTTCGGAATTAGTTTGGTCTTATAGTGGTTATTTAAGACATCATCTATGTTTCCATAGAATATACCCACCTACAGCCAACCACTTTTTTATTCTTGGGCATAGTCACAAGATCTCAAGTTTGATTTCTTTCAATGACACTCGTTTTTTTTCATCCATGGCTTGTTTCTGCTCCTTCCTAAAGAGAGCTTTAGAGACATCAGTTGAAATTATAGTATCATCCAGGGTAGCAAGAAAGGACCTATAGGTAGGAGAAATTTTTTGATAGGAGAGGAAATGAATCGATGGATACAAAGGGTGATTTGTGCATGCTCGTGGAGGTTTTCTTGTGGTAATAAGAAGTGAATTGAGTTGTGGATGGTTGGTATTGGATGGGGCAGATGAGATATTTTGGATAGCATCTAAGGTAGACTCATGATCTTGGGTTGTTATAGAATTAGGAGGTGCTCTTGTCCTAGAACAGACGCAGCCAAGTTTGAGATGTTCAAGAAGTGGATCAGGGAGAGAAGGATTTTGCTCAAGCATTGAAATCGGTATGAGCATCTTATCTGACAAAGGGGAGTCGGCAGAATCAGCTATATGGTGATATGATAGAGGTATGCCGGAGGAGAATTTTTGGAAATAGGATTCAGACTCATAAATGGTAACATCTATTGTTGTGAAAAACTTGATAGTCGGAGGATGATAGCAGTGATAACCTTTTTTGAGTGGTAGAATATCCCAGAAAAATGTACTTGAGAGGGGCCCATGAATCTGGTTTGACTTTAGTTTGATCATAGTTATAAACAAACGAAGCAACCAAATATTCGTGACTTTAATGTAGTTCTAATTTGATTAGTAGGGAAAAATGAGGCCAATATGTCCAAAGGGCTGTGAAAATTTAATGTTATGGTAGGAAGATGGTTAATAAGATAAGTTGTAGTTAGGATGATTTCACTCCAAATTTTTTTTAGTACATGTTTATGAAACAAAAGGGACCATGTGACCTCTAAGAGATGCTGATTTTTTCTTTGTGTGAGTCCATTTTGTTAAGGTGTGTAAACATAGGAAGACTCATGTTTGATACCTTCCAATTGAAAGAAAGAGATTAGATTGTGACTAAAGTGTCCTTTTGCATTATCAAATCTAAATCTCTTAATAGATGTACTAAATCGTTTTTTAATCATTGCACATAAATGTTTCAGTGCAGTTGAAACATCTGACTTCTACTTGAGGAGAAATATCCACATGCATTTAGTGCAGTCATCAATAAAAGTAACAAATCATTTGTTTCTCAAGAGATTAACATTGGGACATGGTCCCCAAATGTCACTATGGATGTGGAAGAATGAGATTTCATTTTTTTCACCTATTGAAAGGATGTACAAGTATGCTTGGAGAGTTCGCGTACATCACATTTAAGTGTGTCGAATGACACTTTTTGGAACAATGTAGGGCAAGAATTTTTCATGGTGTTAAAGGAAGGATGGCCCAATCGTCGGTGAAGGAGCCAAATGTAGGAAAGATGTTTGGGATGCCTTGTAGATGAAACTACTTCCATAAGACAGGTTTGATTGAGTCCCTCGTGGAAGTAGAGTCCTCCACATGCTCTAGTAATTCCAATCCTTCGTTGATGAACCTTATCGAATATCATATAGATATCTTCATCAAAGAAGACATAATAAGGTGAATTGTTGACTAGTTTCTTAACATGTATGAAGTTGGTAAAGAGTTTGGGAACATGAATGACTTTGGTAAGGAGTCTAAGAGGTTCAATGGTGAGGTCACCAACATCAGGAATTGTGAGAAGTGTACCATCAGTAATAGACACTTTTTGGTCACTATAGCAAGAGGTGTATGTAACAAAGTGATAGGAAGAGTTTTTCATATGATCCGTTGCTCAGTCTACTACTCAACATTTAGTAATGTCTCTAGATGGAGCTCGAATTCCAAGAGAGTAGTGAAACTCACTAGTCTGAATTAATGAGGGTTGTTATTATTGTGCTGCCATTGACTTCAGTTGTCGTTCTATTTCATTTAGTGGAACTAGATCAACATTCCCATGGTTGGTCGATTGGTTGGGGTTATTAGAAGTTTGAGTAGGGGATGGGTTGGTTGTTAGATGTACATGACTCACACGATTCTCAACGCTGAAATTATGTGGCTTACCATAGAGTTTCCAACATCTATCTTTATAGTATGACAGGATTTCCTATGATAGGCGCACCAAAGATTATCTTTATAGTTAAACTTTTGAGTTTTTCCTTTTACAGAGGGTGGCTGATGGCTCATATCTGTATTTAGATAACAAATGTAGCACTATCCATATCTTGCATAGATAACATCAACTTTTGATGGCTTTCTTTATTTGGGACAATTGTGACCACCTCGTCAAGGTCTGGTCTCCTCTTGTGTCCTAAAATTTTCTGTTTGACATGATCAAACAAACAAGTTCTTTGAAATTTAAAGATATGCTGCCTTTTTATGAAATTTCACAAAACAACAAGTTCACTAGGGTTTTTAGTTTAAGATTGACATAATAATCAAGTTCTTGGCTCATGCTTTTCAATTCCCCAATAGATTCCATTACTGATTTGGATCCTTGAGCAATAAAGAGAGATTTCGTCTCCAGTTCATATATCTGTGGCTCATTATTTTTTTTTCGAGTATTTCATATCAACTATCTCTCATAAGTCTTTGGCAACAGCCAAGACAAAGAATCTCGACTAAATGGGGGAATCATAGTTCCCCAAATCCTAGCCTTTATCAAGGATCCTCCTCCCGCGACCTCCGAAATTGACGTGATGAGGGGTCTGGTTTCATATCCTCCAGATGATGTAGTATCTCTTGTCCAATTAGAACTTCCCTAATGTATTCTAACCATTGGATTAGGTTGTATAACCTGTTAACTTGAATTATGTGGGCATAGTAGGAATTCTGTCACCAGTCTCGATGTTCCAGAATTAGATTAATCCATTGAGTCCTCAAGAAAGGGACTACCAAAAAAAAATTCTCTCACATAGAGAAATATAAAAAAAGAGCAATCACACCTGGATTGGCTCTAATACCATGTCGAACCTCATTCATTTTCTTCGTGCCCTTGCAAAAGCATCCATGCACTCAATATGAGTGGAGGCTGAATTCAAGAATGAGGAAGAATGTTTTTTCATGTTACAACTCACGGTGGGATTCTGGTATTTACATCAGACCCTCCTAGAAGGTTCTAGACTCCAGAAATCAGAAAAGGAAAAATCATGACACGATACACATGAGATAATAAAGAGAGGTACGTGATGTACAATCCAACAATATAAAAGCAGACACAGTGAAATTACATTGTAAAAAAGATTATTGAGTGTACGATTTTCGAGATAAAATCACATGCTAAGCATCAAGCATTCATCTCATAAACACAAGGGCATTGCATTTTCTTTTTGATGTGTTGGAATTAATCAACTAGTTCATGGCCTTGGAATAATAGAAAGTGTAGCTATTAGTTTCCAAGATATTAGATTTGGCTTTTACAAGTCCCTCATATTTATCTCGTTCGAAATATTTAAAATAGGTCTCAATACGTCTGGCATATATATTTTCTGTGGACGGGGGGAAATTACTATTTATAGATAAGAATAATGATTTTTTGGGAAATGAATATGCTGGCATTCTTCTTTGTGTAATTATGCCACTTATGCACGCTGGAGATTAGTGTACCTTGGTAGTGAGCATTAATAATGCGTCTGTTTATTAGAACTATGCAGCACGTGGGTCTAGCTGATAGGTTGACGTGTAGTTGAATATGGCCAAGAAATTAATAAAATCAATTAATATTGAAATAAATTGTATCATTTGGAGCAGACGTTTGTCGAAACATTGAATCCGTCGTTTGGTTTCATTACAAGGCAGGTGCTTGATTTTTATTTTGTAAAGCCGCATCGATGACCATTTATGGTCTTTTTCTGAGCTATCAGTCATGTATGCAGGTCGTCATATCTCCATATTTTGGCCCATTTCATTTCTTTCATTTTTCACGTAGTGTTTACGTTTGAATAGACACGTGGCACACAGTAAAATAGTGTCCTGTTGTCAGGTTTAGCTGATGATCCTTCAAAATCCAAGGAGGGAACACAAACGGCGAGCCATTCGAATTCCGGCAGCAGTAAGGGGCTTAATGCACTTTACATATCCATTGGAGTGGTTGCTGTCATCTTGCTTGCGGTCTTTTTGTTCAAGCAATGGCAGAAGAAAAAGAGGGAAGAACAACATGCTCGTCTGCTAAGACTGTTTGAAGAGGATGATGAGCTTGAGCTAGAGCTTGGTCTTCGGGATTAAGAACATTGCAGATTTTCAAGGAATGTAACATATTGCTTCGGTGAGTCTTCACGTGCCTCGTCAACATATTATATTCATAAATGCCTGAAAAAGAAATGTCTGATCCAAGTTTGCTGATAATCATGATAACTGCCTCCAATTAACATCCATATTTTCCAAATAGAGTTAGCCGCAGTTGAACCTGGAAGCAATATGTTATGGAGTCTGATTACCACTTGGCTTCTTTGTATATAAAGAGTTACTCTTTCTAGTTAGTAGACCCGTTGCACCGCGTGGATGAACCATGAAGAAAAACCCGTCTGTTCTTCTGTCCCTCCAATTACTCTTTTCTCTTCCTCTACTTCAATCTTCTCTCTTGCGGCCCGTGGGAGAATCTTGTTCATCTGATCACGTTTCTACCCTCATCAAGCGTCTAGGGTTCAACATATGCCCACCGACTGATCCCCTCCCTCAGCTCCCAAATCTCTCAATTCTCAGTGTCCAAGCTAGCTGTGGTATTCAAAAGTCCACAGAATGCCCCTACCCTACAATCGAAAGTTGATAGGGCAGAAATTTGAATGACACGTCACCGGTACGAGGGCCGTGCGATCCGTCGAGTTATCATGAATCATCGAGTCCACAGGACGAGCCCACGTCGACCTCTTATCTGATAAATGCATCCGTTTCTCTTTTGCAGAACTTTGTGCAGGTTTTTGACCAGCAAGCGTGGTAGAACACGGTTCAATGACAACTCTGATGAGATGTCTCCTCCAAGAGCATCTCTGATGAGATGGCGGGTCTCTGGTTCTTATCTTCTTGTTGATTTGATATCATAGGCCAGTGTTTCTGACAATCGGAGGATTCTCCGCCAACTTATTGATGTGAACTCTCTATGACCAATCAGGGGACGCTTGCTGCGTGATTGCTTCAGCAGGTTAGTTATAATAAAACAACTTTGCTCAGATATATTACCTCAACATATATAGAAACATGACCCAAAATCATCCACTTCAGTTTGAAATTTCTTTACATGCTTAAATAAGTCTGAAGAGCTAATGATGAACACTTCAGGAAACTTACCATCTCCCATCAAACCCTAGTTCTCTTCGTTCATGCCCTTTTAGGTATGAGATGACTTCAGCTATCTATCACATGAGATAGCTGTCATTAGGCGAACAATTATGAACCCTAATATCATGCTGGACTAATTTTTTGACTAGAAAAGTTTAGGGTAGAGGGGACCAGTGTGTGACATTGTGGCCATATCTCATGTGATTGGGTAGCATTTTGGGATAGTCCACACTGGTTATGAAGTGCACATGGGGAGTTTGCCTATGTTGCTGGATCTTGTACCTTCCAAGGCTCTGAAACCAAGGTTGTGGGGTCCTAATTCATTGAAATGCTTAAGCCGAGTGTGGAGGAAGCCCACTTAGGTTTTCCGCAGAAGGTGATCCTAGCATCCCAGGAGGAGTTAATGAGCTCTCTAAGCTTGTGGTCCAGCCCCTACTCACTCTTTTGCCTAAACTTTGGGCTTAAAAATCAAGTTTAAAAGAAGAAGGAAACATAGTACTTACCCCCTTCCATTCTGAAATCTCTCTCTCTCTCTCCTCTCTTTCTCTTTCTATCTCTCTATCTCTCTCTCGCTATTTATCTCTATCTCTCTCTCTCTCTCTCTCTCTCTCTGTCTCTCCCCTCTCTATGGAAAAAGTAACCGAGTGCTGATTGGCCACTCTTGATTGAATCTATGAACTGAACTCAATATCAACGGATGGTTCTATCCATTCCCCCTCTTTTTTCTCTCCTTTATCTATTTATCTCCCGAATATATGCAACTAGGCATGGAGGAAAGTGACTAGAGGTTTGAAAATTTGAGTCTGACTCACTGATAGAAGTGACCCTAATTTTTGTCCACGTTGACCGGATATTCCCAATGAGAAAATTGTTTCACACTTAAAAACCAGCCTCGGATGACTCTGCCTGCCTCGTCTCTCTTTTTTTTTCCTCCAAAAAATATTGCTGGCTAAATAATTATTAAATTAAATTTATATGGGGTTTTTTATTTCATAAAATCTAAGATACTCCTCTCTCCCTCCCTCTCTCTCTCTCTCTCTCTCTCTCTCTCTCTCTCTATCTATCTTTCTTCATTGACCAACCGATGGTCTCTTTTCTCGAACCTCCGACCCCACCTACCGAGCAGCTCGAGGAGGAATGGATTCATCTGGTCTTGCATCATTAAATAATGATCAATAATGTGGCACTGTGCTAATTCGGAAAACCCGCATGACAACAGCCCATCCATTCTCTTGGCGCATTATATTATTTAATGCCCGAATTTGGACTTTCTTAGAGTGGGCATGTGATCGGTCACATGCCCTTTGACTTGACTGCCGTGACAATTTCTTAGATCCTTTCATACATACGCCTACCGATCGAGCAAGAGAGAGAGAGAGAGAGAGAGAGAGAGAGAGAGAGATGGGGGCTTATGAACAACCATTAGATGCCCAAGGGGGTATCGTGAGTAACAATGATTTTGTTGAATGATTCTGCGAACAAGATTGAAATATGTTACCCCTCACAAGTAACAATGCGTAGGCGTGTGGTATTGGGGAGACCTGCAACTGGGTCAGGTCCAATCATTGGATTCATCCTCACATAGAAAACTATTGCTCAATATTCATTCGCCCATGGTGATTGGTTCATCTCTCTGGAATCTGAGAAATGAATGTACCCCCTTAAAATTAATTTTAAAATTTGAAAAAAGGAGATTATATTCCTCTTGCCATGGAAGAAACCCAATTTTATTTGTGACATTTTAATGACCATTAGGAAGGTAAATACTTAGTAAATATCAGGATTTGATGCCATCATAATGGGTATAATATCATTAAATAATATTTTTCATATATAGAGGATAGCAGAAGACTGGCTTTTGTTGTGAGACCCAGCATCACTTGGTCCCGAAAAAGTGTAGAGAAGACCGAAAGCTGACTTGGGTGATATGTCAACTTGCATATATTTGTTATTTACCTAAGTTAGCCCACCAATGTGGACTTTGTCCCAGACAAACATCATAATGCAGTGAGGGCACCACGCGACTTACTTACGAGGAGTTTTCCCCTCGTTATCTCCTTCTTCTTTTAAGGTAGAAAGAAAAACTCCCGCTTGACGGATAGGGAAGGGACGGCCGGCACATGGTGGGCACTGGTCCAGCTGCTCCGGCTGTCGTTGGAAGACGAGATCCCCCATCTTCTTCTTCTTCTTCTTCACCATCACCATCACCATCACCATCACCATCACCATCATCATCATTTTCTTCTCCTTATTCTTCTTCTTCTGCGGCTGCGGCTGCTGCTGCTTCTGGTTATTTGATGGGGGCACTGGAAGGAGATACCCGTGAGGAGGTGCTTGGATTGGGAGGCGGAAGAGGGGGGGCGGGGGGGGGGGGAGGGGGGGTAAGTGGATTACGCGTCGAGTGATTGTTTTATTTTTGTAGCGTTTTGATTTAAGGTTGGGATGGTTCTGTGGGAGAGGTGGAGGTTTTCTCAGCCGTCGCCATCGGATCTATTCAAGATTTGTAGGCGAAGCATCCCTTGTGTTTCCGACGGCAACTCGCCCCCCCCCTGCGTCAACCCTTCACGCCTCCCTTCCTCCATTATCTCTCTCTCCTTTTCCCTCTATGTGACAATGACGCAAGAGGCATCTCTCCCCCTGGCCATGGAAGAGAGCCAGGTGAGTGAAGGAGAAAGGATCGGGGAATCATGAATGATTGGTATTAGACTGATATCATCATGTCTGGGCATATTTAAATCTGAGGACAGCGATGCTTGGAGCTGCATGCGTACAGAGAGAGAGAGAGAGAGAGAGAGAGAGAGAGAGAGAGAGAAAGAGCGGCGCACAAAGGTGGAAGCACGCAGAAGAGACAAGCCAAAGCACCAAGGTTATCATAAGCTCTCTCGCTGCGTGGATCTAGATAAAAGAAGATGGTTGGGTGCAATTATTGAAAGAGATCAGATGATCGGCCACGGTGGCAGGAAAGTGGACGTGACTGAGAGAGGAGATTATTTTAGTCATGAAACCGCAGGTTCTTCCTCAGCGGCACGAGGTTTTTAGGGTTTGCGCTACGGAGATTCAGGTCGAGGATGCGGAAAAGGAGACGGCGCCGTTTGATCAATGCTGTCGTTTCGCTTGTTTTTCTCTCTCTTTTGTCTTCCTCCCTCTCTCTGTGTCTCTGTCTGTATCACTCTTTCTCTCTCATCGTGTGTCTGAAACTATTTAGGAGAGGAATACTGTCGTTACTTTTCTAGAAAAGAAATGTTGATAGATCAGGATATCAGAAGGGACAAGAATGGCGTTGTCTTATGGTGGCCCCTGCCTTCTCCGGAGATGCTCGGGGAAGACTTTGAAGGTATCTCTGTCTGTCTGTCTGTCCCTCTCTCTCTCTCACACACACATACGCACAAATACAGTACAAACGGTGAGCAATTATGGAATTCATGCATGGCAGGTGCACGAGTCATTATCTCTCTCTCTCTCTCTCTTACACACATACACACACAGCGGAGAGGATGATGTCGTAGATGAAACGGTGCCCGACGTTGCGTGCCATGCATGGACTTTCACTCCCTCATCCTTTCCTCCTTCTCTTTCTATGGAGTGTGGACCTGTCTGTAGAAACTCAGAACTGGAAATTCAGTAGAGAGAGAGCGAGAGAGAGAGAGAGAGAGAGAGAGAGAGAGAGAGAGAGAGAGAGAGATTTATTTGTTGATTCCCTTAAAATAAGCCTATTTATTGACAAATGTTTCAATAAATAGAGCAAACTTGAGGTCCTTCCATGCATGAACGAAGAACATTCCTTACCCATCTATTTCATCCATTTAACTTTACATATGAATGAAATAAACCTCGCGTGGGAGGAAGAGCCGGTGCTCCGGATTAGACAGAGAAGAGGATTGCAGGAGAGAGAAGGGGTCTGCCCAAGGGACAGATAATCGTAGAGAGAGAGACACACACACAGAGACAGAGAGAGAGAGAGAGAGGGAGAGATGGGTACGCTAGTCATTTTATATAATCTGAATCTAGATTAAATGAGAGTCACTAATAAGGGTCTAGAGATCCGTCTGGGCAACGCGGATCGAATCTAAGTACGTAGCCATTTTTCGCTAATAAATACCACAATTTTTCGGTGTTCAAGTATCAGAAAACCCTAACAGTAGAAATGCTCAGGTGGATACGACGCTGTCAGACCTTGTCGGAGACGATCACCCTCTCTTGACTAGTTCATGTCTCGAGGTCCATCCAGCGGTGTCGGCCGGCCGACATGAGACCGGCGCCGCCGCCCCCAAGTGGTGAGCGCGCCTTTCGAGAAGTGGCCCGCTTGGACGTGGTCCACGCGGCTCAAAGTTTCTCGATAAGCGAGTCAAAGCCGGAGAGTTGACTCGTTCACCCTTCCAGAGGCTCCTTCACCGCCTTTGGAAGTGCGGACCTGGCGAGTCTGTGCTCCACCCAACACACGTGGCGGAAAACGTGTAAAACCTGAATAATATATATATTTCCCCTCGTAGATAGATAAGATCCAAGGCGGAATGTTAAAGATCGGGACTTTTGCACAAAAAATCCGTGAAGAGGAATCAGCACGTGAAGGCTTGTTTTTTAGATCACGTGGAACCGCTGAAGGAAATCCCCTAGCATGCGGGATATTTGGGGACTGCATCCACCTTCTTTGGACATATATGCAAAAATGCTCCATTGAATAGGCCCGTTCGTTTGAAGAGAGAGTCAATACGCATGGCACATCGACAACGCTTCAAGCTAGATAATGGAGTAATGAACTAAATAGGGGCCACCGGTAATTGTTTTTGTCAGTGAGCCGAAGGATTGATATGCAATTACTGATCGAAAGAGGGGGGAATCCAATATAAATAGGAACCACCCGCCCCTTCTCCCTTCCCAATCCTAGCTCCAATCTTCAAGCACCAGCGGCGAGAGCGATGGCGATGGAGGAAGCGACGGCGGTGGCGGTGAGGTTGCAGGTATTCGTGGCCGTCTTCTTCTTCTCGTTCTCGGCCTCTTTCGTGGGCCTCTCCCTGCTGCTGAAGCTGCTGCGGTCGCGGCCGTGGTGTGACTGCGACGTGTGCCGCACTTACGCCACCGGCGGGTGGGCGGCGGAGTTCCCCAACCTCTGCGACTGGTACACGGAGCTTCTCCGGCGATCGCCGACGGGAACCATCCACGTTCACGTTCTGGGGAACGTGATCACGGCGAATCCGGCGAATGTGGAGCATATGCTGAAGACCCGATTCGACAACTATCCCAAGGGGAGGGCCTTCTCCTCCATCCTTGGGGATCTGCTGGGGAAGGGCATCTTCAACGTGGACGGCGAGGACTGGAGGTTCCAGAGGAAGATGGCGAGCCTCGAATTGGGGAGCGTCTGTGTCCGCACCTTCGCCCTGCAGATCGTCTCCAGCGAGGTCCGCGACCGGCTGCTGCCGCTGCTGGCCTCCGTCTCCACCGTCGACATGCAGGACGTTTTCCGCCGCTTCTCCTTTGACAGCATCTGCCGGATCTCCTTCGGGGTGGACCCGGGATGCCTCGAGCTCTCTCTCCCCATCTCCGAGTTCGCCGCCGCCTTCGACACCGCCACCAGGCTCTCCGCCAGCCGCGCCGCCGCCACTTCGCCCCTCGTGTGGAAGGTCAAGCGGCTGCTGAACGTCGGGTCCGAGAGGGAGCTGAGGAAATCCATCCGGCTGATCAACGTCCTCGCCGAAGAGGTCATCCGGCGGAGAAGTAATCTTAAGCTGGGTTCTTCTGCCTCTGCCTCTGCCTCTGCCTCTGCATCTTCTTCTTCCCCCTCCTCCCTCGCCTCTTCCGCCACCGGCCAGGACCTGCTCTCCAGATTCATGGGCTCCATCCACGACGACAAGTACCTGCGCGACATCGTCGTCAGCTTCCTGCTGGCCGGCCGGGATACGGTGGCCTCCGCCCTCACCTCCTTCTTCTACCTCCTCTCCGACCACCCGGAGGTGGAGGAGGCCATCCTGGAGGAGGCTGCCCGCGTCATGGGCGCCGGCGCCGGCGCCATCCCCTCTTGGGACCAGCTCCGGGAGATGCATTACACCCACGCCTCCATCTACGAGTCCATGAGGCTCTACCCGCCAGTGCAGTTCGACTCCAAGTTCGCCGTCGAGGACGACCTCCTCCCAGACGGGACCTTCGTGGGGAAGGGCACCAGGGTCACCTACCATCCCTACGCCATGGGAAGGATGGAGGAGGCCTGGGGGAGCGATTGCCTCAAGTTCAGGCCCGGCCGCTGGCTCTCGGATAAGGGAACCTTCGTGCCGGAGAGCCCCTTCAAGTACGCCGTGTTCCAGGGCGGCTCGAGGGTCTGCCTCGGCAAGGAGATGGCCGTGATGGAGGTAATGTGCGTCGCCGTGTCCATCGTAAGGGAGTTTCAGGTTAGGACCCACCACTCCCGCCTTCCGCTCAAGTTCGCCCCCGGCCTCACCGCCACCGTCAGCGGAGGCCTGCCCGTTCGCGTCACCCGCCGGCGGGAGGCGGCCTCCTCAAGATAAGGCACTCCGGGGGATTCTCCATGCCGGAAATACATCCAAGCTCTGAGAAAGGGTCACGGTGGTGTCGCTCCCTCAAGTCGTAGAGCTGTGCGCACTCTTGGGGGGAGCATGGAGAACCTGCCGGAGCAGCCGCGCCGGCGGGGCCTGTCCTTTCTCATCGTCAGGTGACGCGGCCCTGAAGGCAGAGGGAAGACTTGAATCACAGAAACGGTCTCATCTTCAATGTGTGATCTGGATAACTAGAAACCCAAATTAAGGGTTGGATCAACTCGGATCTTACCAAGAGAATGGGTCCGATGAGAGAAATATCTGTACGGCAAGCGTAAACGGTGGGCTCACCTAACGTGTAACCAACAAGGATTATTTCTAATGCAGAAAGTCTTTCATCCGAGTTCCTCGAAAGTATGACTGGATTTCGCTGTTCATACTGACCAACTTTGCCTTATCTAAAGCCTCATGCTGAAACAAGCAAGGTCAAGATCCCAGATCGGGTCTTCTTCAGTCGATGCCATCTTCCACGCTGACATGGATGGAAAATCTAAAACTAATGCCTCTAGCTTCCTTCTGACCTGCACCTGCCAAACTCCATTAACCATCATCGTATCCATGAACAAAGTCTAGTCGATTTCCTAATAGACGTGGAATATCTCAGCAGCTTATTCCAAAGGGGGGATGGATTCTTGTTTCTCTAATACTTTTGGGACCGAAATATCAGATTCAGTGAGTTGATAAAATCCTATTGAAGTAAAAAGCAATAAGATTTCAAGAATATCTCATTATAATTTCAGGGTCATGTGGTTAAATAGTATATGGTCATCTGTGGTCAAAGCATTCGTTAAGCATGCACACCTTAAAGAGTAACTTAGCTGACCATTTTTTTAGGTGAGTAATGAGACAATTTCTAACCATGACTACTCGCTCATGGTTGACTTTTCCTCAGTTGTTCCTTTTTTATCTCATATTTCTCCTCACACACCTTGAATCTAGGTTAGTATTCATTTATAACCTTTGCCACCAGGTTAACTAATAGAGGGGGTCACCACATCTCTCTCTCCCCAAGGGTTTCTCCATGACATCAGTAAAAGGAGTCCATGCTCTCCAAGGGGCATACCACGGCTGTCTTTACATTATGTCACTAAAAGAAGTTGAGATAGCAAACAATGTTATAGCTTTCAAATCTCTATTAATAATGTTGCATGATTACTCCATATTGATTGAGATATCTACCTACTATTCTTGGCATAAGATGAGTTGATCAATTGACTATTGATGGTTATGACTTGGGGTAGGAGATTAGGCTAATTATTAACCATATGCTCTCAAATAGTAGTTGGATGGCTTGAATTACTATACTCTTCCTGTCATGATATAGGCAAGTAAAGAATGTACTTAAAATATGAATACAAAAGTAAGATTTACAATGTTTTTGTTATTTTTAATTAAGTTAGGAGATTAAGATAATTCAGTCAATAGGATGCTCTCAAATAGTAATTGAATGGTTTGTATTACCATCATTTATGCAATATATAGGCACTAAAGGATGTACATAAATCATGAAAACATAATTAAGCTTTTATTATTTTTTTGTTATTTTTCATTAATTTGAAGCATTGCAATGCCAAAATTTGACCATGGATTGATTACTTTCCTATTTGTTCCTTTTAACAAGGTACTGAATAAATATAATGTAATGTATAAACTACTATTAGTGTTGGAGAGTTTTCTTCATTATTGAGAATTTTATTTAATGTATAAAAAGGATATACAAACATGGCAAAATGTAAATATGCAGTCATTGTGGACACAAGAATCCACAATATACTCATAGGAGAAATTAGAGAAGTTTAAGAGGACAAAAAGACGACATTTAGTGGTAAAGATAACCACCACTTATCATGCTCAAGTGACTACCAATCCTTCATCCAAAGTAGATATTTCTTATTAGATTGTCTATCCCATAATGACTGTGTTGAGAACTCTGGTTTCTATAATTTCATCTTGGGCATGTAATCTACATCTAAATGTATGTGATATTGCTCACTCTAAAGATAAATCTTGGGATATGACATAAGCCACATACTACATGATTATTATCTGTAGTACTTATTATTATTGCTATTCTTGAAGCTTTAATAAGATAAAATTGTTGGTTCTCTTAAAGAATAGTTTATATATTGAGAGGGTTGATTTCATTTCTTGAAGAGCTATAGATCAATAACTCAATATATCAAATATAATATTTAAAGTATATGAGCCATAGAATATCAACCATAATATGGTGTGTAATACCATAGTACAAAAGTGGCATGTAAATTATGTTGTGTGATACCATAGTTCAAGAGTGACATGCAAATTATGTCGTGTGATATTGTAGTTCAAGAGTGGCATGTGAATTATGTCATGTGATACCATAGTTCAAGAGTGGCATGCGAATTATGCTATATAATACCATAATATACAAATCACAATATCTTATTATATAGAACTTACATTATGACACTCACATGTAAAAGAATCTCATACCACTCTTAAACTGCACACAATAATAACAATTTTGATTTATAGAAATTTGGGAACATGAATTATTTGAGATTCAATTGTTTCATTGCAACATTAGAACTAAAGTTACCAATTTAATACTCTTTAATTACTATTAAAATGACATAATTTCATTGCTACTGTACTATTGAAGAATATATGAGTAAAATATTTTTTTCCTAGATATAATAACATTTTAATTTTAAAGGATGAGAAAATGAAAGGACAACAAGAAATTATTCATTATTATTATTTAAATAAAAAAGATCTAATGAAGAGATTTTTATGTAGGTGTAAGTCTTAGGTTAAACATAAATATTAATATATCATGAAAAATTAACTTAGTTTATATAATAGTGATTTTTATGTTTTCATCAATATTTAATGGAAAGGAATAAGATATCAAGTATTAAAGATATTAATGATATATATAAATTTATATGAAAGAGATGAAAGAGAATAGATAGGAGATGGTGGAGGTGAGACGGAAGAAAAAAGAAGATTATGTATGGAGAGAAGGATGATTTTTAGAGAAGGAGAAAGAGATAGAGAGAGGGAACTCAAGAGAGATGGATTTCAAGATATCTCAAGTGAAAGAGAGAGGGATATCATAAGAAGGCAAGAAGGAGAGAGAAAATTTAAAGGAATAATAGAGAGAGAGAGAGAGAGAGAGAGAGAGAGAGAGAGAGAGAGAGAGAGAGAATGGTAAACCTATTTTATGTTGATTTTGAATTCACTCATAATTCAGTTTTGACCATATTTCTTAGATGAATATGTTCAAGAAATCACACATGACATGAGATACATACATGACATGAGATTAGGCGTGGATATTTTTACCTCATTTTTAAACTTAAATTCTCATTAATCAATCTTAATCCCACTAATCTCGTGTTTGAAATCAGATGAATAATTGTTATTTATAAAAATTTGAGAACATAAATTCTTTAAGATTTAATTATAATAATTTAAAGAAAATAAGTTCAACATGATTTTAAATTGATCTTAGATGAGTTTCAGAAGATTTAGAAGAGAAACAAGGATCATTCATCAAGTTTTAAATCAATTCTAGAAATTTATACCATAAAATATATAAAGATGGACATAAATTAAACCTTAAAATATAAATAATTTATGAAAATATGAAAAATAAATATTGCCTAATGTTGGTATGTTTTACATAATTGGAGACAAGTGTGGTAAGCTTAAATTATTAGAGTATCATCAAAAAGTATTGTACCTCTCGTTGAAAAGAACTATCAAGAAGAAAGGTCAACATCATTGTCTCTGTCGTCTATAATAATTAAGAACTAAATATCAAAATTTGATTGAATCTTTTATGCCATTGTAAAGAAAATTCAATAAATTTATAGTTTTATAAATACTAAAAAATAAGTCAATTTAGAATAATTAAATTTTTTTAGAGGTTTTTCTGGTCGAACACAAGGAACATAAAAAATTAATTAGTTCTATTTATAATTTCCAATTGATAGATTAATTTTTTAGAATTTTTAATTACAAAAATAAAAATAATTTTAAAATCAGAAATTAGGGATTATGACATCAGCCAAAGTCAGCTTGTGAAGAACACCCCCAAATTTGAGTCATTAAAAATATGTTGACTCATATTTCTCAAAATCAAAGGCAAAATACTTCAAACAAACTTTGATTTCAAAAGAGAAATGATTCTTAAAACAACATAGAACTAAATATAACTTTTATAAACTAAAAAGAAAGTAAAATCATGCAAAGATTCAAGTTTTACAAAAGAATGGGTGGAATGGTTGACAATCAAATTTTTACTCGTATTTGATTGATTTGTGCAAGCGTAGTGCACCGAATGGATTCCTACATGATATTTAGTTGATGAATGACCATCCTAATAGCTGTCAGTAGAACCAATTGATAGTGGTGGTTTGACTCCAAGCATGCCCTAGCGTCTGGAGAAGGACCCTCAGAAGAAATACTTTGTTGTTTGTATCAAGTGAAGAATGAGATGAGTTAGTGGGTAAAGTTCAGCTTTTGTAGTGGCTGAATCAAGGAGAATTGAGATGAAATACATCGCTTGTATTGGATGGATGATTTTGGTGAATTTGACATTCGTTGCTACTAGAGGAGAGAGAAAGTAGTTGTGGAGAGTGATAAATTGATTGAAGATGCCCCATTCTTCCTCCCCCTAGTGTTTTTCCATCTTCATTGCATTAATTTAGTCAATTTCATTGAATCATCTACCATACTTCTCGTTGTATTCATTACGTCTATCATTGATGGGAAAAACCTAAAAAATCAAATTACTCTCAAATTTTAATTTATTATTATACTATTATTTATCATAATAAGCTCAAGAAATTTTACTAAAATTCAGAAAAAATTAAGATTTTTTTCAAAAATTAATGTATCAACATATAAGCATTTTGATAATATTTTAAATAATTTCTAAAAAATTATAGAAATTAACATGATAAATTTCATGTAATTTTAATTTCGATATAATCATATAGATAAATTTTGATATTATATTTTCTAGATTCAAGTAATTTATAAATATGTATGTAAAATTAAATAATAAATTATGAAATATTAAGCATTTTATCATGTAATTAATGAGAGTTATCAGTTGACCACACTATCTCTATCATCTAAAATAAATTAAGAACTAAAACTCAAGAATTAATACTCATAATATCAAAATCTTCATATTTAACAATACTTTGGAGTTTTGGTGCAATTAACTCTTCAAAAACATTGTGGTACATCAATTTTTGTGTAGACCATTATCAACAAAATTCTATAATTGAATGTAAACATAAACACCAATTAAATATGACTTAAATTTATATTTTTAGGATAATATTCTGATATAATTTTGATCTAGTTGTGTTTTTATTGTCATATTCAACATTAATCAACTTCCAACTCCAATCATCCACAATAGAACTCTATACTAACTATTTGTTTAGAAACCTATAGATTACTCTATGTTTCTAGTATTCAATTGCTTAGCCTTTACCTTAATCTTATTAGGTAATATACTGAAATTTCATTCACATGTAAGAAAATGCATATTCATCAGCTATCCATCAAGTATGGAAGTTTGAAAACTTCATAATCTTTAGATGAAATAAATATTTATATTTTATGAAAAATTAATTTTCATTTATTAGATTTATTTTCAAATCTAGTCCTTCTACATAATAAAATTAATTCAATTACTAAAGTACTTAATAATATACTTGGAAATGCATTGTTGCCACATCTAACTTACTTGACAAAACCTTATCATACCTTCATGATTTCCATTACAATACCTTATCTCACACATTGTTCAATAATACAAAACATTCTTACCCTTTGTTTAATTACTTATCTTATGATTCCCTTTCACCCTTTATAAATAATTCATTTCAGAAGTATATGTCAACTATGAACCACACTTTTATCATGAAGTTATCAAATGACCTCAATGGTAAGAGGTAATATATATTGAATTAAATTTTATGATAGGTGAAGTTATCTAATCATTAAATAATAAATCAAAAATTTTAAAAATTAGAAAACTAGAAAAATATTATTTTTAGTTTTTTAGAATATTTCAGAATAAATAAATAAATTATAACTTGATAAAAGGTTCTAAAAATATTATTAAATTTCCAAATTGATCACAAGGATGTAAGATAATATATGATACTATTTCATAATTTTTATCAATGAATACGATTTTTTATAATTTTTAGATACAATAATGAAAATAAAATATATTTAAAAATATATGAAAAAGGAGAATTCAAGTGAAGATGTAAAGGTGATATTAGCGTTCGACAAATGTTGAATTGGGTAGAAATAGAATTATGTCAAGTGATTATTTCATAAATGATTATAAATCATTTAATTGATCAAATTAAAATCTGTAAAAACTAAAAGATTCACAATTGAATGAAAAAGGTTTTCAAAACTAAAAATCATACAAAATTTCACTAAGTTAAAACATGAAAGGTAAAGTTCTGACTTTACGACAACAATCACTAGAATTCTGTGTTTTAAGAGAATTATTGTGCTATATACATGGCCTCAAATACTCTTTAAATAAGGCCTCAATTACAAAATTAGATCTTCTTGTGAAATCTAAAAATCAATGATGTTGGTCAACAAATCATCTTTAGCATATGCCATCCAATGAAACAAAAAAATAAAAACTTTTGGATCTTTGGTGGCTATCATATAATGGAGATGAATTAGATGGAGCGGAATATATCTTAAGTACCTTCATCCTCATGCCTACACAATAAGAAGAGCTCTTCATTTCATATAGTATGCTCTAAAGAGGTGCCAACTAGTCCTCTAGTAGATCATCTTATTCTCAACAACAATTAATTCATTGATCAATCATAGATGATTAATTTAATAGATTCATAATGTTTTAATCTAAAATCATTCAACAATTGATAATGAAACTCTATGAATCATGTTGATGATATTTTTGTTAATGATTGAATGATTCTTGTGACTTATTCATTGATCAGTGCTCTATAAGAAAATTATGATTTAATTAGATAAAAATAGAAGTTTTGACTCTAGTGAGATTTAAATATTTACTAGTTATCTATCTATGTAAGAAAAGGATAATCAATTACACTCATACCCTTATTTAATGATGTCATAGAAGTGTTTACTTCTCATAGACCAAGAGCATTATAAGTATATAAAAATATGTAAAACTACATGTGAGCAGCGATGTGGCTTTCGTCTTATATTAGTTCTTTATGATAATTTGAGATGAATATATAATAATATGACTTTCTTTTATCAATACCATCTTCTCACATCTATATGACCACTCCTTGCCCCATGCTTGCTTGACAATTGGTGACATGGAAAGGGAATGTCACACACATACCCCACATACTATTTTTTAGCAGCTCAAGCCCCTACTTGTGGCTCTACCTGATTGTGTTTTTGACTTGTTTGCAGGATAGACTACTTACTTGGTAGGTCCCCTCTTTTTCTAAATTACTTTATTTTATTTTATTTATCTTCATTTTATCTCAAAAATATAATTATAAAATTTATGATAAAATCACATAATTAGCTAGAATTCATAATAACTAATTTAAAACTAATTTTTAAAATTTAAAATTTATATAAGGTAAGTTATAATGAATTAATATTTAAAATAGTTTCTTAATTAATTATTAACTCATGATAATGAAGACTTATTAATAACTAATAGCATATGATCCATCATTTACCTACTATTGAGAAAGCATATAAGAGGATGTCAATAGATTTAAAAAATTAAATATAATTCTAATAGATCTATTAAATAATAAATAGCTAACTTGGTCACTAAGAGTAACACACAACACAAAAGAGTTGATTTTCTCAAAATATATTCCCTTATTGTAAAATTTATTACTATAAAACTCTTATTAACTCCTATAGCATCATGAATAATCACATATCAATAATACATTTCTTCATAGTGACTAATTAAAAAGAGTTTGTAGATGTCTTTATACCTTCTTCATTAAGAAAAAAACCAATATACAAATATTAAAACTTAGCTAGAAGCTTCATAAATACATTTATCACCTTTGTCAAGCCTCCATAAAATGATATTATAAGTTATCATTTTCATTACTTCAATATAGATTTATTCAGCCAAAATATAATTATTTTTTATTCAACATAATTCCTTCTCAATAGCTCTACTTGTTTATGTTGATGGCATCATTTTAATAAAATCTTCTCTTTCCATTATTGGGAGATTAAATTTTTGCCTATGCAATGAATTTAATGTCATGGATTTTAGCTCATTGAGATATTTCTTAGGCTTAAAATTATTGGTTATACACTATAGATTATATAATTTCAATAACATATCATCTTACAATTATTCAAAAATATTATATTTTTGGATCAAAATCTATTGTGGTTCTTATGAATACTGAATTAAAGCTTAACATTATAGTGAGAAAATTATTTGAAGATAAATCTCAATATTGTAGACTCATTAGTTGCTTTTCACATTTTGACATTTTTACATCTTGATATCTAATAAGTCTTTATTATCATGAGTTAATACTTAGTAAATAATATAGTTTTAGCCTTAACTCATACTAAATAGACTTATATTTGTGTTAAAGTGTGAAAAGTAGTTTTCAATTAATTAATATGAATTTTTGGCTAATTATGTAATTTTCTATGAATATATATATAATTTTATAATCTTAAATTTTAGATAAATAAAGAAAAAGAAATATAAATAAAATTATAGCAAAATAGAAGGGACCCATTAGCCAACTAGGCCCATAAGCGAGTCTAAAGTGTAGTTAGGGGGAGCTACGAGTAGGGGCTCAAGTGACTAGGATTGATAGAGTCACATGTGCACCACTCCCCTTCTACATCACTAATGACCAATTGGTTATGGGTTAAGGAGTGGTCGTACATGTAAGAGAAAGGAACTCATTACTTATAGATGTGATATCACTATATATTCACCCAAAACTTCGGTGCTCAAATGATATGAGATTAAACTTATGTCACACTTTACCTTGAAAGGCTTTGAAGATTTTAATACTTAAACTATCTCTTCATTATAATAAAGATATACTATGATGATGTCACTTGATAAGAGTATTATAGTACTTATTTTAATCTCTCTCATGTTGGAGGGCAACCAGCACTAGTTTAAATCTTTCTAAAGTAAAAACTCGTACTTTTCTTTGATTATTATGACTTTCTTGTAGATCGCCAATGAAGGATTAAGACGTGAGAATCGCTAGATCATCGGTGAACATTTCGTCAATGTGATTTACAGAGCATTGTTACTAAAACTACTTAATAATTTGTAATAAAAAGATCGTGAATTCATCAAGTAAATTATCTCCAATTGATTGATGAATAAGCCATTGTCGGAAAAATGACGATCTACCAAGAGATGAATTACCACCTCTTGAGAGCATACCCGATGCAATGAAGAACTTCTTCTTACTGTGCGAACCTGAAGATAAAGCTCCCTAACACGCTCCCCACCTTCATCTAGCTCCACTCCATAGGGTGATAGTTGCTGGCGAGTTGCAAAGTCATTATTTTTCACTCTGCTAGGTTACAGTCATCAGAGACAATTTGACGACCCATTTCATTGATCTCTAGACTTCACAAGAAGATATAGAGATTACTCACATTATCTTTATCCAAGAAGAGCCTTTGAAGCTGTAGATATTACAAGACGATTCTTTCAAAGACCCAAGATTTCAATACATCATCGATGCATCACCATCGCAACATTGAAACTCTATTTTCTTGATTTTAACTTTATTTTTACTTCATTTAGTGATAAGTTGTGTGATTTAAATTTACCAAGTTATACTTTATTCAATTATGATTCTTCTGATTTTTACAGATTTTAATTTGATCAATTAAATCGTCTATAATCACTTACATAAGAATCACCGGACGAAATTCTGTTTTTGTCAAATTCATGTTCGTCGAGCATTGATGTCATCCTGATGTCTGCACGCTAATTTCTTTTTTTTGTGAATTTTAAATATATTTTATTTTTATTTTATAATACAAAATTTATAAAAAAATTACCCAATATTATATTATATCTTTATGATTGACATGGAAAATTACCATTAGTTTTGAAAGTTTTATTGAATTATAATTGATATATATATTTAAAAATACTTCTAAATATCTAAAAATTAGTATTATTTAGTTTTATAAATTTTAAATTTACGTGATTTACTATACAACGACTAGGTCACGTCAATATCACCTTTGTAATGCACAAAAAATTAATTTATAGCTCAACTATATCTTTCTCACTTACATACAACATATCATTTTCTTTATTATTTGAAAGCCACACCTAGTTAAAGATCATTATTTTTCATAACATCTTCTTAATTATAGACTTTTAAATTTTTTGTGATTTTCTTATTTCATAAAAGGTAAAAAAATAGTCGATCACATCTCAATCACCAATTGAAGTCAATTAGTATGCATCAGTTGCTATAACTATTGAATACAATAATTTAAATATTTGATTAGGCTAAGTTGAACACCAAGAATATGGTTTTTGTCTTATTTTTTATTCTATTTACAAATGCATGTGTTAGCCTTTTATTATGGGTACATATTCATTCAAAGTAGTCTCTCTCTCTCTATATATACAAGTTTACTTTAGTTTCTCTCTTGTTGCCACCAAAGACAAAGAATTTTTACGTTGGCTCTCTTATCATTAGGCTACATCTAGTTTTAAAGGGTTCTATCGAAGTTCAATATTTTCTCATAGAAATATAAATTGATTTTATGAGATCAATGACCTAATCACAGAAGTTTGATCTCCATAAAGATCACACCATTCACATGCACAACAAGGCTCTCAACACCACACACTTGTATATGTTATCATCTTCACAAACACTAACAAGCTCTCAACACCAAATGCCTTAGCCCAAACCTCTGTCCACTCACCACCCATGTACCTTAGGGATTGAAGGAGAGAGTCAACTTTTGAAACAAGTGTTGACTTAGATTACTAATGTAGAATGAGATATTTAATACAACTTTCAATTGTTCTTTGAAGTGTGCAACAACTTGACTCTAACGGATGGAGTATAATATTTTTCTGAACATAAGTAAATATAGTTAAATTATCTTCATTCAAAATTTATTATTCTTCTTTGTAAACTCATTCTTGTTATTCACTAATATTCTTGTGTATTTTGACCACTTAAATGATCATATGGATTCAAATTTCTTCTCATTGTTGTATTGATGCACTAGTAAACTTTGCGCATACTTTCATTTGATGCTTGTCATTCTTACATTCGTTATCCTTGAAACTTTGTCTAGAGATTTCAACATACATTTCTGCTTATAGGGTCAAGCTCAAATACAATCATTGAATTTGTAGTTATCTCTATATATATTATTAATATGCTACTTGATGGTGTGATAATAATCTTTACTCATTCCTTACTTTAACTTGTTATTCTCACATTAACTATGTTTGAAATTTGATTTGGAGATTCTTGATTTATCAATGATCAACTTTGTTTTCGGGGTTGAGTTCAAATAACTCTATTAAGCCCATCATTTTCTTCATGTGTTTTGACAAGGTGTCACCATCTATACTATGTGGCAATTACTTCACCCTTTTATGACTTTTCGATGACTTCTTGCAAATGCTTCATATTTGTTGATATGTCTTGACTTTGAATTTTATTGGAGACATTGATTCTCTAATATTTATTTATATTTCTTTCATTAACTTTTTAATGTGTCTTCATTCAAGTTCTTTCTTTGAATCTTATTAGTGACTTTTGTTTTTTCTTTGTGATTTTTAAACATTTTAGTGGGTAAAAGTTTCACCTATCCATCACTCATGTCTTGAGTTCAAATCATGCACTTGACTTAATATTCCTTGATTTTTCAAGTGTTTTTTTCACTTAGACTTTTGACTTCTCCTCACTTAGGTTCTAAGTTTGAACTGTACATGTGACTTCATATTTCTTATTTTTCAATATGCTTCATCACATGTGTGGACACCTACTTTTATGTATTTATAAACAAAATTATATGACATTGTGTTAAATTCAATCTAATAATATCTCAAGGATATAACTCATTAGATTCTTTTGTTCATCATAGGATTATTTAAACATCATCAATATGCTTTGAATATTTCTTAAATTTTTCATAAAAAACATCATCAACTTGACTCCTTACACAAGTTTTCATAATATCTATTTACTATTTAGTAAATATTTCATATAAAAATAGTAAGTAAAATTTTACTTAAAATATCAAAACCAAAGGCTTTAATTTCACATGACTCTCACACTAAGACACTTTTCCCAACCCCTTTATTATGTGAAATCAAGTTGATATTCATATTGTATCAAATTTCACATTTTATGAACACAAAGTATATTGAGAATGTAGGTCACTTCGTATTTACAAGGTTGGTAGATGATATCAACAATATTTTTAAATGCACTCTAATTTTTAACTCATTTTTAAGTAGGACTCTTAGGTCCTTCTACATGTGTGTTGACATGTGTTAACACCTTTCTAATAGTCTCTATGTGAGATGAATCAAGGGTTTATTCTCATTCTTTTTAGTTGTTTTTCCTTCCATCACCAAATTCATTCTACATGTGTGACTTTTTGCCACCAAGTGTTGGTTCAAGCCTTTACTGACACAATACTACGACATCAATGCAACCCATGATTGTTTAGTGGTGTCTTTGAGGGCATTGGTTTATAAGAGAAGAGGGATGACATCAATTGCCAAATCAAGGGGATGATGGCATTGAAAGAGTGGGAACCATGAAAACATTTGAGAAAAGTAAGGAGGCTAACATGTTGGGCATTATTGAGTTTGTAACTAACCCATCAGGTTGGCTTGAAATTGGCTGCACCACTTTTTAATTTTGTTCTTTAGTAACCTAACCCAATTACAATAAGGGTTGGAAATCAACATGTTCATATAACCCCCATGGAATGTAGAAGTTCATCTTTTAGGCCCCACCTTTCGCAAACAAAATCACAAATTAATTGAAATTATTTTTTAAAACATCCATTTATTTTATTCTATAAATAAATGTGCTCAAATGGAGGAATAAAAAAATCATGGCTATTTACAAAACTAAATATGAAATTTTATAATAAACACAAATAGAATAAAGTGTTCTCAAGTTGATCAAATGTGAAATTCTAACTTAGCTAGGATTCTATAAATTGAATTTCATTGGGGTTTAAATTGAATGTTTCTCTTCCATGGATCATACAATAAAGTTTTCTCAATTATTTTTTTTTTAGGTGTGCCCTCTAAATAAATTAGCACATTTTTTTGATTGAGCTTAATTTAACATAAAATATTAACCCCCTCCTCCTCTCCCGACCCCACTCCGAACCTATACATTTACCCTTCATTGTATGAAGGAATGGGTTGACCTAAAACCAGATAAGGCTCTTTAATTTCAATATCATACCATCTCAAATTCTAGAAAAATAGGCTGGATTAAATCTTTTTCCCTTCCTGATTGAATTCGTAAAAATAGGCTGGGCTCTTTCATGTCAGATTGGAAGTTTTATTATCTCATATCTTCTATTTTCAAAGAATATTTTCCTCGTCCTTTTATTGAGAGAATATAAAAGATGAAAGTGGAAGCATAGAAGATCACGTCCCGTATTAAATGACATCGTTGGGACTAAACAACGTGAGCAAATTGATCTAGAAAGGGGGGGGGCGCAGGGAGAGACAGACGCACAGAGAGAGAATGTGCGTCATCATTCACACACCAAACGCTGTGCAATCACATCTATCTCCACCTCTTCTTGGTGATGGCCCAGCAGGCTTGTCTGAGGCGGCGGCGCCACCCGCCGATACCTCCATTCGCCAGCGCTGCCATGGTCACCAGAGCGACTAGTCACCTCGGGGTCGAACCGCAGCCACTCACCAGAAATCAGATCTACCCCTCCTCCATCGCTACGCTGCATGGCCCCGTGTCCATGGTCGCCGGAGAGGAGGCCCTGCAACTGAAACTGAATGCACTGGGGAGGCTGGTCCACGGGGCCCTCACGGTGACGGGGGCTCTCGTCTCTGTCGACTTTGAAGCAGTCCTTCATGAAGACTCGGCAGACGACCCAGTCTTCTTCTTCACAGCTGACGCCGTGGAGGCGGTACTCGTGCATGATCCAGTCGGTCTTCTGGGCGCAGGGGGCGCGGCCGCTGTAAAAGACGAGTGTCTTGCGCATGCCGAGCTTCTCGGCGGCGCTCCTCCTGATGCACTTGTCCCTCCCTGTGGCCTTCCAGAATCCCGAGCCCGTCGCCCTGTTCATCCTCGAGCCCGTCGGGTACTTGCGACCGCGGTGGCTGAAGAAGTACCACTCCCTCTGGGGCCCTGACCCGATCGTGCACCTCTCTATGTTTAGAGAGAGAGAGAGAGAGAGAGAGAGAGAGAGAGGCGTCAACCGCGGGTTCCTAGGAAGTCCTTGTGCAGATTATCCGCTCCTCAGGATCAGACGATGAGGTATTTTCATTCTCATATGATATCATAGAGATGGGAAAACCTTGATTCAACGAAAAAAAAAAGGAGGGAGAGGGGGGGAAATCAGAAACGAATAGCTAAGACCCATAAATTCAAGCTGGATTTTCGATGACTTCAACCTTAGAGTTGAGAAATCCTTCATGAAGAAAGTCATGGAACCCACCGGGCTCAATCTTTCGTCCTTTTAAAAGTTTTAAATACGCAGAAATATCATTCCTATGGAAAAACTTCTGGAAATGTCCTCCAAAGTTATGCTTGAACAAAGAGAAGTTGCCCGTTTGAAAACAAACAACCATCTTTCTTGAAAAACCCAAGAACACAATCCACGGTTGGCTGGATGCGATTCCCCAAGACATCCCACGAGAGATGCAGAGAGAATTAAGGCGTGCTGGGTTCGATACCTCACCTTGCAGCTCCCATGGCTCGATCTTGTTCACATCCACCTCCCTGATCACGTCAAGCTCGAACTTCTCCATCCCGACCTTCTTCCTCAGGTAGAAGTGGAGGAGTTCCTCGTCGGTGGGGTGGAATCGAAACCCCGGCGGGACTACGCCACCCGGTGGCGCCGCCATAAAAACTCAGCTTCGAACGAGTAGTCGCCGGTTGGGGGGAGTTGGGGGGGGGATCCCTCCAAGGCTTCATATACGACGTGGACGCCGAAGGCGTTGACTCCATAACATCGCTGTGGGGCCGGGCAGCACTTCCGGTAGAGAAGGAGAGAAGCGAAGAGCCTCGAGATGGGTTTTTGGACAAAAAGCCTCATAAGTTTTTTCATTTTAGAATACTCTTATTAAGAGTGTAATTAGCTAGTACAGACAGGAGAATCGAGAAGGATGATACCGAGGGAATAAGGTTTGAAAGTAAATCTATCTCAAAAGATACGTATGCAATTGCATACTTTACAGGTGTTTATTTGTAAAATAGCTAGCTTTTTTTTTTAGTTCCGGAGACGATCCCGAGGAATTGACATCGTGCATGTGGGGACCAAAATATTTCAATACGGTCTCTCTTTGACCACGCTCTCTCTCTCTCTCTCTCTCTCTACTTATCCATCTGTTAGTCTATGTGAACAGCGCAGCCTACGGTCCATCGAGACTAGAAAAAAAGTACCACCAACTGGATCTCAAGAGCGTACGTATCTTAATTAATTAAAGACAGTGACAAGTGGGAGGGAAAGCTTAATCAATTACGTTTGTGGCACGTGGAAGAATGTCATGATAGTCAATGGCACAGTGACTCCTCTCTCTCTCTCTCTCTCTCTCTCTCTCTCTCTCTCTCTCTCCCCACCCCGTCCCAATCTACGCCAAGTGGAATGAAGATCAATTATTCGGGTCCGCTATTCCAACTGCGATGTTATTTGATAAATCTTCATATGAGCTTATCATCGAGGTGGTTGGTGAACAATCTGTGTAGGGGTCCTCAGGGAAAATTTACAGAGCACCGGACGAGAGAGGGACGACGACGGCGGCGGAGTTACAGAGTGGGGACTCTCTCGGCGGAGCCGGAGATCACCGTGAGCAGGTTGTTGCCGAAGGGGTCGCTGAGGTGCTTGGAAAGGTTCTCCACCGGCCCTTCTCCGGTGACGTAGGCCTGGAGGAAGAAGCCGAGCATGGCGAACATGGCCAGCCGCCCGTTCTTGATCTCCTTCACCTTCAGCAGCGCCGCCTGGTCCGGGTCGTTCGCTAGTCCCAACGGGTCGAACGCCCCCCCCGGGTGCAACTTGTCCTCCAAGTCCTACGGAAACAAGAGAGAGAATGTGAGTCCTCCTCAGACATTGCTCTCTCTCTCTCTCTCTCTCTTTCAAACTTACCAGTCCATTGATGATCCTGTAGTATTCAGCGCCTCCGACAAGAACAACCTCTGCGATGACCGCAACGATGAGATTGATTGGGATGTTCTTGCCGAAATAGTTCAGCGTGTTCCCGTCCAGCAACAGCGCACCAGTCTGTAGACGCCGACAGATCAAGCCCGTTAGATTGGAGAGGAACTCAAAAGGTAACCTCAGCGCTGGATTTACTGCTTCGATGTTTCATTCAAGTAATTAGTCGTTCATGGGATCTATTCACTCATATTCAGATGAATTATTGAACAATTTGAGCTCCCACCCTCCCGAGTTTCGATCATATCACCAAAGAACGACAGACTGCATTCCCCGACTACAGAAACAACAATCGATGCTACATTAATCGATTGATTACCTGGCGGAAACCAAAGCACACTCCTCTATTTAACCATATGATTGAAACGGCATCCTCTGACGACCTCTTGAGCATGATCAGGAAGGAAGTAATGGGGTGATCTTCTGGGTACCTTAAACCAGACGGCCTCGGGCCCGCAGTTGGCGCCATATTTGTTGAAGGCCTCCGGGATGACGAAGCCGGCCGCGCCGAGCATCGCCCACCGCGCGTGGATGAGCTCGTATGCTCGGTATCTGAGGACATAAATTCGTCATTAGGTACAAAAAACTTAATAAATACATCTATTTAAATATTAAAATATATCAGCCTCCAGATATAGTGAGGGGGGGTGATCTTCGTGTACTTGTTCAGGTCTTCAGGCTTCTTGCTGAGCCCAAATGGGTCGTACCCGTAACTGCGAGATGCAAGCTTCATTATCAGAGATAACCCCCACTTTGGTAAGCATTGGAACGAAATGGCTGAAAGTATGGTGAACTTACTCCCCGGGGATCTCCCCGTTGAGGTACTCCGGCACCTCCGACCTGTCCAGCAGCCCCTCCGGCAAGAAGATCCTCCGGTCGGGGCCGTACCATTTGGCCAGCTCCTCGCTCGCCGGCGCTGTCGCCGCAGGCTTCGACTTCGTGGGAGCAGAGGCCTTCTTCTTCGAGAAGAGGGCGACCACCCTGCCAGAGGACGACGCCGCCGCCGGCGCCGGTGCCGAGCGGGCGCCGCCGCTGAAGTTCAGGGGGCTCCCCAGCATCTCCGACACACCCAGCCCCGCCGTCGCCGCCATCGCCGCCGCAAGGGGTGCCATTGCTCGCCGGAGGACGGCGCACGGTGATAGAGAGAGGGAGGGAGGTGGAGATCAGAGAGAAGTGAGGAACTAAATGGTCGAGCAGGCGGATGCGGGGCGGCGGCGATTGGTCGGGGTACCAAATGTGATCTGATAAGAGGATCTCCCTAGGCGGCGTCTGATGACTTGTCGGATGATGACCATGACGTGGCACGGCATTGACCAACCAAACAGTTGTACCTTTATTTTAAAAACCACATATTAGGTCATTTATGGGCCATATAAAGCCAAAATTCTAAGCCCAAATCAACAAATAGGAGGCCCAATAAAAGTTGAGTCAAGCCCACCTACGCTTAGGGTGCAGAGTCCGATCGCATCAACAGACTATGTTTACGATTTGGACCGACCGATCGGTGGATCCCACGGATAGGGGTCTCATCGGATCGAATATTTTCATCTAAATGGACACAGTATTGGTATCCGTGACCCGCCGCCTTAATGGTATTAGCATCCGTGTCCGTCGAAGCCAGAAAAAATAAAATTATTTATTTTTCCCGGAAATTCGGAAAATGTTGAACGGATAGAAGATTTTAGACCGTTGCGGCTGGTCCTCGCACGTTCTGGAAGGTTCTGAAATGGCGAGCCCTGTCATGGGTCTGAGGCTCCACACTGTGCCTGGCCTGACCTCCGCTGGTTTTTCTCGCCGGTTGCCTCTCAGTGAGCTTCGGGGAAGGGAAGGTCAGCGGTGGTGGAGAGCGGGGATTAGAGCAGAAGCGATGGCCACGGAGAGGTTGGGCGTGAAGGTCTTGAAGAACGCCCCCGAGGAGAAGCTTGCTGAGCTCGGCGTCAGGAGCTGGCCCAAGTAAGGAATCTCAGGACTTCTGTGGATTTCGGCTCTCAATCTTTGATATTCCCTGATTTTCTCTTCATTACTTCGAGAAATTCGATGCGTGTGTAGTGGAGACAAACCTCGGTGGATCTCTCTGTCCGTTGGATTTTGGCTCTCTTTCGGTGTGGTTTGCCAGGGTTTTAATATTCCCTGATTTTTCGCTTCGTTGCTTCTAGAAATTCGACGCGTGAGTAGTCGGTGCAAACCTCTTGTTCTACTGAGCCTTGATCTTCGTCGTCACTGATTTCCTTTAGAGGGAATATTTTATTTTATCCATTATCACAGCGCAATTATATCTGGCATCTATTAAACAATCGTAATTAAATCTCCCTCGATCCATTATTTTTTTTTTCGTCTCATACAACATAGACTAGGCTTCTGATTGATTTGTTTTTCTAATAAGAAAAAATGAATAAAAAGATAAAGTAGATTTGATGGCTTTAAAAGGAAAATATATTCATGCTAAACCAACTACGAAACGCTTCTGTAGAATGTCGAGCTTCTGTTTGCACGATTGCTTGCATGCGAGAGTGGTTACGTGTGTTAAAAGCGAAGGTCTGGTTGGGAAAGGATCTATTATTAAGCCATCATCTTATCTTAAAAGGAACTTCGTCTGCATGGGAGAGTTTGAACGATCCCTTCATCCCCTTATCAGATCTTTCCACTGGAGTGACTAATTTGTGTCGAAGCACTGAGACCTTTCAGTTGCTTGCATATGGTCAACGAGTCCCTGCCATCTATCACAATTTTTTTGTGTTCTCCTTTTTAGTTCATTGAAGTCAACTTTAATAAGTGATTTCAGAATAAAAAGAACCTTAAACTTACAGTTACTGAGTCATTTTATGATCATTAGAGGGGACTACTGAGGAGGATTGTAAGTGTGAGGGTACACATACTTTCAAAGACCATAGCCATCAACCGCAACCGCTCTTTCAAATTTTAAAAATCTTCAATCGCTACGAAGGGGGAGATCAGTGCTTTAAGTCTTTTTTGTTGTGGTCAATTTAATCCCTTACAGTGATCGAGGGCTGGTTTTTTAAAAGCATAAAACGCACTGAGCACGAGTATTAAATGCGGATTTTGAAGAAATCTTGGTAACACATCCCACATATTTATTCTCTTTCCACTGCTGAAAATTCTTATTTTGGAAACGGTTTATTGATAACATCTATGCTACACGAGTTATCTGACTAGGAATGATGCTTGATCTTGATATGTTTTGTTCTCACATGAACATCTAGATTCATTTCCTAGCTTGACTACGTGGTGTTTTTACAAGTTAAAATACTTGGATTCTACAAGAAATTTATTGTTCATGTTGAATTGGTCAAGTTGATTTGGATCATTACAAAACTCAATTCCCGTGCTGGTGGGATTTCATGAAAAGTGTACGTAGAGTCTCATTATCTCTACTCAAGTCTCCACTGTCTAGGTGAAGAGAAAATATGCTTTTTGCCAAGGATTGAATAAATTTCATCCCAAAAATTAGCCCAGGTGATTGCCCTTTGGATAGTTTTTCATTGGAATCTAGAATGGTTGCCAGCAGTCATAAATCAATGCAGTTCAGTTGACCCAAGGAGATCGACATTCTAGAGGTCTGATGGCATGTATAAAAGTCTTTATATTTGAATGAGATTTTAATTTGTTGATTTCCTTTGCCAAAATCCTCGTCACACATAAAATTGGAGTCAAAGGTGATGTTTTTGGCGATCCTTTAGAAGATCCAAGGCTTAACAAGGCCTTATATTTTATTATTAGTTGAAATTCTTCATGATATTTGCCAATGCATTTTCATCTCTATGTTTATTTCGTCAATTCTTTTACCAAAAATAAAATGAAAGGGGTGACTAACAGAAGATCCGAAACAAAGGTTTTCTCCATGCCCTATCAATGAAAAGGGCTCAGACAAAGTTTTCTCTTGACCTCTTATTCTTGTAAATGTAGTTCCTCTCTCTCTCTTTCTGTTTCTCTCTCTCTCACTCTCACACATTCTTGTGCGCTCATACACCATGTATTCATGGAGTGGATGACATGGTATGGTTCTCTCTACTTTGTGATGAACAGATGGGGTTGCCCACCGAGCAGATTCCCATGGGAGTACACTTCCAAGGAGACATGCTATCTTCTTCAAGGGAAGGTGAAGGTGTACCCTGATGGGCATGGAGATGAGTTTGTCGAGATTGAGGCTGGAGATCTGGTGGAGTTCCCTAAGGGCATGAAGTGCACTTGGGATGTCTCTGTCACCGTTGACAAGCACTACGACTTTGAGTGACTCCTTTGTTGAGGCCTCTCTCTCTCTCTCTCTCTCTCTCTCTCTCGCTCTCTGTATCTATCTATCTATCTATCTTCTTTGTTCTTCCAAACTGTCGGAAGAAATTAAGCGTTCCAATCTCACAACTTAATGGTGAAGCGCGATATCTGATAAACAACTCACATTCAGCAGCCTGAGATGGATGATGGGCTACCATTTGAGGGAGGAAGGACTTATTTTCCTCCAAGAACTCAACTTTGACATCAAATTATGGAAACATTGTCTGGGACTCTGAGTTTACTGACCTAATCCTGAAATCTGTGAGTGAGAAAGTCAACTGCTAAATCTTTCAATTACCCTCAGTTACCCTGAATATATATAAAAAATTATTGTGCTATCTATTTTTTCACAAATTAAGATCTGGGTTATTCTTATTTCCAAAATAAGGATGTTTGACGTGTTCATATTATAAAAAAGTCAACTTTAATACCTTCTTTAGACCATCAAGGCCGTGCTTTAATTTATGCAAAGTTTGGATTCCAAGCTGGCTTGGCTGAGAATAGTGCGTGCATTGTTATTTTTTTTCAAAATTTATTTATTTTTGACGTCCAAATTCCCAGGAAAATTATCGGATTCCAATTCATTTTCGTAGTTGAAAATGATCAGTTTACTAGTATATGACCTGGGTTTGACCTATTTCTGTTACTAAAATTGATTCGTATATCCAATTTACTAAAATTATTCTATGTTTATTATCGACGGGAAGCTGAGGTCATCAGATCAGCGACGCCCTGCGTGTCTCCGTCGTGTCGAGTTGGCAGATGAGACAACGCGGACAATCTTAGGTACGTGGCTTATATTCATTGGTCATCGTCTGCAAGCACACTTCGAAATAGAGTCCTGCTAGCATTTCTCTTCCCGACCTTTCTCTCTCTCTCTCTCTCTCTCTCTGACTCGAAGCATCGCCGGAGCTAGCCGGCGAGCACGGGAGCTCGGAGGGTGGGGAGAAGGGGAGAGAGAGGAATCATGAGCTCTGCGGCATTTGCCTGCCGTCTGGCTCTCTCACCTCCCGAGTCCTCGTTTGCCTTCCCTTCCAAGCGCCGCAACGGGGAAGTTCTCCCCTCGGGGTGGAAGAGGAGCCTGCCGTTCCCCTGTCTGAAGGCGTTGGCGGCGAAGGCGATGGAGGACGGGTTCGTGGTCGTGGAGGACGATATCCACGCCCTTCTGGAGGTGCATCACGCGGGGAATTTCCACTCCCTTTTTGTTTCCATTATCTTCTGCTTTTCTCAGGGAAATTTCTCCTATTTATTTCCCTCTCCTGTGGTGAGGTGTTGAAATGGGTCTTACTGTGCCAGTTCAAAGGAGAAAGACCCCATTTTTAGAAAAAAATATCTGATACAAAAGGTTTATATAAAATAAATGATAGAAGTTTGCGAAAGCATCCTCATCCTTCCGCTGCAGGATGCGAGTTCCGATGACATGTTAGTCAACTGTTTTCTCTATAGATTTTTTATTTCTTTTTCTTCTGATTTCATTCATTTTATTATATTTCGTTTTTCTTATACTTTATTAACCGGGTGTTACTGTTCGCAGATTCTACCGAGAGATGTGCACGAAAAACTTCGAAATGAACCAAGAAGAGCCCAGTTATTGGAGGTAATCCCCTTTGAAGATTTGTGTTTCCTGGATATCCAGCGAACCCATCCCCTCCAAAGATATGACGAAAAATGAGGAAAAATAGTATTATATGTATATATAAGTTTCATAATTGGATTCAGGTTATGATTCTTCACCCAATACTGGTGGCAATAGGAAAAGTCTGAGGAGAATAAATACTAAATTGTTCTTCAAACTGATGATCCACTTTCCCGTAGGTTATATTGGATCTGGGCCGTCGCCCAGAAGCTCGGTTCCTTGGTGAATCTGGTGGGCAGTACTTAAGGGAAGCGGAGGTGAGAGTTTTCTGAACCTTGAGGGTCTGTTGCCAGCATTAACTGTGAGATTCATGTAAATCCTTGGTGTGTAAAGCAATCATAATAGTTTCATCTATCTATTGCCTGTGGGTTTCTATCGCAGTTTGCTTGCTACCAGACTATGATGACCTGAGTTGAATGATTCATTGGGTGTTCACAATGTTAGCTTACCCATTCTCCACTGGGTCCATCAATTGGTTTTACGCTCTGATTCTCTCCTCATACTTTGTGGTGATCTAACTGTTCTTGGTTTAACTTATATACAAATAGTCGTTTATACAAGTTTCATCAATAATATAAAGCAGCAGCAATAAACTGTTTACGAAAATAAAAACATGTGATCGTGTCGATTGAGTTTCCTTGAAGCTTTCGAATCATGAGATATCATAAGATTCTTGCAAATCCTGTGAATTTTTCGTGATGCATTATGGTACTTTGTAAAGACTAGCACTGACTCGCTTGATCCATAAAATGAAGATTTTCTGGTGATGGAAAATGAATTATCTTCTTCTCAAATTCTCAAATAAAAAATTCCTGAGCAACTGGCTTCAAGATGAAATGAAAAGGAAAATTGTGAAGGGGCTTCGAGAAAATGGTGACCTTCAGGGGAGATCCACCATTTTAGATGCCATATGTTATTAAGAGGTTACTTATCCAATGCTGATGATGAGTTGACCTATCTCTGAGTCTAACTCTACCTAATATGGCCTCTTTCCCCACTGGCCAGATAACATTGAACGAGCTGGAGGAAGCTCAGAACGCTGTTGGAGAATTTGGGGCGGATAACAGAGCGGGCATCGAGGGAACACTGCACAGGATATCGGCGATAAGAAGCAGGAAGGGATTCATTGTTGGAATGACCTGCAGAGTTGGCCGGGCAGTCACTGGCCATGTCGACATGGTTCGTGACCTGCTCAATCTTAATGAAAGCATTCTATTTCTGGGCAGGTAAACTAGTGGATTATAATTCTCCTTCTAATATCCTTCTGTTGGAACTATTGGGACATCTAACTTAAAACCAATAGGCATGAGTGGGCTATCCCCATTGTTTATAGAATAGCAGGGATGAGACTTTTCTCGGCAAACTCATATCCTTCATGTCAAGCTGACCATCAGCTCTGATATCATGTTAAAGTTATCCGGGAATCCATGTTAGAGCCAGCTGACGATGAGCAGAAGCATATCTATAATCTTGGGTTTATTTCTGATACGAATTTGTGGAACTATTCTGAACTCCAAATTTTGTGCCTTTTTCTTTTCTTTTGCAAGGCCTGGGGTGGGGAAGACCACTGTAATGCGGGAGATCGCACGCGTTCTAGCCGATGAGCTTCACAAAAGAGTGGTATGAAATGCCGTGCATATAATTACTCTGTGGTACCCATCATAACTTAGAATCCGGCACGTATCCCATTCATCAGTTTGTTGATGATTAGATAGGTAATTGTGGATACCAGCAATGAGATCGGAGGAGATGGAGACGTCCCCCATGCAGCCATTGGCGGAGCTAGGCGGATGCAAGTGCCGAGACCATCCTTGCAGCATAGGGTTATGATCGAAGCTGTGGAAAATCACATGCCTGAGGTGGTGATTGTGGATGAGATCGGCACAGAAGCAGAGACAATGGCCTGCCGCTCCATTGCAGAGAGGGGGGTCATGCTCATTGGGACGGCGCATGGGGAACAGCTTGGGAACATCATTAAGAATCCCACTCTCTCGGACCTGGTTCGCCCTTGTTTCCCCCATGTTTGCTTTATCAACCAGTAGTTTGTTGGACTTTCTTCATTAGACAGATAGATCCTTGGATTTAATTTTGCATATTTTTTTGAGAAAACTATCAGCCAGAATCTCTTTCTTTCTTTTTTTTTTCCTATTTCACCAAACAGGTTGGAGGAGTGGAAACTGTCACTCTAGGGGATGATGAAGCTCGAGCGAGGCGTTCCCAGAAGAGTATTCTTGAGAGGAAGGCTCCTCCAACCTTCCCTTTCCTCATTGAAATGAGAGAGCGGAATTACTGGGTTACCCATTGGGTAAGTTAATTTCCTCGTGTGTAATCTTCCCCAGATAGATTATTCCATTCGCTAGTTTGTCAATGCCTTTGACTCTCAATAAGTCGAGTGAGAAGGACCTGGAATCACGCCTTCTGGTTGGTTATTCCTAGTGTAGAATATCTTTAAAGGTTTTTGTCTAGGATAACTCAAGAACGGACCTTTAGATTTTAGAAGAACTGGTGTTTTGAGGATGGGTTGTCCCATGAAAGTAAGAGACTAGTTTTGCTCTGTTGACCACGTTTTTTTCCCATCTCCACGGCATGATATCCAGGATAAATACTTATTTAGTGTCATGTGAATTTTCTTCGAATGGTTGTGAATCTGCTCCTCTGATCCTGGTTCATCATCCCGATTAAAGTTATTGTTGAGTAACATTGCTGCCATCTTTCTTTTTTGCAGACAGAGAGAAGTGTCGATATGTTGCTCCATGGGAAAAAGCCACTGGTCGAGGTTGTTATCTACAAATTCACTAGAAATAGTTATTTAAATATTCTTACCTTACTGGGTAATTATATTTTATGATTTCACATGCCAATATCTTCCATTAAGGCTCCTAAATGGAGGTGCATTCCAATTTCGTATTCTCATGCTAGCAGCTATTTCAAATATCATTCTCATACCCACTGAAGAATTTTAAATAATTTCCTCAGAATTCATATACTTTATGATTTCCAGATGCCTGAAAATAGAAAAAAACTCTCGATATCTTCCATGAAAGCTCGAAAATGGAGATGCATTCCAAGGCATCATTCTCACGCTAGCGCCCCAATGGGCTCTGTTGTGGCCTGCTAGTCAGTCATATTATCAGATATTAATGTAGAAGTTGAACTGGCTTGTAGGTGAGGAAGAGAGATGACCAGTTCAAGGTGGTCATTGAGAGATGGAAGACATACGATGGAGATGGGATATGAAGAACAGCATCTACGTGAATGATCCAGAGAAGGCCTCCCCACGAAATGGCAGAGGAGCATTATGTTTGTGAAGGAATGAATGATTTGCTCAAAGCCCAGGACATTCAGTCAGGGAAATTCAGGGAGCAACAGCGATCGGCATTGAGGTGTTCATGAAGGATTGATTGCATGCCAAGTGGCTGTTCTTCATTAATCTTAGGGCCTTGCCCACTTGAGTTTCAATCTTTGCTATTTCTCAGTTGATTAAACAATAAAAGGATCGAATCTCATGTTCCTCGTGTCATCATTGTTATCACTCGTCATTGTCATGGCCAACACACACGGCTTGGCGCGGCATACACGGACGAGCTCGGCATGCACGGAGGCGCGCGGCGGCACTGTTCAAGCAAGCACAACTCGGTGCGCCAAGCACAACTCGCAGGCGGAGTGTGTTCAAGCAAGCACAACTCGGAGTATGACAGCACGACGTGATGCGCGCAAGCAGCACCGGCTCGTGCGCCAGCAAGCACAACTCGGTGGGGTGGCACCACAAAGCGGAGCGAGGTCCACAGGACACGGCCCTGAATCTCGCAGGCGGAGTGCGTGCACTGGCACAGCAGTGTGCATTCTGGCATGAGCGTGGGCATGGTGGTACGTGCATTGGCACGGCGGCCTGCGCTTTGGCGCGGCTCGGCATGCGTGCGGGCATGGGAGGTGTGTGGAGAAGCCGGGCGTGACTAAGGTTCACTTGGGACAGCTCGGCACCAGCGGATGGACAGTCAGGCACGCGGGGCACGCCAAGCAGGCAGTATAGTGCAGGATGGCAGACGGTTACATGGGCAGTGGCTCGTCCATGTTAACCCCCCTCAAGTGTTGTGAATTCCCCTTGTGAAGGAGAAGACGAATCCCTTAGGCAAGTTAAGCAGCAGAACGTGCACAACGGTGCGTATGCTGGCACAACAGAGCGCACGTCAACATGGCGGGATGTGCGTGGGTATGGCGGCACATGCGTCGGCACAACAACGTGCACAGCAACATGGCAACATTTGTTAACGGCAGCACAACACATGGGGCATTGGAAGTATGCGTGGAGGCATGCAGAGCTCAAAAAGAGAAGCCATAATTGGCATATCTGGTCACCAGCAACATGGACTACTAGGTGCATGTGGCACACATTGAGCAGGTGGGCATGGCAGATGGCTATGCAGATAGTGGTTACACGCACGACCACCATGCCACCCAGGAACTTGGAGCAAGATGAACCATGTCCGAGCAATTAATATATCCCATTTTGTTACAAGGAGTACCCCTCTTTATAAGGCGGACTAAAGAGAAGAAGAGACGTCTTCCCCCACGAGTGTTGTATACAAGTCCCATGAGCAAGTTAAGCTTCAGAACACAAAGAAAGGCTGCTTGGTGTCGCAGTGACGACTAAGGCTGCACATGGTTGAGTGTCTCAAAGGTTCGTTCATACTAACTATGCGACAGCTGGTTCAAGGAAGCTGAGATATGAAAATATTCTAGTTTTGGGTATGTTCCATTGTCCCCTGTGACTAAAAGTCTTGGAAGACTCGCTAAACTCAGAAGTCAAGAAAAAGATGGATTCTTGAGAAAAATAGGACCAGCCCTTGAAGCCCAAGACCAAGTTTCTACTGCCACATACCTGACTCCATCTCCCTCCCCTTCCCCTACCTTGGCATACCTCTAGTTCAGAAGATGACGCTCAAGGACAGACACATTGAATTACAATATATAATATATATTATTGATACATCGTCAAGAACTGAATACCAAGTACAAAAGTCACCTTATCTATTGAAGAGTTCATCGAATTTCTCCTGTATTTCATTCTTCCAAATTGAGTAAAAGGTCTTCTTCATATCCTTCCTAAGTTTTTCACAGCCGACCACATGGCCAAGTTCTAGATTTGGCCCATTTTCTCGTGGGACAGGAGCTGGGAGATTTGGAGATGAGAGGTGAGATCCATCAAGCCAACGCCAGCATACTAAAACTAGCACAGTGCATTTCATTGAGCAGAGAATGGTTTACATGGATTATAATTACGGTCGGGAGTGATTGTACATATAAGAGGAACTGGTACCTGGTTACATGCTCATCGCTCTAGAAGAGAGCTCGGCATCTCCTTCCAGCTCACCCTCCAATCCTTCCACGTTACCCTGCACGGTTTGAGTTTTTTGAAATCTGGCCAGTGCAGCTTGTCATAGAAGCTACTCAAATGATAATTAACTACATTTGGGCTGTAAATTCTGAAAACTTTTTAAGAAAACGCCGTGGAATCTGCCATGGAAGCTAACTAAAACAATGATTTATCCAAATTAATGACTAAGTTCCTGAGAAAACCTCGGTTGCGATTAGGATTTGTAGCAAATATGATACAGCGCGATGAATCAAACGCAAATGGAAAAAGCAATGGAGGGCACAAGAGTAGTACCCCTTCCTCGCTCTTGTTGCTGGAAATATATTGGTCCAGTGCGCCATCCCCGCGGAGGATTTTAGCCCCGCACCCAGGCCGGTCGGCAGAACCAATGGCCTCTTCGTCAACTACAACTGCGTCTACTCTTTCGTTTCCTGTTTTTGCATCCGGAATCTGAAGGAATACGGCATGCAATGAGGAAAGGTATGAAGAACACCAAGGATGAATGCTGGTGATTTCAACTGTTGCCCAACTTGCCCCAAAGATGCATACAGACCTCAAACATTGCTTCAGTGAGGAGGGTTTCTAATATGGCTCTTAAACCTCTGGCACCAGTATTTTTGGCGACTGCCTTTTTGGAAATCAACCGAAGAGCAACATCAGTAAAGTGCAGCTTGACCTGCAAGGTGTGCGTCGTATTAACCTTTATTCATCTAAAGTAGGAAATTTCTTGATGAGAAGTCTAGAGATCAGAGGACCCACATTGTTCATGCTGAACATTTTCTTATACTGTTTACCCAGAGCATTCTTTGGCTCAGTCAGAACCTGGATATGAGACACACGCCATAAGGATTTGATATATGAAGCAAACAATAAAACCTTCAAAAAGTGTCGTCATTTCTTAGCTAAGATTCCGTATTTTGCTCGTCAATGCCATTAGAAATATTCAGAAACAAACGATTCATAATATATCCATTGTAATTGCAGATAAATCAGAGCCAGAAAAAAGATATGAAGAATCAGTGGGGTACCTGAACAAGCTGGTCCTCGTTTAGAGCAGATAGACTAACTAGAATTGGAAAACGTCCAATAAATTCAGGTATTAGGCCGTATGCTATGAGATCACCACTTTCAACCTGAATATGACAGAATAGCTCCTTGTTAATGCATCTCATTAAATCTGATGAAGCCTTGGTCAAGGAAGCCAATATGATTCAGAGCTAAAGCATTGACTCAACCTTAAAGTTGGTAGATCCTTACCGACTCCAACAAAGACGATGTTACTGCAGCAGTTGTAACCCCACTGGTTCTCATGTTGGCACGAACTGGTGCTCCAAAACCTATGGAAGAATCTTGTCGTCTGGTGCAGAAATAAAGGAAATGGCTCCATCAGACCCCTGGGGCTGGACATATAAAAATTTAGCCAAAAATACTTTTAACCGCATTACCTTTCTGAAATTGTTTTCTCCAAATCAACAAAAGCACCACCACATATGAAAAGAATGTCCTTCGTATCAATCTATTTTTTTCCAAAAAACTGGTTAAAGAGACGAGGAAATAATTGATAGATTGATTATATGACGAGAAACAAAAAACAACGAAATAAGGTAGCAAAATGCACAATAAAAAAGTCCACCCTCTTTGAGTTAGTTCAAACCTTCAACAGCTTCTGCTAAGAGAAATATGAAAGGAGTATTCGCTTTTAATACCTGTATATTATCGCCACGGGGATGTTTCCGAGCACCCTTTTCGGGAACATTCACAATCTGGCAAGGATGATATTTAAATTTCAGATCGCAAGCAAAAGAAGATCTTTCTAATTGAAGAACTTAATAATATTTTTTTCAACCTAACTGCCTTTCATCATCCCAACCGCAAAAGGGGCAAGTTAATAACAAAATGTTGGAAGAATAAATGATCAAGTGGGCCAAATAAAATCCATAACTATATGACTTACAGTTCCCTCCAACATCTTCAACAATGCCTGCTGGACACCTTCACCAGAAACATCTCTACTAATATTCATACTCTCAGCCTGCACCAAAAATTTAACCATTGACAATGACTCCAAAGACCTATGTGAACTTCGTAGCTTAAGTAATGCAAATTCAGTGATAAACCTTTTTAGTTATCTTATCAACTTCATCAATATATACAATCCCCTGTTGAGCTGCTTGCACATTGAAGTCAGCAACCTAACACATTAAGAAATATAAAATAGAGGCATGAGCATCCAGTAGGTAATAGAGAACGGAATCATCATCTTCGTATTCAGCTAAAATTGATAATCAATGGTTTCTTCAAAGGCATCCTAATTTATCTCACTGTACAGGTCTTTGCTATGGCAACCGGGTAAAATACCTAGATTAGTATGATCCTAAAGATCATTTTCGATCCAAAAAAAACATCATACTAAAATGGGAAATTTCATTGTAGTCAGAAAATAATATTGTTCACTGAACTTTATATATAAACAGACAAGTAAATGGCCAAATATCAGGTTTCATTAAAACTATGTCACCTTCATTTACGCATAATCCTCTCTTCTGAACATCCAATCAGTTAACTATAGGCATGTTTTAGTTAATATTCGTAATTCATAACAAAACCCTGGGATAACACTGCTGTACAAGGTAAGATCAAAAACTTCAGGGTAGTTTCAATTCATCCTCTCATATCAGGCCAAAATATTAACTATTCTGCCATTTAGAAAAATCCTCGTAAACTTTTTTTATGATCATTACAACATACCGTAAGTAGCTTGTACAGTATTGATTCTACATCTTCGCCAACATATCCTGCCTGCAAGATAAAACTTGATTTCAGCAATTATAAATAGAAAATTAGACAAACAAGAAAAAAACGATGTGTTCATATATTATATGATTTTGCCCCCACTCATTGTGTCCTAAAGCTTATACGCCTTGGGACTGTCCTTATATTAATTCTATGTCTTCAAACAGCGGATATCACTCAACTTGAAACACTAACCACTCCCTTGTGTTCATATGATCCTCATTCACAGGTACTGGTGGGAGAAGCAATGGAGAGGGATTAGGAAGTAGCCATTCCACAGTAAACCATTTTTTAGAGGTAACCTCTTTTTGGGCCAGTTCACTGCAAGCTGCAACCTCCTCTTTCCTTTCTTCTTATTGTCTTCTTCTTTTTATTGTCCTTGTCCTCATCTACATCTTCATCAGAGTCCTATCCTAGTCGGAGTGAAATACTCTGTTCTAACCTATTGTATCTTTTCCTTATTCTCAAAAACTCAAGGGAGGATAGAGTCCTTCCCTTGAAATTTGAACATCAATGGCAGATTCCAGGAAAAAAAAAAAGGATGTGTTTTCGACAAGACATTTCTGAAAAGCCTGACAAGATTAAATGGGGACTTGAATCCGGCGAAAATAATCCGGTTTAAACCAAGAAGAGTCCATTTGTGCCCATGTGTCAACAAAAAACGCAGTAAAACAAATTGGGCCTAACATTTGTGCAATCATAAATTTCCTTGTTCTTTTCTAACACTTGTCATCCAATTATCTGGCATGCGGCTAGGCTATCAAATTGAATAAATAACTGGTCAACTATCGAGAAGAAGCTAACCAAGGACCTCCCTGAAATGAAAGGTTATCTTGATTTGGAAATTGTGAAATTTTAAATTGAAGTAAGATGCTAATTTCAATAAATGATTCTCATATTGCTGCAAATTAACACATTAAAGTCCACAGGTAAGCAACCAACCAGGTTGCTTAGATAAGCTTTCATTCATGAGGAGGTCCCTCTTTTAATTTATTTATTTTTGGGATTATCAAGTGTGATATTCTAACCAGCATTATATTATTATGGCGTATCATTTTAGCTATAGTGATCCTCCGACTAAATGATGTATGCATTGATAGTCAGAAGAAGGTGATCTACGTGAAAAATATATATGTATATATAGTATATAATTGTGTATATATATACATATAGCAGCTCAATCATAGAAAACTCTCAACCTTCTTAAAGGCTGCCTTTGAAGAATCCGAGAATAGACCACGTATTTATCCATTGCTCATTCATAAATAAATCCATACACGTGTTTTAATGAAGAACTGCCTAACCTTCCCTCAGAAGAAAGCGCATGCATAAGTAATTGAAAAAATAATTTCATTACTCCAAAAACTATATGAAACAGAATAAAAATATAAAAAAGAAAGGGACGGAAGCTGTGAAGAAAATCCAATCCAACATGACATTCAACTTTTCAAACATAAAGCTGGTCTGCTTTTAGTTGGGATAAAATTCTCCTCCCTAAAATAACAAAAAAAGACATAAACATGCCAGAAATATTTACCTGCGTCAGTGTTGTTGCATCTGCAATAACAAACGGAACATTCACAAGACGAGCTAAAGTTTTCGCAAGCAATGTCTTCCCTGTACTCGCGGACAACGGTATGAGTCGGTTTATGATCCCACAAAAACCAAAATGGTGATGGCACAAAGCATAAATAGCAAACCCTGCACTGCTAGTTTAGGAATATTGTCAAATCAACCAGATTCTCATGTGCAACAATATGAGACTTTTCTATAGGCTTCATTACATGGAAAGTGTGTTGGTCAAAAAGAGGGTACCTGAGCCAGTTGGGCCCATCAAAAGTACATTGCTCTTCTCCAGTTCTACTGTTTCGTCATCATCAGTTTCCACCTCAAGGTTCGCTGAATCTGCTCCAGATCTGAATATGTAACTATACTAGTCATTATGGTTCATTGATACACATGCCACTTGTAGACTTCTAGTGCAAATAAGCATCCACTGTGCACACAAGCATGCCAAGAGACAAATATGCGAAAGAAGAAATGAGGACAACATGAGGATGGTGCAATAACTAACCCTTTCTTTAGTGATCCATGAAATATCCTTTTGTAATGGTTGTAAACAGCAACAGAAAGCACCTGCAGAATGAATGTACTTGTTGGCATAATTCTTTAAATCAGACTGACTATCTGAATGATGATTATTTCACTTCTCTATACTCGCACGCTTTCCAAGAGTTGATCACTGGACGATGTTTTCTACCGTATGTTTTGAAAATGACAATGCACATAATTAATAGCATAAAATCCTCAATGATTTAAAAAACACACATCATGCCTAGGAAGGTCTAGAATAAGGGGCAGCATTTTCCTCTTGCTTTTCCTCTTAGCACTTTTAGGAATAAAACATAACCCATAATGTTCTGTTTACCAAAACATCCTGCATTTGTCAATGTACGAATAACTGAAGGAATGACAAGCCATAAACAACAACCTAAACCATAATTCACAAAAATGACCATGCCTTACCCTTTGCCATCACAATTTATACACTAAAAAAAAGGAATAAATTCACCGTGTACAAAGAAGTGTTTGGGTCCAAAACTCTAAAGACTTAACAACCTTTCCCCTTCTTTTGTGAGAGTGTGTGGGAGAGAGAGGAAAGGAAGGAGGGAATGGGGATTGTATCACCAATAGAAAATTTCCACAGCAATCAAAGAAATAAGAAAAGCGTCATTCAATTCATATAAGAGGCATCCACTCCATATCCTGAAGGAGGGGGATAACCAAGTCCTAAATGAAACTCACACCATAAGCATGAAAAAGGGTATAGTCTATTAACTGCTACAGAAAGTTCACGTAACCTCCCAGCTCCTTCAGCGTTAGCCAAGACGGGCATTTCAATCATTTTGATTGATTTGCATTGGGAAAAAGATCGAATGAGATTCATGGTCATAAAAATTTTGGGTTGCTAGCCTTTGAGATGACCCCAAAACGGTACATGGTTATCCTATCCAGTGTCTCCTGCAGTTGCATCCTTGGCTATGGACTTGGTCCAAAGAGAGCCAACTTATGTAGGTCTTCCTTCCGACAGAACGCTCTAAAACTTTCTACTCAGGCTTCTAAAAGTGGCTTGAACAGCATTCTATTAACAAGAAAAGATGTATGACGTACATGTATAGCTCCTGTCTATAAGAAAGCATTTAAAAGGCATTAAATAGAGAAGCATGCACCATCAACAATATTTCAGAGATTCGCCAAAATCGTCACCTTTTTGGCACGCTCCTGTCCAATCACAAACTTGTCAAGCCCCTTACAGATCTCCTTGGGTGTTGGTAAATCCTTCCCCATATTGGAGCCGCCCCAGGCATCCTTCCCCCCCAACCCATTACCCCCTCCGTTCGCACCACCACCACCGCCGCCGCCGCCACCGCCTCCAGGACCCCCGCCACCAGGACCGGACAACCTCACAACATTCAGGTTTGGAGGGAACGGTGGGCCAGGGGGTGTGTGCACAGCCAATCCGTTATTCCCCCCAGATGGAGCCGGACCCGGCGCAGGTGGCCAATTCTCCGGCGGCTCCCCACCGTTCAGTGACCTGAGGGTTTCCCAAAAGGAGACTCTAAATCTGCTCCCCGATCCCTCATCCGCTCCGCCTCCAGGGCCGCTGGCATTCTCGCCCCTCTCCAGCAGGTCTGAATTCTTCACCCGCCCGATCTCCACGAACGTCCCCTGCAGCGGCACCATCCGGTGGGGGCGGAAGTAGTACGCCGTCTTACAATTGGGGCAGAGGTTGACGGCCTGGTACCCCCCGACGCGGTCCCCGGCGCCGGCGATTGTGTGCGGAGAACGATTGTAGAAGAGGACCTCCATGTGAGTGGAACAGCGAGGGCAGTTGACCTCGGCCCTAATCCTTCGGGTCTGGAACTCGTCGGAGCCGCCCTCCCACTTGTACCGCTCCTGGTGGTGGCGGTACCCCGCGGCGCAGGTGGAGACCTGGAGACTGCTGCTGTAGCGGGTGCAGATCGGGGACCTCTGCGAGAAACGGTAGCTCGCGGCGGAGGATTCCGGCAGGATCGCCCACCTGGCGGCCCTCGTCGCCGTGTCTCTCAGCCTTCTCCATCTGAGGACCACGGACATGGTACACCGCCACAGGATCGGCGCCGGAGACGACGAGACGCCGGAGCTCGCAGCGGAATCGAGGCGAGAAGAAACTCCGGCGGAGTAGCGTCCCCTCTTCTATGGGAGACCTCGATGGGTGGGGGTCCCTGCGGATAACGTGGGTGGGCGAGGAAGCTGATGCGGCCGGCGATATCAGAAAATTCTTCCCCAAAATACCCAGAGCCGAAACTTCTTCGGGTCGATGGTCGGTCGGAGAGTTGCAGGGGGAAATCTCCGGCGGGCGTCGCCGGAGCCGACCGATCAGATCGATCTCTGAGCGACGATCTTCTCCTCCTGCTCCTCGTTCCCGGGGGGTACATATGGAAGGGGAAGTCTTTTTATTCATTCTTTCAAAAAAAATCAGAAATATAATTTTATATATCCATTTATTTATTTATCGTGGCTATCCGTATCCGGGCCTAGTGCGGCTAATGGGCCTGTTCGATGGCGGGCGTGATTTCTGGGCCTGAGATAATGGGACGTCAATCAGGAAGTATAGGCCCAATGAAAAGGGTCCAGAGGTTGGTGGACTGCAAAGAACGCTATCGAACCTGCTGCGAATTCTCTCTCTCTCTCTCTCTCTCTCTCCCTCCGTTTCTCTCTTGCCATCCTCCTGCCACGGATGGATTCTGTGAAGAGAACGAGAGAGAGAGAGAGGCGCGAGGGAGACAGATGGGACGTGCAAATGGAGACAAAGTACTAGGGAGGAAATGGGCGTTCTTTGGCTGACTCCTAAAGAAAAATCTCGGAGATAGTGGTAAAGAAAGAAAGAGAATAGATATAGACAGAGGGAGAGAGAGAGAGAGAGAGAGAGAGAGAGAGAGAGAGGGGATGAGAGGGAAGGGAGAGGTTGTAGACACTCTTGTGCGAACTTGCAGCACTGGCGGGGCAACTCGAAGGAAGAGAGAGAGAGAGAGAGATTGCTTCAATCGCATGCAGGGGGCAATGGGAGGGTCGTCCTGGAATGGAACCGAGGGAGGAAGCCGTCTGACAGATTTTGGGCATTGAATGCAGCTGTAGATATGTCTGTCTTTCTGTGCTTCTCGTGAACCACCCGACCCCTACGGGCTTGCACTCTCTCTCTCTTCTCTTTCTTTCCTATCTTTCCTCTATTCTCCTCTCTCTCTCTCTCTCTCTCTCCCTGTGAAGGCAAGGGCTTCAGAAGAATCACGAGAAAGTTGGTTTTTTCTCACTGTAAGAAGAAGAAGAAGAGGAAAGAAGAACTGCAGGAATTCACAGAAGGAACAAGACGGAGGTATTGCCCCCCTTCTCTCTTTCTCCTTATCGTGGAGAAGAGGTGAAGGACTTCACAGAAAGATGAAGAAGATTGTTCTGCTCTCTCTCCCTCTCTCTCTCTTTATCTCTCTGTGAGAAGCGAAAAAGAAGAGGATTTCACAGGAAGCAGAAAACAATGATTCTCTCTCGCTTTCTCTTTCTCTCTCTACCTCTCCCCCCTTAGACAACTGGAAACTGAAGGATTTCACAGAAAGACAAAACAATGTTTGTGTGTGTGCGTGTATGCCTCTCTCTCTGAGGGCCCGTGATAGATCCCACGAGAATAACGAGAAAATGGCCTTAGTTCTCTCTCTACGTTATTACCAGCAGCTTCTCTGGAGGCGTGCAGTCCAAGAGGGAGACCAGGAGGGTAATCATCATCCGTCATCATTTCTGAAATTCTGCTCTCACAGATCCAGTCCGCTCGTCTCGTAATCACGAGCCCTAGAGTGAGGAAGGAGACGACCAGATCAACCCTAACGCGTAAGCGGATGAAACAAGAGATGAGAACCCACCCTAGCAGTAGAGAGAGAGAGAGAGAGATGGTGGGGGGAGAAGAGCTCGCTTGAAGTAAAACAGGATGAAAGAGGGAAAGAGCTTGTTCTCTTATTTTCTCTTATTCGTCTACAAATTAATGAAAATTCAGGATATTAGAGACAAACTCAGTATCTTAGAGAGAGAAAAACCCACCATTTTAGTCCCACGTATGATCTAGACCGCTAACTTTGAAGCGACGGTAGAGGGTGAGAGACCCAGAAGTAGATGGAAAAATCTTGGGTTAGTAGAAATCTCTCTTTCTGGTCTCTAATCTATCTAAAAATAATACTGAGCAGCCGAAGTCACGATACCTGGTGAGCGAGATAGAGATAGAGAGAGCGAGAGAGAGAGAGAGAGAGAGAGAGGATGCGAGAAAGACGGAAAGGGGCGCAGCAAATGAGTATGAACTTACATTCCGGTCAACCCCCCCCAAAAAAAAAAAAATTAGCACTGCGGAGCCGAAATCTTCAAAATCGGTGAACGGAAGAGGATTGAGCGAGTACGAGAGAGAGAAAGAGCGTGTGAAGAACTGTTCAGAAAAAATAGGGAAGAGAGGGGAAGAATTAGAAAAGCCTTTCATTCCGTTCTCTAACATCTCTATGAATTAGCATTCAGCGGTCGAAATTGAGACAACAGAGAGAGAGAGAGAGAGAGAGAGAGAGGTGGATTCTCATTCGAGGGGGAGGGGGCTCTTCTTGGCAAGATTGTTCTTGTTGTTGTGCATCCACACCTTGAGGACCCTCCGCTTGACCCCAATCTCCTGGCAGAACTGCTGCACTGCGCCCTCCTCTTCCTTCTGCAACCTCCACCCCACCTTCTCCGCGAAGCTCTGCATCTTCTCCTTCTGCTCCGGCGTGAACTTCGTCCTGAACCTCTTCTTCATCGCCGGTACCGCCGCCGGAGCGCCGCCCTCCATCTCCTCCGACTCCGACGACTGCGGCGGGGCGGCGCCCAAGGGCATGATCATTGGATGAGAACCCCTCGCGAGGAAGTACGGCTCCGAAGTTCCAGAGATCAGAACACCGTTCTGCCCTAAAAGCTTCATCCCCTTGAAGTGGCTGTAGCAGCTGTAGCTCGCCTCCCCCTCCACCTCCTTCCGGTGGAAGTTCCGGTGGCAGTTGCAGGCGGAGCAGCGGAAGGCCTCCGGTGTGCCCTCCTCCCCGCTCGGCATGAACTCGCCGCAGCCGTCGAGGACCGTCCCACCCATGGCGGCGGCGTGGTTCCTCAGGCACTCCCTGTAGGTGATCCCCATCCCCACAGCCGCCGCCGGTGCCTTCTTCTCAACGGGGGCGGGTAGAGCGAGAGGGCCGTTCGAATGGTGGAAGGGAGATTCGTCGGAGCTGGCGCGGACATGGGCATGATCATCGGCGTATGCACTGGCTATCGGGATCAGGATTTCCCCTTCGAGACCAGGAAGATCCATTCTCTCTCTCTCTCTCTCTCTCTCGACTCGCCCCCCTGCTGTCTATGTTGCGATCTGCCGAGGGTTTTGGGGGGTGGGGGTGGGGGGGAGGTGGTGTCGAGGATAAATTAGGGCAGATGACGAATTAGTCATCCAGCAGAGGAAATACATAAAAAACGCAGCTTGGGCGCTGGGAGTGGGATTCTTGGGACTGCAAGAATCAATAAAATAAAGATCAGAAAGATTCTGGCGTCCCCTTATCGGGATGAACTCTGCCTCATCCTCATTCTCTCTCTACGGCTCTTCCAGACGGCCCCGAGCCCCGCGGGCAGTAAAGAGAAGAGTCTTCTTCCTCCTCGGCCTTGTCCTCTTCATTTCCCAGAAGCTCGCGCAGAGAGGAGAGCCTTCGAGTACGGGATTACCCCGTCATGCCGGAAGAGAGAGAAACCTGCCTCTCGACAGACTACTGATAGAGAGAGAAGATGGTTGCAAGGGGAAAAACTGATGATGGCCCACATCGTTGACTCCGCGGCATCGTCGGCCCATCTACAGAGAGAGAGAGAGAGGGAGAGAGAAAGAGAGGGAGATTGCGAGTCCAGTGTCTTGGGAGGGAGGTAGCAGCTGACCTAAGGACAGGCCTCTAAATTACGCATGAACCCTTGGGAATTGAGGAACTTGTCATCTTATCCTCACCGCGCGACGGTCAACCAGGTGTCACACAGCGTCGAGCGGCCACGTCGCAATTATCAGATGTTTATCCGGATTCACCGAGCTTGATGTCACAATAATAATAATAGTAATAATCAGTGTCCGAATGTTTGCCGACCTATTTGACTTCGGGACCTCACCAAGGCAGAAGATGAATCGGTCTTCTTCAGTTGACCATCCGTACGTGAAAGACATAGAGAGAAAGCGTTGACCTGACAGGGGGGAGAGGAGATGCTAAAGGCGGCGTCACGCCGGAGGAAGCGGCGGTGCTTTCGCCGACGCCGCTCGCAACGATCCGACCCTCCTCGGCGAGACCAGCTGGCACAGAATTCCCGGTCGCACCGGATTTCCGGCGTTCACGAGATGATTCCTAGCGAGAGAATTATGGAAACTTGACGACGGAAGAGCCGTACGCTGATGCGAGAGAAACAAAGAGAGAGAGAGAGAGAGAGAGAAAGCACAGTCCAGGTTCCCTCTTTCTCTCTCTCTATCTCTATCTCTATATGTTTCTCTGGACTAAATCTGGAAAGGCAACGTTGTCAGCTCCCGAAAGCGCGCCGAACCGACTGCGATAACCAGCTGCCCCTCACATGGTGAAGAAATCTGTGAGGGGACGTAGAGAGAGAGAGAGGGTGCAACGGGCAGAGCCGATCTGATTCCCGAGAGCTACGCCATCCGTCACTTGCGCGGCTGACGTGGTTTTTAAGTGCATGCATGCAATGCAGTTTTAAGTAAGAATTATCCCAAGACAAGACATGATTGATTGTAAGGGGGCTCGTATTATATGTTTGCGCTTGGGAACTCGGAAAATGGTGGAAAAGAGAGGAAAAAGCGCGATTCGGTTCAACGCGGGACGTCATCTGCTTGATTCCGCACGCCCTCCTGGCAGGCGGCGGCTTGTTCTGTCGCTCTCGTCGTGACGACACAGCTGCCAGCTCACTTCCCCACGCCTAATATCTTTATTCCTCACCGACAAGACCTCTCTCTCTCAATTTTCGGAGGAACAATCATTTTTAAAAGTATATAAAAATTAATTTTTCGGAAGTATGGGTCAAACAAAAGCTCTATAATTCGGTAAATAAAGATATTTTTGACGGCGAAGTGGGCACGTGAGAAAATAAATATCATGCTCCCCCTCCCCCCTCTCTCTCTCTCTCTCTCTCTCTCTCTCCGGAGAAGGTGGAACGGGTCCACTAAACGACAAAAGCGTCCTCAAGAAGCGACGGCCTGACCCATCGCGTCTCGCTGCCATTGTAGCCGCCGCGGCGATGACGTCATTGGTGCGGAACCCACCCACCTAGTGACACCCTGTTTGTCTGGGCCTGATGGGCTCCAATCAGGCCCATCTTGCACTAGCATAAAGCCCATTACATTGTCGACCCAGAGAGCTACTCCACCGGGTCAACGGTCAACACTCCAACCTGTACAGAGATCATCTACCTACACGTTTCTAGAGTTCGACCTTCTTCCTCTCCACCGCCGCTGCTGCTTTCTCCTCGCTGACGTGGACGGCGCAGGGGTGCTTGATCTGCTGGGGGGGGAGCTTCGAGAGGGCGATGGTCAGCACCCCGTTGTCCAGCGTGGCCCTCGCCAACGCCACGTCGGCGTTCTCCGGCATCCGAAGCCGCCGCCAGAACTTGCCGTGTGCCCGTTCGGCACAGTGCCATCCTCCTCCTTCCTTCCTCTCCGCCTCTCGCCTCCTCTCCCCGGCCACTTTCAGCACGCCGCCCTCCTCCTCCAGCTCCACCTTCAGCTCCTCTTTCTTAAAACCTGCGCCACCCATAAAAAGGAAATAAATAAAAGTCGTCGACTTATCTTCAGCTCCAGCTCTATCTTCCGATGTTATCGGAGGGGGTGGGGTGGGGTCAACTCGCCGGGAACGTCGACCGTGACGATGTGGGCAGCGGCAGTCTCCATCCAGTCAACGCGGACGGCGTGGAAGACAGCGGCCAAGTCGTCGAGGTCGAGGTCCCAGGGGAGGTGCTCCGGCGCGGAGCTCCGCCGGTGGTCAAAGAAGGGACGCAGAGAACCCGCCGCCGGCGCCGCCGGCGCCAGCAACAGCAGGAAGAGGAAGAGGAAGAGGAAGAGAGGAAGGAAAACGGCGGCCGGAATCTTCATGTCGCCACCAGGAAGATAGGGAGAAGAACTGTTGTGGACGAGCCGCTATTGTGGGGGACGGGGTTATTTTATTAAGAAGTCCGAGGTGCGTGGCATCGCGTTATGCAGCCAGCTGGCAAGCATCTCCTTGACGTGGAAGAATTTTTAAACAAGATAGGTGGAGGGTTCGAGAGAGGCCCACTAGGCCAGCCCGAGGAATATGTTCCAGTAAACCTGCCCATTACTGACGATAATTGGGCCGAAATGTGGGCCCCGCGTCTTTGAGTAGACGCTTGCTGACGGGGCCTTCCACGGGGAGACGTGTTGCCAGTGGACAAACGGGTTGCCGCGTCGGATACTCCGCGGTACACGGAAAGCTGCCCAGAGGTCTAAGCGAAAGTAACATGGCATAGGGGAATACTAGGGGAATGACGTCACCCCGGAGATCTTCCTGCGGGCCCCACCAAGCCAGAGAACTCAAATGGTTCGCACGGGCGATAGCACGTGCCAAGTAAGATCGGGGCCCCACTAGACAGGCCAAATGGGCCCGCTTACGGCCCGAAACGACACCCTCTGCCACGATGACCTTGTAAAGTTTACCGACTTATACACTTCCCACAAAATATTATGACTATGCCCTCCAAAATATTAAGAATACACCCGATTCTCAAGGATAAATTAGGAAGAAAGCATGGGGTGGGACCCAGATTCTCGGATATATGTGGAAAACCCCAATATGCATTTAATGTTCGGTGGGACCCGTTGTCATATGACATGGTGTTTCTCCTTGCCCACACCGCCTACAGGGACGTGATGGGGCCCTGGGGATGGGACTCGGACAGTACTCCCACTTGGGTCGGGTCCACCGGGCCATAACTGCGCGGCGGGACCACCAAACCGTCTTTGCGGCCCACTGATTGCCCCAGCAAGAGCCCCCGGTTTGGGCCGCACCCTGGTCCGGAAGCACCTCGAAGCCCCACAGGGCCAACTGGGCTCCACCCGCCAATCCGAGGAAGACGACCATGGGGCCCACTGTTAGCGGGCACGCATTATCTATTTCCCCTAAATTAAAATTAGTAGCAAAATAAAAGCATTATATAGGGGAAATAAATGGCATTTATTTATTGGGGGGTCGATTCGAGGGAAAAAAATAATGAAGTCGACTGCGGTCCGCGGTCAGTCAATGCAGGTGGCACGTGCGGCTGCGACTGCCCAATATATTTAAAATAAATAAATAAATAAATAATATTAAGTTACCCCCCCGCAGAGCATAAGTTTATCTTCAATTATTTCGGGCTCCGCTAGAGGGAGAGAGGGAGAGAGAGAGAGAGAGAGAGAGAGAGAGAGAGAGAGAGAGAGAGAGGCGGGAGAGGCGGGGGGGTCGTCGTCTAAGGATGATGTCCGGCCACTAAAAGTCAAAACCGACCTTTTCCTGGGGGAGGAAGTGGGGCCCACAATACGGAAAATTATATCAGTTAATATATTAATTAATGGATTAATTCGTGGGTTAATTAATGGAGTAACCCCGGGGATCACGGGAGGGAGGAGGGGGGGCGTAGGGAGCGGAAATATCTAACTCGCTTTTCTCTCGCGGGGTCGTCGTCTGTCTATAAAAGGCGGAGGAGCGGGGACGGAGCATCCCGGCTGCCGTTCTGGAAGGAGGAGAAGCGACGAAGGAAGGCGGAGCGAGGAAGAGGACGAGGAGGCGGCGCCGCCAGCAACGGCCGGAATTGGGGGATTCGGATCGGAGGTAAGGGCTTCTGGCTGAGTTATTTCGGTAGATCGGTGGGGTGGGGGGGGGGAGGGGGGAGGGAGGGGCGGAGGAGCGGATCTGGACTGGCGAGGAGAAGCTTAGCTTTAGCTTACCCTATCTTCTGTGGACGTTGATTTGAAGCGAGTCTGGTTTTCTTCGTGCGCAGGAGGGTGGGAAAGGAAGAGAGAGATGAAGGTGCAGTGCGACGTTTGTGAGAGGGCGGAGGCGACGATGCTGTGCTGCGCCGACGAGGCGGCGCTGTGCGAGCGATGCGACAAGAAGGTGCACGCGGCCAACAAGCTCGCCGGGAAGCACCAGCGGGTGGCCCTCCTCGCCCAGTCCTCCTCCCACAGCCCCAACTGCGATATCTGCCAGGTGACAGTCTCTTCCCCGCATCCATCTATCTCCCTTACTCTTTCTTATTATTATTACCATCATCAACGAGAGAGAGAGAGATCCCTCCGACCTCCACCCGCCGTTGGGATATTTATTCTGCGTCCAGACCTTCGGCGCCGCTGTTCGGAGCGGGTGGTGGGATCATCTTCCTCAGGCTCTAACTTCCACAGCAAGGGACAGCTGTCGTCTGCTGGCGGCAAAAAACACCTAAACCTGAGAGAATGCTTCCCCCCTTCCCCTCCGATTTCACATGGGCCCCCCCCCCCCTCATTCTTCTCTCTCTTGCACCCTCTCTCTCTCTTCACTTGGGTAGGGTGGGTTTCCGTCGCAACAGGCTCTTAGTGGCCACGGTAAGTCAACGTACCAGGTGGTATTAGGGTTTGGTGGTGGTGGGTTGAGGAGGGGGTAGATCCAATCCAAGGAGGTGCAAGAAATTACGTCTTGATTTGCTTTGCGCCGCCTCCATGGTGAGCGGAAGAACTTAGCTGAGAGGTCTCTTCTTCCTCCGTCTCTCCAGGAGAGGGTGGGTTACTTCTTCTGCTTGGAGGACCGGGCGCTGCTCTGCCGGCACTGCGACGTCGCCGTCCACGTAGCGAGCCCGCACTCGTCGTCGCACCAGCGGTTCCTCATCACCGGCGTGCGGGTCGCTCTCCAGCCCTCCCCTGCCGGCGGCGGAAGCGGCGACAGAAGCGGCGGCGCCACCAGCAACGGCAGCATGGCCTCCGACTCGCCGGCGTCCAACTCCTCGCCGGAGAAGAAGCGCTTCCGGGCGGCGGCAGCGGCGGCGGCGGAGCCGCCTCTGGGGCTCCCCCCGGAAGTAGCAGCGGAGGGCGGCGTCAGATCCCAGTGCCCGTGGGCCGAGCTCCTCGCCACCGGCGACCTCGATCAGTACTGCTACGGCCTCTCCTCGGAGCCGGGCTCCTCCTTGGCCGACAGCCATTGACTGAGGAAGAGGAGAACACTTGCACTTCCACCTCCACCTCAGGCGGCGCCGTTCATCTCCCCTCCGTCGTCGACGAACGGGATGAACCTCGTCGCCGCCGGCCCAAAAATGGAAAATGCCCACCGTCTCAGATTACTTGCACCAACCTTTCATCAGCCTGCGCTCGATTTTTTTTCAGCTCGCCGTGCGGCATGGGATCAATCCGCAGGCACGAAAGCACCGCCCATAATTAATCGGCCCATACATGTGTACAGACATAAATATAGATAGCTGGAAAGAGAGAGTGGGGATCGCCGCAAAAACCTCGGTTGGGTCGGTCCCAGAGATGTATATATATATAGAGAGAGAAAGAGAGAGAGAGAGAGAGGTGTGACGCCGCAACGGCTATGTAGTTGTCGAATGGGAGGCTATGGCGGAGGTGAGGAGGAGTTGGTGGAAGCGGCGGATGGAGTGAAGGGCCTGGTCGAAGAGGTCGTCGGGGAGGGCGAAGGAGAAGCGGCAGTAGCCGGGGATGCCTGTCCAGGAGCCGCTGTTGATGCACAGCCCCGTGGCCCTCACGAGCACCTCCCTCATGTTGTTACCGTCCTCCTCCACCGCCACCGTCACCGCCGATCCCTCCACCATCACCTTCCCCACGTACGCCGGCGGCAGCCGCGCCACCAGCGACGTCCCCCCGCCGCACCCCACCACCTCCCACCCGCACGCCCTCAGCGTCTGCGAAGAGGGAAAGAAAATCAATCGAATGAAGTCAGTGAAACGCAGCGGGCCAGGAGGGAAGAAGAGGACCTCGGAGAGGCGGCGGGAGCGGTCGGCGAGGATCTGCTTGTGGTGGCGGAGCGCCGCGTGCAAGTGGCTGGAGGGCTGGGCCTTGAGGGCGAGGAGTTTCTTGAGGGCGTATCTGACGGTGCCGTGGGGCCTGCTCAGGCCCTGGAAGCTGCGCAAGGCCTCCGCCATGGCGGGGTCGTTCACGAGGAGAAAGCCTAAGTCGAGCCCCCCGGTGAGCAGGTGGTAGGAGAACCCTCCAAGGACGGCGAAGAGGGCGGGGCAGCTCCCCAGCTCCCAGTGGTCATCGTCTTCTCCGGCGAACTCCAGGCCGGAGAAGGAGGTGTCGAGGACGACGCGGGCGCCGGCGGCGGCGCAGGCGGCGAGCAGCGATTGGATTTCCTGGTGGCCGTAGAGGGCGCCCGTGGGGGCGGCGGTGGGCGCGGAGAGGTAGACCCAGGGGTTGGAGATGGAGGGGAGAGCGGCGGCGAGGGCGGCGGCGGTGAGCTTGAAATCGTCCTCGCGGCGGGTGTGGATGGTGGCGGTGGCGGACTTGAGGAAATTCGCGGCGGAGACGTAGTTGCCGTTGGCGCCGGTGGGGAAGCAGAGGGTGCCGCCCTCCTGGATGCAGCAGAGGACAAGCTTGGAGAAGAGGCCGAGTGGGGAGTTCCCGTAGAAGAAGAGCTCGGAGGAGGCGGCCCCGCCGCCGGTGGGGAGGCCGAGGGTGCGGAGAAGGTGCTGGTGGATGGAAGGGAGGACGTCGGTCTCGGAGTCGGCCATGTTCTGCCTGGCAAAGCCCTCGAAGATGGAGGCCTTGACGGTGGAGGGGATCGGCAGGAAGCTCTGGTCCACGTCCATGTTGATCGCCGCCGGCGGGGAGCTCATGAAGAGCTCCGCCACGCCGAAGGCGGCGGCGGCGGCTCTCGCGAAGCCGATCACCTTGCTGGGGCTGCGATCCGCCGCGGGCTTCCTCTGCATCATCAAAAACATGCAGTGGGGGATTGAGGAACCGCAGGGCATCTGGAAATGGTGTTCCTTTTTTTACAGAAAAATCATTTCTCTGTCTCTCTGTCTCTGTCTCTCTGTCTCTCTCTCTCTCTAGAGAGAGAGAGAGAGAGAGAGAGAGAGAGAGAGAGAGAGAGAGACAGACAGACAGACAGAGACAGGGACAGGGACGTTCCTTTGTCTGAATTATTCGTGTTACTAGGAAAGAGAAGAACTGACCTGCGTCGGCGGGCGGCGGTTGGGGATCTGGAATGCCAAGAGCTCGTGGACGAGGCAGCCGTAGTAGTACTGGCTGAAGACGGGGGTGTGGCCCTCCAGCAGCTCAACCGTCCTCGATAGCGCGTTGACGATGGACTGCTCCTCGCAGATGACGAACGCCACCTCCAGATCCGAATACACCTGAAATACGAGACTTTCAGACAAAAAAACAGTGACGGCATTGGCCGATAAGGACAACGGCGAGCTGCCTCATTCCATTCTGGGAAGAGGTGAGTTTGTACCTGGTTCTTGACGAGACCGCAGAGGATGGCGGCGTGGGAGGGGAGAACGTTGCCGGCAAGGTACTTGAGGACCCCGTTGGAGGCGGGCAGGCTGGAGAGCTCGAGATGGTCCGATATGTCCAGGAGGAGGCGAGAGCCGACCTCCCGGGTGGCGGCCAGCAGGTGCTCGAAAGCGGAGCTCGTGATGGCCTCGAAGGGAGCGATGCCCGTCACCACCACCTGCGGCCTCAGCCTCTTTATCAGCTCGATCATCAGATCCGACTGCCGCGGGGCCTCGATCACTGTCACTACATCCTCCGCCGTCGTCCCCTGTCAGAAGAAGACGAGAGACCCACCCGTCAGAGTGTTCTATCCACTGAAAAAAAATAAAATTCTCTAACCATGATGGAAAGCATCGATTTTTATTCAACTTATTGATCATACCACGGATTACCAAACCATCAAGGAGAACTTGTCACCAGCGGGTGAAGAACGGAGGGGAGAGAGAGAGAGAGAGAGCCAACCTCGATACCCAAAGAAGTCAACCACTGCTTGGGCAGTTGCCTCGTCAAATTCTCGTCGACGATTGCCAGTTGCGGTGAAAAGAGCCGGAGAGCATTCTCAATCGCCACGGCCCTTGATGGGAACACGATGACATTCTGGTGCAGGAGAAGGAGAAGGCATCAATAGCAGCTGAAAACTCTGTATTCGTACGTCTGCTCTTTTCAGAAGAGGGAGATTCTCTCACCTCAGTGGTCAGCGGAATGTGGTGGTAGATCTTCATAAACCCGGCGATGAGATTCCGGAAACGGATACTTCCGGCGGGTGGCTCGAGAGGGAAGAACGAGTTACTTTTCAGGACGCTGGCGAGGTAGGCCAGGAATGGGATCTTCTCGTCCGCCACGGCGTCGTCGTCGAAGGACAGATCCAAGGAGCTGCTGATTTCTTGGAAGCCATTCTTGAGGAAGTCAAATATGACCTTCACCTGCGGAATTCATCGTTCTCAAGAAAGTCAGCGGATCCTGTTGACGTCAGCAGATGAAGCGTGAGACAAGTGTGGGAACGAGTTGTGACCTGATTGGGATGCCGGAGTTGGCAACTGTACACCGACAGAGCGTGCGAGATACGGCCACCTGATTTCCCATAGGCCAGGGCGGTGCGGGCACAGATGGGCTGGTCGCCGACGAGGCCCATGAAGAACTCGAACCGATGGGGGCTGTTCTTCTCGATTTCAACCAGGGCGGAAATATCCGTATCAGCAGCCTGCAGAGAGAAAATGTTTCTATATTTATCTCCAAGCACAAGAAGGCCTATATTTATCTGTGAGGGATGAGGTTGCCAAATGAAGAATTTGACCGATAAACTGATTAGCAATCGGACATGGCTGGATGGGGTGATCAGGGATCAGTTAATTGCTTGCTATTTTCGTTTTATGCAAAAGGATGAAAGAGGATGATGGTTCTGGGAACCTGAAGAACTTTGGTTTGCCAAAGCTTTGTGATGCGGAATCCACGGCGCTCGAACAAGCGCCTGCAGACACCTTGCCCAGGGCGACCTCCGATATTGAAAATCATGAAACCCGTGGGTTTGATGACAGAAATACCTTCCTCGACTGCTCTGGCAATGAGACCCAAGCCAAACTGGTCTTCAACGAATCCCTGAATCGAATTAACTAAAACGAGTCAAGATAAGACTGAAATATTCACAGTAATTGGTTCGAAGAACGAAGAGATGTTTTTTCAGCAGGTAGGAAACTACCGGAAATATGTTTCAGTCCGTACAAAATGGATCTCCGGATGGCTTGATCAATGGACTGTATTTCATAAACTAATCCTAATGGAGGCCCGTTGAGGAAGAGCATGATACTGATTCTTACATGTGAAAATAAATGAGAAATATTTGAACCAAAACAAGCACGCTATTGTAAAAGTACCACGAAACAGTCTAGAGAAAAACCATAAATTATTTGTTGTTGATGAAATAAAATATGCTTGTTTCAGTTTTATTTAATTGTGAACAAGATTGGATCTCAGAAACCCGTTGGAAAAAAGAAATTTTGATTTTCTGTCATAGTCATAATTTCCAAGATCAATCAAAGGCGTGGGTCTAGAACGAATGATGCAAACAAATTCCGCATAAGAGAAAATATATTCAATTATCCAAAGATATTCCCATCAGTTTCGAGAAAAAAAAAACAAAGAAACCCCTTTTAGAAAGAGGGAATAAAACTTGTGCAAGAGTTTGTGAAAAAAAGTAAAAATCTGTGTGAATTTTCCCAGAAGGGGGTGGAGGGAGGAGGTTGAGTGAGTGGGTGAGAGAGATTGTAACCTGTAACGCACAGTAGTTACTCAATGAATGTAAGAACTCCTCGCTTGCATTTTCAGTTATTATTTTTGACATCGCCTCGGGATTTGGGTTTAGAATCTGAAGAAAGGAAAACAAAAGGCAATCAGGATAGCGATAAAATGTTAGAATGGTAAAACCTGATGTCAGGTTTCTTTTTCTACCTTTTATTTTCATATACTAGAAGACCAAATTCTCAAAAAGAAATCATGTTTTCTAAATTATATGTTTTGTGATACCTGAGGTATGCATCCAACTATGCGGTCAAGTTCCATATTATTGTCTCTGCAATATGCAAGAAGATCAGACTCATGGAACTCCACGCGGTCAAGTAAAGTTTTTTTCTCTTGATCATAGATACCATGACCACTCTCATCTAAAGCATTTAGATATAGATTTATCCACGCAACTTTGACTGCTCTTGGATTTATATCAAGACCATATACCTGCCACAAACCGGAAACCTAGCAGCTTAGTGATCTGAATACTTCAAGAAGAAAAATGACAAGAAACAGCACAATTTCTGCATTAATATTAAAAAACAAAACACACAACAAACTACTGGAAGAGAAATGGAATGCCATCAATTGGACAGAACATGGCTCTCGATTGCCAGCAATTCCTGAGAAGAGTACCCACACCGAGAATGAGAAGACATGTTGCCTTTAAAATGTTGCCCCAAGTAAGTGAAACAGACCTTTAATGGTAACCACTTCTCAGCAAGTGCAATCGATATCCATCCATTTCCGCAACCGAGCTCAACCACTGTCTTATCCTTGAAAATAGAATCAGGATGCCTATTTATTCCTTCATAAAAAGTGAAAGACCAGTCTTCTGGAATGAAAATGCTAGGAATCTCCAACATAGTCAGTTTCTTTCTTTTACTATACCCTGAAAGAAATAATATGTCCGTCAAACTAGCTAATCTACGCATCATGTCTGATAAAAATCTTGTAGCCATGTAAATAGAAATAACGTTGCATAAAAGTTGCAGTTAAAACAAAAAATATAAATATTTCACTGAAATATTGATCATCTGAATAAATATCATAATCAATAAATATGCAGAAGATGAAGATAATTATAATAAAATCTCAGAAAAAGAGAAAAACTTGTTTGATACCTGTCTAAGTGGAAAGAAATAAAACTAGACTCTCTAGATGGTGATTCTCCATTGAGGGCATCAAGAACTTATCAGTATTCCATGATTAAGCTCAAATGTTCAATAATCTTCTTTTCAAGAAGCATTATGATCCTCGCAATTATCCACCAATTACTAAGGTATGGGGGAAAAATTCTTTTCCCCAATTCCAAGCTGTAATAATTATTATTTCCTCTACAGCTTTCCCAGGAACCACTAGGGATAAAAGAGTGTCCAATTCTTTTTAAAAGAGTTGCCACGAGTACGAATATCGCTTTGTGAAGCGATGAATATCAAGGACTGCGACATCTCAGATGATGCGGAGCTGGTCACCAAAATTTTAGGATATAAACTAGTGAAGCTTCAATGGAAAACTACTACCATAGATCAAGCTCTTAGATCAGATCACATGGCAAGGCTATCAAGAGTTAAGAATGAGTGATACTCATATTTAACGGCTCATTTTAGATAGATTCCGTATAAGGCAAGGCGTGTTCACATTTTATGGCTAACAAAGGGTATTTTAGGCGGGTCTTATCTAGTAAGTTCGTTCCTAGAATCGTATTGTGGTCTCAATGACAGGATGAAGGAATCTTCATTTCAGAAGTTTGCGAGTCGAAGATCATTCATTAGTTAATACCGCAAACTTAATGCAAGTTACTAAAGGAAGAGGGAACACGAATCAAGATGCTTCAAATGCAATGATTTTCGTGTGGCGAATTTAAGATATAAAACTAATGAAATTTTCAGAGAAAAGCAATATCACAAGTACAGAATTGGGGAGCAATCACCATTTTAAAAACACGATCTAATAAGTGAAATTACTCGGCTCATTAAATTTCATAACATTGCCAGAAATCTTCATACGAAAAGATAATGTATTGTATCTCATAACGTAGCTTTCGTATTTCATCCCAGACAGGCTGCCTAACATTATGCCAATATGCATTTCCTCATGATGATACAATGGAATAATAAACTTTGATCAACAAGAATCGATGGATACCTTTCTTGACTCAAATGTACCAGTTTGTCATAAAGATTCAAAGAAACGAATAAAAAGGTTGCAGGCAAGTTGCATAACCCTATTGAAACGAAAAAGGATCTGTTCATGTGATGCGGAATGTTTTTGAAATTATTTAGGAAAAAAATCAACAACGATATAATTATATGATGCTACTGAATAAAACAATATTGCCACGTCAGATTTCTGCAAAAGACGATCATCCATTAACGAATAAAAAACAGAACTGATGTAAATGATTGCGAAAAAAAAAACGTCCACAAGGAAAACGAGCGAGTCTATGAGCGAGTAGTCTGTGAAACCCTAAATGACACCATACGCTGGCGAACAATTTAGAATCAATATCGATGCCTGTTTAAAGTCAAGACCGGAATAGTACGAGAAACCGAATCACAAGCTCTCCGAGCATGTGCAGTTGATCGGCAGAGTACGATAGAGAACCAGGGGATTGTTCACAAAAAGAAAAAAAAATACAACTTCGCGATTCGATTAAGCACAGAATGAGACACGTCAAAAAAGATAGCAGAGATATCGTACGATCAAGTTGACCGAGACTGCAAGCGATCATAGACGTCGAAGGAGAAGAGAGTGGCCGACCTTCGTAGTCGGTGAGAAAAATGTCGTGAATTCGGAAGTGATAGACTCGGAAGCAGTGATCCCCCGACTCCTTGGTGCCGAAACGGCTCTGTAGCTCGGCGAGGAACACCCTGGCATCGGATCTGGTGACGGGATCATCGAGCCTCTCCAACAGCGACTTGAAAGCGGCGTAGGCGGCGTCTCCCGACCTCTCGCATTCCTTTAGGAACCCCTCTATCTCCGCAATCGCCATGACCTCTCCTCCCTCACCACCACCACCACCCCCAACGCTCCCTCTGCTCCGCAGCCGCAAGTCTCGCGGAAGCAACAATGGCGCGTGGAGGTAGGGGGGGGGGGAGAGTCACAATTTAAAGCAACCGCACAGAGGAGACAGACTGAGCCAGCAATTCTATCCGGTCTACTTACCGCGAACCGTATGGTACTTCAACGGTGCCGAGTATCTCCGTTATACCCACGGCTCCCAACGAAAACGATATAATAACTAACATATGCAGTGGTTATACTAACACTGAAGGTTATTCTACCGCGGTTGGGCCCGACGACGTAAGGCTGGAGATCTTTTCCTCCGGTCAGAGAAGACGGAAGCAACAGCATGCGATCTGACCGCAACAGGTAAAGATAAATATTTGCTAAAATGCCGCTCCGAACTCCGAAGTTCAAAGAAATATGGGTACGTGTCTTTATCTACAATAAATTAAATTATTAGAATACCCCCATATACCTGATCACCGTTCGCAAGCGGGGAATCCAGAAATGGAAAATCTACGTGCGTTCGACAAAGCGGTTGTTGGCGTGGTTGATTCTTTAAAATGAAGGCTGCGTTGGAAATAATATAAAAGTCGGATCTTGTTTCTTTCTCAGACAAGTAGGTGGGGGCCAAAATTCCGGGCTGAGCGCCGGGCGAATCAATTTCCGAGGCCCGCTAGCCCGAACAGAGTCTCTCGGAAGCGGCCGAGAGATGAGAAAGCTAGAGAAATGGACTCGAAGCCCGGTTTTGAGTGGGCCTCATAATGGCCCTGGCCTGGTTAGCCCGACGTCCAGGCACATCTCACGTCGACAAGCATATGGCTCGGTCTCGAAAAATGTCAACGCCACAGTTTCCCACAGAGAGAGATGCCAAAAGCGACGGGGCAATTGAAAGCGATTCCTCGAAACGGGCCGGGCGTATCGGAAGTTAAAACAAGCAACTGACTGATCCCTCTCAGTCACCATAATTGGGACTTCAATGGAAGGGGGGGGGTGGGGCACAAGGTCAACTTCAGGGCCCGTTAGTAGGAATGGGCTGGGCCCAGTGACATTCTCTCTCTAGAAAATGAGGTCGAAGAAGCTAAGAAGGATGGATAGAAGGACAATAATAACAAGAGGAAAGCAATCAGGGAGAACCACGAGAGACCCATTCTTTTTCTCTATTTTTCCTGGAAGGGGAAGAGGGGGGAGGGGGAGGGGGAGGGGGAGGGGCAGGTTAGAAAAAATATACATTCTAGGGTTCAAAGGGCATCTTCTTCTTCTTACTGTTCTTCTTCACACCAGGGGCGGGAGGGGAGGGACTGACCATATAAATAATAAGCCGAAAGAGAGTCGGAAAAACAGAGGTAGATAGCAGAAGTGAGCTTAGGGATGTTGTTACCGTGGTGGACTTACCGGAGAGTTGGGTGGGCGGCGGCGGCGGAGGGGTTGGGGGTGGAGGGTCAGACGAGGCGGCTCTTCTTGTTGCTGCAGGCGGGGCATTTGTACTGCTTGATGTGCTCGGCCTTGGCGGGGGTGATCTTAACGCACTCGCCGTGGAACCACCTCTCGCAGATGTCGCAGCAGATCCAGAACTCGTCGTTGGCGTAGTTGTCGCCGCAGGCGCCGCAGAGGGTGTTCCCGTGCTCCTCCTCCTCCTCGTCTTCCCCAGAAATCTCGTCGTCCTCGGCCTTCGGGGGAGGCGGCGCCGCCAGCTTCGAAGACGGCCGCGCGTGCGGCGGGGGGGGGTGCTCCGACTGGCGGCCTTGCTGGAGAAAACCAACCCAAAGAAAGAAACCGTATGAGAGAGAATAAGAGTCAGAGAGAGACAGTAAGAGAGAGAGAGAGAGAGAGAGAGAGAGAGAGAGAGAGAGAGAGAGAGAGATGGGCTTTGTCATTGCAAACCTTCTTGGAGTTGGATTTGCTGTTAGCCTTGCCCCCGCTGCTGGGGGCCTTCTCCTTGGTCTGCTGCTTCTTGATGGCCCCCGTGACGACCTCGTACATGGTCGGGAGGTTGTTGATCATATTGAAAAGCCGCCTCCTGGAACATCACGATAGAGGGAGAGCATCAGCAGCCTACAGGAATGGCTTCTCTCTCTCTCTCTCTCTCTATCCGGGGTTTTCAAGGGAAGTGAAGAAGATTCAGAGGCGTCCCAACCAATTCCTCTAAAAAGATAAAAAAATTGCAGAGCCTCCAAGCTTAGATATATGAAAGGCACCTTCCTCCATATATGTCGCATTGGAAAATTTCACCAGGACCACGACAACAACTTTGAAGAACACAAACAGAACTGGGATTCGCCACCCTTGAGATAAAGGACACATTTTTATGATGGTGGAGTCAACGATTCAGAACCTTCGGCTCCAACTGGCTAGTCAAGAACATTATTTGACTTGCTTGCAGCCCAACATAGAAAACCTAAGCTTCCATTAAAGTTTCGTAAAAGTCTCAAATATTCAGCATCTTTGACAAAAGAAAAAAATGCCGTCTCCGCTGCCTGACGACATTGTTCCTCATAAAGTCAGCCTCCCCACAAGTACACGACAAATAAAATGCGGCTGACAATCCCTTCAGAGTATTTAGACTCATACACTTAGTCAACGCTACCCATTCTCTTTGATTTCTGCAAGCCGTATTGACTATATGGAAATATCCATCTTTATAATGTTTTATGGAATCTACATCAGAAGCTATCCATCAGTGGGAACTCTTAAAGCTCAGTTATTCAATGATCTTACACCTATTTGGCGATATTTCCAATGGGAATACTGCAACTTTGGTGTAATCAATATGATTAATGTCTCCTATGGAGTGGCTGGGCAGCTCGGCACCTTCCTAGGGATCACACATACAGCTTAAGTCCAACGCATGCGCACTTCAGAAAAATAGCGATGCATGCTGATGAATCAGAGACATCCCACACGAAATACTTGAGATTCGTGACTCGGCGTTCCTTGCAGACTCAGACTCCTCCATTCCCTTTTATATCCTAAGCGAATAAAGTTGTCCCACATATAATGGTGACGAAGAGAAAGACTGATGAACTACTACAAACGAGCAGCATAATGGAAGCAACTGAGAACTACAAGCCTTCCATGTCTTTCGATTTTGACGGTAAAATATTTATTTATTTATTTATTTGCACACTACATTTTTTTTCTTTCTTTCTTTCTCCTGTCACCCTTCTTCTACTCCATTCTTACTGGGTTCTAGTTGAGCGGGCTAAGTTTGGTGTCAGTGTGGTTCATTCCGAAGTAGAATCTACACTTATTGATGGTGTTGGGCAGCATCCTTCTAGTTGAAGCCAGTGTAACCTAGAAAGGGCTGGCTGGGTTCCATTCTAAAAAAGGACCACTAAGCACCTTCCGTACCCCAGCCAGCCCCTTTCCATCCGATTATGTACATCTGGTGGCCGCTGACCCTGTCATGCAATTGCTTTCCATAAGTTTCATCGGCATGATTCAGGTGAAGGAGGTGCCTCAGTCGGTTGGTTTGTTGTCATCCATCACAGTAGATGAGCATCCACTATTAAATTTTGCCAAAATGGAATTAGGAATCTACTACGTTAAACAGCTTAAAAAAGATAGGTTTACAAATCTGCAAGTTCCTTACATTGCTCAGAAGCTGCTGCGTGCATGTCAGAGGAGCGGGCATGCACCAGGCACTCTTACCTTCACCTTCTACAATCGGAATATCGCCAAGAGTGTGGTTGAAGATACTTCCGTGGTCCCCAAAAGTCCTAGCAGGTTGGTTCAACGGTGTCTCCCGGACACCACGTCCCTATGTTCAGACTGACTCGGTGCTCTCGTACCACACTGAGTTCAGAAAGTGAGACACAAGTAAAACCCTAGAAGACCTGATTTCCTATGCCACTCGTCAACCTTCCATTCAGTAAAGATCGTAGACCCTGATTTCCATTAATTCGTACATGAGTGAAACACTCCTGTTACTCTTCGTTGCTTCTTGAAATGGCATTAACTTATATTGGGGTTGTTGTACTTTTCTTCCAAGCAGCCAATCATATTTTTTAAATCTTGTTTAGTCTTATACCACTTCATCTATTAGTGTTCAAGCATCATTTTTTTTTTTGAAAGAAACACATGACAGGAATAACAAGAACATTGTGTACTATTATTTCATTAGGTCAATAACATCTCTCTGGACGACATGAACATTGTTTAAACACATGGTTTCCGGATGACAAAACAATATCTCTCTGGTTTGAAAACCCTTTTTGTATGCAGTACAGGACGCCAGTAGCGTGTAACTCGCGAGCTTTACAAGATTGAGTCTTTGGTCGCCTATTGATTAAGCCATCGCAAGCTGTTTCCTCTCAACTCCTGTCCATCTTATCTCCATATATCTTCTCCTCAAAACGCCTCCTCTCCGAAAAAGACAGATAAGGGCCTGATCAAACTTGGATCCAAAGTCCCTCCAAATTTCCTGCGATAGTGAGCTCTTACAATCTTTTCAACGCTGCTTAGACACCTACTCATTCACTTCAAACACTGGGTATTTTAAACCTTACTGAACCAGCCCTTATTCCCCCTGCTGGTTATTCCCTGTAGTACATAATCCATGAGCATTCTCCCTTGTGTTCAATGTTTGATTCTGCCTTATCATCTGCTCTCAGAAAAGAGTATTTTTGCGGTAAAAATAAAACTACTGCTAGTACTCCAAGACTTGAAAACATTATATACAGACGTAAAGATGAATTAATTTGACATACAGATGTTTAATCATCTTACAAGCAACTTCACATATTAACCAGGGAAAGGATATGAATTCACCTATGGGTTTTCGGAGGTATTATCATCTTCAATGCGTCAATAATCCATACAAAAGAAAAAAATGACACATACATAAATTATTCGCTACTATATGCTGAGCACCAACAACTATACCAGAAAAATTTGGCAAGAAAAGCAAAAAACCGACCTAAATTAGAACTAGATAAAAGACAACACTTAAATATAGAAAACTTACAACATAACAGATTACGGTAAATAATAGCTCCATGCATAAAAATACAAAAAGTGTGACAAACACCATGCATAGCTCACCAGCAACCACCAACACACCTCAATGCATGAACACGACAGCACAAAATAAACGAAAAAGAGGGATGAACACAGAAACTATCAGATGCATGAACAAACAATGATGGAACGATCAAATGTTGAAAAAAAAAAGTCGAACGTTTCACCTACTAGTTGGGTAAGAGAAAACGTACCTAGCATCCTTATCAAATCCAAAGCGAGCCCCAAAGTAGAATGCAACGGCAAGCAACCATGCATCACTGTGAACTGCAACCAGAGCTAACCAGTCCTTTTCGTCCATTCCATCCCTAGCAAAATTAATTCCTAATGCTGGTTCAGGAAGTTCTGGAGGTACTTCCTCTGCAGGTAAGGTGACTTCCCAGGTTTCATTGGGAAGTCCATAAAGACAAAGGTTTTCCTTCTCTGCAGACGTAACAGATAAGTCAGCGGAAGGGTGCACCAAACTCCCCAAGGACATTTCAACAGAAGAGAGACGTTCCCTACGAATAATGACAATTTCTATAATTGAAAAATGTGCACATCTCTGGACAAAGACGATTTGATAAAAAGATCAGTCAATGGTAACAAAAGCTGGTCAACGTCTTCAAGGAGAAAGAGTTATGATACAGTATAACCATATGCAAACAGAATGATACAGGGGGAGCTACAGCACCAAATCTAGGATTCTCATGAGTGAAGTCCCATGATTTTAAACTATCAAAATGCTTTGGAAATTGAGCATCTAACCTTAAAATCCCCATTAGACTACGCCGAAGTAAACTGAATACAAGAAAAACAAACACTAAATTGAAAAATCAGACTGCATGTGATTTTTCGCAGGTCAGAAAACTCATCTCGCAAGGTAAGGCCGACGATTATTCAAAAACTGTTAAAGCCCTAAAACCAAAAAAATCAAGGATCCAGACAAGAGATAGCTCACCAGGATCGCACTGCTGGAAGAATTTCTCCACGTCTGCGACAGAATGGGAAAAACACAGACCAGGACCAACAGATAAGGGCTGGAAAAAATATTTCGAGACAAAAGAAATCCAGAGGCGAGAACCACGGGAGAAGGAGAAAGAGAGCGAACCGGTAGTGAGTGCCTTAATCATGCCGGCTCGCCTGCCTCTGAAATCCTTGAAAACCTCCTCCGCGGTCCGCGGACTGAACGGCCCCGACGCACCTTCCATTTCTCCGGCTCCCAGAGACACCCCAGACACCACGCACACCTCCAGAACCACAACTCGAGCCGCGACGGTGGCCGAGAGCACGGATCCCGCTCTCTAGCGGCGCAACTGCTCCAAGAACCAGAGATCGCGACAGAAACACGCAGCTAGGGTTTTAGGCCGGCGAAGGGAATTACGATCTCGACAAGTCGCACGCCGGCGGAGGAAGAGCCCTTTGGCCGACCCCGCCACCGCGAGCTCAGCAGGACGCTACAAACGGGAGGAATGGCAGGAGGAAGCACCGCTCGGAGAAGCGATGGCAGAAAGAGGAGGAGGTCGTAGAGAGAGAGAGAGAGAGAGAGAGAGAGAGAAGGGTATTTTCAAGTTCCCTTTATTTCAGTATGAGACGATCAAGTGTGGGAGTAAATGTCAGGGCTGAGGTCATAATTTTGGCAGTATGACGTCACTACATCAGCCAAACGCACTGCACAATCGAGCTTTACGGGGCTAATCTGATTCACTTGCCACGTCATCTTACCATTTCAAACCGCTCGGGCGCGAACCCAGCTCCCCCCGAAAAATACCCATCCCTTGAGGAAACGGGCCGAGCCCCAAAAAGCCCGAACCACTAATTATTAGTAAGAGCGAGCGAGAGAGAGAGAGAAGAGAAAGAAGGAAGGCCCGTCGTTACGGGCTTCCGGCCAGGATTATCAAAGCCCGGCCCCGGACGGTTAAGCATCAGGGGGACCGGGGCCGGGTTGCGGGCTCGTACGGCCCATTGATACCCCCCCGGCCCGGCAACAAATCAAAATGACACTCAATTCCACAACTTTTTGGCGCAAATACACCAAATCGATCAATGAATCCCCAGTTGGATCATATTTTGACTTTTTTTCCGCCCAATTTCGGCAGTCGATATAAGTTAGTTGACTCTGGAATTCACCATGAACAGATGACCGTACACTCGATGAGCAATCAGAGATCAAAAGCCCTTCCTCTGGAGAACACCCACATCCAGCTGCAAGATCTGAGAGTAGAACATAAAAATCATTTGAGAATATATATAATTTTATATGTAAATATAGGCACAGAATATGAACTTATTTATTTATTTACCATGCTATACATTAAGTAAAGATTGCAGAATGTGCAAATATAAATGCATATAATCGCAGAGGGAAAATAAATATAATTGCAGAATGTAAATAACATAAAAAAATTGAGATGAATTATTCAAAAACGGACATCACCCAAGCTTCAATCATGGATGCAAGAAAATTAATAATTCGGAGAAGGGAAGAACAGTCTAACCAATTTGGGGCTGTGCTGGAAAAGACTTGGAGTTCTATGTAGAAAAATTATAGCTTCAAACCAGTTTTACATGATCTGATGAACAAGGAAAAAGTCAACGATATTAATCAGACGACATGGTCAGGTGCAATCATCAAATCGGAACACAAATCAAACAAGTGCTGAAAAAAACTAAGTAATCCTGCATTGGGCCGATGTTTCTCGTGGATTTTGGATGAGATCATGAAAGGGTTGTTTCAATCTTCAATATAATCCCATGAGTTGCCATGAATGGAATGATTCTTTGAAAAATTCCCGGTTATGGGAATTGAATCGGAATTTTATCAAATCATTTTTTCCCTAAATTTTGAAAATATTGTGAACATTCGAACCATTGAATCATAAATGGAAAAGAATGATGATGAAAAAACATTGTTCTTGAGCTGAGGAAGGAGCTAATATATAAATATATTCCCCATATTTTGCAAGTATGAAAAGTAAAATAATTGACTCCTTACCTGTAAAGGAAATGTTCCACAAGCTCGACCCTCATTCCTTCAGTGCATTAAAAAGGTGCACAAATAAATAAAAATGGACTCCTTTGTCGCCAGAGGATCTCAATCGGTAGATCTTAACTTGCCTGAGGAATGGAATAGTTGCTTGGAATGGATCAAAATCATGGGTTTGCAGATACGAATGAAAAAGAAAAGGGCAAAAAAAAAAAAAGGAACAATATTTATATAAAATGAAATATCTAACAAAATGTCACCGGGTAAAAATCCCCTTTTTATTTACTTAAATATTTAAATAAATATACCTGTATAGTCATGAACAAATACAGAGTTTCAGTTATACCTGGGCCCATTGAATAGATGGCCTTCTTTGCAGCAAGAACCTCAGAGAACGCCCTCCGTAACGCCGTCTTCGCAACCTTATAAACGACAGCCGAGGCCACACCCTCCTCAGCATATCTAATGGCATCTCGGCAGAGATCATTGCACCTCAGTGACAGGGTTTTATGATTGCTGTTCTGAAGAGCAGCGCCATGCTCAAGCAAGAGAGCGTTGCTCTTGGCGTTCCTCGTCCAGCGCCGCAAGATATAGCCTTCTGGAAGCACCATCATGCCTACAACCAAGCAAACCCTGAACACATGCCTGCATAAAATGCCTGTGAACTCAAACTTGCAGCAGCTGCAAGAGAACCTAGTTTCAGAGGCATTGTAGGTGACGAGATACGTCGACCTTCTCGCATTGTCTACATCAGCCACTTGGAACTTACTAACTATTCCTTCCTCGATTCTCTCCATCAAGAACCCAGAGGACTCCACCAATTCCTCTTGAAAAAGATCAAATATCGCCTTTGTATAGATCTCTGACGCCTGCTTCTCTATGGGAGATGGAGTCTTCAACACCGGCCGGGTGGAAATGGTCACTGAATCAGCCTGGATTTCCTTCTCGTACTGACTCGCCATGGCCCTGTCAAACTGCATCACTATATCCCGCGGAGTTGTTGTCGTGATGGAATGCCTCTGGAAGAGCTTGTGGATGTTCTCCAGCTTCTGACTCGGGTAAATATCTGCGAAGAACGAGGATTTGAGGTAGAGAGGGACCCATTTGTGACGAATACTGAAAAGATACTGCAACCATCCGTTCTTCTCCAAGCCAAAACTCCCAATCAGTGAAGCCCAAAGCCCCCTAAACTCTTCATCAGTTTCTGGGTCGTTAACACATTTCTTGAGCTCCCCTTTGAAGTCCGGGTACATGGTGTAGACATCTGCCAGCTTGTCCTTGCATCTACTCAAGATATCTCTTCTGCAGATACGATGTTGAACGTTTGGGAAAACCTTCTCGGCAGCTGAT